>OZ038495.1:8231130-8653630 GCA_964036315.1 Acanthosepion esculentum
TTGTTGGAGAATAATAATTTTACACTCTCCAACCTCTCTCACATAGGCGAGATGTGGTGAACATCTCACTGTTCTATCAATACTTCCATTGAAAGTGCTCGGACTAACTATATTCGTTGGTCCCGTGTGACCTATACTTCACGGCTAAGACCCACCATGTCATTTACATGGTAGCAAACCACTCACATTCCCCCGTATTCTATCGGCGAGAAGTAAGTTACGCTCAAACAGTCTCTTTCCGCGAACAACTGTTCTGTTGAACAGATTCGAAAGAGGATGTCTCTGACTACAAGTTTAACCTATTAAAGTCTAGAGTTAACCGTTATCTTTCCCTTCTTTTCATATGAAATATTCTTTATATAATCCTCTACCTGAAGTGGTTCCTGGGCCTTGTACATGGTGTAGTACTGTAAAAAATATAATGAGAAACGACTTCAGTCGACAAAAAATTATCTAAAAAGAAATATTAGATTGAGCTATGTATGCCAATGTTTTAACAATAAATCACCATTAAGCAAACAATTTGAGGAAACATTTCCTGATATATGTTCTTATGGGCGATATAGCATGGAAGAGATATAACATGACAGCTTTAAATATGTAACTAAAACAGAAACGTTATTTATAAAATGGGGTCAAAGGCGTTGTCAGCAAGCATGTTCGTGTCAAATAAGTTTATTTATAATAAAAATAGACACGCGCTGATATATAAAGATATAAAGCTAACTGACAGTATCTTGAATAAATTATTTTACTGTTTTATATCTTAATAATACGCAACATCATAAGCTATGTTCATTTTTTTGTCCATGTGATTTATTTTTTCTAAATTTTCTATTCTGCTAAATCACTTTTAATAATGTTACTAATTTTTAAAAGATTACTGAGTACTTAAAAATTATATAAAAATCTCTGACGTCCTTTTTCTTCAATTATGTTCTACAGTTAAATTCTCCGTAGAACAAAATTAGTTCTCTCATTTGGCTGTCAATACGCCAAATCAGCTACTGTCGCCAGCTATAATCGGGTTATAAAATGCATTTCTAAGATAATTTAAACTGAAAGTAAATATTATTTGTTTCAAATCAGATTAATTATACTTTACATCAGTTAATATTCCTTAAGATTATTTAGAATAGCATATTTTATTTCTGTAAGATTTTTTATTATAGAAAACTATTTAAAAAAAAAACAGTCCTTCCAGCGAATTCAAATTAGTTTTTAAATAGAGCAACGTATTTTGCTTATTAGAAATATTAAACTTAATCTATTAGCTTGAAATTTAAACTAAAATAAAGGTTTCAAGAAAGATATTTCATTTTTAAAAATTCATTTAAAAATGTTTCGCGTTTTTTGCGGAGCTCCCTGCTGTTACATTATTCAAGTCCATAATTATCGGCTATTTCTCTGCCATGTTCCTGTTACGCATTTTTATTAAGCCCGGACATTTTATTGATAACTTATTTTTATACTTTGAATGTTTCCACCGCCTCAAAATACAATTCGTATTTATCTCCTAATAATTTGACTATTTCATGTTTTCTCTCCCACTGCGTAAATGATTGCGTGCCCGTCGCTTATAAAATCTCCACTGTTTTCGAATCTGGTTTACCATACACAATGGCTGTATGATTGCATTAGCTAACTTACCGCATCGGTACAGTTTCTAAACATTGAATTTCCCTACTGTGATTTAATCTTTGCTGCTGACAGTCACTAGATAATTTTCAAGTTACACCTGTCAAACATGTCTCTGCTTACCGGGTGAGAAGTCAGTTGCTGACCCCTTTAGGTCATTAACTGATTTTCTGAAGGTTCATGAGGGCGACAATTCCCAGTTGACTTCTCCACCATAATATAGAGCGACACCAATGCTATTTAGCGGAGCCGTGGCTGATGGAGGTCATAATCCCCTTGAGAGAATTCATTCGAGCCTAGTGCGCTGGTAATAACTCTTCTCTTCCGCACCTAAGTTGAAAAGTACAGCCGCTTAAATCGTCGAAATTCAGAAAAAAATTGATGACTTCTTTTACTTGATCTCGCGAAGAAAATTCTAAACATTATCCACCTCTAGGTTTAGTGTCATGTACAGATTCGCCCACAATGGAAAATATATGGATATCCCCAAAGACCAGCGATAATGATAATTTATCGCAATGTGTGGTGGATGCGAAATTCTCCTGAGCTAGTGTGGAAGGTAGAGAGAGTAGTATCGTTTTCTTTATAGGAACTTATAATGTATTTCATTTCTTGTAAGTTATCACTGAGTAAAAGTTTAATTAGCTATTTCATATTCTTGCTATTCATTTGTTGCTTTATTTAAAGTTCCAAAACACTACACTTTTAATTGATACATATTGATACCGGCTCGTTTTCGCTTGATTCAAATTCTGGTCCTTATTTTGTTAAAAGCTTGTTTTATTACCAATAGTAGCAGTTCTAATTAAAAAAAAATATTGATATTGATTAATTAAATATTGACAAGAATAAATAATATAATAGACAAATTGAAATTGACTCAAGGAAACCTACTGCCACAGATTTGATAATGAAGATTGGAAAGATTTTCATTCAAAAGCATTAATGAAAAGCAGAGACATGATTTGACTTGAATTACCTAGAAGGCCTACTTAATTGGGCATATTTAAAAAAGGATATTGTATCGGGAATTTAAAGGAAATTTTGTAACTTAATTTCAGGATTTATATTACAAAGACAATCTGCAATTTGCTTGTTTACAATGAACCAACAATATTCTATTGATGTCTGTTAACCTTTGTCTCATCAAAAACGTTTGCGCGAGCAGTATTTTGATAATGTCTGCTGCGATTACTACTGTTATTATTTTACAGAAGTATATAATTGTGTTGATGGAACCATATCTTGTGCAAAACGGTGCATTAATAATAAATTAATTACCATATAGGCATGAGAAATATATATTCTTCCTTAACGTAATATCCCATATAAATGAATAAATTATTTCAATACAGGTCCATTGATACGCTTGAACATTCATTATCCCTTCAATCGGTATTATTTAAAATTTATTTGAGAATTTTTGAAGTGATAAACATGTCTTTGATTAAATGTATAAGTGACTGCGTGATATTCCTATAATTTACAGTGCCGGAAATCTAACATTTCAAGGTGGAGAATGGTCTGTTAGGCTGAATCTGGAAGAACATTGTCTGACATTAACTTAAATCAATTGAATTGACGTGCAATATTCCCATCAGGCTCTTGTAACAACTGAATTTAAACATCATGAAATTTGAAAAGACCTATAATTTACATGTCTAAAATATAGACATATCTTTTTTATCATTTTACTTATTTCATGTTGACCCAACATTTAAGCAGACTATATATCAATCCAATATTATCTTCTGTTCATTAATAAAATTTATTTGTGAGAAATATTTTATATGCCCACTTTTGGGGAAAATATGTACTTAAATTTGTACTTTATTTGGTTCCGTATATTTAGCCAATATTCTTAATAATATCAATAAAAACTCTCTATTTACATTAACAACATATCCTTCATCAAAACTTTTCTTCGATGTTAGTCCTCGATTCTTACTTATTTACATTAGTAATTACAATCCAAACATGGCAAGAAAGTTTCTATTACGCAAAAATGTATTGAAAGTTAGAATATAAGAGGAAA
Organism: Acanthosepion esculentum; assembly: GCA_964036315.1. Classification (NCBI taxonomy): domain Eukaryota; kingdom Metazoa; phylum Mollusca; class Cephalopoda; order Sepiida; family Sepiidae; genus Acanthosepion; species Acanthosepion esculentum. The sequence goes on from OZ038495.1 coordinate 8,234,804, forward strand.
AGAAAATCATTAGTAAGGAGAGAGAAAATTAAAATAACTGAAATTAAAAAGAAAGATGATTATTGCCATTGCATTTACATTTTTGAAGATAGAAAGCAATAAACCGTAAGATAGTTATAAAAGTGAGAAGTGCGAGAGAAGAAAATATTAGCAGAGAACTTGCGGTTACATTCGTAATATTGAGGTACAAATAAGAAAATCTTATTCAAACAATTATCATGAAAATATTTATAGAGATGGCACAGAGGAATTAACTTATGGCGGTCGGAGAGTAACTGCAGACAAAATATCAGGTAAAGAATTATGAAATTGCAGATACTTCATTATTCTCTAAATACATAGCAGAAGGACCAGGCTATATGTGGCAGCAACATTCAGTACGTGGACGAAGAGTCTGGCAAATAAAACTCTCTAGTATGACCCAGTGAAATAACTTTCCCCCAAAATGAATCATTATAATTGTTGAAACTTGACTAATGCATGGAATAATAATGCAACACAATATGTACTAAGAACAAAATGTATTGAGACAAGAAAGTGTACACAATATTTACATATAGTCTTTTGTATATTCCTGGGAAGACCGTTCCTGGAGAATGTGTTGACTGAGTCGCAGTCGGCCAGAGTCTCTGGTTGAATCTCTTGATTCGATCCCCTCTCTTCCCGGTACCAACCATATTTATATGGACGGTACTCCACTATGCAAATTAGGTGGATCCTACCACAACACCCCCTCCCAAGCCATGGAATCCCTTTTGGATTTCAAACTGGCTTCCTATATGGGATGATGATTATGACTATTTCTTTGTAGATCCCATTTGCATACTTCATATGCATATGTCCATCCGCTTAATTTTAATATCTTTTCCGTTTTGGATTCACGTCCAATGGGTCCATGAACTTTCGTTTCCTACCGGATCTTCTCGGTTCAGGAATATTCTGAGGAGGTTCTACTTGAAAACCTCATACATTACATCAATGGGATCTTCCTCCTCATCCGGTATACTCTCTTCATGCTCTAGAACGTAACATTTTTTAAGTTGGTTCTGGTGCCTTTTATGAGTATTCTTCGGCCCTTTAATTATGTAAATCAGGTCACCGATTCTCTTGTCCACTATGCCTCGCTCCCAGAACTCAACATTGTTTTTGTAGCACTTGAAAAACACCTTCTCTCCGGAGGTGTATCTTTTTCTAGCTGTATACATAATATTCTTTACTCTATTTTTTCCTGGCAAAAGCTTGTCAAACACTGACTTAACTTTCCTAGCGAACATTAGTTCAGCTGGTGCCATGTTTGATTGTGTTCTCTGGTTTGGCGTGATTCTGTATACTTGTAGGAATTGCTGAAGCGCCTTTTCCGTTGGAACTCCTGAGGCTTTCTTCAGAGCGCGCTTTAACGTATCGACAAATCTTTCTGCGAGTCCATTGGATCTCGGATGATACGGCGGCGTCGTTATGTGGTTAATTTGATATAACTCACAAAATTTCTTAAATTCTTCAGAAGTGAATTGTGTACCATTGTCACTCACAATACACTCTGGCACACCGAACCGTGCAAATAGTTCATGCAAGAAAGTTGTGGTATTGGACGTAGGTTTTTGCAGCGTAGTACTTCCGGCCATTTTGTAAAACTATCTACCACTATTAAGTAGTAATAATCTTCTACTGGACCAGCGAAATCAATGTGTAATCTTGTCCACGGATGATCAATCTTGGGCCATGGTTTGTGTACTATAGGTGGTACCTTAGCTGCTAACGCACACCCTTTACATCGATGAACCATGTTTGCGATATCCACATCCATTCCTTTCCAATATACAAAGCTTCGCATTAAGCTTTTTGTTCTATTAACCCCCGGGTGACCCATATGAAAGTCCCGTAGTATTCTTTTCTGCAACTTTTTTGGTACTACTACTCCCTCAACATATAATAAAAATCCGTCACATATTGAATAAATCTCCTGCACTTTTTGGTCATTTGCTACCATTTTGCTTTTTATATAAAAAATGAAATTATCGCTTTCAGCTTCTTTTTTTATTTCTTTTGGTGTAACCGGTAGCTCTCTTAAAATGTTGTTTACCATGCTTTTCACCTCCTAATCTGCTCTGATATTTGCAATAATTGATTCTTCGAATCTTTCTTCTTGACTAGGTACGAGTCTTGATAAACTATCCGCATGAATTATATTTTTGGATGATAGGAGCTTTATGTGAAAATCATAATTGAGAAGAATGGTTCGCCATCTCAACAGTCGATTTGCCGTATAAACGGGTAACCCTTTCTTTGAACCAAAAGTAGTGATTAGAGGTTTATGATCCGTTTCTAGCATAAAATGTCTGCCGTAGATGTATCTATGAAATTTTGTTATGGCAAAAATGATACTCAGAACCTCTTTTTCTATCTGTGAGTAACTTCTTTCTCCTGGGAGTAAAGTTCTCGAAGCATGTGCAATTGGTTTTCTAGAACCATCTGGCATTATGTGTTGAATACACGCTCCTATCCCGTATGAACTGGCGTCACTTGCCACTACAATATCAAGTTTTGGATTGTAATGGGTTAAAAAGAGGTCGGATGTAAGCATTTTCTTTATTTCATCAAAGGCTTTCTGACATTCTACCGTCCATTACCATGCCTTGTCTTTTTTAGTAGTTCATTCAACGGAGCTCTTAGATTGTACATTCCTTTAATGAACGCTTGATAATAATTTGCGAGCCCCAGAAAACTCTGTAACGTCGCCACATTAGTGGGCGTCGGATTGTCTCTAATCGCAATGGACCTTTCCGGATCTGGAAATCTGCCATTTTTGTTAATTATGTGACCTAAATACTTAATTTCCTCCAACGAAAATTCGCACTTTGACTCTTTGACTTTAAATCCAAAGTCCTGAATCTTTTTAAATACTTGATTGAGATGCTCTCGATGTTCGTCGACGGTTGCGCTCCTTACTATGATGTCGTCTAAGTAGGCGCACGCAAAGTCTAAATCATTCAACATGACGTCCATAGCTTGTTGAAAATGGCTGGTGCCACTTTAATACCAAAGGGAAGCCTGTTGTACTTGAATAAACCTCTATGCGTGTGTATCCCTAGTAACTTCGAACATTCCTCTTCGACGGGAATTTGGAGATAGGCATCTGATAAGTCGATTTTTGAAAATATAACTCCGCCATTTAGCTTGTTAAAAATCTCCTCCGGACGCGGTAACGGGTAATGGTAGTCCTTAATTACCGAGTTAAACCCTGTCGAAAAATCAACGCAGACTCAGATTTGGTCTGATTTCTTTTTTATGCACACAATCAGCCCAGCCCATGAATTAGATTCTACTTTCGAAATAATTCCCATTTTTCCAACCTATCAAGTTCTTCGTTAATTTTCTCTACACTTCCGAAAGGCACGTTACGTTTCTTTTTAAAAATTGGCATAGTATTTTCCTCTAATTCAAATTTAGCTTCAAACTTGTTACATCTTCCAAGACCAGGTGTGAAGGTTTCCGGAAACTTTTTCTTTAATTCATCTTTAATATCCTGTCTTGTTTGCGTATTACTTTCTACTTTTCTGCAGAATGAGTTTAACGGTTTATCCCACAATTCGAATGTTTCAATAAAATCTGTACCCATCAAGTTTTCTCCATTTTTCAGAATGAAAACTTTTATTTTTTTAACGATCCCCTCCAATTTCGTGGGAAGTAAAACCTCGCCTTCGAAGTTAATTTCCTTACCAGTTACCGTTCGGGCGAGTTTCGTTGACTTCATTATTGTAGGCCTTTTAAAAAATTTCCATGTTTTATAGTTCATTATTGTTAAATCTGAACCCGAATCGAGTTGAAATTTGATATTCTTTTTAAATATTTCCGTCGTCACATATTTCCTCAAATCTCTATCTGATTTGATAATCGAATTTGTTTGTCTAATTCGGCTATTGATTTTTTTCGTTTTACAACACGATCCTTTGTCACCATTCTTGTGGCACACGAAACATTTCTTATTTCTATATGGGTAATTTACCTCCCAGTGTCTTTCGTTGCAACGTCTGCAATTATATGGTGGGACATTTTTTTCATCCTCGTTCTTTTTATTTAATTTTTCTTCTCTATTTTTAAAATACGCCGAATTTTTACTCCAATTGTTTGCTGATGGGTAATTTGACTGTTTTTTTATTAATATAAGCAATGCCAGCTTCTTCGATTTTTTGAGACTCTTTCTTTAAACTTACGGCCCGCTGACAGTCCTCAGCTAACTTTTGCAGGGTAAGGTTTTGTTCAGATTCGAGTTTAGACAAAACTCTACGTCTTATTTCGGCACTCTTACTGGATACCAGTCCTTGAGCAAAATTTAAACACTTGAATTCTTCAACCGTAATCTCTGCCAATCTGAAATTGTTACAATGTCTATTCACTATAGATGCATATGTTAAGTAATCCTGATCGTCGGATTTAGAGACATTCATGCATAACCATCGCTTATGCCAAAGCGACATATTTGCTCCAAACAACTCATTTAGCAATTTCACTGTTTCCGAGAATTCCAATTCCTTCGTTTTTCTCGGTAGAATAAAATCTACAAATTTGCTATGTTCTACTGTACCTAGCTTTCTTAGTAATATACTGACTTTTCTTGAATTCGACCAGTTTTCACAGTCTGTGTAGAAAATATCTTCATATCGTTTAAAGTACGCTTCAAATGTTTTTCTTCGTCTGGCACATAGTTGAAAGTTTCCAGCGAATTAAATATGGTGTTATTAGAATATGAAGGATTTCCTTCATTTGCCTGATTGTTGTTTAATTTCTCCAGTGTTAACTTTTAAATTTCTAAAACCTTGATCTGCATTTCTTCCTGTTTTCCCAGTTTTTCCTCTTGTTTTTTTTGATATTTTTGCTGTCTTTCATCTTGCTTTTCTTGATATCTTTGCTGTGCTAACTGTTGTTCCCTTATTAATAAGGCAAACTGTTCATTTTGACGTTTGCTAACTCAACTGCTGGGATTTGAATAATTCAGATATGACCTTGCATAATTCATCCATCTTTAGCTGATAGTGTTCATGCAACAAAGAATATACTTTTAATTTGTGTATACACGGATATAGTATAAGCTGACCAGAAAAATCGAAACAACTTACGACTTTTTTATTTTATCTCTTGCTTTTACATTCAAGCCCGTGATAATCAACTTTGGTATTTTTTTCTCTTTTTTTTTTTTTTTTTTTTTTTTTTGTGAACAGAGACCGTTGGACCTTTTTTTTTCGTTTTCTACTTCTGTTCGCGTATTTCAATGACAACTTCTGATTTTTATTATCAGAGGTAAATTCGTCACTATAAAATATTGTTGAACAAACAAAAAAAAATAATTTTTTTAAAAGTTCGTTACCTTTCAAAGTCGACACGGTGTATTTGTGCGCCTTTTAATTCCATGCATGTTTTTGTAGTCGGCCAGTTTTTTTGTTTTTTTTTAACGGGTGTCTCGTTGTCGATAACTTTTTCAATTTAAAATCACCGTTATTCGTTTACGACACATTTCAAATGTTTCTGAGTGAACGTGTGAACGTTCCTTTATGCTTAGTCGTCCTTTAACGAGTTCTAAATATCCAGAAGTTCAAAATCCTTCGTCGTTACCTTAAATGTTGGAGTTTTAATTAATAATTTTTTCCTTCCGCCTGGGTTCTTCAATGACTTGTCCCAATTGTTGAATGCTCTCAATTATTAATTCTTTTTTTTTTGTATGGTTCTTTCTACCTCGTCACCATTGTTAAAACTTGACTAATGCATGGAATAATAATGCAACACAAAATGTATAGAAAAAAATGTATTGAAACAAGAAAGTGTACACAATATTTACATATAGTCTTTTGTATATTCCTGGGAAGACCGTTCCTGGAGGATGTGTTGACTGAGTCGCAGTCGGGCAGAGTCTCTGGTTGAATCTCTTGATTCGTTCCCCTCTCTTCCCGGTACCAACCATATTTATATGGTCGGTACTCCACTATGCAAATTAGGTGGATCCTACCACAACAATAATATTCGTTTATGTCAGCGGAAAAAGGTTGCCCATGAAATAATCGCAACCCTTCTGGAGGTTAGTATTAGACATGCTGATGGAAGGCAAAACAAAATTCTCTAACACGAATAACAATGAATAGTTCCGTTTTATTTATATTATAATTAAAATATCATATATTGCCTCAGTTAACAACAGATTCTTTCCTTTTCTAGAACACTTGCACATCCGACCAAATCAAACCAAGCAGATTAAAGCCAGGTGCAAATAGTTCTTTCAAAAGAATAGTTAACAAGTTGAGAATGAATCACACCAGGAAAGTCACTGATGAAAATTTGGAACAGTTTAAATACAAGGATGAAGCAATTGGTGGCACCTAATTTATTAAGAAATATCTACAGTCCATCTGAAATCATTATGTATATCACATTAACCTCAATATTTCGAATTTACATGATTAAATTCGATATTTTAAAAAAAGCACGAGTTAAACATTTAGGTAAATTCAACATGTTTAGTTAAAGGCATTGGATTTATCATAAAACTGTACACTGATGTCATTATGTAAAACCAGAAGATAACTTTTTATGTCCATAACATGGAAGTAAAATCAGCACAATTGATAAACAATTATAAGATATCAACAAACAAACATATGTGATACTTCTTAGAATAATGTACATGTTAATACAGAGATCATAACAGCCAGTCTATTATCCATTGATTTTGCTAAATTATTGTTATGGTCCAATATCCTCGCACCACTGTTATGGTCCAAGGTTATTACCAAGGAAGAACAACACGAACATTTATCAGGATGTCATCAAGGTTTGCAATCGTGAAATCAAGTCCGCCTAGCATATATCCTTTATTTGCTGAAATATTGCCGGCGCGACTTTGATCCCGAATGGTAATCTTTGGAACTTATATAATCCTTTGTGTGTGTTTATGCACAACAAACTCAAGCTTTCCTCATCTAGTGGTACTTGTAGGTATGCTTCCCTCAAGTCTATCATTGAGAAAAAAAATTCCTCCGTTCAATTTTGTGAAAACTTCCTCTGAACTAAGGAGAGGATAGTGATAATCCTTAATCGCTGCATTCAATCCTGTCGAGAAATCATCGCATACTCGTATCTCACCGGATTTATTTTTCACGTAAACCGTAGGTGCGACCCATTGACTATATTCTACCTTTGTCAATATACCGATTTACACGAGTCTATCCAACTATTGTTCTATTTTTTCTAGTGCTACAAATGGTACATTCCTTTTTTTCTTGAAAATTGGTTGTACATTTTCTTTTAATTCTATTTTTGCCGTCATTTTGCCTCAGGGTGTGTAAAAACACACCCTGAGAATGGCTGAAAATACTTAGGGGGAACTCTCTTAATTTCTCCTCTAATTTCTCTGCCTCGGTCGATAAACTTTTCACTTTTTGGCAGGAAGTATTTATCGGTGAATCCCAGAGGTCATATTTCTGCATCCAGTCAGTTCCAAATAAATTTTCCGTATTTTGTAGCACGTACATTTTTAATTTTTTGGTCATTCCGTTGAATGACACATTTGAAATAACTTCTCACTCAAATTTTATTTTTCTTCCAGTTACCGACCTGGCTCATTTTATCGGTTCTCAACCTGGTCGGTTTGTTTAATTTCTTCCACGTCTGTAAGTTGATAATGGGTAAGTCTGATCCGGAATCCAATTGTAGTCTGACTTTTTTGTTTAACATTTCTACTTGTACGTATTTTCGTATATTTGACTCGTCCGCTTGGTCAGTTCTCGTGACTCTTACTCGGCTTTTGCTTTCTTTCTTAGTTATACAATGCGAACATTTATGTCCCACTTTATTGCAAGACAGACAAGTCTTAAAGCGGTATGGACAATCTTTTTATCAAAGCAAAGTCCCACAGCGATAGCATGGACTGGGTGGTAGTTTGTCTGATATTTCATTTGATTTTTTGAAGTAGATTAATTTGTTTGTCTTGTTTTTAAATAGAATAATTGGTTTGGTTTGTTTTTGAGGAGGGACAAAAACGTGTTTGTCGTTGTACTTTTCGTATGTAAGCGACGCCAGACTCTTCTATATCTTTTTTTACGCTTATGCATCTCTGACAGTCCTCAGCCAATTTTTGTAGCGTCAATTCTGGTCCACTCTCAAGTTTTGTTAGAATTCTCCGTCTGATCTCCGCATCTTTAGTCGAAACCAGGCCTTGGACGAATATCAAACTTTAAAAATTTTCCGGGTTGAGTTCAAATTCAACAGAGTGTTTTCTTTACTATGGAAGCGAATGTTATATAGATTTCGCTATCTTTTTTTGTTAGATTTAAACATTTCCATCGTTTGTGGAATAGTGAAGTGTTCGGACTAAATAATTCCGTTAAATGTTTCACGGCTTCCTTGAAAGTCAACTCATTCGTTTTCCTCGGTAGGATGTAGTCTACGAATTTAGTGTATTCGCTTGACTCTAGTTTCCTCAGTAGTTGAAGTATTTTTTTCGCGTCTGACCAATTCCCGTAATCATATAAATCTTCGTTTCTTCTTTAGTAAGCTGCGAAGGTTTTGTCTTCGTCTGGTGCATAAGTAGAGTCTTTGATAGAGCTCCATATAGCATTTTGCAAGAATGCCGTTTCATTTTCAGAATTTTGCCCTTTATTTCTTACTGATCGTAGTAATAATTCTTGTAGTTCAAGATGCTTCTGTTCGTTTTTCTGTTGCTGCTCAAATTGCATTTTCATAAGTTCCAATATGGTTGCTTTAATGTCTTCCATGTTTATACAGTAATTATGTTTAAGTATTTTTCCTTTAGTGTAGACTTCAGGTCTTTGTTACCTGTTGTTCTGGAACCTTAGTACGAAAAACTTTCCTGCTTAGAATTCCTGTCTTTGTTACCAATGTAAAGTTGGTGTTCAAAAAAAATTGTTTTTTTTATGTTCGTGTAGAACTTGTTTTTGTTTTGTTTTTTTCTCACTACCTACGTCGGCTCTGTTACGGACGACCGATACCAAAAAAAACATTTTGTAGATTCTCCGCGTAGATCTTGTTTTTTTTTTTCAATATTCGCATAAAACTTGTTTCTTCAGAATACTTTTTTAGTTTCTCCGCTTAGAGTTTGTTTCTTCAGTATCCTCTTCGCCACTGTTATTGTCAAATATCATCGCACCACTGTTATGGTCCAAGGTTATGACCAAGGGAGAACAACACGAACACAAAAGTAGGAATAACAAATATATATTACAACAGAATAATAATAGAAGTTGAAGGTGTTAGTATGACTGTCAGTCTGGTTTGGAGTGAACTACTATTGTCTCGACTGGTTCCACTTCCTACGTCTCTCTTCAGAGGCGCAGTATTTATAGTGTCAGGAAGAGTTCATTGTGTCGTTACAGGTAAGATCCCATAACATTTATTTAATTCAGCAGATTAAATTCCTGATATAGTTTTACTTGCTTCCTATAGAATATTGTTTGCCACTTTCATATAATTTAATCTTCACAATTGACCATATATTTTCGATTGGATTCAGGTCATGAATTGATGGTGGTCATTCAATTGTATTCTCTCCTGTAGATTTTTACGCTCAAAAAATTAACGTGTAGAAGTAGGTATATGTGAAGGGGCATATTGGTTCAGGAATCTGACATTTGACAATATTGGTTCTGGAATTTGTCAAGTTTAGGAAATTTACATAATAATTTCACTGTAGAAATGTTGCCTTCAAGACATGTCTCAATTAACTATTTGATGAGAAAGATTGAATTAGATCAAAGGTAAATCTAGGTGGATGAAAGTCAAAATCTTTAAGAAATTCGTGTGTTCATATTGATTAACCTGATGTTTGAGCTCAATTTTTATAAGTTTAAATATTGCGACGATGGCATTTACAAGTTCATCCCTAAAGGTTATTTTCCCAAGTATTTTAAGCTATTAATACTTGCACGCGCTGAACAAGTTGAAAATGCCGTACCTCCATTTTTGCAACAGAGGTGTACATCAAGATGTTACAAATTCCTAATCGTATTTGCTTGAACAGTGCGTGTGAATTCTAATATCCTATTTCAATCGCATTATGGCAATTAAAATTGTGACCGAAATGGTAATAAATTAAACGCTGATCTCATGTGAACATTACAAGAGAAAAACGATTTTTATAATAATGTAACATAATAGATATAAATGTAACTTTGTTCAGTTGTACATGTAGAGTGGTGGGTTTAAAAGCAAAAAATAAAATATTGTAAAATCTCTCATTACTTGAACATTTCATCGTTTAAGTCATGAACGAAATGCTTAATGAATTTATCGCCACAGGAGTATATCAATGATGCATCCCATACCTTAATAGGATATGATATATATATATATATATATATATATATATATATATATATATAGAGAGAGAGAGAGAGAGATAGAAAATGAGAAAAATAAGAGATGAAGTAAAAATATTCGTAACATTTACTTTTAAAAAATTGCTCGATACAAAGTAGATCAATATATTATTAATATACTTAATTATGAGAGATTATAGTACAACATTTTGAAATCTCTACTGAAAACCTTTCATATTTCAATACTATGATTATATTTGTTCAGGCGATGGTAAGTATCTTATTATTAAATGATGTTTTAGGTTTTTATTTAAGAAAGTGTTACCTCTTTTACGAAATCTAGAGTTATGTCTCCACATTTTACTTTCGGAAAAGGGGTAACAATTTATTTTTAATTTTCCTTAAAAATCATCTAATCACACTTACCATATTTACAATACTGAAGTAATTCCTCGAGCTTTTAATTATTATAGTTATACAAAACTCATTAAGTATTCATACTGAGATAAAAGCTATCTAATCTATTTTATTTCTGGATGCGGTAAGCTGATTTTCGTATAAAGAAATCCGTTTTAACTTTCATTATGATTTCATGGTCTATTCTATCATTTAGATGAATCATTTTCGAGGCAAATACATTACATCCGAATTGTTGCATTTGTACAATCCTACAATAAGTTCACATTCGTTTTCAACTCAACAGACTGATCTTATAACAATATAGATTATTTATCAATGGATGCCTTAAGCTTCTCATGGAAATGAACTTTGCGTTGAATAAAGTAGCACTGACCGAAGACACCATCAAATCACCAATATATTTAATGGAACGTTCAAGGAAAGGTTTTCTTGGACATTATTTACTGACTTCGTTTCCCTTGTCGACAGTTCCAGTATCAAATTTGCATCGTATATTATTCAGTATGAATAATCGTAATATGATGTTAAGTATTTCTGCATACCGAACTAACATTATGCATGTATCTCCAAAGTGAAATCAAACAATTTGTCAAAAATACAAAACTGCATTTGAACACAGGGAATTAATTACGCTTTTCTTATAATGTGAAATTATTTTGCCTTACAAAAGTATAGAAATAAACTTAGAAATTCCTTATTAAATGTGTTATCGTTTTTAAAAATTTTGAAAATATGAGTGTGTGCAAAAATCTCAACACATTCCCTTCTATGAAAATATTATCACTCAGTTTAAGGTAAAGATTGACATGTAGCTCTTTAAAACTTGATTGAATTTTAAACCTGTGAAATTCGCGTGTGTTAAAGGATTATAAGGTTATTTTATTCTGCAAAAACTTTACTTCCATGGAAATTGCTCAGACGAGATACATTCCTTAGTTATACCATTTCTAACATTGGCCATACTACACGCATTGTGTTGAACAACCACTATTCCCTTCGTATTCCATTATTGAGATTCATTTTCTACTTGAGCAACATCTTTCACAAGCCAATGCTACGTGGAACCAACTGCCAAGAGCATGATTTCCAGATCACTAAAATCTTAAACAGTTCAAGTCTAGGGACTTGTACAGGATGACCCTCATTGTAAAAGAAATAAAAATAAGAGACAGCAAAAATTGACTTATGTAAGATTTGTTAATTATAAGAGTGGAATTAATACCACTATTCCAGCAACAGTGATATTTCTGAAACTCGTCACTCCAAGAATTAATAACAATTCACATCAGTACTTTGACACAAACGTTGTAAATATTGTTGTAATTCTAAAAAAAAACTTAGACACGCTTTGTTCTATATACACGGTGAAATATGTACTTGATTAGATAATAATAATAATAATAATAATAATAATAATAATAATAATAATAATAATAATAATAATAATAATCTCAACAATGTTGCACATGGGACCATCAACAATCCCTGTAGTATTTGTAGCCCTTGGACTGGTTGGAAAAGATCCCAGTAGACTAATTGAAGGGATCCCTGGAAGTCCATGCCTCAAGGAGATACAAAAAATTGTTCTGACAAGTACAGCCCAAATTTTACGAAGGACTTCATCTATGTAATTATTATTTTTTTTTGGTTTTGTTTTTTTTTGCAGTGGAAAGTGTCATGATGCCATTTCTAACCTTAGGTCCCTGGGCGGGACCCGGAAAGAAATGTGTAAACGCCAGATATCAAATAAAATAATAATAATAATAATAATAATAATAATAATAATACAGTATCCCCAAATGAGGGAGAATTTAAGAAAGGAATATTACAGGAATGTGCGTCTGGTACCGAAATGAATTCAAAAAACAAAATATCAGACATAAAGATCTTGGCTGTCCCCGTGGTGCGATATATTTATAAAAGCCTTAACTGGACCATAGCAACCAAATATAAAGACGCTGTAATCGAAACCTCAAAAATGTGGCACATGAGGAGACCAATCCCAGTTATAGCTGGATCCCTCGGGTTGACTGGAAAACGTCACAATAGACACATTGAGGTATTTTGGTAGACCTAGCATTAATGAAAGACAAGAATAAATGACAGACCTGTACAGACAACACCTTACGAAGGGTTTTATCTATATAAAATATGATGTTTTATTTTAATTGCTCCGTGGAAAATGTCATGATAAGATTTCTGAATTTAGGTCTGTGGTCGGGAGCTGGAAAGAAATAAGTACACGGCAGAAATGAAAGGAATAATAATAATAATAATAATAATAATAATAATAATAAAATCAAAGCCAACCGCCCAGACATTGCTATTAAAAACCACAAACAAAATAAGTGCCTCCTTATTGACATGGCAGTCCCTGCAGACTGCAATGTATCTTTGAAGATATTCGAAAAACTGTCAAAATACAAGGACCTTGAAATAGAAATCTCAAAAATGTGGCACATGGGAACATCAACAATTCCTGTTGTAGTTGGAGCCCTTGGACTGGTTGGAAAAGATTCCAGTAGGCTGATTGAAGGGATTATTTTTATTTTTTAATTTTTTGCAGTGGAAAGTGTCATGATGCCATTTCTAACCGTAGGTCCCTGGGCGGGACCCGGTAAGAAATGTGTAAACGCCAGATATAAAAGGAAATAATAATAATAATAATAATAATAATAATAATAATAATAATAATAATAATAATAATAATGGAAATTGGAAAAACACCACCACCGACTGATAATGTACAGACATTTTGTGAAAATATTTGGAGCAGCCCGAAGGAATATAACCCAAATGCAGAATGGATCCGACGTGAAGAAGAACGAATTCTGGATACACCTCTGCAAGAATGGGAAAATATATCCACAGATGATGTTAGGCAAGCTCTAACGAAATCCCGAAAATGGAAATCCCATGAAATGACAAGGTTCCCAATTTCTGGCTTTATCATCTATCATCTATCCACAATATACTTTCGAAAACATTATCAAACTTGTAAATAATCCCAATAAAATCCCGGAATGGATTACTGAAGGTATTACATACCTCATACCAAAAACGAATGAAACAGACGACCCGAAAAATTATCGACCGATAACATGTCTCTCCACAACGTACAAAGTTGATCACAACTGTCCTGACGAACCGTGCTTACTCCTTTTTCGAAACAAACAGCATTCTTCCGCTAGAAGAGAAGTTATGCAGGAGAGGTTCATATGGCTGCAAAGATCAACAACTGATAAATAAAATGACCCTGGAAAATTGCAGGAGAAGACGTAGAAATCTTAGCGGGGCGTGGATTGATTATCGTAAAGCCTTTGATAGTGTTCCACATTCTTGGATCCTTAAAACTTTGGAAATGTACAAAGTCTCCCCTGTGGTATTAAATTTCCTTAAGCACAGCTTGAGAATGTGTGACACCAAACTATACGTTAGTCACAAAACTCTTTGCCAAAGACGACAATGAGTGGAAGGGGTTCCTCAACATTGTAAATTACTTCAGTGACGACATAGGTATGAACTTCGGATTAGATAAATGTGCAAAAGTTACATTCAATAAAGGTAGAATTACAGAAGCACCCTTAATAGATGTAGATTTTGTCAGAAATATTAGGGAACTGGAGAATGATGAAGCTTATAAGTACCTAGGAATTAGCGAAAGAGATGGCATATAACACCCCCAAATGAAGGTGAAGGTAAGAAAGGAAGACTACAGGCGTGTACGACTGGTACTAAATACCGAGCTAAACTCAAAAAACAGAATATCAGCCTTGGCTGTCCCTGTGGTGCAATACAGCTTTAATGTCCTTAACTGGTCCATAGCTGAAATTAAGCGAATGGACACCAAAATGAGAAAGCTCCTCACATGCTACCGCATGCATCATCCCAAAGCTGATGTTGATCGCCTGTATGTGCCCAGATTCGAAGGAGGCAGGGGATTAGTTCAACTAGAACTCTCCTACAAAACTACAACAATTGGCCTTCAAAGATACCTGGAAACTACAGAAAAATGGATGATGATATATGTCAAGGAACATGAAAGCAGTAAGAGTCTTTACTCCGTAATAAAGGAAGCCAACATATTGAAAATGGAGTTTCAAATGGGCCCAGAAATACAAGTACAAAACGGTAAACCGGCTGAAGCTGCAAAATACTTAAAAAAGAATGCAAAGACAGATGCAACCGATATGATACAGAAACAATGGCAAGATAAATCGCTTCATGGCCAACACTCTGCCTGTACCAAACAGGCTGACGTAGACAAAAACTACTATCAGTGGCTACGTAGTGCATGGTTAAAAGCTGAAACTGAAGGTTTTATCCTTGCTGCACAGGACCAATGCTTGTTAACTAGGAATTATCAAGCACATATACTAAAATAATCTGTTAGCCCAGAATGCAGATTATGTGATAAATATCCAGAAACCATTTATCATCTTATATCAGGTTACACGTTATTGGCACCCACTGAATATAAAAACCAGCATGACAGAGTGGGCCAATATCTGCACTGGAAAATTTGCAACTTCTACGGGAAGGAAACTGAAAGAAACTGCTACGAACACCACCCAGACCCGGTTACGGAGATAGGACTTGTTACAATTCTATGGGACTACACAATACACACTGACAGAACAATCAAATCCAACCGCCCAGACATTGTTATTAAAGATAACAAACCAAAAGATAGCTTCCATATTGATATGGCAGTACCTGCAGACTGCAATGTACCTTTGAAGATATTCGAAAAACTGTCAAAATACAAGGACCTTGAAATAGAATTCTCAAAAATGTGGCACATGGGAACATCAACAATCCCTATTGTAGTTGGAGCCTTAGAATTGGTTGGAAAAGATTCCAGTAGACTAATTGAAGGGATACCTGGAAGTCCATGCCTCAAAGAGATAGAAAAATTATTCTGACAAGTACAGCCCACACTTTTCGAAGTGCTTTATCTATGTAATTTTCTTTTTTTTTTTGGCAGTGAAAAGTGTCATGATACCATTTCTAACCTTAGGTCCCTGGGCGGGACCAGAAGAAAATGTGTAAACGCCAGATATCAAAGGAAATAATAATAATAATAATAATAATAATAATAATAATAATAATAATAATAATAATAATAATAATCAAACGATACTCCTTCTCAATCCTAATCATTACTTGCGTATTCTGAAACAGAAAGAAAAATATGAAACATCGATTTTGATTTAAATGCAAATATTACATTTTGGATATTTCCCCCATCCTTAGAAAGTTTTATGAATATTAAAGATTATGGAGAAAATTTAAATGTCATGCATAAGGCCGATTTGGAAGCACACCCTTCGCATATTCACTGAATCTTCCATATTTTACGCCTTACATATTTTCAGTTTCTTCCACGCTCTTACTAAATTTTAAACAGGTCACACATACACACAGAGAGACATGAATAAAAAGAGTCAAGAGGAAAAGCTATACTTAGCCGACGCGTTTCGTCCACTGGGAGACTTCATGAAGTCAATGTAGGATTTATTTATATACGCAGAGACGAGAATGTCATTGGCTTATCAAGGCTTGTTAATTTGAGAACGTTCATGAATGTTCATTAGGACCTTGAACAGTGTCTCAAAGCGTGTGGAGGGCGCAAAATGTTTTAATTCAAAGTCTGGCGAAACGTAAATTGAGTGAGTAATATTCAATATTTGTTATGAATATTAAGTGGATTTTGATTAGATTCTTATGATTTCAGATGTATGTATCTGCTGTACATATTCAAAGGCTAAAATGATGTTTTCTTTTCATTTTTCAGTATATATGTTGTTTTGTATGTTGGCTTGGGAAGTAGTAATTCTGTCAGGACAGGTGATATTGGGAAAAACATAGCGGAGTAGATTTATATTTTGATAATATTCGATGGTTTCGCTCTCGTGGATTTATTTTTGTGTAAATTACTTTCTCTTTTGATGAGTGTAGCATATTAAGATCAAAAATGTGGTCGAATTTCTTCTGTGTATAACTATTGGATTTGTTAAATTGTTATTTATGAGGTCACTTAAACGGTTAACTCCATTACTTCAGCCTTAGAAGATGTACAAAATGTACGTCCATCTCAAACTATATCAATCTAATCACAATCAACACAATATTCATAAAAATAGGTTGAATTTTACTCGTTCATTTTACTTTCCAACAGTTTGAAATATGACACTTTCTCTTTCCGTATGATTTGACTAAACTTTCAAACACTTAATGAATATTCATGAACATTCTCAATTTTACAAGCCTTAATAAACCAATGACGTACCCGCTTTTGTGCATATTATAACGTGCAACATAATAAATACTACATTAACATGATAACGACCTTCAAAGTGTGAAACTCGTCGACTTAGTAGAGTTTTTTTCACTTCTCTCTTTTTCTTCATTTTCATATATATATATATATATATATATATATATATATATATATATATATATATATATATTGTATTAGAGGCTCCTTTCCATGCTATCAATGTGGTAATTCATTCTAGTAATTTCTATTTCCAGTGTTAAACATATCACAGTAATATGAATATAACCTGAAATTTGTTAGCGAAGATTTTGTCAGAAATTTACACTGCGACACAGTTTCTGGCATATGCTTATGTTCCATGAGATTATGTTCTGAGATCATTTTTGAAAACAACTGAATGCATATATATATATATATATATATATATATATATATATATATATATATATATATATATATATATATATATATATATATATGTTAGCACTTTTCCTTCGTAGATTTTTCCGGGGTAATCTCTGTGCGTAGAGGTAGATTTACACCAGTTCTTTCTTTATCGACATCTTCAATGTGAAATATTTTCTCTCTCATTCTTTCTCTCTCTCCATCCACGCATATATATATATATATATATATATATATATATATATATATATATATATATATATATATATATATATATATATATATCCAAGCAACGACAAACTCGTTCGTATAAGACACTGGAAGCGAAAATCGCACCGCAGCTCATGACGTCACACATGACCACACGAGAGTGAAAACGAAAGCTATTAATTATGGGAAGCCGTTGGTATAAATCAATAGATTCTGTAAACAATTATAGGCATTAAGAATATTTGTGGAGATTTGTGGGGTTTATTTTGTTCGGGTTAGGTTTCAACAGTTTCATGTATATAGCTTCAAGAAATTTTAGTTTTTGTTTATTGTTTTCATGTTTAATTATAGTTGTGTTTTCGACGAGGATTTTCCGGAATTGTGTATGCGGCCAGGCACGTTGTTTTAAATGCCTAAAAATGTTAGAGTTATCATTCAAATGTAGTGTCAAGCGTCGTGAAAGCGAATTTGTTGTGTGACCAACATAAATATTATTTAATTCATTGGAGATCCAATCTCCCAAGGGCACTTGAATTTGTAGACTATGTTGGTTTTTGCAAATCGGTAACCGGGGAAAAAAGTCATTGCGAATAATTGAGTTAGATATACTAGATTTAGTGTAGTATATGATTAAATTATTTTTTTTTTGCTAGGATCTGTTGTAGATATTTACAATTTTTTTTAGTATATTTTCATCTTGTTGATAATTAGTATACATTTGAGTACGATATAGGAGATCAATATATTTGATATTAGTTGAAGCAGTATTATGTTGTATTAGCTTAGTCTTGAGACTTCTAAGAAAGTATCTTAGTTGTTTGTCAACTATATAGTTTGGAAAGCTATTATTAACAAGTGTTTGTTTTATATTCTTTAGTTCACTGTAAAAAATCTGTTTTGTGGATGAATTAGTTTCTGCACAATGTATTAGATATTTTATAATTGCTAGTTTTTAGTAATATGGGCATTCACTCTTCTAGTTAAGTGTACACGAATTTATGCTGGTAGTTTTTTTGTATGGCGAAATAGTAAATTTGTTATTATTTTTAATGTTGTAGAGTTACTTTCTAGGGTGATGTAATTTAATTATTCCGTATTTTGGAAGAAATCATAAGCCAACATTAAAAATACACTCCGAACGATACCGAATATAACACAAGAAGAACTAAACAAAGAATTAAGCGCATTACCTTGTTAGTCGTTTATAATGAAAATTTAATGAAAGGGTGATTGCTGCTTAAATATCCATTCATATATATATATATATATATATATATATATATATATATATATATATATATATATATATAGAATAATAGATAGATAGATAGATAGATATAGATAGATAGATAGATAGATAGATATAGATATGGTAGAAATATATATATATATATATATATATGGTAGAAATATATATATGTATATATATATATATATGTGTGTATATATATATTTACTATATATATATATATAGATATAGATAGATAGATATAGATATGGTAGAAATATATATATATATATATATATATATATATATGGTAGAAATATATATATATATATATATATATATATATATATATATGTGTGTGTGTGTGTGTGTGTGTGTGTGTGTGTGTGTGTGTGTCTTCTTTATGGGTCAACCAATTTGCCAGCTGTTAAATTTTTTAAGAAATTTCTTGATTTGAGTGAAAAGCTCGAATGATATTTATGCAAAAATTATCCCACGGGACCAGAATATCACACTCTGGATTTACGTATGCATTCCAAATATCTGCAACGCTATTGGGTCTGACCTGGCATTTCAGCTTTGTTCGCATTTTCACTATCGTAATTTAGCATCCCTAGACCTTTTTTTAATAAAGATTCTCACGTAAATTGTTCTGATATGCTTTTTTTCTTTGGTCTACTGACATGTCGAATTTAACCGCAGTACTAGATTGGCGACTATGTTACATAATCTCATTGTTGAAATGTAACCCGGCGTTCTGCAATGACAATTTCTGCTGCCGCTCTTCTTGCTGGTAGAAATCTCGCGGGGTTTTTCTTTCCTGTCAACGTTACGAGATATAATTCGTCAGTTATACGTTGCACACGCAAACACTCATCCTTTGAAAGATGGCAGAAAACTCTATCTTCTTTATTTCTAATAAAGAATGCAAAGGGTCATTCAGATTTTGCAGTTGTCATTAACGCAGCAGCTGACCGATTTTTTTCGCCATATTTAGAATTATGCAGCGACAGAAGCATGCACGTTTTCCTGACACAAATACACAATACACAATAGCCTGGGTTTAAACTCTTAGAGCACGCACATTGTCTGCAGTGTATTGTCTTCGGCTATTGCTGTCATTAAGAATAAGGGAGTCCTCCCCGAATTTCTTGTTTTTTTACTTAGGATTATTCAGGCTAACTACTGTGGAGGAAAACAATAATTTGTATAAAACTGTTGACTAAATTATTAACCATCCGTAAAGTGCTGATAATTAGTCTTTGATAGAATGAATTCAAAACCAACTTATGAAATGAGGCATGTTGATAGATACACATTTATTAAGCAATAAAATTCACCCTAATTAAAATTAACGGTAAATAAAGTAGAATCAGTATTTCAATAATGGTGATCTGATTCTGCAATCAAGACGGAGATGTACTAGTTAAACTGTTTTGATAAAATTCTATTACTATTTTGGTCAAATAGCGTTATTCATTTTAGTCCATTATATTATTCAAGACGTTGTTTGCCCGGTAAAAGTTACTGAATTCGAACATTCATTTGACAATTTTTACCAACATTAGAACAAAAGCAATTGATTGTGCTGAACGTTCTCAGAAATTCTTACCAATTATCTTTCTTCACCTCCTCCCTAACGGCTTTATACGAAATAGTATTGTACTATAATTTGCCTCCGTCTATGATAACTGCTTAAATTGAGTACCTATTCCATATTTTATCCATCCAGTATTTTGTGTGGCCGAGTCGTTAGAATATTTGCTTTCCTGTCATGATGCCCGTGATTGATATCATCCTGGTTGATGTATCTGGAAGGTGACTTCTTGATGCTATGGGACATTTGGAAAGTGGCTGCAAACTAAAGCACGAGTTGACCCAAACCTTGTGAGTTAAATTGAGTAGACAAAATTATTTCAGCTCTATGGATGTGTGTCTTTGTGACTGTCTTGGTCTTCTTCAGACTGTTTATCCCCCCGACATATAATGCGCTCTTTCCCAGAGAATGTAACTAAAGTTCGCTCAGCATAGTTGTAGTAGAAACCACAGGTGGGGCCCTTGGGTTTTGAAAGCAGGCGTCTACAAAATGGATTGGTTAGGCATCCTAGAAGACAGACATATTAGGATATGAGCGTCCATCCAGCATATTTCGCCAGGTATTCTTGGACATTCTTTGGCTCGGAACTTTCATCCACCGCGTAGATCTTAACTTCTTTTCTGCGATTATATTGATTCGCCCTAAAATACCTGGGGGTTATATATCTCCTCTAATCCGAAACTTTCCTACGATTACAAACCAGTAGAAGTTATCCCTATCTCTGTCTTCTCAGACTTAGTTCAATGTATTTGTATTCGTAAAATATAGCAACATCGAGAATGTAGATCATGTACCCAGTTAAAATGTCTTACAAATTTATTGTCTGTGATCATATATACATATAATCATTTGTACTGTTTCGTATACAATATTATATTTCTTCAGTAAATAATTTAATTTTGTATTTATTTTGATTACTTCAAACACTTATTAAGGAGACTAAATACTTAATTTACCTTATTCTACATTTCAATAGTATCGGGTGTAAGATGCTGCTAATTTCATCACTATTTCTTTACCTGTTCGCTGTAATAAATATTTTATATTCATTTATACAGCGTGCGATGGATAAATTGTTACCATTTTATATTTTTTTTTATTTCGCGCATGTGCGTTGTTTGTTTGTTTTTTTCTTGACTGCATAATATAGTAGGACCATTTAAGCACCCTTTGTGAGAAAAAAATAGCATCATGACACAATTCATATGGCTATAATTTTGGAAACGGCATGCTGTACTGATGGTATTTGCACAAGAAGCTTGAATACAAACATTTCAGTGCGTTTGGGCATCAATCTCAGGTCAGTGCTCAGGATTCGGAAATAGCTGGATGAGTCTAATTGTAATTCCGAAAGGGTTTGGAGTGATCACTAGTGATGGTGATGTTATGCCTCCGTTCCTCTTCACACAGAACCTAAACTTAATACTGAGGTCTACATCAATTCAATGAGGAGCTAGTGCTGCTCTGGGTTAAGAAGTGGCTACTGAAAGGCTCTTTCAGTAGCCACTGGAAACAGGATTCTGCGCCATGCCACACAAGAAGGCGAATACAGTCATGGCTATCAGAAAATTTCTGTGACGCCATCACCCCTTAGATCTTGACACCTAACTCGTCAGACTGCAACTCCCTTGGTTATTTTATGAACGACACTGATGGGATAGAGACCAAAAAACACTCGTTGCAATACCAAAGATGAACTGAATGCAAAGATTATGTCAACATTCCACAAGACCGTACAGAAAAGTTCCAGTAGGTCCGAAGTTGTCGGGAGGGCGTGGTTTAAGCCAATGGCGATTTTATTGGATAAATTTACTCTTTCCTATTTCAAGACATTTTTGTCATTTTGGTAAATATATCTGTTAAAATAAGATGTCAGTTATTTTCATTTTGGAGTCATTTCGATTACAATTTATCCATCGCACCTTTATGTGAATAGTTATGTTCTTTCATAAAGAAGGTTTTTACTCTTTAAGTACGGATTGTAAACGTCAAGAAGTGTATATTCATTTACCGTTGGCGAATATATAAATGCGTGTAAGTGTATGCTTGTGTGTTTTATCTACTCCTATATGAACACGTGTATGTTAGATTAGTGATTCTCGTTATGTGCGCACGTATATTTTCATTTCTATTCTACGAAAGAAATAAACAGGACTGCGAACATGTTTCGCTTTTTCAGCATATGCCTCACGCCCATTGCCCGAATCCGAAGCCACACGCAACCTTTCTCCTTTCACTAATCAGAATGAGTTATTCATTGGAAATCATCCAGACTTATATCCTAAATCGATTCGATTTGTCGATATTAACGCGAAGAAATGCGTAATGGGTTTTCTGAAATGGGAGATTTTTTTTTGGTTTCAATTATAAAACGCATTTTATGAACGATTTAATTCCCTTTTGGCATTTCTGAAAGAATAGGATGATCTCCTTGGCTTTTTCTATTACATCTTCCTCATATTTACAAGGGAATTAAACCAGCCCATTAGCGTTGCCTTAGTTACATAAGGTTCTATTATAAAAGGTATTACTTTTCATTACATGTGTGACGATCATTATTGTTATTGCTATTATTGCTATCGACATTCAATCATCATTATATCTATTATTATTTTTGTATATTGAAATCACTTACATATATAATATATTTCCGTAGAACCAAGTGACAGTAAGGGTTAAAAAAAACGCAACATATTCCTTCCCATACGTTCAGATACAATGTGCAGTTGTCACAATTCTCTTTTTTATCGTAATAGAATCATTACAGTCCACTGTAAAAACAAATGAAGGACATTTCATTTATATTTTTGCTTTACGATTTGTAATGTCTTTATTCCCAGCTCTGTGAAATATAATATATTTTAACATATGTGCTCTGTCAGGACCGAACGATTTCCATTTTCTACGTGTTTTAACGTGCCGGTAGGGATTTTCCTTTAACGAATTTGATGTAACCAAAGAAGTGAGGGACTTCTTCGGAGCGCCAGAGGGGACGAAGATACGGAAGAATAAAACACGAGTATGTGTACAGTTTGAAGAGGCTGGAAAATCGAGTACTGAGACTGCAGGCGGTCGTGTTTAGAACATTTCATGTCAGTGCTGTTCTCTGTATCTTGACAGAATCAAGAAACTGCAGATGGTTCCTTCATATCTCTGTTGTTACACATAAGAGATTCCACCGCTTCTTTTACCAGACTTTCTAGTTCGCCCTTTACTACCTCCTCGAAGTGTAAACACTGCATATGTCCCTAAATGTATAGAATTCTTATTTGTGTTCAGCTGAGAAGATAAACACTCGCAGTTAGTTATAAAGAACCAAATGCAGTTATGAAATATATACTGATAAATAAAAGTTTACAACCAGTCTGAAAGTCTTGAAGTTACTACACAATATTAGGTATATTAGGACTTGGAAAAAAGACATATGGATGATACCAAACGTAAAACAGTCATTCCTTTTATTAGAAATTGTCCACGACTGATTTTGGATGTGATAGAGGAGACGAAAAAATATTTAAAATGTGGACTAAATTAAAACGATACTCTGTCGGGCGAGTCTATTTGTACTTTCACACAGATTTTCAATAGGAATATATTTATTTTTAAAATTTCCGAGCGATATCGGACAACTGATATTGAACAAAGGACAATAGAGAAGGTTATCGCTGTTAAAACCCGGCATGAATATGACACTTGAGTTATCTCTACTAGAAGACCGAAAGCTCTTTTAGGAGTTTAGAAGCAATAATATTATGTTCTACTTTAATCGAATCTCTGTGAATGCATGCTGTTTGCAACTATCCTTTTATTTCTTATGATATATAATAAAATGTTTGGGGGGTATTTACCTGTCTATATTGCTGAGATGAGGTATTATATACATTATTTACATTATTCGGACTATTGTCCTCATCTTTGTCGCCATATTTATTACAACGTTTCGGCTTTTCAGTATCTGTCTATATTTCTGAGATGAGGAACGATATACACTATATACATTATTCGGACTATTGTCCGCATCTTTGTCGCCATATTTATTACAACGTTTCGGCTGTTGTACGCTCCGGCCTTCTTCAGGTGATTGGAATGTCGAACTGAACCCTTTATTTCGCTCACTGGGTTAGACTGTTCTAATTCCACATGTCATGTTTAATGGGTGCCAGTTATCAGTTATCTCCTGTTAATTTTTCCATCTGAAAGTATTTACCTATTATTAGGCAATGTTGGTAGATATTCAAATGTTATCACTTGAATGATGACCGGCACTTCCAGAGCAAATAGCTCGTTTATTTTATTCCGAAAATATGGTAGGCAGACTGTTTATGGTGGATTGAAATCTAATTTCATCCCAGACCTTCTGTAGAATTCATAAATACGATTTTTCTTTAAAGTTACTGGAAATTTGTTGACTCCATTTAGACTGCAAATAGATCCTGACTCCTTCAAACTTGGAGCCGCCCTATAGAAACTTTTCAAACTTGACATAGTTAAAAAAAATTTCATGTGCCCTTGTGAGCCATGAATTGTTTTCCGTGGCAAAATCACCCTAATTCCCTAGGGATTATTTTAGGAAGCGTTGTTTTCCAATCTTAAAGCTTTTATTCCCAAGAAACGAAACTTTGTGGAACATACTTCCACTGGATACTTCCTATAAGTCTACAATACTAATTTCCTCAAGCATAGTGTCTATCCACCATATCCTCATAATCTTCACATCTCAATTCCTCTTCCTACATTCATATCAAACATCTCATATTTAAACCACTATGTTGTGTTGACCTTGGGTTTGTATTGTTTGACCTTGATTAAAAAAAAGTTTCATAGCATTTTAACATTACGTTTTATCCAGTGCCTGTATTTTTCATAAAAAATTCCTATACATGGAAGTATCCTTGATCGTTCGTTCAGATCTTTGGAGGAACAGGTAGAGGAATGCTATTTTTGCGGATCATTGGTGAAATACGGATGAACGTGGCTGGAATGTTTTGTGTAACTGCATGAATTTGAATGACATTAAGTGGTGCTTGTTTATGTTTAAAAGTATTTTGCGAACCCAACAACAATCTACAGCCTAGACAGTGTGAAAGTAATATAGGGATGTGTTTTGATCTTTCCTGAGATATCTGAAGGTAAGTTGTAGAATGTATTTTTATTGCACACCATTTTAATTATATTACCTCCTCAGCTTAAATTTCTAACAAACACCAGTTACTTTACAGTAATTAAATTTCAGGTGATGTTGGTATAATTTGATTATTTATTTCCTTTTCTCCACGAAAAGTTCATTTTTTTATAATTTGTCCATGAATTGTTAATTTTATTTTTTGAAAACTATTTCTCCAGTAACCGCTGATCCTATCGATAGAGTAAATATTTTTTTACTAACGTTTCCACTTTCACGTATAGCGTCAGTGATTTACTCTAACTTATGATCAAGATTTTTTTCTAGAATGTGTCGTCAGTTTGCAGATTAATCAAATAATTCCCTAGGATAGGAATTCTTGATTCGACTCTGACTTTTGATATAAGAAAACAAGTAATTATATTTTCTTTAAATTTGGGGCAAATCATTCAACCAGAAATTAAAGACATTATCTACTACTTGAGGTCTGTTAAGGTTGTTCTTTTTCTGATATAACGTTGTTGTTATTCAATTCTTATGAAGTTAGCTTTCTGTATTCTATTCAGTGTTCGTAATCCATTTTCAACTAATATTCCCATTTCTGAAATTTTATTGCAGACCTCTATCTTTTCTCCATTTTTTGGTGTATTTCCAAGTGTTTCCTTTGAGTCTCCATCGTTCTATAGAATGTATTCCTATTAGTTCTTGATATGCGGGTTTTTGTTTATGATATATTCTTTTTTCATTTTCTTCTTTCAGTTTGGATTTGTTTTTTTTAGATTTTTAATCTTCCCCATTTTATATTTAGACTTCATTAAATATACGCATGTTTGTACATTTTATTTTTTGATACTTCAGCTAATATTGAAACTTTTGCTCGCATCTCTTTTTAGATTAAATGTGATTAATGTGTTTTTGTTAGCTTCCCTCCCTAGCTTGAGGCATTGCTGAAGCGGAGTGTATTATTTCATTTACTTTTTTAAAGAATGCAAGTGACTATTTCTTTAATATTAGATTTATTTCGTTATCTCTTATTTTAATAATGATTTCCGTTTTTTTCTCTCGTGTCTAATGTTTTCCGTTTTTCTATCCTGTTCATTTTTTCCTCCATGATATCTGCCGCGGCTTCCTATTGAACTAATGATGTGTGCTATCATTTCTTAAATCCTCCCTTTATTTGAAAGATTTATACTATTTCTTATTATATTTTATTCCTAAAAAAATAATCCTTGCTTCTGTATTTTCAATGCTACTATTCTCATGTCAAGATGCTTGAAAAAGTGATAGTCAATGAGCAAGACATCAAGGGAATGTGGTGGTGTAGTAAAGTCTTGTATCCTCAGTAGGTGAGCTTTTTAGTATCATTCCGCCAACCTCTGTTCGCTATCATGAAGCAGTGTTGGATTTGGTATATTAACAATTTATCGCTTGTATATTGCTCAACTAAATGTTCATTACATTTAGTTGCTGGACCTAAATGCTGGCATTGATGCACTAGTTAAATTTCCGAAAGCTGTAATTAATAACGCCTTCTGTTGGTGCAATTACGGTTATGGAAAGTGTTTGTTCGACCGATAATGTTTGTCATGAAGGATAAATTACTTACCAACAAATGTTCTATCAAGAAGTAGATCATTCGAATTTTGCACGTGAAGTATCAAAATCTCTTCAAAACTTCGAGCACTTTATCTTTCACTTTATCCAGTTTATTCACTTTACCAAAATGCTGACATGGTTAACTGAAACATTTCTATGATACTGTGATATTTTCTAGGCTCATTGTTTTCGGATGTTGATTGTCAATTGCAGATAGATGTCTTTTACTATTTTTATCTTCAAGACTCATGCCTCATTGCAGAACTTCATAAACCAGACACGTACTCTCAGATCACAAGAGGATCCTTCATCTTATTCTCTGTTAATGATTATAGCAGTTTGAGAAACATTATCGGCAAGCGTCAACACATGCAAAAAGTAAGCTTTTTTCATGTCGAAAATAAGTGGTATATAATCTTTTAAAATAAATTCTGATAGCGATTTATATATAATTAACAAACAGAACCCATTAATTATTCGGTATGAGAAATATACTTTTGTGTACTATTACAAAATATTAGAATACAAATGGGTTATTCTAAAAACGGACATTATTTTGGGAACAACAAAATAATTTATTTTTCTTTTCAGTTTTATATTTTTTCATGGTTACCATGGGCTAAATTACTCAAAACTTTATTTTAATTAATATTACGATATCTGCAGTGACGTTTTAATTTACATATCTATATTGTCTGTATCGTTGGTAAAGTTGTAATATTGTATTTTTTTTTATAATCGTCACAGAAGAACACTAGCACAGTATTCTCATACTAAGGTAAGTCCATTTCAATAGTAATCTATTCTTGGTTATTGCTCAGTTTTTATTTATATAGACAAACTATTTTATGTTATCCAGTATCATTATTTGAACAAAGAATACCAGTAGATAACGGTCTACTCTAATTTCGTTTCCGGCGTTTCTGCGTTTTTGATTTGAAATGCAGTTTCTCATATATTTTATAACCACCAAAAACGAATACATTTACTCATAACAGGAATGCAAATATATGAACATAATTTAATAATTACGTTTGTTCATAATATGATATATATATATATATATATATATATATATATATATATATATATATATATATAAATCTCTCTCTCTCTCTCTCTCTATATATATATATATATATATATATATAGTTATAGATATATATAGATATATATATGCGTGTGTGTGTGTAACTATTCTCAGATGGGTTATATATGTGGAAAACAGAAAATGAATGAAATGGCAAGGAACACTTTTAGATTTTACATGATTCGTTTCTTATCTGACTGACTTTATCAAGGCAAATGTGAGGGGTTCATAAAAAGTATGTATATGATAAGTTACACAAAATCCTTAATGTTGAGAATGCTCATAAATTTTCATGACGTTTACTGAAACGTTTAGTTATTAGAACCTAGATTAAGTCATATAGCATTTTGGAAAGGATTTTTTTAAATTTAAAAACACTCATAAATATACAACAGATTAACTGAATTAACTAGGCATTTAAACCTTAGATTACATTATGCGAATTATTAACTTAAAGACGCTAATAAGTATCTATCAGGATAAATTACATGTGTAGGCATTTAGACCTTACATTATGTCATCTAGTATACACAAAATAGATGTATTTTTCTGTTAGAAATCTCTGAAATATGAAAGATGGATTTAGCCATTCCCCTTTGATTTTTTAACACTTTTGTTTTATATGATGGCTTGGCGAAGCAGTAATTCCTATAGGAACTGTGAGACAGGGAAAAACCGGAGCTTAGATTGCTATTTTGATAATATTCGGTGGAGACACTCTCGAGGATATTCCTTCGGAGTAAATTACTTTATATTTTGATGATTGTAGCATTTTTAGATCAAAATTGTGGTCGAAATTAATATTGTATATGACTATTGCGTTTGTTAAATGGTGTAATCTGAGGAATAAATTACTAGACATTTTAGTTAACCTGTTGAATATATATGAGCGTCTTTAAATTTAAAAAAATTCCTTTCGAAGATGATATATGACGAATTCTAACCCCTAAACAATGTGATTAACCGTCAAATCTGTACTTGTTGCAAATGTATATATGTACATATATATATATATATATATATATATATATATATATATATATATATATATATATATATATATATATATATATATATATATGTATGTATATATATATATATATATATATATATATATATATATATATATATATATATATATATATATATATATATATATATATATATCCTGTTGCACAGAACTTTACAATAGCAAGGAACCAGCGTAATTTCTTATTTAAATTTAATTTACAAGTCATATTGGTGTAATAAGTAATAACAACTGGTTTCCTCCCAGCTTATCAAGTTCGATTTTGGAAATTAAAAAGACAAATGTGTAAATTAATTTACAGGATGACCAATGTGTGAAAGAAAATCAAGGAAAACTACAGCCCAATAATATTCAGACCCAGCAAGCAATACCTCTGTTTACAGAGGGAAGGTTTGAAGGATCTGATATATAGGGACTCCAGGGCCTTGAGATGATATAAAGAGTTGAACTGTGACAAAATAGAGAAACGGTCGATACTAAAGCAGAGAAATAACAACTAGTGATTGCAAATGAAATTCGCCTAGACAAAAATCACTCTATGAAGCAATAAAGTGAAAACCCAAATAAATAGGCCATTTCTTTAACTCGTTGTGGCTTATCCTTATAAAAAATATTGATAACTTTAAGAATAACACCATCTAAAACATCTAAAGGATACCTGTTTTTGGAAAGTGTCGTTTTAATAAAATCAATTTCTCCGTGAAGAAAGCCTATGGGTAAGGGTCTTAATTAGATTAATAGTACGTTTTCCGGGACAAAAAGAGTTCCAACCTGTATAGAGTCCCAAAGAAGTAGGTTTCCGATAAACAGAAGTCAGAAACTTGTCAGAGATCATATGGGCAAAAACATTCAAAAAGGAAAGAGAGCAGGTTGACTCCTTTTCCACGGTAAACATAAGCGATGAGAGAACAGAGCGTAATAAGGTGACAAATAAGTTGGCTTCAGCCTCATCGTTAAAGAGGCAAATTGTATCATCCGCATAACGTTAGTACATAAGACGACAATCAATACGAAAAAATAAAGATGCCTCATGATAGCCAACAAAATATTATCTAGTGCAAGACTCAAATGAGTATCCATCGCTACACCATCAATCTGCCGATAAATAATAATTATCAGAACTCAATTCAATAGACAAGGTGGCGAATGGCATAAGATCAACAAACACACTCAGGAAATTCTGGAGGAGACAAATAGCTACGATATATCACATCAAATCGAAATTGTCTCAAATAAAGCGACACAAGTAAACAAGGATCATATATTAAAATGACACAAACCCAACATTGGAAGAGGATCTACCTAAAGTTTATCTTTGTGGTCTCACGATGTCTGTGCTATCAGATTTGGTTGTTCTGTTTATGTGCATTGTGAAGTTCGATAAAATTGTCACAGGTCCTATCCCCGTAGCCAGGTCCGAATGGTGTTCATACCAATTTCTCTCAGTTTAATTTACGTAACAGTTTAAGATATTCCAGTGCAAATGTGTCCACTATGTAATGCTGGGTTTTAAATTCAGTGGGTGACAAAACCGCGCAACTTCATACAAGGTGACCAGTTGGATATGTGTCAACGAATCTGCATTTTGACCTAACACAATATTTCAGTATGTGTGGTTCATAAATTCTAGTTAGCAAGTATTGGCCCTGTACAAAAAGAATAAACTTTGGTTTCAGTTTTTTAACGTTGCATTACGCAGCCACTGATGTGTACGCGGTTTGTTGACATCAGCTTGTTTGGTACGTTGGATCCATTCTGTATTGGGGTTATTTTCCTTTGGACTGCTCCAAATATACTCCCAAAATTTCTGCACTTTGACAATAGATGGTAATTTTTGTTATGTATAAATGCTTCTCCAATTTCGTTATAAAATTTCTGAAGATCGCTTTGGAATATTTTGTCTTTGCGATAGCACCTACAACGTTTATCGCATTGACTTGTTCTCTCGGTCTTTAACTGCAGTTTCTGTTTCAGCATTTCCTTGATAAATGGAATTTCCTTTAGTGATTTAATTTTATATTTCCGTTTGATCTTCTCGCATTTGCGTATTGAGAGATTTGAGATTTCATCTAGTATCGATAATCAGTATTGTCTTCCAAGCAGCTCTCTTTGTCTGTTGTTTAATCTTTATATTGTTTTGTCCCAAAGATTAGCAGCAGCAAAAGGTTTTGTGTATATGATATTGTTAACTCCTGTTATGTTTCCCAGTGTTTTCTGCCTTAGAGTGTTTCCAGTGCAGCGTTGTATATTAGCACTGTTGTGAATTCCGGGATGAATCCGATATCAATGTATAACAAACGCCACGAATGGATAAGGAAAATAAATGTATTAACGTAATAACACAAACTGGTAATACGGGTTAGTAGTTCCAGGAATGCGGGTTAGTAGCAATAATATATATACAGTCTTGGTATTGAAGAATCGCGGATGAGTCCTTACTGAGTCTACGTGCTCGCTAACTGTGACACTTGTGGTACCCTCTTCTAGTACAGACATTATTTACTGTCCCCCCACGAGAGATAGATGTGACACAAGGCTGAGTAACGTGGGTATTCCCGAGCCCGTAGGCTCGGCCAAAAAATGCCCGTAGAACCTGTATAAATGGGATCGGGTTGTTCAACTTCCCCGAACGAGACTCCGCCTTTTGGCGGAGCCCCGTCCGGATTCCTCTCTCCTCAGAGGCAGAGAGTTCGACCGTCTAGACGAGAAGGCGTCGCCGTCTACTCGATTACAGACTGTCCGGGTATTCACTGGTAGTAGTTGATGTATACCTTGGGTGAGTTTATTTGTCTAAAAAGGGGAGACCCCTCAATAAACACAATTATTATTATTATTATTATTATTATTATTATTATTATTATTATTATTATTATTATTTCCTTTGATATCTGCCGTTTATACGTTGCTTTCCGGGTCCCACCCATTGACCTGAGTTTAGAAATGGTATCATGACACTTTCCACTGAAAAAAATACATAGATAAAGCCCTTCGTAAAGTATGGGCTGTACTTATCAGAATAATTTTTTGTATCTCTTTGAGGCATGGTCTTCAAGGGATCCCTTCAATTAGTCTACTGGAATCTTTTCCAACAAATCCTTGGTCTCCAACTACAACAGGGATTGTTGATGTTCCCATGTGCCACATTTTTGAGATTTCTATTTCAAGGTCCTTGTATTTTGACAGTTTTTTGAATAGCTTCAAAGATACATTGCAGTCTGCAGGGACTGTCATAACAATAAGGAAGCATTTATTATTATTATTATTTTTGTTTACTTTGATATGTGGCGTTTACACATTTCTTTCCGGGTCCTGCCCAGGGACCTAAGGTTAGAAATGGCATCATGACACTTTCCACTGCAAAAAAAAAAAAAAAAATAAATAAATAAAAAAAATTAAAATAAAAAATAATTACATAGATAAAGCCCTTCGTAAAGTGTGGGCTGTACTTATCAGAACAATTTTTTGTAACTCTTTGAGGCATGGACTTCCAGGGATCCCTTCAATCAGCCTACTGGAATCTTTTCCAACCAGTCCAAGGGCTCCAACTACAAAAGGAATTGTTGATTTTCCCATGTGCCACATTTTTGAGATTTCTATTTCAAGGTCCTTGTATTTTGACAGTTTTTCGAATATCTTCAAAGATACATTACAGTCTGCAGGGACTGCCATATCAATAAGGAGGCACTTATTTTGTTTGTGATCTTTAATAACAATGTCTGGGCGGTTGGATTTGATTGTTCTGTCAGTGTGTATTGTGTAGTCCCATAGAATTGTAACAGGTCCTATCTCCGTAACCGGGTTAGGATGGTGTTCGTACCAGTTTCTTCCAGTTTCGTTCCCATAGGAGTTGCAAATTTTCCAGTGCAGATATTGGCCACTCTGTCATGCCGGCTTTTATATTCAGTGGGTGCCAATATCGTGCAACATGATATAAGATGATCAATGGTTTCTGGATATTCTCACAGAATCTGCATCTTGGGCTAACACAGTATTTTAGTATATGTGCTTGATAATTCCTAGTTAACAAGCATTGGTCTTGTGCAGCAATGATAAAACCTCCAGTTTCACCTTTCAACCCTGCACTACGTAGCCACTGATGGGTGCGGTTTTTGTCTACGTCAGCTTGTTTGGTACGGGCAGAGTATTGGCCATGGAGCGGTTTATCTTGCCATTGTTTCTTTATCTGGTCGGTCGCATTTGTCTTTGCATTCTTTTTGAAGTATTTTGCACCTTCAGCCGGTGTACAGTGATGTATTTGAATTTCTGTGCCCATTTGAAACTCCAGTTTGAATTTGTCGGCTTCCTTTACTACAGAATAAAGACACTTACTACTTTCATGTTCCTTGACACATACCATCATCCAGTCTTCTGTATTTTCCAAGTATCTTTGGAGGCCAATTGTTGTACTTTTGTAGGATAGTTCTAGTTGAACTAGTCCTCTGCCGCCTTCGGATCTGGGCACATACAGGCGATCAATATCAGCTTTGGGATGATGCATGCGGTAGCAAGTGAGGAGCTTTCTCG
This sequence comes from Acanthosepion esculentum, assembly GCA_964036315.1. Lineage (NCBI taxonomy): Eukaryota > Metazoa > Mollusca > Cephalopoda > Sepiida > Sepiidae > Acanthosepion > Acanthosepion esculentum. The sequence goes on from OZ038495.1 coordinate 8,268,628, forward strand.
TTTTGGCGTCCATTCGCATAATTTCAGCTATGGTCCAGTTAAGTACATTAAAGCTGTATTGCACCACAGGAACAGCTGAGGTGTTTATGGCTGATATTCGTTTTTTTTGTGTTTAGTTCGGTATTTAGTACCAGGTGTACACGCCTGTAGTACTAATTTCTTACCTTCTTTTCATTTGGGGGTGCTGTATGACATCTACCTCACTAATTCCTAGGTACTTATAAGCTTCATCATGCTCCAATTCTCTAATCTTCGTGGCAAAATCTAAATCTATTAAGGGTGCTTCTAAAATTCTACCTTTTTTGAATGTTACTTTAGCACATTTATCTAATCCGAAGCTCATACATATGTCGTCACTAAAGTATTTTACAATATTAAGTAGGCCCTTCAACTCATTGTCGTCTTTGGCAAAGAGTTTGAGATCATCCATGTAGAGTAGGTGATTGAATATGTTGTTATTTATTTTGTAGCCATAGCTACTGTTGTTCAGTTCATGCGTAAGGGGCATTAAGGACAAGCAAAACAGAAGTGGAGACAAAGAGTCTCCTTGAAAGATTCCACGTCAGATATTTAGTCGGTTGGATATGGCAGTGCCCCTGGTGTGACTAAGGTATTATTATTATTATTATTATTATTATTATTATTATTATTATTATTATTATTATTATTATTATTATTATTATTATTATTATTATTATCAGTATTATTATTATTTATTTATTTATTTATTTATTTCTGTTCAGGGCAATAAATTGCAGATATAAGCAATGTTTTCCACATATTCTGAGGTACATTTTTCCTCAAAATTGAGTGTGTTTATATTCTCTTTAAGTTTTTCCGTATTTGATTATCAGTTATCGCAGTGTAATGCTTGGAATCACGTTTAAAGGCGAGCTGTCATTTGTCTGATTAATGTCCTCTATTCTTTGTAACCACGATTCCAATTATTATAGATATAATATTATCTCAAGGTCTTTATATTCAACTATATTTTCATATTCTTTGAAATATGTTGTATTTATTTGATGACAATGTCAAATCTTTCAGGAATTTTTCTTTGTTATATATTATCTATAATTGTTTTACATTTTTAGCATGAATACTAATATCCCCAAAAATAGTGACGTCACGGACTTCCATGTCTATTTCCGGGTAACGTTCTTAACCAATTTTTCAACATGTGCGGGTCGTTAATTCTGACATATCCTACAACTAATGTCCTACCCATTCACAAGTCTATCTTTTTTTTTCAGAGTTCGTCAAAAAACACGAAGTGCATTATAGTCTAAACATGTTCATATTACCTTCATATTTAGCTTGTACAATTATTTATTATACTTGCCTGGTAATTTTTGTTAAAGATACATTCATTGGTGTAATTATTACTACTAATACTACTACTAATAATAATGAAAATAAAACTATTTGCATCTTTAACATTTATTGGAATTTGCAGTGCATCACTTGAACGACTGTTCCATTAAAATCCAATTGTGACCTCTATATTCATATTTCCTAAAAGACTTTGTGTATACAAGAGTTTAAATTACTAAAATGCCGCGCTTTGCTAGTTTTAAAAATCTTTCTCGTTACTCAAACATTATCCGATTTATTACAGATTTTCTATTGTACAATCTGCTGTTGCTAACTGTCGGACATATGCTTCAAGTTGTCACAATTGCGGTATCATACCTTAGTCAGAGATGTTTTTTGTTTGACTAAGTTAATTAGAATCCTCCATTAAAATCCTAACACATTTGAGCTTTCTATTATTGCAGTCTGCATAACTGATGTCGGAATTTCATATGTATAAGACATTCATTGTTATTCCTAGAAGCCCTGACAAAAGTGTTCATTTGTTAGTAACATTATTCCTACTCACTGCCTTAGAACACTGATTTTGAAATGTTTCCTAATTATTGCCGAGATTATGTATTTTTGTAGTCCAGTATTTGCCGGCGTAATTCCTTGCAAAATTTAAACTAAAATATGAAATGCTATTTCATATTTTAAAGGAAAGATATAGCCTATAATTTGAATCAATTTGTTTAAGATATTTTGTTGAAATTAAAAGACAATTCTCATTCATATAATTTTAACCTGATTGCTTTCAAAACAAAGTTAAGTTTATTAGCTTTCTGTTTTGTTCTCAATTATAGGAAATACGTTCCCTGACAGCATGTGTATATAAAAACGTGTATTGTCGAAATTATTAACACTGATATCTCAACTTTCATCGCTTATAGATTTCAAAGAGATTTAACGTTGCTGCTTTTCGTATTATTAACAAATTCTATTCTCTGTCAGTGCCGTGCATGATATCTAAATGCTTACCTGAATTGGAAATACCAAAATCTCTTTCGACTGAACCTTTTTATGCTGACATATATTAGTGACATCCAATTTATTTAAATGTCTTATCAATATTGAAATGATTGAACGGCTTTCACACAATAGTTGGGAAATTGGCCGAATGTTTAAGAATTATTATTTGGCAGAAATTTGACGAGGAACAATAAGACAAGTGTGGAACCGTTCCATTCTGCTTTTGTTCTTCTTACTAATTTTCAAAAGAGAGGAAATTGTTTGGAGTCATAGGTTTGATAGACGCGACGTAACATGAAATGGCAACAATTTCGACTTCTGCTAACATTCGCATAGTCTGGAACAAAGCCATCTGAAATCGATTGATTATCTCATAAAAATATAGAGATTAACATTCGAAGAATCATACTTTGGAGACTACTGCAAAAATAATTTTGATAACATAAACACAAAATCCGAAACCGATGGATTTCTGTGCAAACAAACCAAACCATCTTAAAGAATGAGTGAATCAGGCGTATGTAATGTTGTTACACACTTATAATATTAAGAATACTAGACGAAATGTATATTCTTATTATTTACACAATTTCATCTATTACTGTGTGCGTATGAGTGCAATACATGTCTCCGAACGTCGATTCTACATTCTTGCAAGGATAAATGAAACCCTCTTCTCTCGAGTGGGTAGTTATATAGCTATATATTATCGATGTTTTGCGATGTTTACATATACAAAGCGCAGCCGTGTCGACCTCGTGTTTACATATCGGACGCAGCAACTGATAAAAACTAAAGTCATGACGACTAACTCTATATAATGTGTCATGTTGAACTATTTACTTAAGTGGTCTCTGTGAATTCAGACATTACATTACTTGCATAGTCCATTCCGGAATCATCACGAGAGCATCATATACTACCGTTATAAAGTAATAATCAAGGGTTAATCTCTGGCAGTACCTTCAAAGAAAAAAAGATGTGTTTTAAACTGTGTCTAGGTCGCATGAGAAATCTATTTATTATTAGGATCAACAATACTTTTTAAAATCTGTTAACATTTTTCAATAAAGTCAGATTATTCTAGGAGGATTAATATGTGTTATTTTTTTTTATTAGAAACAAACTAGTAAATATTTATTCGTAAACGAACGAGCCAAAACTCAGTGCAAATAATATAAGTATATTTTAGAATTTAATTTGTTATAACGTATTTATTCCTTATTACTCCAAAATTCAAATTAACTTTAGTTCATGATATACTTGAAGCATAGGCGAAAAATTATCACAGAGCCTTTTCTTAGCATTAAATATTTTTAAAAATATGTCGGTATCTGTCAAAGTAAATTAATATATGTTATAGTAAAGCTTCGCTTTACAAAGATAGTTACTTTTAAAATAGTAATAATGATTATTGGATATGGATGAAAGCGGTGTTGATAGCAAATTAAGATAAGCAGGAAAGATAATAAAGAAGGTATTATTCAAGCAAGCACCTTTGATTGGGAATATATCTCAATCGAAATTTTGCTTACATTTTAATACAGATGAAATGATGGTGAATGGACTTCGGAGAAGTAGCATGGCGTGTTCTAAAGGTAATGATCTCTGTATTACGAAGAAAGAATGGGACACAACATTTCTGCCATGGTAACGCTTTTCTCTTGGAAATAATCTGCAGTGTGGAGAATACATCTTCTACATTGTCTTCAATATTTGCTAAGTACACAGTTTCTGCCTTATTCTATTGCATTTTAAATTTATCGGACATTAAACAGCGGTAATATTTAGCAAATCATGTCGGAAATGCTAAGAGGAAGACATTAAAATAATAATAGACAAGTTATAAATATTAAAACAATATTTTCAGAATTGCTTATTTTTAATTGATTTAATTTTTCCAAAGATTTAAATCGCAGAAACATAATTTAATGTTAGAAATATATTGTGTTGAAATTCCTTAAATTAAATAAATGATTTTTGTTGTTTTAAAATTTATTTCAACGAACTTTTCAGATGAAATTGTATTCGTAAATGAGACTTATGGAAGAAATCTGATCATTAGTAGATTATTAGTAGATAATTAAATTTGAGTTCTTTTTGTGTAAAGTTTTTCTCACGAAAGTTATTCTGTTACAGTGCAAACAACTTTTAAAACATAAATATATCCGAGTCAATATCACAAGATTTTTTCATGCTTGTGGCACAAAGAAATTAACGTGTATAAAAGTTTTGAGACTTTTCGCTCACGTAGTTGATATTTTGACTTCAGAGAGGATAGATAAGCACTAATGATGTGTTTAATTGCGAGAATAATAGTTGGTAATTATGCATACAATAGACGAATTCTCTGTGTCATTAACAGTTGTATTAATGTCTGGCATTCGCCGATCCGTTTCCTTCGTTCTCTCAACACGTCACTGAAGGTGGCGTAGAAAAATGCTAAAGATGTTCGATAAAATATCATCAATCTTGAAGGAATTATAAAATTCCACATCTAATAGTTAACATTACTAATTGTAATTCACATATAAAAAAAAGGTAAATCAATTTCACAGATTGATTCTATTGGCAAAATAGTAATTAGAAGTAATACAAGTTGGTATAGGTATCATAAAATGCGTACGCAATCATTTACATGAGGTTGAATATATTTATGAGGAGGAAAAGTAATATACGAAGTTTTTAATCATTTCAACCCACTCAAGGCATTAATGTTACTAAGACGCAACGGCTTACAGAATGTTAGAGAATCTGAGACATTCACAAAGTCTTTTCGTCTTCGTAGCATTATTTATTATTAAGGACAGATAGAACAATAAAAGAATATGAATTAAGAAGACAGAAAAAAGCGATTGACATTACAGTTAAATCTAAAGAACAAATGCGACGGGAAGCAAGAAGCTGGAAGGGAGTTTCATAAGAAGAAAGGGTGATAGACTAAACTATTAGCATGGCGGTAGCATGTTTTTATTTAATCTGTAAAATCATCAGCTCTACGTATCATAGTCCAGAGTTGATCAGAACAATTGCCATTTACATTATTCGGACTATCCTCATCTTTGTCGCCATATTTATTACATCGTTTCGTTTGTACGGTTGGAATGTCGAACTGAACCCTTTATTTCGCTGTTCCAGTTACACGTACCATGTTTTAATGGATGTCAGTTATCAGTTATTTCCTGTTAATTATGAACAATTAACATGAATGAATTTATAGGTAACAAGAAAGCTACGGTAATATAGTGGGAAAATGATTGCAGCTAAGATACCAGGCCAGTGCCAATAACTCTGCAGATTCTCCTTTTAAATTTATCAAGTATCTCAAAATATATAGCAGGATCAGCAATAGTGGAAACAATATTCAAAGCAGGTTCAAAAGGGGGACACATGTGTAAGATAGATTCTGGCGTAAAAAAAATTATAAAATGACACAGAGAAGCAGCCTTTATAGTTGCTGACTTAGCAACTTATTCAATATAATCCTCATGTTTGCGGAAAACGTTATCACAAAAAGTCGCAATATGTCCCTCTGCTAAAGTTTAGAAAGCGCTCTGCTGCTGACAGAAAAGTGTATTTTCTCGCAGGCGATTAAAAAGGGATATCTGAGGCGATTAAAAAATGTTATTCTCAGTCGATAAAAAAAGGTTTCTCGCAGGTGATTAAAAAGGGTTTTTCTAAGGCGATTAAAAATGGTTTCTCGCAGTCGATTAAAAAGTGTTCTCTCAAGTTATGAAAAAGGGTTTCTCTAAGGGGATTAAAAATTGATTCTCTCAGATGATTAAAAACGATTTCTCCCAGACGATATAAAGGGTTGCTGTCATGCGATCAAAAAGGGATTCACTCAGGCGATTAAAATGGATTTATCTCAGAAGATTAAAAATGATATTTTCTCAGGCGATTAAAAAGTATTTCACTCGGCCGATTAAAACGTGTATTTTCTCAGGCGATTCGATGAGTTTCTCTCAGGCGATCAAAACTTGTTTCTCCCAGTCGATTAAAAAGGTGACTAAAAAGGGTTTATCTAAGGTGGTTAAAAATTGTTTCTCTCGGGCGATTAAAAACGGTCTCTCTAAGGGGATTAAAAAGTGTTTCTCTCAGACGATTAAAAGAAAACACTTTCGTGTTGATGTCGTTAAATAAAAATATTGTTTTATTCATTTATTATATTTATACATAAAATTGCATTTCCTCGTGTCCATCAATTTTCTGTTTAACAACGAGTTATTTAATTATTTAATCTTTCTGAGATTATTTACCATTATTTGATCAGGGGTATCAATGATTAAGTGCAGATTATCAGTTATCAGCAAGGAAAAGGAATTGGATCTTCTAACTTTAATTCTTCTTCATTTCTGTTTCGTTAACTTTCTAATTGGCTTTACAGTATTCTTCAGCGTCGAGGTAGAGGGTCACACTATAAGATGTCAAACTCACCCTTTTTGAGGGTATGTGGTGATAATAACGGTTAACCTAGACTGGAACAAGTTAACATTGTACTGCTCGTGGCAATATCCTGTTAGCAGTCGGGTCCTAAAAGTAGCAGTTAGTGAGGAGAACCAGCTGCTCGAGTACAACTTATATCTGACGTGCTTAATACGAATGGAGATGAAAGTGGTTCGCTAAGGTTTGTGTCGCATGCCCAGCTTTAGAGGTGCAAGTGAGAACTGGTGGGACTAATGAATGTAGTTCGCGTGAATACTTGCCGTGAAAATAGCAACAGACTAGCGATAAGATTAAAAGGCATGAACCCATCTTACTCCATCTATGGGTTAAATAGATGAGCAGAGCATAGTAACTCGCCAGAGCATTTCAGAGAAGTATAATTAATTATGTCGACCCAATTCTTAAATATTGACCAGACACCTTAGGATCAGATTTTTATTTAAAATCTATTCTTGGTCGGCAGGAAACATGATCAGAACCTAATTAACTATAAATATTATCGAATGCTCTAACTTTTTTCTTTACAAAAGCGTCTTGATAAACAATAATATTATGTACATTTTTAAATTCTGGGGATAATCATTTGGGTGCGAACATATTAATATAATATATACATAGCCTAATAGTCTGATTTAAAATGGTATATATAATCGAAAAAATATTTTATATATATATATATATATATATATATATATATAAATTATGAAAGACTTCCAGAGAGAATATTATTATAAACACGTTTTCTCTGAATTGAAAAAAAAGGATTTTATATATTTAACCTACAGCAATTGAATGAAATACATAATTCAACAACCTGTTTTTTACGAGAGGTCAAAGGTCAAAATTGACTCAGTTTAATTGTTTGAAAAAGATTAAAACATATTATCTATGAAATGTAATCATTAAAAGCTGATTTAAAAAATAAATAATTATGAGAAGAATAATTCTCAAATAAATATGTTTACTACAAAAAACTTTGCATACTTACACTTATTTCTGTTAATTTTACAAACATTGTACATTTAGATAAACTGGATAATTCAAATTATTTTTTTATTGATCGATTTCTGGTCAGATTAAAATATGCGGAAGGGGTATTGGTTAATCTATAACTTCGTTTTCTACATGAATATATAAAACAGTTTTGGGATTTTAGAGAACGATAAATTATTAAAGAGGACAGCTTAGATTGTGATATTACTTTTAATAATTTCTTTTCTTTTTTCTATTGGTTTGTCTGTTCATACGGCTGACAGAAGGACAGAGGAAAGCAGAGAACATCATACAAGACGGCTGAGTAGAAATTTATATGACGTGTCAGGAGATTGACTGTTGTATTTAATAAGATAAGTAATTAAACTGTAATCGTTAAATTTGTATTTCGTAAGATAGAAACCTTACGAAATTCAAAAATGTCTACTGACTCTGTTAAATGAGCTTCTGGATATTTATATGAAGTACGTCTTAGTAGATTTAGTGTTGTATTTAATAGACAACTTAATTGTTGGCTGGATGTCTATGTTGGTTAAACATTTCCACATTTTTCAACCGATCTCGCTCAAATTTGAAGCGCTTATGGCTTATGCTATAAAAGAGGTCAAACCCCCAACGTATAACTTAAAACATCGAAAGAAACTCTTTAGAAAAGTAGTTTTTCTTTACCGATAAGTCCCTCTTTTGTCAACCGATTTTCTCCAAATTTGAAACGATCATTACTCATTGCAAACCAAGTTCGCCAAACGCGTTAAAATACACTTCCAAGAAGCATAATTCTGTAAAGTTCCTACGACGGTGACGCTCTTGAAAGGTATATCAGTGAAAACGAGCCAAAGTTGCTTAAGAACTAGCAGTTGGTTTACTATAAAATCTCCGATTTCGTTAGCCTACGGAAAGGTGTTTTTTCTTCTTGGATACACCTGGATGGACCAGTAATTCATCACGAATATCCAAATCGCAAATGTAAGACAAACGAAGGGTATTTTCGTGGCTGTGGAATTGCTACAACCCTCCTATCCGGTGCTAGGACAGTTCACTTTACGATGCCAAATTATTTGACTTCGTCCAATTCAACGACCTGCAACCTCATGAAGAGTTCAGATAAAGCTGATGTCCTGAAAAGTTGTGAGCTCATTGTGTAGGATGATTGCATAATAACCAACAAAAGTGCTTTCGAGTCCCTGGATATGACTTTGCGCGACATAAGTGATTGTCAACAGCCAATGGGGCCAGTATCTGTCCATATATCAGGTGATGTCAGCCAAACTCTCCCAGTTAATCCTAAAGCTCCAAGGGCGGTCGTTGTAAAACCATGCATTAAGTAATCACCTCTGTGGCAACAGATCAAAATTTAGCCTCTTAAAACGAACATGATACTGAAATGTTCGGGGACGAAATGTCAGCGTAATTTTCAAAGGACATTCTAGTCGTCGGTGACGGCAACGTGCCATTTAATGAAGCTGGAGAGATGTCAGTTTCATAAATATGCTCCATTTTAAATACTCTTGACGACCTCAAAGGTGCTGTATTTCCAGATCTGGCAAACAATGCTGGAACACCCGTCGGTTGTTCGAGAGGGAAATATTGGCTCATAAAAACAACAGTGTTGCTAAAAGGAATGAAAAAATGCGAAAATACCTATCTGGAACCCTCAAAACTATAAGTCAGTTGACACCGTTGTCGATCCACAAAAGGTGGTTCCCTATTCAGTAGAATTTCCAAACTCACTGAACCCTTCCGGAATACCGATACGTGTATTGCGTCTCATAATCTGAGACCCAGTAAGGTTGCTGAGTAACCTGAAACTACTAAGACTCTGGAAATCGCCTTGTGGGTAAGAATCTGCTGACACATTTTATTGAGGCCAATATTCTCACAGGATGCGGTATAGGAGAGGATGTAATCATACCCAGCATACCTCTCATTCCAGTAGGGGCGTTAATCACCTTTGCCTTGCGCAGACATCCATTTTCATTAGGTCTTTGCATCGTGATGTTAATCAGCATGTCTCAAAGATGAACTCTCTTCCCAGTAAGTCCTTTTTAGGCTATCCATACTTCTCCCATGCACAGCAATATGTTAGTTCTTCTAGAGTGGAAGAAAAACAAATTTATTCACTTTCACTTCAAATGGAAAAACTAAAAATGTTGTCTACAGCCTGTTGAAAACTCTTTATATATCCGTCCGTAGGTGATTTATGTGAGTGATACACTTCACATATTTTTCCTTTTGCTTAACTCTTACTGAATGTGTCTATTTCATTTTTGCCGGCATTAGATTCAGCGCCGTTGCTACGCCTCCGGTATACTACCGTCTCTTGCTGTGGGTTAACGAATGAAAAGCCCTTTTTAGGGATACCGCTTTTAAACTATAATACTCTCATGGAACGTATTCCATCCATTTGTGGCTACCTCTATTTAATTGTTAAATTGTCCTGGAACGTATTTCAGCCATTTTTAGAGCTACCACAATTGTTAAACTCTCAGGGAACGTTGTCAGGCCCTTTTCAGAGATATCATTATTTAATTTTTAGACTCCTAGCGAACAGCTCTATTCAGGATCTCTCCTTAAATGCCACTCCTTACAAGCATCAGTATGATTAAGACCGCTAGCAATATATCTTCTTAAGATTTAAAAATACGATTGGTTATACAGTAAGTATATTTTTATTTCAACTTTCTTAAAATATTTTATGACATGTACCGTTCGTGACCAAACGAGTCAGTGGTAGTTTAGTATTAATTTTTAAAGTTCGAAAAAATGTGACTTTTGACAGAAAATTATCCTGCCATTTGAAATAATTCGGAGACCGCGTTCGCAAATTGTCAAGATTCTTGATAAAATCCTGAGAAGGGTCTACACTACAATCTGTCCTGACTAGGCATCTCGTCTCCAATCACTTTCTCACCGATATGACATGGCTTCCCTCGGATGTTCTACAAATATTTTCATGACAGCAGCTCGGATGAATTTTTTACTTGGTGCTCCGATTACGTGAATTTCACCATGATACAAAATTTGCAACTATTTCCCACCGCTTTTATGACGGACTTGCTAAATGCAACCGTCATTTATAATTTAACAGTTTTTCTTTCTTGAACTTCCCTGGTATCTACAAAATATATCTTCAAACATAAAGGCAACAATAATTAGTTCTTCTTGAATACACTTACAGCATTTGCCCTTTCCTCAATCCTCGATATTTTCTATCTTCTTCACTTTCATTCTCTGAATCCCTGCTGCGTTCCAGAAGCACTGCCGCCTTGCTTGGGGATGAAATTATTTGAATATGTCAATCAGACATATTTAATATCTTAACTAAACATTATTTGTATTTCCCATTTCGGAAATACATGGACGCGTCCACACCTTCAATCTCATTTACGGAAACATTGACAATATCACAGAGATGGCGTAGGAATTTCCCATGGAAATGTCAGTTTCAAGTCATCAATTTTGACAGATTAGACGAATAGCACGTGTAAGTCAAAGTTGAGTGAATTTTTTTGGTGAATTCAGTTCACTTGAATTCGCAAGATAATCTGTTAATATATAGCTGATCCTGGAAATAAATATATTTTCCTTTATGTCTTAAGAAAAATCAAGTTGACTGCAAATGTGATGGAAACTAAAAAAAAACAATCAATGTATATAAATGAAATCGGTCACATTATATACCAAAAGCAAATTAATTTAAAAAAAAAAAACATAATATAAAATTCCAAGCGTCTCCCGCTCGTGCGCAATTTTCGTCGCACCAACATAAACAAACATCGCTCGATGAAGTCCCAGTGCAAAATGCGTCAAATGATAACTTTGTCATGCATATTTCCACAACACACACACACACACACACACACACACACACATATATATATATATATATATATATATATATATATATATATATATATATATATATATATATATATATATATATGTATGTATGTATATCAGTATACAAATATAGGTTTGGTCTCTTGCAGACATCTATATTTCAATCATAATTTCTATATATATGGACGTGAAAATGTTCACGAGACTTTACAATCTGTAGGAGTGTTTATTTTCCCAATTAAAACTGCGTAGAAATACAAAAAGCATTTTCTCCAGTTTTAGTAGTAGAGATTAAATCATATTTTAGTACAAAAATGAGTTAAAATTTAATGACATAAATGTCCACTTAAGACGTTCTGATAGACAATAAAATGTTGTATATGTTAATGAAAATTAAATATTGATAAATATTTAAAGAAAACTGGAAATAAACGTTAACATCTTATTTAGAATGAAAGATAGTGAATAACAATCTTGTAATGATGTTTGTGAGGTTCATTCGTAAAATGGTTTATTTTGAGTCTTCATTTACAACTTTTTAATATAGAAAGAACATATCGTTTCGTGCATGTACATCTGTAATTTTTTAGAGATACATATGACATATCCTTGGTTGTCTCTTTAAGGAGAGCTCATGAATTACAATCAAATCATAAGCAGATGTATCAATACATGTCATTGCATATTTTATTTGAAATATCCAAATGATTACAGAATGTGACACATTGATTTTATCTTGTGTAATGCCTTATTACCTAAGGAGAAACTCTGTAATCAACACACCCACATTCACACATAATCCAAATACACTTTGTCGTGCATTGGAGGAGGTTTCACTTGAGATCTCTAAACCCCGAGACCATCTGCACTACATCGACACTAGACTTGCATCCTAAGAAAATACAACTGGTAACAGATTTACAACCGATGCTAAATACACAGGCACTAACCCATAAGCAAATATGTCGGTCTATATGAAAATCATTCTGAGATTTTGGAGAGATACATTAATTATAGGTACACTCATATTTATTTAGGTATGGTCGAAGACCAATGAAAGTTCTTAAGGATTTTAATGTTCCTGGGTTTCCTCTTGTCCCCAGAGTAATTTAAACATAAAATGTAAATTTTGTTATGAGAACTTTCGACTTAAACTTTCCATTATACAATAATTTTATTTTAATTAAACTTTTGAATTTTTTATACGTTCTTATGTTGTCAGAATTGTCTCTATGACGATGTACTGTGTTCACTTTCCGCGTAGGGATTGAGGTGTCGTTTTAGATATTTTATTTATTTGGTAAAAAATGTCATATCTGAGAAATATTATATGATACAACCTGAGGACAGGATATTAAGAATATACAAGTAAATGGCAATGCATCTACATAGACATATCCTCTGAATATAAACAAGAGACTCTTGGCAAAGTGTATGAAATCTAAAAGTGTTCATAAGACATTAGATAATTCAATTTCAAATACTCAGAATAATCAAGAAAAATTAACAGAAGTAATGAAAAAGAACATCAGGTAAGGTTCGTTGATTTTCAAATAAAATTGCATAGAAGAATGATTTCTGCCCAAACATGTACAGATGCGTGTGGTGTGATAGAGAAGCTGCGTAAAACATATAGCGGATAAACTGTATACAGTGTAGAATGATATTCTTATTTATGAAGCCACCGATACTTTAATAGACGATTTAGCTAAAATCCAGTGCATTCTACGTTTTCGCGACCGAAATGTTTACGTAGATAGAGAAAGACTAACTAATATTCCTTCTGTTCTACACGATCTGTTTTGTTTGAGTATTCTTGTTTTTAAGTGAAACGTATTTCAATAGTCACAGAAAACAAACGATTGTAAATAATATTTTCTCTACGCCCTCTCCGCATTGTTATTTCACTTGTGGCTTTTGATGATAAGGTTACAAGCGAAGTTCAAGATGTTTTCCTACTAAAGACATTTCTTTGACCTCTGCAAGTTGCCTTATCAGCGGCAAGTATGCAACTTTCACAGATGATATATAATAAAAGTACACGATTATTAACCCTATAAGTTCAGAATATATGCACGAGCCAACAATACGAATCTACAAATCGGCGCTTTATCAGGAAACCTCTCTTTGCTGACAACAGAATTAATAAATGTTTCGTATATCGGTAATATTTTAAATGTAGAAAACAGATATTTTGGTATAAGTTTGATATAGATCTTATATTTTAACTGTAAACACATCTATATTTAGCGAAGTTAATATATTTAATATTTAAACTTAAAATTTAAAAATACTTTAGATTTTAGGATTCTTTCTTAAATTTCCGATTAAGAAATTATTATAATAATATTATTTTAGATTACTAGAGAGAATTGTGTTTTTTCATCATAACCTCATAGTCAGGTACGTATAAATATTGAATACAACAGACAAAATATAATAGATTTAAGATTAGACATGTTTTTCATTTTCTTTCAAATCATACGATATAGATTAGTATAATTTTACGATTTTTTTACAGATAAATCACTGTTGTATGGAAACTACAAAACATTACATCGGATAACCGAAACTTGGTTTGAAAGCATATTAATCTGTATATTGACTAGAGTAAATTTGCGCCGGAACCTGGGCGCAAATTTCATCCTACATGAGAGATATGATATCATAATGACAGATATTAAATAACAAATGTGATGGGAATTAAAAGAAAAATAAGGAGGATGTAAATGAAATCGGTTACATTTAATAGCAAAAACAAATATTTACAAAAAAAATAATATAAAATTTTAGTCGAACCAACATAAACCTAGCCCAAAGAAATCCCAGGACAAAACGCGTCAAATGACGTACATACATACATACATACATATACATACATATATATATATATATATATATATATATATATATATATATATATATATATATATATATATATATATATATATATATATATATATGTACATATACATATACATATACATACATATATATATATATATATATATATATATATATATATATATATATACATATATATATATATATATATATATATATATATATATATAATATTTTTTTTTAAAAACCCGCATTACAACCAAAAAGTTTGCGGTACCTCTCTTCTTTTTAATATATATATATATATATATATATATATATATATATATATATATATATATATATATATATATATATATATATATATAAAAAGAAGAGAGGTACCGCAAACTTTTTGGTTGTAATGTGGGTTTTTTTAAAATAAAATAATATATATATATATATATGTATGTACGTCATTTGACGTGTTTTGTCCTGGGATTTCATTGGGCTATGTTTATGTTGGTTCGACTAAAATTTTATATTATTTTTTTTTAAATATATAAAATTTAATTTTTTTAAATATATAAAATTTATATATATATATATATATATATATATATATATATATATATATATATATATTAAAAAGAAGAGAGGTACCGCAAACTTTTTGGTTTGTAATGTGGGTTTTTAAAAAAAAAATATTATTCTTTATTTTTCATAGTTTTACATAGTTTTACAACAATGTTGTAAAACTATGTAAAACTATGAAAAATAAAGATTAATATTTTTTTTTAAAACCCACATTACAACCCAAAAAGTTTGCGGTCCCTCTCTTCTTTTTAATATACACACATTTCTCTCGTTGGAACCATTATAACCTCTTCATTATCTCTCTCTCTCTCTCTCTCTCTCTCTCTCTCTCTATATATATATATATATATATATATATATATATATATATATATATATATATATGTATATATATATATATATATATATGTATATATATATATATATATATATATATATATATATAGACATTGACACTTTAAACATATATATATATATATATATATATATATATATATATATATATATATATATATATATATATATATATATACTAAAAATATTCTCCAAATGTCTATAAAGGATTCAGAGTCCTTATAAGATTAAAATGTATCAAAATAATATCTTGATTATTAAATCTAGCAGCAATATTAAATCACTGTCAAACAAATGTAGATTATTGTTAGCATAGATAGTTATTAACAAAGCACGAACATATACGCATATACAGAAATATACACAAGGATACACACATATACATGAACACATATATATGTATATATATACTCACAAAAACATACATACATACGCATATACACCCATATACATACAATAGAATAAATATATAAAACTTACATACATATAAACCATAAATACACACACATTTATATAATAAGGAAGTATGAACATGTGCAAGTAGAACTAAAATTTATATAAATATATATATATATATATATATATATATATATATGTATATATAAACATATAACTACAATTACATATATATCCATCTATACATACATATCCACAAATGCACGCATCCATATATATATATATATATATATATATATATATATATATATATATATGAATCTCACATGCGCATATATACAAGTATCCATAAATATACACACACATTTTCAAACGAAATCAAACAACGTATTAATTGTGTACATACTTATATTTACATAGATAGGAGGATTAGCATATAGGTAATAACATACGAAACTTCCAGTAACATGGCATTATCGTCAATAATATTACTACCTCTATAATAAGTTAAATATTGAGCTATGTTTACAGTTAACAATGAGTTAATTCCTTTGATTTAAGAGATGGATATTGTCTTTAAATCTAATGTTTTTAAATTTTTCACAAGATATAACTGAAAGGGGCATATATAAAATTACATATTCGAGCTCTCTTAATTAATTTCCTTTTAATAATAGGGGTCTATTTTTCTCCTATAAACTCCAGAAATACTTTGACAATGAAGTCTGGTATTTATCATTACTTTTATTGAATGATTGCACTTGTCTACGCCAACATTTGAATGCATTCAATGTATTTCCAATGTAAATTGTTTTAATATTGGCGTTTTCTAGTGTAGAAATTGTAGAGATCTATATAAACTGTTATTCTTTAATGAGCAAACATTAGGGCTCCTACAATTGCACAAGTTATTATGAGTGCCATTAAACCTCAAGCAACCGTAGCAATTCCGGCCGGATTTGCAAACTTACTGACAAGGACTGACGTGCATTGAAACGCAATGTGGCAAAAAATCATCGGACAAATGCGGCGAAAGTGACTGCTGAGTTGAATAACCATCTGAATAGTTCGGTTTCTACTAAAACTGTTCACCTTGAGCTCCATAAGTCTGCATATCATGGAAGAGCCGCTGTGAGGAAACCTCTTCTCCCCACTCGAAACATTATAAAGAAGTTGAAGTGGTACAGAGATCACAATGCCTAGTCTGCAGACCAATGGAAGCAAGTTATATTCTCAAACAAGTTCAGTTTTTCTCTTTTTCCAACTTCAGGGCGAGTTTATGTGTGGAGGCAGCCCAAAGAAGCTTACAACCCTGACTGCCTTCTTCCAACAGTGAAGCATGGTGGTGGATCAGTGATAGTTTGGGCCGCCATATCATGGAAATATCTCCGGCCAGTAGTTGCCCTGTATGGTAGAATCAACAGCAAAGATTACCTGAACAATTTGGGAGATCATGTTAATCCAATGGCCAAGACTTTATTCCCTGATGGAGACTGCATCTTCCAAGACAATAATGCTCCAATACATACCGCTCAAGTGGTTAAGAATTGGTATGAAGACTATGAATTCAGCTAGAACACATGGAGTGGCCTCGCCAATTTCAAGATATCAATATTATTGAACATTTGTGGTGCAATTTGGATCAACAATTAAGGAGCCGCTATCCTCCATCGTCGTGTCGTAAAGGGTTGAAGATTGTTTTAATGGAAGAATGACTGAAGTTTTCTCTTGATGAAGTCAGGAATCAGTATGATTCGATTCCTAGACGTATTAAAGTTGTATGTGAGGCGAAAAGAGGACCAACTCCTTATTAAATAAATTTTCTATGAATTTAACAAGTGTTCCAATTATTTTGTCCAAACCCTGTACATTTGCGGATACTGGCTGTGAAGATATAATTGCTGACAGAATTTCCTCCTCATCTAAGGAGGATGATTCGTAATTCTGAAAAGTTTTAAAATTAATAGAGACAAAATATAAGTAGTCTTTAATAATAATAATAACAACAACAACAACAATAATAATAATAATAATAATAATAATAATAAAATTCTTCAAAAAGCTATAAAAATACAAGGACCTTAAAATCGAAATGGCAAAAATGTGGTAGTTGGCGCCCCCGGAGTGATTGGAAAAGATTCCAATAGACCCATTAAAGGGGTTCATGGTAGCCCATGTCTTAAATAGCCACAAAATTATCTTCACGAGTGCAGCCCACACTTTAAGTGTGTGTTTTATAAATTGATCAATGGAAAATGTCATGATACAATTTCTGACCATAGGTCTCTGACAAATATCCGGAAATAGTAAATGAGTACACACCAGAAATCAAACGAAATAATAATAATAATAATAATAATAATAATATATATATATATATATATATATATATATATATATATATATATATATATGTATATCCGATGCGATGAGAACGAAAGTAATATATAAATTCCAACGTTCGCAGCGTTAATTAAAAAAAGAGCTCGATACAGATAGTAAAGCGATAATTATTTAATTATTTTAATTTTATCATATAGACAAAACCATTTTACTCACTACAAAGATGCAACTTGGTTTCAGTGAATTTCAACTGCACATTCCCTATCGCTATCTTCCCTCCCCTACCTCTCAAACTTAGGACGCTTGTGAGTTGACGTGCCTAAACTTTGACCGATGTTTTTTCAGCGAAAAAATGTCCACACTCCAATCAACATTAACCACCCGGTCCACCCATCACCAAGCTGCTATCAACAACCACTATTGTTTCACTCAGATATTTTATATATATATTGTATGTACATTTTTCAACTCAAAAAATGGAAAAAAAGGAAGTGACGTTTTACATCCGGCTTGGCTGCAAACAGGATTGTTCATAATCATTTTCGAGCCTCACCCGTAGATGTGCAGCTGAAATGCAATGAAACCAAGTTGCAACTTTGTAGTGAGTAAAATGGTTTTGTCTATATGATAAAATTATAATAAATAAATATATATATATATATATATATATATATATATATATATATATATATATATATATATATATATATATGAGTATATGTTTGTGTGGGGCCATGTTTTTGTGTGAGTTCGTGTGTTCTTTGTGTGCACATGGATAAACACATAAATTCTTACAAACATCTAACCAGATATCCACCCTTCTCTTCCGACTCATATACGTGTTTTTATGTCATGTAATACAATTACGTAAAGTCGTTATAATAATATATAGGATTGTGAGTTTCTTTAATGTGAATACAGAATTCCACTTGAATTAACAGCTGTTAACTTCAGACGAGTGATGACTTGTTTTATTCGTCTGCTGCAACGTAGGTGGAGAGATTGCTGTCCATTCAAATCGATTACGTAATTAAAACATTTCTATGACATTGCGTACATCAAATTTTCCAAAGAACTTATAGACATTGAATCACTGCTGCGATAGCACAGCTATATATATATTATCAGAACTTCTTATATGTATCTATGCTTTTCTGTCTTTTTCTAAATATCTATTTCACTTCGCTCTCTTTCTCACATATCCTCCTTTTCTCTCGCTTTCTCTCTCTCTCTCTCTCACGCATATATATATATATATATATATATATATATATATATATATATATATTTCATTAAAAACGACTGACAAGGTGCTATTATTTAGATTAACCCTACACCTTTCTGACAATTGCTCAATTAGATCTCATTTAAATATTCATGGAGACCTACCGGACACTATTCGGAATATACTTGTCGACAACACTAATATAATAGCATCATCCACTTGCAAAAAAAGGCTAAAAATAATGGAAGCCTTACTTATAAAATTAAACAAACCAACCCTTAATAATATTAACTTTGAACATGGACATAATATCTTGACCGTGTTTTGAAACAAAAAAATGAATCACTTTATAAAACACACACAAACTATTTCTAATTCTAACAGTTGAAATATAATCCTTGATAATGGCTAAATGTATAGCCGAAAGCGCTCGGAAAAGAACATTCGGACAATTTTTATATAATTTATCCTCTGAAAAGAAAAACTTTATTAGATCGCACGAGAAATTATATAAAAAACTAAATAAAAGCACCTCGTCAGTCGGTTTTAATGAAATGTGCTTGAAAGAAGGATTGCTGCCTAAATACACACACACACACACACATATATATATATATATATATATATATATATATATATATATATATATTATTGGAACTTTCGAACATGCATATTAATGCTACCAAAATGCATTATTGGTTCGATGCAGAGCATGCCATCTCATTAGGCTGTAGTAAATGATGGTTATAACAATTTTTATACACTCATTATACAATATCTCTTCTTTTTTTTATAAAGAAATATATAAGAAATAATTGACTAAAAGGGAAAATGACGATATACACAAACTATAGTAGAAACAAAAAAAGGAGACAATATATAGTCAATAAAAAGTTTAAAGAAGAAAGAGAAATAATAAGTTGAAGAGAAGGAAGACATAAGATATTGTTCTTTCTCCGGAAAGAAATCTATCAAAATTCCTTTGTCAAGGAAAAGGTCCGAGGTGCAGTTTGTATGACGTTTGTGTTTTATCAAAACGGACAGGGTTATATTCGCGCCAGAGGATCCGTACTGCTGATGCGTACCAAATAGGACGAAAAACCCTCTACTGCTTTGTGAAGACTGTTCTAGGCGAGCTTAATTAATATTTGCGATTACTCTAAATCCCCCAAAATGGTTTATTTGTAAATTATAACATAAATATTTTATAAAATCACTACAAATATAGCAAATACATATATATATATATGTGTGTGTGCTTTATATATGTTGGTATATATGTATGTTTTTATGTTTAAGTTTATATATGTATATGTATACATATATATATGCATGTATATATATATATGCATGTATGTATATATATGTATGTATGTGTATGTATGTATATATATTTTGTATTTGGTCTGTTTACGTTTTACGTTGCTGTGTGGGTTGATATATTTATGCTTGCTTCTGTATGTGTATATATGCATATGCGTATGCGTATATCTATGTGCATATGTATATATATATATATATGTGTATGTTTTATGCGCGTATAGGTATATATGTGTGTATATGGTTTTCTATAGGTAGGCCTTTCTGTGCTTCTGTCTGTAATGAAGTATGTGTGTACAAAGTACACATATAACTGTAGGTATTTTTTTATTTTCTTTCACCTAATGTACAGTAGCGCGTATATCGATATATGAAATATATTTTTATATATATTTGTGTGTTTGGAATTTTCGTTTTTATATATTTGATGGTGTTATTTTTGTGCGTATACATCTGTTTGAATGTCCTTTCTTTCCCTGTTGTTTGTTTCTCTGGTCTATTATACCATTTTTATCTATGTATATGTTATATTTTAATAAATGGTTATAATTCGTTTAATAACACTTTCAATTTTGAATATTTGTTGGTTGCTGTATCGGAGTGTCTATGTCAATGTATTTGGGTGGATGTACGTGTCTTTAACGGTGTCTATGTGTATGGTAACTTGCATGTATATTTAATTGTGTTTATTTTGTATGTATGTTTTCTTTTTTTTTTGAAAGGTTTGTTGAAATATTTCCTGCCTCATCACGTTTTTGTGTGTGTATATATCGAAATATATCTGCCTGCTTATGTATTATAATCTGATTATGTGTGTATTTTCTCTCGCAAGATGTCATCATCCCATGCCTCTTCTTAGAATTTGAATGTATCCATGTTGTCATGTAGTTAAGACCAGACGATCTTAACGTTTATTCCAACTTAATTTCAATGAAAACAAAATAGACAGAATAACATACATTTTCTTCTTTTTTTCTCAGCAACGTTATAATGTTATACATAATAGAGATTAAATTTAGATTTTAGAATGGGTAATTTGTAATTTTAATTTCAAGTTTTATCGCATAATTTAATATTTATTAGTTAGAATAAATCCTATTTTGATATAACCCCAACTTTAAAGTATTTAATAGTTATTATAACCTTACTTCGTTGTCAAATTTTTGGAATTCCCGTATACTTGTATTTTGATTGGTCATTCCAGCTTATCTAACAGCGTCTCACCTTGAGTGGGGTGGTTAATTAATTTGAATCTTTTAAAACCCTTTATTCTACATTCAACATCTTCACTTGATAAGACACCAGAGGTGTTGAAACAAAATGGCTATTTTTGTAATGATTTTATAACATATTTATGTTATAATATTTAAATATATATATATATATATATATATATATATGTGTGTGTGTGTGTGTGTGTGTGTGTGTGTGTGTGTGTGTGTGAGTGTGTGTGTGTGTGAAGAACCATAGTTTTAATATGTCCTATATTTACTGGTTAAAGTGCTCAATAACAGAGACAGAACGTATGTAAATATAAATATAAACGTGACGCCTGACGTTTGTGTCTAACATGAAACAGCCTGTCAACTCTGAGTGTTCACTTACATATATATATATATATATATATATATATATATATATATATATATATATATATATATATATATATATATATATATATATGTATGTATATATATATATATATATATATATATATAGATAGATAGATAGATAGATAGATAGATAGATGTTTCCATATATTTATATCTAGATATTTTGCTTTCCTCCAGATTATGCACCGTCTACAAAAACCTGAGTCAGAGAGTAATTTCCATTTTTCTGTTTATTTCTTGGTCAACTGCTGAAGGGCACAGGCGTGTCCAAATATCCCGAACTTAAAATCTGTCTTTTCCTGCTCCATGTGTCATATGATTAATAATTAAAATTTAATAAAAGCTTATCGCACCGATTATTTTGGTACTCTTACTTTTGTCCTCGTATTTTTAACTAACCTATATATATATATATATATATATATATATATATATATATATATATATATATATATATATATATATATATATATATATATATATGACTAATAATGAGACACATTTGTAGATAAAGTAAACTATGTATATGTGTGTTCGTGTATGCATATATATTTCGTACATAAAATAAATAAATAAATATATATATATATATATACATATATATATGTATGTATGTATATATAGGTTAACTGTAATTGTGTTTCGATATTACTCATATATGTGTGTTTGTGCATTTTTATGCGTGAGTTTTATTTGCGTTTGTGTGTACGTGTTTATGTAAAAGGCATCTCCATATATATATATCTATTTATTTATATATCTATCGATTTTTCCTAGTACATCAATGTATCACTGCTTTTCTATCTTTCAAAATATTTGTATTTATCCCATTTTATCAAAATCATTGTCAGTTAATCGATTTTTGAATACACATACTCATTTCGTTACCTTCCGTAAGTGTTAGTTTTATGATAAGAAGAAAGCTGTGAACGTCATCTTCAATGAGCTTTTCAAATTTGACAGATTCTAGGGCCATTAATCCATGTTTATTCCTCAGAACATTTAACGAATTTCTCTTGCCATACAAACCGAAAAAGCTAAATAAATCATCAGTATCGATCTTCTTTTTTTTGTATAAGAACTATTCGATGTTAAGTTCCTCGTTGCAGCGAGTTTATCTAATCACAGGTTCTACTGAAAAAGCGAAACAATATGTAGATCAAATATGGACAGAAGGATAAGATAGAAAATAACTAATGTGTATAGAGTCTTTCTCGTTTTTTTCCTTTTATTGATGTGTATAATAATTGTTCATATAATTTAGTAGGAAAATGCTAGAACAGTCTGCGGTATTCTTACATAGAATTTTTGTTGAGGGTTAAGAGATAAATCTTATTATTATAGACTGAAAATTAAAAAGAACCGTGAATTTTCATTGACGCACGTGGCAACAGCCTCTCTGTTTTGACTACCTGTGAGATAGGGAAAATGCCACATGTTTGTGCGTTTACAGGAGAAAGTGGTGTCGATTCTGACTTGTTTAAAAATAGTGAATCAATGATAATTATAATTGTCATAATGATTAGAATGTAAAATATCAAAAATGAAGACTGGATCGGAATTCAATAGCAAACGGAAACATACATTACCGACACAAATTAAAATATCGAAAGTAAACTGTATTATGACTTAGCCCGGGAGGAGAATGTTGGATACATAACACTATTTATTGAATAATGATACTTGTAAGTTTACTAATGGAAATTGTTAAATAAAATTTGTTCTCATGTCTGAGAGACGGAGAACAAATAATATCGATGCAGATTGTTAACTTAACATTGGAATATTTCATAGAAAATTTATCTTCCGTGCCAAAAGAGAGATCCAACTAAATAGACACTGTGAAATGATGACTGGTTTCACTCTCCTTATTTCCGGACAAGTCTCTGTTACCAGAAAATGAAATTATTCCAGTGTATCTTTTCCGCGTCTCAATCACGGATGTATCTGTTCATTGATGCGTGTGTCTAATGATGGTGGTTAATGAAACTGGATCACATTTAGAGTCTTCTTTAGAAACAAATGGTTGAATTTTCAATTTATCATTCGCGAGGTTGTTTGTCTTTACTTGCTTATCTTGTCCACTTGTCGACTATCAATCGAACCCGTCTTAAGGCGTTCGAAAAAATAGATGTATATTTTCGCTTACTACGTTTTTATCTTCACATCAGGTTGATAATGAGGTTATTCAACTTTACCAAGCAATATCTCGTCATCGTGTTATCTACATTCATATTATCAGAGATAGATCTTGTTTTTAAAGTCACAAAATTAATGAAAAAACAGCCAATCATATGTGTGTGTGTGTGTGTGTGTGTGTGTGTGTGTGTGTGTGTGTGTGTGTGTGTGTGTGTGTGTGTGTGTGTGAGTAAATGTAGACACTGTGGTCAGCACCGAATGTCGTCAGTCTGTACCATGTCTGACGTATCTACCGGTCTGAATATTCGATAAATATTTTTCACCGATACGAAGTTGGTTCCCCTTTCAGAGAAGAAAGAACTTATTGAGTAGGTCATCATCACGTGTAATCTAACGATGGTTTCTCCTCAAAAGGGGCAAGAAATTTCTTATCGTGTCGGTGAGCGTATATTTTTCTTTGAAAAAATATTTAAACCGGTAGATCAAAATAAATACACTGTTTAATAAATATACGGGTCGTCTACTCAAATATGCTTATCCAATATGTGGGTTCAATATCAGAGAACGTGTATAGATAAAGAATGTGTAGACATAGGAATCAACATAATTTGTTTATTGCTAACCAGCTTCTCTTTCTTTCTCGAGGCTCCGAGCTCCGAGAATTTGAAAACCCAAATCGACCGGCTCGAATGGTCTATTATTCTTATGTTTTGTCACGTGGTATCTTTGTCTACTACGTCTCTGTGAAATGGAATCAGTGAAACCGAATTTGAAATGGAATAAGCGTTATTTCCTGTGTGTGCATATATATATATATATATATATATATATATATATATATATATATATATATGTGTGTGTGTGTGTGTGTGTGTGTGTGTGTGTGTGTGTGTGTCTGCCCGAAAGTTACCGTTATTGATAAGATTGACAACAGAACTAAATTTCCGGCAAAATCGCTCGTATACTCCTAACATTAATATCATCATTATAAGAATGAATCGGCCTTGCTTCCTTTTGTTCCATCGGCAGATAACATGACAAGATAGCTTATTTCTGTTTTTCTATAAAGTTTGATGATATATAGTATGATTTATAAGGCATTTAAATCGAAGGCTGTCCAATAAATACCAACAACAATAAATATATTGCATATATTAATATGTGAGTTATAAGATAAAGAGGAGACATCAAGAAAAATTAAAAAGAGAAATTACTGACGAACTTATAGAAAGGAAAACGGTTAAGAATTCGTGGAGAAGTTGTCGGAGAATGAAAGGCAGAATCTGAGATGAAATAAAAACACATTAACAAAAAAACCAAACGTATATAAAATGACTGGAAGTTATCGATAGTAAAATCCCAATGGAAACAACCGGAAATATGTCTTATAGCCCGTGGTACGAATACATTGAGGAAGAGAAAATATAATTGGCAGCTTCTGACCTCATAAAACTCTCATTATTCATATATTTTCTGAATGCACATTAGAATTAAATAGAAAAAGAAAACATATACAATGAAGAAAAGAAAACAAGAACGACAATCAACAAATGGAGACAATAAATTCTATCATATGTTGGAAAGATGACAAAGTGATTAATGGCAGACTGTGTATAGTTGTGACGACGTTTAAATCGCATGAAAACCTCAAAAGAACAAGAGAAAAAAGAATAAAATCTTATGCCGCGTCTGACCTGATAAATATGATATGAGAACAGGCATTTGATTTTTCAAAATCTACATATATATTTTCTTCTTATTTCATCTTATATTTTCTAGAGGGGCTCATGCATTTAACTAACCCATTGTACTACAAAAATTATGAATTACCTGCCCTTTGATCCTATCGGCGTGCGGGTGCACACACACACATACACACACACACACACACACACACACACACACACACACACACACACACACACGCACGCACGCGCGCGCACACAAAAACCAATACATATATATATATATATATATATGTATATATATATATATATATATATATATATATATATATATATATATATGTATATATATATATATATATATATATATATATATATATATATGTATATATATATATATATATATATATATATATATATATATATATATATATATATATTTACAATCAAATAGATTTGTGCTTTGGGCCATATGTTCACAATAGAAAAACATTAACTGAGATTAGAGTAATATACATTCAGGTATCTTCTTCCGACCGTCGTTGATAATATCACTTGAAAATATTGGCTCAAGCATTGTTGTTCGTATTAAGAAAATAATTATTTGCAATCAGAAAATTTATAGAATGACAGATTTTTACTTAATTATCAATGATCTTTGTTGTAACTTTCAAATAATCTTTCACTGCAATAGTTTGGATGAACGTTCCTCTATGGAATAAAGTCTAAAAATTGATGCGTAGATTGGCTACAAGATCCTCCCATATAATAGTGGAATTAGCTATATTTAACCTTAGGTTCTATGCGAACTAATATTTCGTCATATTTTGCTTGTGGCAATCTCTTCCGGATGCTTACCTCCCAGTGTAGTGGAGTTATAAATCTGAGTAAATGATTATAAACCATATAACATATATATATATATATATATATATATATATATATATATATATATATATATATATATATATACTTGTAAAAATTAGAAGCTGCAACATGACGTGTAAATAACAAAAAGAGTATGAATGTTATCTAGTTTTGGAAATACGGCAGAATATAATACTGAGTAAAATTATGAGTTTTGGTTTATATGTAGATCAAATATGGATCGGAATCCGACAAAATGATACGATAAAATAAAAAGTAATCTGTATAGAGTCTTTCTCGTATTAATTGTTCATAAAATTTAGTAGGAAAATGCAAGAACAGTCTGCGGTATTCTTACAAGAATTTTTGTTGATGGTTAAAAGATAAATGTCATTACTGCAGAATGAAAAAGTAAAAAGACCCGGGAATTTTCGTTGATGCACGTGGCAACAGCCTCTCTGTGTTGACTACCTGTGCGATAGTGAAAATGTCACGTATTTGTGCGTGTACAGGAGAAATTGGCGTCGATCCTGACTGGTTTAGAAAAAGTGAATCAATGATAATTATAATTGTTATAATTATTTCCTTATAATTATTTTTGATAGTATAATTAAATTTATTTATATATCAGGTCATCCCATAAGTTCTGTCCGAATTTTGAATAAAGAAAGCAAGTGACCACATGTTACATTTAATTACAGATTCAATCAACAATGTATTTTCCCTTATTACCTATGATTTTCTTTCATCTATTAACAAGCTTACTAATTCCATTACTGCTAAATCCTTTTGGCTTTGATTCGAAGAACTCACAAATGTCAGTTTTAACCTCTTCCTGTGTTACAAAAGCTGTTTCTTCCAAATGATTCTGTAAGCTACGAAACAAATGGTAGTCTGAAGGAGCAAGGTCGTGAGAATAAGGTGGATGAGGAATTTTCTCCCAACCAAGTTCTTCAATCATTCGTGACGTGATTCTTGCTGTATGTAGTCGCTCATTGTCCTGAAGAAACATCACCCGTTTTCGATTCATTAGAGCAGGTCTTTTTTCCTCAAAGCTTGGTTCAAACGCTCTAATTGCTGACAGTATATTTGAGCATTAATTGTTGGATTAGGTTTTAAGGATTCAAAGTTGATTATTCCTTGGCAATCCCATCATGTTCCCTTCTCGGCTGTGGCTGGGGTCCTTCCCCTTTACCAAGCCACTGTCTACGACTCTTAACATTTCGATAAAAGATCCATTTTTCTTTGCCAGTCCAAAAAAAGGTAAAACAAGTTGGCGAGTATGGAGAGAAGAGCAGATGTCATCTCGAGATTACAGGTTGTTTTCAAACAATTCATGAGGCACACATTTTCCAAGTTTTGGAACTTTTTCAAGTTGTTGAAGATGAGGATGAACAGTTGTATGGTTTGAACTGAGAAACACGGTCGATTCCTCAACTGATAAAGCAGGATTTTCCTCAAGGGCTGCTTCAAGAAGCTTTTCATCAAACTCAACTGGACGTCCGGTTCGATCTTCATCTTCGAGGGTGAAATCTCCACCTCTGAATTTTGCAAACCATCTTCTACAAGTTCTTTCATTCACACATTCCTCTCCATAAACTGAGTGAATGTTTCTAGCCTCTTCGGCTGCTGATTTTCCTTTCTTGAACTTATACAGCATTATGTGCCTCAAATGATTATTGGGTACTTCCATGTTAGCAGGGTTGTAATCAAACAAAATTTAACTTTATTGTTCTCTGAAATAAAATTTGATCAGTTTAAATGCATCTAAACATAAAAATAATGTTCAGCGCTATTAGACATTATAAAATACTCTTTACATTATGTTCATTTTAACAAAAAATTCGGACAGAACTTATGGGATGACCTAATATTTTATGAACACGAGACAGTGAGAGTTAAATTGAGTTAAATTATCGTGTATTTATTTTATGGAGAAAACACTAATCTTTTCATCGAAAATTTAATGCAATATCTGTCCATATCTTCTTAATTCCTGTTCCTTTATTGTTCTCCCTCCTTTATATTGATTTTCTTTTTCTTATATTCTTTCATATTTATTCCTATTATAAAATGCAAGTATGAGAGAGAGACCACAATCGTTTTTGTCGTCATATGAGTTAAATTTAAGAACGCTCGGTACGGAAGACTTGCGTTCGTCCGACGTTTATCAATTATTAGAAACGACTTCAAAGTACAGACTAAGAGGAAGAGATGGGGCTGAAATTGATTTTTTTTATTTTGTTTTTTCTCAAAAATGACAGCACAAAGTAGTTGAGCTGACGATACCGCATTAAATCAGAACAAAAAGACAGATGCGTGCCTCATAGGAACACGGACGAAAGCCGCCAACTGCTTCAACTCGCCTTCGCTCACTTATAGTAGTAAAGTCTAGGAATAGAATTGGTTTACTACTACACGATTATTATGTTCGTAACCCGTAGGTTAGCGATCAGGCCAAATGGTAATTTTCAAGTCACAAACATTTGACTGAAAGAAAATAGCACCGTGTCAATGAATCTGGTGTCTGCTAGTGGAAAATATACCTGTTCCCGTTTTTATACTTGGAAAATAAATCAAAATTTCTATTCAATAGTCTTTATCCTTGGGCATCTTTTTATAATTTTTTCTCTTTTCATAATTAACACGCATTGTTATAGAGTTGTATTAAAAATGTAAAATATTTTATTGCTAACATTTGCCATCCAAATTCCAAAGTATCAATTACTTTGTCTTTCTGTCAAATAAATATTCAGAAAGCGTCGAAATATTGGCAGGGACTGAATGTTTTGTGTTTGTAGAATCTTTGTTTCTATGACATCCCCAACTCACCCCCTCCGGACCAATTAATATCATTCATAGTAGATTCACACCTGGTTTTCCATATTAAAGACGTAGTGAAATCTATTTAATCAGTTAGAAGATGTGTCGAATTCAGACTCCTTTTGCACTGTGTTTTCATAAGATTTCCTTTTTGACTAATGTTTTACCCGCGAAAAATAGCTCAATTTAATCATTCGTCGATTAATTATTTACTAGTAACAAGAAAGATTACATCGGTAATTTTAATAAGAAAAAACTTAATAATTTAATTTTCATACACTTTAAAATAGGGTGGGAAATTGTAAGTCCCATTAGTCCGATATGGTCAATTGGCACTTGATCTAAAAAAATGACCTGTAATATACTGTAAACTGGGGTACGCAATAACGTGTTAATTTTAACGCTTCCAAATTGGAATTGTTTTTATCTGTCATCTGAGTGATTCCCGACCCCACACACGTCTACCTTTCATCAGCATGGCTTTCTGCTGACAAGAAATAGAAAGATTCCATTGAATCAATTCCTAGTTATGCCGCTAGGAAATTTGGTCCATGACGTGTTAGATATTTTTTCTCTCCAGAATCTATTTTTCAAATTCATAAACCGGCCATTTGGCCACATATTGGGTATTTCTGCAAGAACTGGAATAATGCTCCTGCTGTATATTTAGATATTCATGAAAAAATCTTGAGAATATCTCCAATAACCAGGCAAATTCAATGGGACTTTTCTATAAATATGTTCATGGTAATTGTTCTTATGAACTTTCCTCTATGGTACATAGATTATATGAATTTAACCATATTACTAGATTGGCGGCAAGGTCTCATCATGTTCCCATTGAAATGGCTAAATGTAACAGTTATTTCTCTGCTAAATGTTACTTCTATCCATTTGTGACTTAGTGGTTTAAAAAGTTACGTCTTAGTGGCTTTTTTGCATTGTTGGGGTGAAATTATTAAAACGTCATATGCATTTTAGAGGTAATCGAAGAGCAAAGTTCGGATTCCAATCGGGATTATTACATTTACTTACGTTCATATACGCTATAGAGAGGAGTGATTCCATTCCATCCGCCAGTAGAAATATTATCCTCAATAATATTTTTGGTTTTAGATAGGCCACACCGGTATAATTATGGGGGGAAAATAAAAGCTCTTAGACAATACCACACCATTTTAAGACAAACTTTCTCGATATCATATTACACAGTGTTGGTAGCAGCTTAAATGTTTGTCTCCATGGAAAATCAACTAGTGAATATAGTCTAATACATCTATTCCCATCATAATAACAGAATAAAATTGGGATAATCATCGGGTTGTATTTAGAGCCTTCAGAATTTGAAAACCTGAATATTTGCATGAAAGTAGAAATATATTGATAATATTTTCAGAAGTCTGCAATAATCTATTACATTTTCAATGCTAAAAAAATGGGTCATAAATTTTCTTAAATAGAAAAGAGGCCTCTCCTGACAAACCCAACTTGTTTCGTTG
This sequence comes from Acanthosepion esculentum, assembly GCA_964036315.1. Lineage (NCBI taxonomy): Eukaryota > Metazoa > Mollusca > Cephalopoda > Sepiida > Sepiidae > Acanthosepion > Acanthosepion esculentum. The sequence goes on from OZ038495.1 coordinate 8,299,916, forward strand.
GATTTGTCAGGAGAGACCGCTTTTCTTGAAGGAGGAATTTACTCTATCATCTGCGAGAATTGCAAGAAAGCCAATATTGAAGAAACATCGAGAAATTTAAATAAATATTATCTGAACACAAAAGAGACATTTATAAAACAACATTAGTTGCTCACCGTAATGAAACACAACTTTGATATAAAAATGCTATTCTAATTAACAGGAAAAGTTAAGAAAGTGCTTTAATTTCTATTTCATCCACAGTAAATTTGCATCCATGTTTTTTCCCAACATTTCCCCTTTATTGATAGATGTACTGTTGTAAGTTATCTGTTTCTAATAACAAACATGATGAAAAAAAGAATATAAATATAATTGGCTAGATTAAACATACAGAACGCATTAAAACAATTCTCAGTGTCTCACTTTCATGCGCATATGCAGTCGTATCAACGTAAACAACGTTTAACAAACTGAAGTCTGATGACGTTATGAGGATCGAAACGCGTCACAACAATTATTTTTCCAATTTGTCATACACCTATCCTCCAAAACTTTTCTTATAAAAATTATATATCACTATCCCATGTATATATATATATATATATATATATATATATATATATATATATATATATATATATATATATATATATATATATATATATAAAGAAATATAGTCTTAAGATGTGCTATATGTATGGGATAAAGTGCTCAATATCAGAGGTAGAGCGTATGTAAATATAAAAGGCCTGACGATTTCATCTAGCATGAAACAGACTGCCGCCTCCAAGTGTTGAATTCTATCTTCACTTTTATATATATATATATATATATATATATATATATATATATATATATATATATATATATATATATATATATATATGTGTGTGTGTGTGTGTCTGTGTGTCTGTGTGTGTATGTGCGTGTCTGTGTGTATGTGAGTGTGCAACTGTAAAATATTGTGGCTACAATAGTGTTGTTATTTTTAAGTAAAAAATGTGGCTATTCATTATGACTAAGCAGGCAGCGGATTCTTACTTAATTATCAGTAAACGACACTAATTCTCAAAGTGTATTATTAATATACATCACAGAATTCAGTGCATTGTCAAAGATTATTTTGAAAGAAGAAAACAAGTATGTGTTTTAAATGTTACTGCACACATAGTTAGATAGATAGATAGATAGATAGATAGATAGATAGATAGATAGATAGATAGATAGATATCGATAGATAGATGGATGGATTTGTCGATTCGATCGAAAATAGGAACACAGTTTATATATTTTATCAAAGTATATGTCAATATTTTGTATACATATATATATATATATATATATATATATATATATATATATATATATATATATATATATATAAGTTACTATTTCCCTTTCCATTAGTATTTTCTCTTTCATCATATGTGACTTCCAAGTCCACCCATTCAAAATTATATTATATTCGTTTCAAATCACTGATATCAGTTCGGCAGTATTCACAATATGAACTTACATAAGTCTAATCAAATATATTCGTTTCAAATCATTGATATCAATTCGGCAATATTCACAATATGAACTCACATAAGTCTTATCAATTATGACATTCAATTGCGAAAGTTATTACATATGGATAATTTAATATATATGTCTTGCATCGAAAACCGCTATTGTCAAAGCTAATAAAATTACATTTCTTGATCCAAACGACTTTCCTGTAGAATAACACCATACGGCAGTGCTTGATTATTGTAATCAATCAATATATGGACATGTTTAAAAGTCATTTATACTAGGATTCGTAGTGTGAAAATACATTTGATAACGAACTACGTCGCTTGCTGATGTCACTAAACTTCTCTTAGTGCGTGCCATTTCAATTTTCCATTTCCTTTTTGTTCCTCGTATCTTCTTTTGACGCTGTCCATATATTTTTCCTTCAGGTTCAGGAGTCTGTTTTATTTGGGTGCTGCGTTAGGCTCTCTCCGGTTCCGTAGTTTCATTCCTAGTTTACATATAACAGTGATGCGAAAGGATAGGTTTTGCATTGAACAACTGCATTCCCGAATCTCTTGTTGACATTTATGTAGTTGATTTGTTCGTTAGTTTTCGTCCACACATCTTGGACATTCTTAGAACCAGAGGTTGGCCATTACCTGATATTTAGCTTTGCATCATTGGAACCATTTTCCCCTATTTTCGTTGCGGGTCCCTAGTCCTAATTTACCAGCTTTCTTTTTCCTCCCCTCTTTGGTATTCAGTTCTCCCATGATAATTATAATTTCTTTTGATTTACACCGAGCCTTGTCGTTGTCTTTCTGAAGTAGAAATATTCTATTTCTTATGCCGTGCTTTGTGCTATCGATGTATACACGATTATAGTAGATATGTCGAAAGGTTTTCCTTTCAGTTTAACTACAATAATTTCTTTAGATAACTGACAGTATCTCAGGGAGCATTTCTTGATAGCTTGATCTAGTATCAGTCCAACTTCTTTCTCATTTTTCTCTCCGCCTAAATATACCATACTCCGGTTGTCACTGACAAAATGTTCGTTGTGTATCCACCTACATTCACAAACACCTAAAATCTTGATATTTAGCTTACTCATCTCTTATTTCACATTTTCCAAATGGTTGCAAGTATTTAACGTTTGAACGTTCAGTGTACCGAGAGTTATTTTTTGTTTGATGCGGACAGTCTACACTTTCAGGGCAAAGGATCAGTTCTGAGGACTGTTATCGAATTTATCCCGTTTATGCCAGAGGAGATGTATTGACATCCGCAAATGACATCATCGCAAAGGCAAATGAACGAAATCGAACAAACTGATGGATCACAAATGAGATTCTCTGAATAATGCAAAGGAGAAAGAAAACAATGCCAAGACATGGGACGGAATGAAGAAATCTACACAATTAAACAAGAAACAAACGTACACAGGGTGAAGAAGAACGATTTAAACGAAAAATGTTCATAGCTAGAGGGAATGAGTATCACAGATAATTGAGATATGCATAAAAAATAAGACAACTAACTGGACAAAAGACATGGTCATCAACATGATACGTAAAATCCAAAGACGGAACGCTCATATTATAGAAAGAAAAAAAATTAAGCGCTTAAACGAATATCTCGACGATGAAAGAGAGCAACAAGAAATCCTACCAGGATCCATCATTGGCGGCCACAACCTTAACAATATAAGATATGCAGATGATGCAATCCTGACAACAGAAACGGAAAGGTAACTATAACACATCCTACAGAAGGTAGCGAAGAAGAGCAAGAATAAACAACTAATCATAAACTATTAAAACACAGAATCGATAGATGGTCATCAGCACAAAGATGAGCCCAATATGCAAATTATATTGTGGAGATACTAAAATCAAGCAGGTACATAAAGTTAAATATCTGGGAAATGCTCTAAAAGTGGACGGAATGTGAGACACTGAAGTTTGAAGACGTTTTGGGATGGTCAAAGACGCTTTCCAAAAGTTAAGCAGAGTATTAAGAGACAGGGAAATTTCGGTAGCAACAAAAGACCACTGGACTGTTACGTGATGTCTCTCCTTCTGCATGGCTACGGATGCTGGATAATCAACTCAAAGATGAAGAAGAGACTAGAAACAACAGAAACATGTTTGTATAGAAGGATGCTAAGCATATCATGGGCGGAACATGTGAGCAACACACGGGGTTTTGTAGAGAATGGAAACACACAGCAAAATTGTACTCAATAATAGGAAGAGACACTTGACATTTCTGGTACACGTAATGGGGAAGGATTATTTAGAAATACCGCGAGGAAAGATAGGGCGAATGAGGGACTGGGGGAGAGCAGCATGTGACATATTAATGGGCCTGAACAAATGGATGGCAGAACAGTCTCGGAGAATTAAATAAAAGACAAAATCTATACACAACTACAAGGGCCATGGTTGTCTACGCCATGAATTGACACGGCACAAATAAAATGAAGAAGATTGAACTACGAATGTACAACATTCCTTGCCTATGATAATTTTAAATAAATATCTGGCATCTTAGGTAAGTGAATATTTTAATGATATATAATCTCATAATTTTAATTATTTTATCGATAGATAGATTTACTTTTTATGGCTTATCCACTACTTGCAATTTATTTAAAGCCTGAAAATATTTTTAGATTGTAAGATTTTTTGGGTGTGTTAAAATGATTTAGTGATAAAAGGCTTACTATTAAACTAGAAGTTGGTGGACGAGAAAAGAGATTGATTCATTCAAGGATATTTGCACATAAATGTATATAACGGACTCGATTTTAATTGGCTTTAATTAGCTTTATGATTTTGTACTAGATTTTGATAGCCTAGAGGAAAAATTCACATTACATTTTTCTTAGAAGACATTTAGGTTTATAAATGCACGTAGTTTCATTATTTACGTTATTCGGACAGTTATCCTCATCTTCATTGCATATTAACATTGTATGTTCCGGCCTTCTTCAGGTAACTGGAATTTCAAAACGAACCCTTTATTTCGTCCCCTAGGGTAGATTGTTCTAGTTCCACGTGCCATGCCTTTTCCTGGTGTCTCAGTTATTTCCCTTGAATATTTTGGTTCACCAATGGTATTGAACTCACAACACTTTGGTTCTTGTCACTAGATCTAAGCAACGTCTTTATTCACTGGGCCATCTGTCCTTGAGGACATATGTGTATGAATTTCTAGGACTTATAAATCTAATGTCTCAGCAACCATTTTTACCAGTGCTCATATTGCAATTTCTTTTTTTTGTTATTTGTATTGCATTTTTTATCAGAACTTATATTACAATTTTTGTGGTTATTCATTATTTGCTCAAGAATTTTTATTACTGTTCCCATATTGTATTCAGGTCTATGCTTGGTCGACCCAGGACATTTTTGTGCCCGAAATTAATATAGAGATACCCTCAAGGACACATGGCCCAGTGAATAAAAACGTTCGTTAGATCTAGAGACAAGACCTAAAGGGAAACAATTGAAACATCCTAAAGAGCCATGGCACGTGGAACTAGAACAATCTATCCCGGGAGACGAAATAAACGGTTCAATTCGAAGTTTCAATCACCTGAAGAAGGCTGGGGCGTACAACGGCCGTAAAGTTGTGAATATGGCAATAAAAATGAGGATAACAGTCCGAAATTTGTAAATAATGTAAATGATCATCTCAGAGATGTAGACAGCTCGTAGTTTCGTGTGGTAACACGATAATAGTTTCATAGTCTATAGTAAGTTATGTCGTTTTAGAAAACTAGTTGATATTATGATTCATGAATCTCGACGACGTTTAGTATATTTTAGTAACATCCCCATTAAACTGTTTCGTGTAATTCTTCCATTCGCTGGTCAATTTTAATCGTCTATGTCGGCAGTTCACGCTGGTAAATCATCAGGAATATTTTATGACAATTTTTTCATATAATAAAGTAACAAAATTTTAAAATATACTAATAAACTTTCTCTCACGTAGATTCAGTTAAGAACGTCAAGAAGACATAGTAACATTTTATAGATTAGGAGATATTCATTTTGTATACAAAAGACATCGAATTAATTCGTCTAAAATTTTCATAAATCTTTTCAAAAATGGCTGCGTTTCTTTATATTCACGTTAAGAACAATCATAAAAGTGCTATTTTTAGTTTCTGTCATACAGGAAATACTTCAGCTGGTGATACCTCCTCTGCCATGATATCTGCTTCCGGTGACAATATATCCAAACTTCTAAAGGACAAGGAGAAAATCTGAGGAGGTCGTTGTCGAAATCCAGTCGTATGTCGACGGTAGCAAGTGCAACATTTAATCGCAATAACCTTGCAGTTTGTTTCTGGATAAGCCTATACAATGACATCTTTTAAAGCATTCTACTGTGTACACCTCGAAGTAAATATCCAACTAAAATAGAACAATACATGTTTAGACACTTAAACACATTCACGGCTGCAAGAAAGGTGTCTCAATGTTATTGTCTCAATTATTTGGAGAGCGAAGTAATGTAATTGAATACCGGTATCCGTCAATATAAATTACTGCTGCATTAAATTATGCACGCATTAGAAAAAATGTACACAAGTCATAGATTACAGAATATTTAGAAAATAATAGGCCAAGTTAAATTTTTCGGTTGTTAGAATTTAGATAACAGGAAAATCCATATTTCGCTAATTTGACCGATGATGACGACCTTTTATAAAACGAGTAATAATTGCCTTTTTCCTATATCCACCCATTCTAGAGAACAATTTGAAGTCTTAGCGAGTAATTGCTAGGTTATTTGATCGAACGTTCAACCTGTTACTAAGGATTGGGTTGCGCATTTGAAATGATACATGTCTCCCTTGATTAATAATTCGAAATACGCTTTTTGCAGCGTCAGTGGAAGATGTTTATATTAATATCGCCAGTTTGTCACTCGCCCCATCTTTCACAGGTGTAGTGTAATCGTATAGAATAATGTATGTTTTGGATGCTTCACGGACAGTTTTTTCTTTTTGAAGATAGCTTTGTAAGTAGTAGCACAATTACTCTATAAGTTTATTACATGAATTTCTTAACGTTTATTACATGAATTTCTTAACGTTTATTACATGAATTTCTTAACGTTTATTACATGAATTTCTTAACGTTTATTACATGAATTTCGTAACGTTTATTACATGAATTTCGTAACGTTTATTACATGAATTTCTTAACGTTTTTACATGAATTTCTTAACGTTTATTACATGAATTTCTTAACGTTTTTATATGAATTTCTTAACGTTTATTACATTAATTTCTTAACGTTTATTACATGGATTTTTTAACGTTTTTGCATGAATTTCTTAACGTTTATTACATGAATTTCTTAACGTTTATTACATGAATTTCTTAACGTTTATTACATTAATTTCTTAACGTTTATTACATGGATTTTTTAACGTTTTTACATGAATTTCTTAACGTTTATTACATGAATTTCTTAACGTTTATTACATGAATTTCTTAACATTTATTACATTAATTTCTTAACGTTTATTACATGAATTTCTTAACGTTTATTACATGAATTTCTTAACGTTTATTACATGAATTTCTTAACGTTTACTACATGGATTTTTTACCGTTTATTACATTAATTTCTTAACGTTTTTTACATGAATTTCTTAAACGTAATGTCAGTTTTTCGGTTGGTGAAGGCAATGAAGGTAATCCGCGCCGAATCGTCTTTCTACCTACCATCTGGTTTCAAATATTAATCAAGAGTTTATGATTTAATTCTGTGGAGAGAAGATGCGTTCCTTTTAATCTGGTACAAGGAATTGACCGGTTAGGGATTTTATTCTGACAAAGACGCGTTAGCGAATTTGTAATCTGTTAAAGTATAGTTTGGTTAGCTCGGGAATTAATGTTCAATACATTTTTTAGTTGTTTTTGATTGAACCTATTTCCATATTAATTTTCTTTCCATCCCCTTCATTACATTTCATTTTCTAACGTGTTAACCTGATTTTCTACTTTAAATCGTATGCGGCTATTTATGTGCTAACACAGTACTTCATTAATTATAGGATATTTCACTATTCAAAATATGAAGCATTTGTGTACATCCTTTAATACACATAGACTTATTAATATTGATAATAGTCTTACCGTAGGGAAGGATGATGGTTGCATGAAAGAATAAGGATAAATACGCCATTATTGGGAAAGAATTCATGAAGATCCTTTAATAAATAGATACGAATAGATATTTAACGAAGGACATGTGACAACATGACATCCTCGACTTTCTTCTATTTTCGGCTTCGTTAATGATTCGTTTTTTATTATTTCATATAGAAAAAAAGGTCAGCCTGAAGATCTCCTGAGCACGAAACTGAAGGTCTCGGTTATGTTCGTCTTAATCTTTTAAAATGACGTACTTGATGTCGATTGCGAAAAGTCTTAATTAGAAATACTCTCGTTTAGACAATGCACGATGCTCAATATTCTTCTTACAGTAACTATGTAATAATTGTAACAGGTAGAAAAATTAGCATATATCTCGTATGTACGAGATTACAGCATTAATGTCTGAATTTGCAATTGTAGAAATATGGAGTTGTCATTTTCGTATTTTCCATGGCCATATAGTTATATTTATCCATTTCTATATTTCCCGCCTCTCACACATTATGATTTGTTACTGTATGTACTTGAAAAATTTTAAATTTTGTTTATATCTATTGTCTTCCTTTCTCGAAAGAGAAATTGCCTTTATTTCATCTTTCTCATGAATACGCTATTTTTCATAATTGAAATATTAGTTTCAATTTTTGCTTGCCTCGGAGAATTTCTAATTTTACTACATCTTTGCCGACTATGTATTCCTACAGGCATGTATATTGTTGAATTTTTAAGGCATCATTGTACAAAAAATTAGTTTGCAAGTTATTAATGAATGAATACTTTCACAGGCATGATCTTAAAAAAATTATCTTAAATTCTGTATATATTACATTCACATAATCGCGCCTTTTTTATTTATCCTATTTTCAAATTTCTATATATTTAAATTTGTAGCCTCTTTCTCTCTCTCTCTCTCTCTCTCTCTCTCTCTCTCTCTCTCTGACTGTCTGTTTGTTATCGAACTGCTCCAAGGGTTTGGAGAGAGACCCACATATATGTATATCTATATTGAAACTATATTACACATTGCATTTGGATAAGTATATTTAATTTTGATCAATTGTCATATGAATGTTGAAATTTGATCATCAATGCATTCAATAAATTATTGCATCAAATACATATCAAAGGGGTTATTTTTATCTGTAATGCACCACCATCTACTGAAACTTTTTTCCATTTCATTTAAATTATATCTAAATTTAAACACGTAAATGACTCTATTCAAAATATAGAAGGGGAAACGAAAAGATGGCTGTCACATCGGCAAGATCATTGACTAATATTGAAATGCATCATTTCTTCTCCACAAAGTATAACAATGATTAAAAATCAATCTTCATTTTCTATCAAAAAATGTGTGACACGCAGCAAGGCGCGGTTAATTCGGCTAGTATATAAATAAATAAGAATTCTGAAATAAATATATTTTTACAAATTGTCTATGATATACCTCAGTATACAATCAAACCAGTTTTCATCAGTAATAATATTAACTATAATTCTCTTCCTTAACAACTATTTTTTTTGTTTTTCGTAGAAAATCATTGATATCTGTAATCTTCTTTATTTTTCTTCCTCGTCATATTGCCAGTTTTCAAACATGGCGGTATCACACTCCAATGGGTGATTTCATCTGTTGGTAAATGATAAACAATTGAACATAAAATGAAATTTTGGTTGTCGATGTAGGGTTTTGAGTATTAATAATTATTTCAGCACATGCTACAGGAAGAAATATTCAACGGATATAGGCAAAGAACTTATATATAAAACAATAAAAAAACAATAAGAAACAGGAGACTAAATCTGAATAACTGGATCATACTGCTGTATAATATACAAATGTTTCAGCAAAGAACGAATATTTTGGGATTATATTTAATTCTGAGAAGCATCAATAACTTTCAAGTTCTTCAGATAAAAAATCATTTTTTCGGACATATCACATAAATCAGAGGAAGGAAGACGAAGCACAGCAAGACTATTTGCAGAATTCGTATTAGGAGCTTCTATATATTTTTTCAAATTTTAGGATTGTTTAATTTCTTTGTTAAGATTTTTAACGCTAAATATAACCATAAAAGTAATCGTGACCATAGATCTAAAATGTATAAATATATACATACATACATACCCACACACGCATATATATATATACATATATATATATATATATATATATATATATATATATATATATATATATGTGTGTGTGTGTGTGTGTGTGTGTGTGTGTGTGTGTGTGTGTGCGTGTGAGCGTGTGAGCGTGTATGTGTTTCTATGCTAGCCACTGGTTTCTATTTTTAATATGGTATTAGCAGCAACGACAAGAGCCGCATATCAGCGTTATTTGTTACCTCGCTTTGGTGTTGTTTATTACATCATAATGTCAGTTTATGAACCAGTAACAAACATTTTCAAAACAATTTTCGTATACTTTTGAATACGTACTATTTAGGTGTAAGGGGATAAAAATGATGACCAAAAGGTTAGGAATCCTTATATTATGTTGATACAATACATACACATTTTTATGCACACGCCACCGAAATTATATATTGATGCTAAAATTATAATTTACCCACTACGAAACATTACAAATTTATTCTATTCTTCAAAATGCCACATTTTATTCTATTCTTCAAAGTGACATATTTTACCCTATAGATTCGGATTAGTGGCAAATTCATCTTTAACGTAGTTTGTCAGAATTCTTGTAGACACTTTTGAATTAAAATTCTGAAAAGCCACAAGAGAAAAATCAGCATAAATGAACATGAAACTTTTTTTAGTTAAATAAGAAATTTTTAGGGATTTTATAATCGTAGATATTTACACTGTTGACACAATGTTGCAGCAGTTGTGACTTTCGGCCTTCATTAGGTGTATACCGACCCGTGCAGACTACATGGGCATATTTTACACGTTCCACAGCTAATGGCTAGGGATATCTCATCTAGTTCTTATTCAGTACTGCTCAGTTATTGCTCGGCTTGTTTCCACTTATTCTAGGTATACGATTCCAGGCAACAGTATTGAATTCCCAATTACTATATCGCCAAATGCACGAATCAACGCTTTGGTAACTACAGCAAAGTTGAGGATAATTTTACCAATGTAATTGCATAAATAAGGTTAACACATCATCCAAGAAATTAAGACATGATATAAAATTACAAATGTTTTATTTGGAAATCTAAATGCATATTCTTCACATTTAGTATACGAGACACTAAGGATTAAACATTTTATGTAAGAGATGAAAATGTTAGACATTTCAAAATGCCCTCCTTACTCATAGCGCTATCTGAAAGGGTACATAAGTTACTAATGGGATTGCAATGCTAATATTCTACCTCACTGTAATAACGCTGTGTTTAGAAAATTATTTATTAAAGCGAACATTGTAAATTGCAGTATAATCCTGTTTAAATTCGTGTTCTTTTTTTCCCCAAAATAAAAGTTTAAAAATAGGTCATGATTTTATTCTAACCTTTTTCCGTAATTCAAATCAGCGTGTTTGCATTCAGTTACCGCTATCTGAAAAAATAAAACAAATTTATTGACAAATCCCTCTTCAATCAGAACATACCCTGTAGGAATTTAATGTTTGATATAAAATTGCTATTTATTCTGAGCAGCAAACTACGAATTAGTTTTGCTGGAATGAAAGAGAACGCTACTGAATTTTCTTGCAGTGACATGAATATTCCCTCACGTGGACTTGGAATAAAATTTTAACATTTTTAGGCTTCTTAAATTAAACGAAGATTTCCTGCAGCTCGTATGTAGTGAATAAATTGAGAATACGTGATCATTTTCGAGAAACCAATTCCTTAAATTTTAATCCCTTCGCTCCATGCAAGGCCACAATGTTACTAAAACAAATGGTGCTACTGGTAATGAAAATGCATGAGAAAACATGTCACGAGAAAGGACAATGAAAGAAGAGGTTTCAGGTAAACAGAAGGTTGAGATTAGTGGTGCATTTAATTTTCTGGTGACTCTAGGCAATTTAAATAAAAAAAACACAAACCAGAATTGTGAAGAAAAAAACACAGAATAGAACTAACGATTATGTCTAGTCAGTTCAAGGGTAAATCCGTGGGTGATTTGTCAGGAAGAAGACTTCCTAATGTTATCTGTCTAATTTATATGGACGATCCCGGCGTGCCTGAAAGTTGATCCAAGACTTGTGTTTGAAATTGCTAACAAGAATTCCCAATTCATCGTGGCCGAGGGATTGAGTTGTCTTGTTCAGATTGTTGATTACTTTATATAACACTGTAACTAAGGTCTGCTCAACATAGTGGCAGTATAAACGACAGGTGGGCTCTGTGGGTTTTGAACAACACACAAATATCTGTGAGCAAGCGTCTGGATTTGGGATTGGCTAGACGCCCTGGAAGACAGTTAATCTCGAATACGCGTCTCTCTTTCTCTCTCTCTCTCTCTCTTTCTTTCTTTCTTTCTATCTCTCTCTCTCTCTCTCTATATATATATATATATATATATATATATATATACATATATATATATATATATATATATATATATATATAATCTGGGCGTTGATAAATTATATGCATGAGTGTGTGTGTGTGTGGGTGTGTGCAATGTTTCATCTTCCTTCTTCAAGTTATAGCACCCAATTTAGTGTTATAAATTTGTAGGAACATCTTAGGTAGACCTGTTAATATCCCATTAATAAATCTATACGTTTAATTGCATCATTAGTATGCATGAATTAATTGGATATTTGCGTCTGTGAGCGCAAAAGTGATAATGCTTTCAAATCAAATGGGATAGACCTACCGAAAGTTAACTGAAAGTCTATATGTAATTAATTTCACTGCATTTGTTTATCATTAAACATAACTCTGAAAATTACTTGAATTTTTGAACATTTCACAATTGTTTTGGACGAATATTCTAAGTAGGAACAATCTCTTTGCATTGTAAGATAACATATGACATCTTCGTCAATTTTCCTAATATCAAATAGAGAACACAGTTTTCAGATATTAATATTAGATCAGTAAGAACGTTCATAAAAATTAAATTTTACATAGTCAGAAAAATATTTATTATTCAAGTACATATCTTCATTCATTTTCTTCGATCGTTCTACCGCAAATAAAGAATCCAAAGGAGCCAAATCAGTGGTGCTAAAATGGTTCCCATTTCAAATCCTTACGCTTCTACAATAACTATTTGTGAAAATACGGTCTTGCGTTGCCGCAGTGGAAAATAACATATCTTCAATTTGCCAGAATCGTCCGATTTTCTTGAACACAACTCTATTCAAACGGCGAGAGGCAGTTAAGATACCGATTTAAATGTTTTTGGATATCTCTTCGGTCGAAATTTTCGGCTTATTCTCCATGCTGGCAACCAGAACGTTTTATTGGTCTTCGGAGGCCGCCCAGCTTATCGCTCTGGTTAAGATCAACCTGACGAAATCTGTCAAGCCACATTTTTGACCGCACGAAGTACTTGATCACGTTCCAAAGAAACCTTCTTATTTTTTTGTCGTAGTTCCAACACTAAATCCTAGCCGTAATTCCTATGTCAAATCTGAAAATTTTAATTGGTCTTCAGAAAGTATCCATTTGTGGACAAAACTCAACCTTCAAAAAAGTCTGGTAATATAACAATGCAATATTTCAGTTTAGAATTCACTAGAAATAGCATTGAAAGAAATGAAAGTGGTCATTATATTAACAATGTAAAGCGGGCGCTCACGTTTGCGATCATCTGATACATAGATTTTCGTCTGTAAACAACAAATACATTTTTAAACATATTTTTACATTGTGTTCATTAAGCTGGAAAAATGTGGAATAATTATTTTCATAAATTTAGTTGTTAAATACTTGGAAACTATCACACTGAAGATGTTATATCGGCAAGTAAATAACTTTTATGAATAATATATTCTATTAGTTTCACTCGCTAATATGGGGAAACAAACTGCTGTTTCACCATGGAATGTAAAAGAAAACCTGCATTCTGTGAAGTATTGGGCAGTCAAATTGCTGGAGGTCAGAAGAATCAGATGAAATAATTCCCAGTAACGTCAGTCTGTTTGTTTTATTCTCTAGATATAGTTTCGTTTTACAGGACGCCACGTGCATGGACAAAGCCGTAGTGATTAACCAGGTTAGCGAGTTAAGAATTCTGTAATGCCGAGGAGTAATGGATAACGGCTTGGATTGAGGAATCGGAGAGCCGAGTTCGAATTCCAGTCGATTCCATTACATTCACTTACGTGTTAATACCCTTGGGAAAGGTGTGAATCCTCTTCTTCTCCCTCCAACTATGGGTAAATATCAGGACAGACTGGGTTCTATAGCATTGGATGTCAACTGGTCTAGGAGAAGGACAACTCTGAATTCAAAACCTGCGGAGGGTCGTTTGGGGACCTTGTGGCATCCGTTGCACCAGGTCCCTGTATTCGTCCCTCCAAAAAGTGTGGATGGCCCTGCACAAAGCCTTCACCACTATAATCAAATCTTGTGTGGCTGTCGGGCTTTCAGTTTCTAGGAACTGATCTGTCTGTCCCTCATACGTCGAGTTCGACGGGAGAGCGATAATGCCGAGGAAGATAGGTCCAGTATTCTTGAATCAAACCTTTGTCTGGGCCGTTCTAGTACATAGCTTATATAATTACACCAAACGAAAAATAATAAGAGGAAATATCTCCAAATCTGACCTAAAATATCCGTGCCATTTTTTAAATATTTATTTCAAATCTCTAGAGGCTACGTGACATGTCTAAGTATATATGATTCGAAAATATTGTAGCGTTTGCTGTTGTCTCTTGTAATACCTCAGACCCGAGTTCTAGTTCATAGAGTGCCTCAACATTGGATTATTTCCCTTTTTCATCTCGATTTAAAATCAGAGGGACAGTCGTTATAGCAACATTTCGAAGCGAGGTCAAGCGTATTTATCGGAAGGAGTCATGCCACCTCCATGGCTAGAAATTCAATGTCTGCCGATGGATTCCATCAATACGACATTTGGGCTGCGGGACCCAAAATAACACCTCTGGTCTTTTCAGCCGTTCCCATATTTTCCTAAATTATTTTCCTATATCGAAACATTAACAAAGGCAATTCCTCCATCTAAACATGTATCTGCCTACGGGGTACCCTGTACTGTAGTTTGACATATTGTAATATTACTAAAACACACAAAAGGGCACAGATATTGAGAAGGTGATATTTCATTGTTTCAAACTGTTTTCCATTGGCAATTTGCACTAAAATCTAAAGTATAACCGGTCAATTTAATATCGGATATGTTATTGTCATGTAGTATCAGTAGGGCAAACACGAACACAGATTATTTTACAAAAGTAAACTATTAATTTTCTTAATAATTAAACTAATTATGCGCTTATTAATTTAATCATTTTTGATCAGTTAATATAAACAAAGGCACATCAATAATTCCATAGCAACACTGGTAAATATTTGCTAAATTACCTCTGAAATTTTCCCTATGAAATATTCAATGTGTGTGTTTGTATAATAAATTACATTTAAGAGAGAAATACGGTATTTAAAATATAAAGGTTTGAATCCTGAACTGAAACATAACATATAATTTATACTGAGAAAACGGACATATTTAATCACCTAAATAATAAGCATATTGAAATAAACATAGCATTAAACTATTTCCTGAAGAAAAATGTATATTCAACGGTGACAGAGTTAGGTGTTCTCAACTTTCTAATGACATGGTCAGTAATAAAAGTAATAAATCACCCGGAGCTAAAAACGTATGTTTCTTATTCTTAGTGACATTAGATTTATAATAAACAACTTATTATTATTATTATTATTATTATTATTATTATTATTATTATTATTATTATTATTATTATTATTATTATTGTTGTTGTTGTTGTTGTTGTTTGTGCATTATGTTTCTTACTTTATATCCTGTAGATCTGGGTTCAAACTATGATCCTTAGTACTTATAGAGAATTGACATTTAATTGATAGCACTTTTCTTATTATATGGGATGTTTCTAGTAGGGCGATATTCTGGTCAACTTGTATGTTGATGTTACCTGGGACACTGTTAGTAAAATTATCTATTCCTTTTCTCATGCGGCCCAGAAGTCCGATTACAATTGGTAAAGTCTTATTCTTCATTTCCCACATCCTGTTAATCTCGATCTCTATGTCTTTGTATTTGGAAAAAAAATCTCGATAAATTTTATAATGATACTGCTATGTCAATAAGCATAGACTTTCTGAATTACTTATATTATATGATATCAGGTTGACTTTTATTTCCCTGTCGGTTTGAAATGGCATGTCCATAGGATAATTACATCGCTATTTTGAGTAACTGTTTTCCTGGTTATACCATCTCACAGTGGTTTTCATTTTGTATTTCTTGCATATCTTCCAGTGCACATATGTCGCAACCTTTTATGCCTCTGGGGATATTCATTGTTTGCCAGTTCCAGACATCCTGCGATAATAAGGTCGGGGGTTCCATCATATTTTCCGCAGAACCTATTTTTCGGATTCGTTCCAGTTTTGATTATGTGACAGTGATCGGATCTTGTTGCGAAGATTTGGTCCAGAGCTTCAAAAATTAGGACTTCAGTTTCTGCTTTCAGCCCGGTGCTACTCAGCCATTGGTAAGTTATCTTTTGTCCACATCTGAATTTTCCGTTCTTTTTATATATTTACCATGGACCTTGTCCTCCAAGTTTTGATGTAATTTCATTTGGCCAAGTTTATTTTCTTACTGCTTTACTGATTTGGCGTACATGGTATTCGCTTTGTTTTTTGTTGGTAGTAATTCACGTATATTAAACTGTTTCATGAATAGTGTAGATTATTTGTTGATAAAGTGGATTTGTTTATTTACTATTTCTAGGATAGGGTCATAGGTTTTTGAGAGGGCAGCTTCCAATCCGATTGTTGTAGAAGTTAGAGTTAATTCAAGTTGAATTAGACCTCAACCTCTTAAAGATCTTGGTACATACAGCCTGTCATCATCTGATGTCGGGTAGTGCATCCACATTTGCGTAAGGATCTTTCTGGTTTTGGCGTCTAATATTTAATTTCATTCAACATCCATTTAATAATTCTGAAGCTGTATGTTACTACGGGTGCAGCTAAGGTGTTCATAGCGTTCATTTTACTGGTCCCATTGAGGTCGCTTTCGAGTATCAAACAAACTCTTCTGTAATATTCTTTTCGGATCTTTTCTTCATAATTTACTGTTGTATTCTGTCTCCTTCATTAATTCCTAGATATTTGTACGTACAATCTTGGTGTAGTTCCTTAATCTTAAATTGATATTAAGGTCTAAATCCGTAGTTTTAGCAAATTTGCCGCCTGTGAACGTGGCTTTGGAAGATTTGTTGATTCCGAATACCATTCTAATATCTTCGCTGAAGGTTTTGACAGTGGTGGGCATGTTTTTTTTCTACTGGTTTCAATTATTGGAAAAAAAGTTTTAGGATACAAATTATAAAATAGGTGATTCAATTTGCAATTCTGTGTCTTGTATCCTGAGCTACTGTTGATCAGTAGGCAGCTGAGTCACGCTAATGTAAGGCAGAAAAGTAGTGGTGAAAGTGAATCTCCTTGGAAGATCTCGCTTTTGATATTGATTCGTCTTGATGTTAATGACCCGTTTTTATCGTTGAGATTTAGTGTAGTCTTCCAGTTATTCATGTTTCCTGTTATGTATGCGACCGTTGGGGGACATGTATATGTTTAGTCTCTATATGTGTGGAACTCAACACTTCCAATAGTGTTTTATTGATAATTAGTTGGTCCTTGCACTTGTAACTTCCTCTTTTACATGCCTTCTATTCTGCTTCGAGTAAATTGCTTTTTTTTTTTCAGGGATGTTGTATGATAGAAGTGAGAACATTATACATTGTTGTTAGGCAGGTGATGAGCATATAGTTCTACAGGTTCTCCGTCTCATCTGTTTTGGGTCGTAGGTAAGTTACTCCCTACATGCGACATTTGGGGCATTTTTCTGGGTTTATGATTATATTATTGTAAGCCCATGCTAGAGAGGCTTTTATCCAAAAATGGGTTATTCTGTCCCTGGAGCTTTCCAGTTTTTGATTTTGCAGATGGCAGCAGTTGTTTCAAAAATATAGATATCTATTTTTGGCACACTATAGGTGTGTTATTCCTGTGGTTACATGACCCATGTAGCTCTTTCATTGTGCATATTGAATTTTTACCATATCTTACACCAGAAATCCTCGATTACTTGAATAAAAGGTGGGTAATTTATCTCTTTTATCTTTTACAAGTTCTGTATGTATTTTCTTGGCATCTCTTTGAAGAACAAGATTTGACAGAAGAAACTGTTTCTTTTTTCATAAGGCCAGATTTTCTGTGCCTTCACTTGAATTTATCATTACAGTTTTTTCTTGAATTTTTGGTATGTCAGTATTTTTCTTTATGTCAAGTTTCGTTTTAGCTGTCTCCTCTTACTTTCTTTCATTTTAGAGCCTTTGTCTACTTCCCTTAGAAGTGACAATTTGTGTATTTCGATTTCTAGTTATTCTTTCTTTTTTGTTTAAGTTAGTTTTTTACTTTCTCACCTATTGCTTCTGCAATCGTAGACGAGGCCGCGTATATAAGTCACACACTCAACACACACACAAACAAACACATACACACACACACATACATACACAACAATATATATATATATATATATATATATATATATATATATATATATATATATATATATATATATAAACATATATACAAGTGCACATACATATACATACACATAGAAACAAATTTATAATTATTTGTATTATTATTATTATTATTATTATTATTATTATTATTATTATTATTATTATTGCGTTATTCTTCGGTAATTCTTCCTGTCAGCAGTATCCGGCAAATATATCAAATACTTTTATAAAGAAACATAATCGCTTTCACTATAGTTTGTACGTTGTTGTTTTTTAGTAAGAATTTAAATAAATTATGATTTATAGTCAAATAGTTTTCAATTAAAATCATCTGGATATTTTCGTTGTGTTATATTTATGTTGAAATACATATTTCTGAAATATTACTGAAATAAAACAAAATTATGACGAAAAATATATTAACATAAGAAAGGAAATGAAAAAAATACATAAAATGCATGAAAATACTGTAAAATTTATTCGGAAATAAAGAATTGATTATTATTATTATTATTATTATTATTATTATTATTATTATTATTATTATTATTTTCTTTGATATCTGGCGTTTACACATTTCTTTCCGGGTCCCGCCCAGGGACCTTCGGTTGGAAATGGCATCATGACACTTTCCACTGAAAAAAAATTTACATAGATAAAGCCCTGTGGCTGTACTTGTCAGAATTTTTTTTGTATCTCTTTGATGCATAGACTTCCAGGAATCCTTTCAATTAGTCTACTTAAATCTTTTCCAACCAGACCAAGGGCTCCAACTACAACAGGGGTTGTTGATGTTCCCATGTGCCACATTTTTGAGATTTCTATTTCAAGGTCCTTTTATTTTGACAGCTTTTCGAATATCTTCAAAGATACATAGCAGTCTGCAGGGACTGCCATATCAATAAGGAAGCACTTATTTTGTTTGTTTGTGGTCTTTAATAACAATGTCTGGGCGGTTGGCTTTGATTGTTCTGTCAGTGTGTATTCTGTAGTCCCATAGAATTATTATTATTATTATTATTATTATTATTATTATTATTATTATTATTATAATTAATATTATTATTTTTGTTGTTATTTTATTAGTGTTTTTATTATATTTATACATTTAATGATATAAAATATAGAATGTTTTAACGTATGATAGTGCAGTTAATTTTGTCGACAAAGCTTCTAGACGACTGATACAACTCGCACATTTAAAATTGTGGATTTCTGACGTTACACAAAGAATACTTTCTAGTTATAAAGTAAAGAAACTACAGATAATAGGAACAAATTAAGTACCCGTCCTGGGTAAGACGTTAAACTACTCATCAGGAGGATTTGAGAAGCGTGGAACCACCTCTTAATTGCTTGTGTTAGGGTCCCAGCTATAGACAAATAGTTAACTATTACCATGAATACATTTTTGAAAAAAAATATTACCAGCAATACAACTTTGAAGGAAATATATTGCCTGAAACATATTTTTGATTAAACAAAATATTACCAGCAATAAAAAAATTTTCTCGGCATTAAATAACCGATTGAGGTTGATATACCGTTAAACAAAATTAACCAAACCAAAACAAAATAAGTACGATGGGTAGATCATTTTCGCACATTCAAATCCCTATTTTTAGAAAGTAAGACATTTGATTTTGCATTACCACCAGGAAGGAAAACGAACTTGAATATCATTCCGCGAATGTGGTTCAAGCAACTATTATATATGACAGTGAAACTCATTTGGCATTGTTTAATTGTTTAATATAGAAAATCATTTCGCAAGTCTTAATGAACATTATAACGTAATATTATTTCTACATGAAGTATGCAATGGCATATCTGTACTTTGGACACAAGTTCACGACACATGCGATTGTTACTATATCGTCGATCTCCGATTATACTTACGAAAGACAAAAATTTGTTATTTAATCTAAGTTCACCATCCACTGTAATGGTGATAATAACTAGACTATATATATATATATATATATATATATATATATATATATATATATATATATATATATATATATATATATATATATATATATATATATATATATATATGCATTAGATTCATTTTAATTATATCTGTGATATCGGAAAAATACATTATAATGTATAATATTTTAAAAGAATAGTATTAAAATTGATAAGAATGAAGATAAACTTTAGGAGTTAAATTTTCTAAATTGGTTGTCAATAACTAAACAAATAAAACTATTAATTCGTCCTGGTTGACGGAACAATTAATTTTCAATCTTCGTTAAAACCTTTCTGTTCACCAAAATATTGCGCCAGATGTTTTATCGTAAATACGGCCACATGATACGATACTTATATCATTACACAATTACCTATGGACTGAAATTGGTCAGTTAAGGGGAACACGAATATAGCGGCCGTAAAAGTTGAAACTGTTGGTACATATACAGATTCCATTCTTCTCTTGACACCGAAATATTTCTTCGCTTCATCTTTTACCTAATATTTTCTGACACAAGCAAAGACCTCAGCGTTATCCTTTCATTCTCAAAATAAATCACGCCATCATCACCGACGACGGCTGTGGACGTCTCTGTAATCACAATTCAGCATACCACAAAGTCATTTACTCGAAAGTCACAAAAGGCTATCTTCTAGCGAACGTATGAAAACCTCTGTGATCCCAGGCCAGGGCATCGGTGTCAACCCCAACAGTGACATCCATTACCCTCAAGTAGACGCGGAGTGAGCATTCAATTAACTCGATTCTCTAGAATCCGCTCGGGTGCCATAAATCGCATTCAGACTACCAACTACGCATACATAGACAAAAGGCCTCACTTCAAAATCTGCCACAGATTCGGTAAGACAAAAATATCGGAGAGAGATGCACTAGGTTTTGGATATCACAAAACAAAACGATGACTTTTATTGCTTTCTCTCCTATGTCGACATTCTCTAATTTCAACCATAACGCCAACTAATCCAACCAGAATTTCGAAACATAAGCCAGTGTAAAAAGAAACAAAAATTTAAACAAAGTTTATTGCAGAAGTTTACAATAAGAATGGCGAAGGAAAATTGAGATACTATCCAGACAGTGGCGTACTGATATCTAAAGTTTAATATGTCGCATTCTAACACAGTTTAGAGTGTCTTCCTCTCGGTAAACACATTGGTTTAATCGAAACATTTGTCAAATAGTTTTACTTATTTTGTTTTGCGAATGAAAAAAGAAGAATTATTTTTGTGAATTGATTCCTACCGGAGAAATTCCAATCTGTCCCAAGCGTCTTCACTCTGCGTACTATTTAGCTCCATTAGCATAGCAGGCGTCCTGAAACTGTTTGATGTAACATTGTATGAATAGTTATATAGTTAAATGTACCTTTAAATTTAAGTCTTTATGTTGATTAAAATGTATTAACTTAGAATCGAGAATAATAAATTTTTATCACCATGAACCCTGAATGTTGTCAGTTTCTTATTATATATATATATATATATATATATATATATATATATATATATGTGTGTGTGTGTATATATATATATATATATATATATATATATATATATATATATATATATATATATATATATATATATGTGTATATATATATCTGTGTGTGTATGCGTTCGTGTGTGTGCGTTTATGGTAACAAAATATTTATTAGATTTCGTCAGCCGTGATTGCATCAAATTGTTATCACGCACAGACACTACTGTCTGGACTGTCGATTACGGCCATTGTCTTCGATGGGCCTTACTCCAGGGAAGTGTACGAAAATTTTAGCGCAGCACGAACAAGCTCGCAATCCTTACCAGTGAGCGAATCAATGTAACGACTTCGTTCAATGGGCAGACATCGCACTGAGTTGTGCATTGGGTCAAGTTTCATTGGAAAAACACGAAAAAAGTAATGACGCTTTGTTTCAATTAAAATGTACAAGGTTATATGTAACATCACTGAAGACAATGTTTTTTTTTGTGCTGGAAAATATTACCATATCCTGGAATTGTCGGGATGTTACCTTTCACTGTTAGTTTGGACGAGAACTATTTTCATAAAATTGCATTTGCTCTTATTAATTCAGGAAAAACCTTCAAGAATCAATTGTATCAGAAGCTTCTTCATATAGACTGAACAGATGTTATGGAAAACAATTTACTGAAAATTTTAAGCAAAGGGAAACTACATTAAGCATGGTATGTGAAAACAAAGTCATATATATATATATATATATATTTTTTTTTTTTGACTAAAATATTGACCCTGAAGATGAACAATGATGTTCGAAAGCGCTAGGTCATCGTATGGACAATACATATTTCGGAACTATTTTCAAATAAAAAGTCTCATTAGAGAATATGAGAAAATTCAAAAGAAAATATGTAAGACTATGTTGTCTTTAACATTCAACACTACATGTTTGAAAGAAAAGTTTCTGACAAATTACACACACACACACACACACACACACACATATATATATATATATATATATATATATATATATATATATATATATATATATATATATATATATATATATGTGTGTGTATCTATATATCACTTTCATGGAAATTGTTTATTTGTAAAGCATTATCTTTATTAGGAACAGAACTGTTCGTGGTAAGCAATTCTCTTGTAGAGCAGTTTCCTCCCTGATTAATTAAATACTGGAGACAACAATAATGCAGTTCTACAAGAGTGGGCTGAGAATGTCTGGGAATTACAGTGTTAACAACTCAATTTTAAAGAAGACAGGAAAAACGGCACATATTCTCATGATAAGAAAGAGATAGTAAAAATGTATTGAACAAATAATGAGGTAGAATTATTTGCAGTATATAACAGTCGACGAAATCTTGAAACTCGACGCAGATGGCAAAATAAATGACGAGCTTCTGATAATGAAATAGAGTTGACATTCACTGAGATTCACTGTGTCTAAGGCGTGCAAAGGATAGGAGGTTTTGGAAAACTCTGATCGCAAAGAAGAGATATTCGGGAGCGTTGTTTGATTTCGTTAATTCTATATAGGATTCAACATATATTTTCATTTTTGTGTGTGATACATTTAATTTTATATATAAATTAGTCTTGCAAACAGTCTCAGCCACGCCACGACACAAATATATTGTACGATTAATATGGAATTTCTATATACTGGCTGACGTTATATGCGATAGTTTCGATTTGCTTTAATTTCTGCATAATATATATATAAATAGTAAATTCAATAATAATAACTTGCCAAGCCTTCTATATATGTTTTAAATATCAATGACAGTTTTATACTAAAGAAATACATAGATTTCTAAAAGAGAAACTTGATAATAGCTCAGTTCTCTTTTTTCCTTGTGGCCAAGTTAGTAATAATATAATTATTTTCTACGACGTTTTGGTCGAAGCCAATATTTTTCATTTTACAATCTCAATATATAAAACACCCGTTAGAATAAATTAGCACCTTCTCAACAGCAAAATAGCATTTATTAGAAACAAAATTATCGGTAACAATATAACTGCCTCTTTAGAAACATTATTTCATATAAGACTAATCGAGATGAAACAAAAACTTATTAAGAATATTTTCCTAAAACATATCGTCAACAAACATAAATTTAGTCTTAACAATTTAAAATAGCACAAAGTTAATAACCCTGTTACAAAACCCAAAAATAAACGCATTATTAAGGTATTTTATCTTAACTGAAGACAATCTAACTTTAGATATGAAGAAAAACATTAAATATATAATTCACCTGTACATATCAGTTAAAGACATCAAAAAGCAAATTAGAATTAGTTTTAAAATAATATTTTCAAAATATCTAACTTATATTTTATCAATAACTCGTTAACCCTAACCCTATCTGCTTTGGTAAAATAATGCGCTTTAGAAATTCTCATTGAATCTCCAATATATATAATCTGAAAAAGCACATTAATTTCTTATATTAACCACACCTACACCACATTCTCTCGTCAACTGACATTTCACTTCTCAAAAACTGGTATAGACATCCCGACAGCTTATTTCCAACAGCACCCATCTCTTAACATTCCTATTTAAGCGAGGCTGTAAAGTCATTCTTAGACATATTCCTGTTTCTCAAACACTGATAATGCCAAACTCTAGTTTGAACTGCGAGTCTGCTGAACAGACTTTAGTTCAAATTTCAGGATAGAGCGAAACCTTTGGTTTGATTAGGAGCTTAACACGACGGACAATTGATTTCGGAATAATTTAGTCTAACAAATGGTTAATTTTCAGACCCGTTCCTACTGTGGTGCTTGCTGATAATGTTTGACAAACTTGAGCCGTTCTTGACAAACTTGCACTTGTTCTATCCATTAGATGCTTGTTTCGGGAAGTTGACGTCTGTTAATACTCGAATCGTAATGAAGTGACCAGCTGATCTCAATCTTTCAATGTAAAATTGTTCTCTCAAAAGAGTTTGAAGATATAATGAAATTAATTTCACTACTATTTCTCGAGTTTGATGCGTAATAAAAGGCAAAAACGGATAATAGTCTTCTAGAAAGTGACATCAGTTTCATATAATCCTTGTTTGTCACGTAAAAACGAAAAGGTGTGATGGCTTGACGGATATTAGAATCTGGAAATTAACGTTTACTTTAATAGCTTGTTGGTCACGTATGTTTGAAATAGAACTCTTTCCGTATATTGATGAGTTGAGTCAAATTTTAACGCAGACAATATAAATTTACTATTAGTTCAAGTCTAGTATCACGTTTACAAAACGAATAGAGAGGATACCCCATATACACAACGATTCTACACTGATTCATTAGTAAGAAATTCAAGATATCAAAGAATGTCCATCCAACTTAAGATATCATTTTTTTTCTAGCTGTAATAGAAATATCTTTATTTTAATATTGCTTTGTTCATACATTGAATATTTCTATATTAGATATCCAGATAATAAACAAATTTAAAAGATTATTAAACGTCAAATATTTATCTAATTGTATATTATTGAATTCACGTGCGAGAAGTTTCTTTTAACATATATTTTTCCTAGATATTAAATTTCGAAGACAATGAAAATATATAGGCCCCTGAATACTTTTTGTGTATAGAGAGGTTTCTGAAATCACCGGAATTATTTTAGTGTATAGAGCTGATTTTGTTTTTTCGACATGAATTCGTTGATTTTAAGAGATATACAACAAACCAAAGAAGGTGCAAAAAGTTGCTTTTTATTTTATACATTAGCAAAAAGGGAAAATGATAAAGAATTAATTAATGGAAAAGGTAAAGACCTAGTGAATATATAACACGTATATTACTAAGGAAAAATAGATTTTAAAACTTATATTTCTGACTGATTTTATCTATTAAACGTTATATTTCGTAAAAACCATTTGAGTGCTGACGTTTTACTTATTTATGTGACGCCATATATTTATTTTGATCAACCAGCCTGAATATTCAAATATGTGTATCCAAAAATAATAACGTATAATTATAAAAAATTATAACAAAATTAGATCAGCCGATTCCACTGCAGTGGTTTCAATTTTTCGTTATCTTCAGATCGGAAATTACGACCCGTTGCATATATATTACAAACGTCCTTCTGAGTTCATATGAACTTGGATGAAAAGAAAATGTTTCATTTAACCCCGCCACCGATACATTTCCAATATAGTTGCTTTTCTCCTCCTCACCATCTCTTTCTACCTAACATCCTACGCTTATTTATGTTTCAATACTATGACGTTCATTACATTTTAAATAAGGCGTTAGGAAATCTACTGACCGAAATCAACTGAAACCAAGGTAGCGGAATCAGATGATCTCCTAATTTTTCTAAGTGAAAATTTTACATGTCATTTTTATTCTTTTTTTTCAATCATGCATTCAGCCTATTTTAATACTGCTGTTTCCTGGTCTAATTCAACTCTGACAACATTAAATTATTTACAATCTATCTATCTATCTATCTCTCTCTCTCTCTCTCTCTATATATATATATATATATATATATATATATATATATATATATATATATATGTATGTGTGTGTGTGTGTGTTTATGTATGTATGTATTTATTCATGTATATATCTTTGTGAAGGGATATGTAGGTATATTTATGTGTTTATGCATATATTCGCATATTCTCTCTCTCTCTCTCTCTCTCTCTCTCTCTCTCTATATATATATATATATATATATATATATATATATATATATATATATATATATATATATGCAGGGTGTTGCAGAAAAATCAGACACTTTACAAAAAGAAAACAAAATAGGCAATAAAACCAAAATTTTATACGCAAAGACCCGACAGTTTATTTAGCAAAAGTTAGAGTTACATACTACATTATTTTTCAATGTAACCGCGGGCGGGCGCGAGATGAGTCACACGCTTTGGCGACCATGTCCTTGTCCAAAGCGGCGAGCGCCTCCACGATGACAGCCTTCAGGGAATCAACCGTGTTGTGGGCGTGCTAGTTGTTCTTGGCCTCGATCACGCCCCAGAAGAAATAGTAAAGGGGGTTGCAATCGGCTGAGGAGGGCGGCCACATGTCCGGTGACCAGTTTTGAGGAACATTGTTTATCTGCCACGCCTTAGACGTCTTGGCCTGGTGTGCAGGGGCGGAGTTCTGCTGGAGGTCTTAGGGGCGTCCGGCGGCAAACTCGCCCACACAGAGCTTCAACACGTTTCTCAGCACCTCCTTGTAGATCTCAGCGGTGTCTCTCAAGCCCTTTTGAAAAGAACGGAGACATGACGTCCCCCTCGCTGGAGATGACGCCAAGGTTCATGACGGAGGAGGGAAAAGTCATGTGCTTCCCGAGGGGAACATCTTCGATGTCTTTGCAGATCCATCTGTCGTTCTGCCTGTTTCTGTATGAAATTCTTTTCATCAGAGATGAACCTCAACATCCCAGTGGACCCGTGCTTGAGCTCGTTCAGTTAAGTCGCCTCTTTACCTTCCACGAAAATTTGGAGGCATTAGTGATGAGCAAACGGTGAGAATTGCGGTAGGAGGAGTAACCAATGTCCTTCTTGATCGTTCGGCAGATCTGGCTTCCATCATTGTCGACTGTCTCCATGGTGGCGGCCACGAACTCGTCGATCCTAACGGCCGAAGAACGTTGTGGGATTTTCGTTTGTCAGTAAAATTATCCTTGTTCTCACACGCCTTCCACTTTCTCCAAATGTCCATGACCATGCTCCTTTTGAACCCAAACCTGGCCATCACATCCGCAGGCTTCCTTCCGACTCGAAAAGATGCTACTACCGCTGGTCTGCGCTCATATTCCACCCTGGAAATGGGTAGAGAGAAAAACGTCAGTTACTTGTCAAACTGTCGGTTATCTGCATATACAACTTTTGTTTTTATTGCCTATTACCTTTTTTGGTCAAGGGTCGAACTTTGCTGCAATAACCCATCTCTCTCTCCTCTCTCTCTCTCTATGTGTATATATATATATATATATATATATATATATATATATATATATATATATATATATATATAGTACATACATGTATACATACACACACACACGCATATATATATATGTGTGTGAGTGTGTTTGTGTGTGTTTGTGTGTGTGTGTAAAGGACTGGCTACAACTCATACTAATAAGACCTGCTCATTCTACAGAGCGACCTGTCGTTTATATTATAACTTTCCTTAACAGTCCCCCTCTAAAATTGTGATAAAATGCGCATAATCCAACGTGATCAATTTTTCTTTAGTATTATGTCCACTTTTGACTTCGGCCTAGCGCAAATATTGGCGGTTTTCAAACACTCTTTATACTCGCTTTTAATCACAACGCTTGGGTCAACTCCCCTAGGGTGTCGCCCCCACTTCTTTTGCTTAAACGAGATCTACAACATCAAGAAGTTATCGGGACGAACACATCGAATCTGGTGAGATTCGTAGCCGTGGCTCAATATTTTTGTTTATGATTATGTTCAATATATTTAATTTCCTCCAATAAATGAAGAGTTCATTCTGTTTATGTTTACATTAAGTGATATTTATCTTTTTATAAGATTTTTTTCCTCATTTTGATTTCGCCTGCTTTGAGCTGACAGTCAAGGAATTTATTAGAATGTATAGTATTTTTATTATTATTTGTTTATATTTTTGTAATACTAGTTGAATTAGTTGTTTTCTATTACATGATTAGGCTTTAGTGTTAATTAAATTTCGTTTTATATATTAGAGTTTGTTAAGAAATGTTTGTGTGTGTGCACTACATGAAAAGTGTTTTATTTATGAAAACATTAATGAGGTCTATTCCCTATCTGCTTGTTCATTCTAAGATGGAGTTAAATATGCATGGATTCAAGTTTGTTGTTGTTGGAAGGAAACATAAAGGGAGATAACTCTAAATTATTGTAAGAGTTATCCCACTTGCTTTGGACATCGTGACGTCAGACGTCACGTGTGGCAATACAGGGAGAGATCCAAGATGGCGGACTACACCAGGACACGTGTGGCAAACGTCTCTCCATATTTCACTAATTCTTTTGTAGAGTAGTATTAACTCAGTTTATCTAGTAATTAATAAAATGCTGTAAACCTAAAAACGTTCTTGGTAATTATTTCCAATCAACAAATGCATTTCTCGGTCCTCAGAACTCAAGCAAACATAACAGATTTGGCGACGAAATGAGATTACCTTTTTCTATTGGATGTATCTCTTGAAAAGAAAAAAAAACAAAGGTAAACGAATTTAGACGTACATTTTTTCTTTGAGGAACTCTTTTTTTTTGGTGCTGCCAGTCACATAAAAGATATTTTCGTAAGAAAAAAAATTCTTAAAAAAAAAAAGAAAAGTAAAATATCCTTTCTTCGTCATGGACCCTGCATCGTTGGAAATAATTCTTAGAAGGCAACAGGAACAGTTTCTACAGGCACAGAACCGTCTAATTGAAACGTTAACGCAGCAGTTTCAAACACAACTGACAACAGACAAGAAAAATGCGAATTCTGCGGATAGCATAGCAAACACAATAACCGAGTTTCAATTCGAACCGGAGACGAAACAGACATTCATAGCATGGTTTAGTCGATGGGAAGACATCTTTCGACATGAATTTCACATGCAGGGCGATGAATGGAAGTTACGCCTCCTACTACGGAAGCTTGGGTGTCGGGAACACCTACGTTATAAACAGTATATATTACCTAAACAACCGGAAGACTTCACATTTGCGGAGACTGTTGCACAGTTAACAAACATTTTCGGCGAGTTATCCTCTTTATTTAATACCCGCTATAATTGCTTAAAGCTGAAGAGAGATGATAACGAAGATCTTTTTGCATACGCTGGGAAAGTGAATTCACAATGCGAAAATTTTCAGCTGAAATCGCTGACCGAAGATCAATTCAAATGCCTTATGTTTGTCGCTGGTCTACAATCCCCAAACGACGCAGACATTCGTACACGTCTTTTATCTATGCTCGATCAAGACAGAGACATATCAGTACAAAAATTGACTACGGAATGTCAGCGGCTGATTAAACTGAAACGCGACAACGAAATGATACAGCAGGAGCCTTTTAAATCATCCATTTCCAGCCGTGTAACAACGACGGAAAAATCCCCGACTAAAAGGAAAACACCCCCAACATCTTGCTGGTCATGTGGAGATTGGCATTATGCTCGATTTTGCTCATAGAAAAAACACACGTGTCAAATCTGTTCAGGTCCTGGGCTTAAGGACGGATTCTGTGAACGCAAAGATAACAAAGCTACGAAAAAGAATAATACACCTGTAAGAGAAAAACCTCATCACAAAAAGACAGGATATTCCCGTAAGTCGTTTTCAAATTCGATTTTTGATACGTTTAATGTAAATTTAGAAGCTCGGAGGAAATACATAGTGGTATCCATAAACAAAAGACCGATAAAGTTTCAGTTCGATACTGCTTCAGATATCACTTTGATTTCACGTACAACATGGGAGTCACTGGGAAAACCACCCCTGAAAGACACAACGCATGTTGCGTGTAGTGCTTCCGGGAATAAAATACGATTAAATGGGGAATTAATTTGTGATATCTCTTTCAAAGACAAACATTTTTCAGGTGTCTGCTACATTATGGACTCTTTAAACTTGAATCTTCTTGGCCTTGATTTTATTGAGGAACTTGACATTTTCAAGGTTCCCTTGAACACCATTTTCAATACCTGCCAAGTTAATTCTGCAGCAGACACGGAAGAACATTTTAAGAGCATGCTGAAAGCTAAATTTAACAATGTTTTCCAAGAGGGTCTCGGATGTTGCACAAAAGTTAAAGCCACGTTAAAACTGAAATCCGACGCAAAACCAATTTTCAGACCCAAGCGTCCGGTACCATATGCAGCTTTAGCTACAGTGGAAGAGGAACTAAACCGCCTCCAACAAGCAGGAGTTATCCAGCCTACAAAATACTCATCCTGGGTAGCACCCATTGTCATGGTGAAAAAGGCAAACTGCAAGGTACGCCTATGTGCAGATTTCTCCACAGGACTAAATGATGCACTGGATATACATCAGTATCCACTACCTGCACCGGAAGACTTGTTCACAAAACTAAACGGTGGAACTTGTTTTGCAAAATTGGACCTTGCAGATGCATATTTTCAACTGGAAGTGGATGAAGATTCCAAAAATCTTCTCACGATTAACACACACAAGGGTTTATTCCAATTTTGTCGCCTTCCATTTGGTGTCAAGTCAGCACCAGCAATTTCCCAGCAAACAATGGTTTCAATGCTCACAGGATTACCAGGAGTTTCTGCCTACATTGATGACATCATTATTACAGGCACAACCCCAGAGGAACTTCTACATCCCTTCTACTACTACTAATAATAATAGTAATATTTAAACAGTAACCACTCAATAAATGAAATACTTGAAACTGCAATTACAGGAACAGAGAACAAGACGAGATGATAATTGTTGCAGATTCTATTGACAAAATATTGGATTCACAATGCATTGAAAATTTTACTGGGAAATTAGAAAAAATTGTAGAATTCAAAAATTCACTATCTATCGAAGAAGTGCAAACATTTTTGGAGAATATTTGGAGTAATCCAATGGATTGTAATTCCAATGAATAATGGAGAACCAGAAATAATGAAGTATGAACATGTGCAAGTAGAACTAAAATTTATATATATATATATATATATATATATATATATATATATATATATATATATATACCAATCTTATAAATCATCAGGGAATGACAACGTACCCATCTTTTGGCTCTGTTGTCTGTAATCAATCTAATAATACATGTACAAACTCTATCAATGCTAATTAATAACCCCAATAAAATTCCAGAATGGAACACTGAAGATATTACATATCTCCTACCGAAAACTTGTGAAACCGACGATAAAAAATATTAAAGGCCAATAGCATATTTCTACCACATATATATCGATTGGGTCTGTCATGACGAAATCTACTTATTCTTTTCTATATGAAAACATTCTTCCTTTGACGTTCACAATTTTGTAAATATCAAAAACTATTACATAAATGATGAGTAATAATTGCATGAAAAGAGTTGGAAATCTCAGCAGGACATGGTTAGATTACCGTAAAGCATTTAATAGTGTGCTACACTCTAGGAATCTTAAGGATTCGGAAATGTACAAATCATTTCGGTGATAGTAAAATTCCTTCGTTCTAGAATGAATCTGTGAAAAAACATATTATACCTAAATCACACCAAATGTACAGTCACTATCAATTTTTTAAATATCCGACGAGGAAATTTCATGGAGACTCGCTTTTTCGCATGAACTATATAGTAATAACTATGGATACAAATGAAAAAAGAAAGAGTTAAATAGCTGTTCTACATGGATGAACTGAAACTCTTTGGCAGAGTCAACAATTAGTTGAAGCGTATCTTCAATAGTTTCAGTAATGACATCGTTATGGATTTCAGAAGAGATAAATGGGTAAGAGTAACGTTCAAGAAAGGTTCAATTACAGAAACAAACTCCATAGATTTATAGTTTGTCTCGATTAGTAGGAAACTGAAACAAGAAGCCTCTAAACACATAGGGGTCAGCGATGGAGAGAGAATAGAGCATACGCAAATGAAGGAAAATAAAAAAAGAATACTACAGGTTGTGCGTCTGATGTTAAATACTGTATTAAATTCACATAACAGAATATCACCTATAAATATTTTGGCTGTCTCCGGGGTTCAATACAGTTTCAACATCCTTAATTGGAGCATAGCTGATATGAAGCAAATGGATATCAAAATGAGAAAGCATCACACATGCCACCGCACCCGTCGTCCTAAGGCTGGTATTGATCTTCTATATGTACCCTGATCCTAAGTAGGCAGAGGTTTAGACCAACAAGATCTGTTTGTCAAAACCACAAAAGTTCGTCTTCAATGATAACTTGAAACTACATATGACTGGATGATGATGTGTGTCAAAGAACATGAAAGCAATAAGAAACTATATTCATTTATAAAGGAATCCAATAAATTTAAAAGGGAATTTCTAGTGTATGAAGAAGTGCATTTAAAACATATTACACCTACTGTAGCATCCAACAAAGTAAAAAAGAAAGCAAAAGCAATGTACCAAATGCAGAAACCATGGCAAGATAGGCATCATTAATCTCAATACTATGCCCGTACCAAAAGATCTGATTGAGTTAAAGCAGATACGGATCAGTGAATACGTAGTGCCGGATTAAAAGCTGAAACTGAAAGTTTTATTTTTGCTTCACCGGATCAATAGTTGCTAACTGGAAATTAGCAAGCAAACATCTTGAAAATTGTGTTGATCCCAATTGCATATACTTTGATATATATAAATTGACCATCTTGCAACAGGTACACTGTGTTAGTACTAACTGTATATAAACCACGGCATTTTCTTTTCTGATAAACAGAAACGCCGAATATAATGTTGAGTTCCAAATATGCTATGGAGGAAATATAAACTGAAAAGAACATAAGAATTGTTATGATCATTTTAAGTCGCATTGTAAATGATATGGAGTTGGGTTTTGAAATTTACGGGGAATATATTGAGGTCGTAAATCGACAAATGGTTCCGTGAACTCGATTCGGCGCTTATGCACGGTCCAATTTTCGATCTTCACTGCTCTGTGATCAAAGAACACAACGTGGGTAGGGCAGATGATGAAGAGAAGCGGTCAGCTGATAACCATCAGTTTATCGGTTGCAGTGTATCTTCTTCAAAAGAGGCTTTATCATCCAGGAATGGAATTGAATTCTCAAATTGCAAAGTTAGCTCTTTGTCAAATTGAAAACAAAGTAATGAACTTGGATCAAAGATATCTCAGCTTTTTGTTTTGTCTGTCAAATCCAAACTGGACAAATCAACAGAGAAACTTAAAAAAAAACAGGATATAACATGGAAGAACTGCAGCGATGTGTTCAAAAAATTAGCCACTTTTGAACGAAGATCAACAGCAAGTGTAGCAGAAGGTTCTTGATGGCATCAATAAGAACAATGGAGGGGTTTCCTTCTTGGATTCACTTGAAGTTGCTGGTAAAAACTTTGTAACTAATATTATTTAAATGCATGGAGACTCGAAAGCAAATTAACTGTAGCGTAGGATCATCTGGAGTTGCTAATACTCTCTTGCCTGAAAGGCGTACAGAACACAACACGTATAAACTTCCATTGAGTATGAACTACAATGGCACGGCTATTTGCAAAATCACAAAAGGAAGCAATTTGGCTAATCTACTGGAAGGAAGATAATTTATTGTCGGGGATGAATGTACCTTTGCACAAAAGTGAGTATCTGAGGCGCTGGACAAAGCACTTAAAGACATTAGATAGAATTCTCATATTATGGGTGGTATCACTATGTGACTATCTGGTGATTTTAGACTAATATTAACCGTCATTGCCAGAGGAAATCTTGCTGATTAAATCAAAGATTGCCTGAAAAAATTCTTACATCTGGAGCCATGTTTATGGATTCAGCATCATAACAGTCATGGGAGTTAGAATCACAGGTGACCTTGAAGCAGGACGATTTGCTGCTTTGCTGTTGCAGCGTGTCATGGAACCATCAAAATGGATCAACATCGATATATTTCACTCCCAAATGGCTGTGGAGTTTAAGCATCAAGTAACCAAGATTAGATTAAATATGTTTATTCAGAGTCTAAAAATCACTTTCTCGATTAAAACTGTCACTGTGTAAAGGTCATATTAGTTCTCAAGTATCAAACAGCGGATAGCAGCAACTGGAAATTTCTCCAAGAAATTCCAAAATAAAGGATGAAGTACTTTTCTATTGACACTGTTGTTGAACAAGAGCTGGCGATGAATTATCTATTATAATTCTTGAACTAAATGAATCCTCATTGGATGTCATAGAACCCAAAAGAAAAAGTTCCAGTTCTGTTTTGAGAAATATGTATGCTCAAATGCATTGTAACAGAACAAGTTTAATTGTCAATAAGATGGTTCATCATCCCGTGGAAGCAGAGGTCCTTAATGGATCAGGAAAGGAAGAAAGAGTTTTAAAACCAAGAATACGCATAATTCCTCCAGATCTTACTTTTGAATTCACAAGACATCCAGATTCCAGTGAGCTATGCAAAGTTAATCAATAATTTTCAAGGATGCTCATTGAAAGTAACTAGACTTTATCTGATGGAATGCTGCTTTTCTCACGGAGAGTCCTATGTTTGTTGTTCAAGGGTTGCGAATGGAAACAAACTATTTGAACTGACCCCGAATGCGGAAAGCAAAGATATTGTTTATCAGGAACCAATAAAGGGCCCTGCGCAGAAAATAGCTTAAGCTAGGATCTACATATATATATATATATATATATATATATATATATATATATATATATATATAGATGTATATTAAAAATTATACTTTATAAAACTAAAATGTACAATTCTTATTTTTAATCTAAAATGTTCTAAATTCTAATCCAAAATTTCACTAAAACGCATTTACATAATTTACAACAATAGCAACCCACAGAAACAATAAAATATCTCGTAAAAAGAAATATTTAAAAAAACGGTGTTAACCCAAAAAGATCACAGCTGATGAATGCAGAAGTCATGACACTCCGATAGTGCGATAAATATACTTTGTACTATGTATATTTCTATATGTATTAAATAGCTCTGTTATTCAGTATTGAACCCTCTTTTTCTTATACTATACAGTATGCGTATATATACATGCATATATATATATATATATATATATATATATATATATATGTGTGTGTGTGTGTGTGTGTGTGTGTGTGTGTGTGTGTAAGTGTGTGTGCGTGCGTGCGTGTGTGTGTGCGTGTAAATAAATTCAAACTCAATTTTAATCTAAAAAACATATCAAAGAGAACTTAATTTACTCGGAAGGAAAATTATCTCGTGTGACGCTATCGAATCTTATCAAAATATAAAGCTACGTCCCTGTTTCTTTCTATTCGCACCTCTCCTGAAATAATTACTACTGACGCAAGAAAAAAATATTGAAAAATCAAAAGAATATGGTTAAATCCGTATGTATAGCATAAACGTCATCCCAACGCCAAACAATCATATCAAAATTCAAACCGTATTCATCTATAAAAATATTTATTTCTTGAATATTATTTGCTTACTTTTGCCATAACAGGCTTCAAATTACTGTACATTGTCTCCTCGACATGTCTTCTCTGACCTTACATCCTCTTGATAAATATTTATTTCTCAAATTTAAAAGCCTTGATAAATGAATTGCATCCCTCACTCTTGTATATAATTATGTGCTACAAAATATATCCTGCATTTACCCTGATAATGTCCCACATAAGACGATGTGTTTCTATGAGAATAGATTTTCCTCTTGAATTTTTAAATATATATATCTTTTGTTCTTGAACCAAATATTTCCTAAACGATTGGGAGTTTTCAAGCATCATTTGTAACTCGTTGACCATTTACTTGAAAAAAAAAAAAAAACTCATTTTCAGATCTTTTGCAAATTCCAAAAGTAATATGAATGGGAAATACGTGAGGAATTGCTATGATTCGTTCCTGTGTGGCTTTATAGGTAATTCGATTGGTTGGTCTACTGGGTCTGTCAAGGTCGAATCACCGACAAAAAGAACATTGTTTGCATTTATATAGAAAAATCAAGTACCAGAGACCTCAGGTAGCTGACCTGAAGGAAAAAGTGTCCAACAATTGCAACAATATCCCTGACAAGATTATTTTATTAACATTGTTCGAAAGCATTAAGATAGCAACAGCACGAACGAATAATAATTATTATTTTATTTTTAATTGGAGAAAATGCCGTTCATTTTAAAATGGTTTAATTACAGATGAACATTCATGAGATCCCCATTTGAAGGGACAATTAAAGGCTAAAATAATAATTAGACAATTCTTTCTCTCTCTCTCTTTCTTTCTTTCTTTCTTTCTTTCTTTCTTTCTTTCTTTCTATATAATTATTTCTCCTTCACTATCTCTGTCTATCTATCTATCTATCTCTGTTTCTCTGTCTCTGTTATTCTTTATCTGTCTCTCTCTCTATATATATAAATATATATATATAAAATATATATATATATATATACATATATATATATATATATATATATATATATATATATATATATATATATATATATATAATGCGACATTAATATACAGACGTCTTATTGATGTTTCTCCATGCAACATTAATTATATATATGTAGTTGATTCTACTTCGACGAGAGGAATTATTAGATACATTTTATGAACATTTCATTTCCTTAAACATGGAAAACACAAATAAATATCCAACAGAATAAGTCATGTTCGCAAATTGAAATATTCTCATTCTTAAGAGCGTATTCTTTGTTGATGTCAGAATGAGAAAAAAATCTTTGAATGCATTAATAAATAGAACATAATTAAGATTTGAAATTAGTAGATATAAACAGGGGTATACATACACGCGCACACACAGGCGCACACAAATAGACACAGAAACACACACACACACACACACATATATATATATATATATATATATATATATATATATATATATATATATATATATATGTATATAAAGCTATATAGTTTTAAGGTGTGCTATATTAAGGGATCAAGTGCTGAATTGACTCGATATAGCGTATGTAAATTTAAATAAAAAAGTGAACAATGAAGTCAACACACAGAGCTGGCAGTCTTTTTCATGCTGGACTCTATCTTCATGCCTCCTATATATATATATATATATATATATATATATATATATATATATATATATATATATATATATATATATATATATATATATCGGTGATTGGAGGTGGATTGAGAGTGTCGAAAACGTATTCGAAGGGAGACAAGAGAAAATTTCTATTTATATGGTCATATGTTGCCGTGACTTCTATTTAGCTGGTATACAATTTCCTATTTCTATTTTGTAATGGATTCTATGCCAACATAACCCCCTTTACTAGAACGAAAAATTATGAAGTGAGTTGTGAGTAGGTGTTTTTCAAAAATCATGCGAGATTAGTAGCTACAAAGTTCTTTAATTCTGTCACCATAATGGATGCAATTGAAATATTTCTGTCTGATGTAGAGTCTTTACGACTACCCATTTGTGTCCATTTCTTATTAATTCGAGATATCCACACCATTTTGGGGATTAGTTTACTACGTTATCCTTTATTTGTTCAGCCTCGATGTCAATTGATACTTTCTTATTTATTAATATTTAACAGCTTTCCTTACTTCCTCATCAATAGTCTTATTAATGTTTAAATTTTGAAACAACTTTCCTAAGGATTGGGTTTATACTGACATATGATATCTTTCTGCAGGAATCTCTAGTTTCGTTTGGTCCTGGTTGAAATGCGATTCCATTGTTTTAGGCGACAAGGATATTTCTTCCATGATTGTTTTGATTGCATTATGTCATTGGAATTATTATGTCTTCTCTCTATTTCAACACGTTCTTCATTCTGCTTCGATGCATTAATTTCATTTGCTATTGCTCGACGCTATTGGTTTCCCATAGTATAAGCTAGTACACCAACATTTCATTTGTACATCAAATAAATGTTTGAAGTCCTCCAATTATTTCCTATCTTTCTAAGTAATTTGAATTTCACTTGTGTTTTGTTACTTTACATTTGAAATAATGAATTAAATCAATTAAATTGTTGGCTGAAGAATGAGCTAAATTCTCAGAAAATTGTTTTGAAATATAATAAAATATATTTGTCATACCTACACTTGTATAGACACGTATATTTATATATTACATATAAATATCTATATTGTACGCATGGAATTTTAAAGAAATAATGTTTGACTAAAAAGCGCCTACAACATGATATTCTTAATTATATGATTTATACGATTTTAGTTACATAAATATAATAATTAATACAACGTTAAATAGCAGGCAGGATCTTTCGACACTCATTGAAAATATAGATGAAATATCATAAAAATTGCAGTTAACAATTTATATCTTTGTAGTTCTTCGCTATTGAAGCCGAGTATACCTTTACTTAATACAGGTCCGTTTTTCTTCTGCACAATCCTCAAACCGTCAATAAATATATGACTGTTAGTTTGCAGGTTTTACAACGACAGTGAAAGGCTTCCCAAAATGAGGTCATGTGATTATTCGCGTTAATATTATAGGAATGGGATAACGAAATATCTCCATCGATCTATTGATACACAGCAGTATAATTAGTTATCATTCGAAAGTCACAGTGGCTTTGATTACAATTCTACCTTGAAAAGGACGTCTTTGAATCTATGAACCAGAAGCTACATTCACACGACAGAAATTAATATATATATATATATATATATATATATATATATATATATATATATATATATATATATATATATATATATTATTCAAGACATTAAAGGATTTCAGAGGAATGTGAGAGAATGCCAAGAATTAGTCAAAGAAGTTACAGCGTAGACATAATTCCTGTGATGCCGAGAAAAATATTCCTGTTGAAGCTCTTGTAAATCAAGTCTATGCTTAACCGTTACCTCTCCTGCAAAACACTAAAAAGTAAACGCGTCTCCTTTTAGTAACGTTATAAAAAACCGCCCCTCAGAGACTCACTACCTTGACTGGATGTATAGCCATGTATCGGGTAAACATTTTGATAATAGCACCGTGTTAAACGTCTTTACATCTGGAAGTAAATGTTATGGTCTGACGAGTGAAAAATTTTATTTTTGATAGAAAATGTTGATGAAACACGTGTTACCAAGAGGACAGCTCTTATGAACCCCGAAATAGCAAGCCGACAATTTAATATGTTGAAGGAAATGGAAGGGTCTGGACGTTTTTCTCCTATGTTGGTACTTGAGCCCTATATGTCGAATCGACATTAAATCTTCTTGCATCATGTCCTTTCCTTGACAAATTCTTGCAACTTGTCTCTTTCCAGCATTTTCTCGTTATAAGTAACATTTGACCACCTACAATCCTTTTTAGTCTAGTTTTCAAACTCATTCGCTAAAGCATGGTAAATACATTATTTGTTGTTCACCTTGCTTTCCGTGCCTTTATTTTCTAATTTGATGTTTAAATTATTTGTTTCTCTTTATATGTCCCAGAGATTCCATTTGTAGCTTTCTGATTGTTAGGTGAGTATTGTTTCGGTTTCCTTTAAAACGTCCTCGTGGCTCACATGTTAATTAACTGATATTATATATTATGTAACGCCAAATACTAGTGACGAAAATGCTTTTATCTGTATAATTCCTCAGGCCTTCGTGATGTGGAAATGTTCTTCAATATAACATGCCATGTTTACTGCATTGAAAGCATAAACGTGTTTCATGCAATGGTTTTTGGTCTCTCCTATTCAATCATCTCCTCTAAATCCCATAGAATGTCTGTGAGGAGAGTGTAAGCATACATTCTATAAGGGAAAACAGTCTGGAATGATGTTAGGATGACATATTCACACAAATAGGTTTAATCTGATGGTAAAACCTATAATGAGACTAACAGAGATTACTCAAAAATATTGAAAGTAGTTATATAAAATGATGTATGTGTCAACATGGAGTAATGGATAGACGCTCAGATTGAGGAATCGGGGAGCCGAGTTCGAATTCCAGTCGAATCCATCACATTCACGGACGTGTTAATACCCTTGGGAAAGGTATGAATCCACTTTTTCTCCCCTAGCTATGGGTAAAAGCAGGACAGACCGGGTTCTGTGGCCTTGGATGGAAACTGGTATACCGCAGAAAGAAATATCAAAATGCTGCTGGAAAAAAATCTGCCTCGTCAGTAACGTATCGAAAGATAGATGATCGCCTAAGCATGTATCAAGCATGGCACATAACTGACTGATATGTCATTAAATTTTAAATATGTATTGCTGATATTGTGATGGGAACTTACTCATAATAATAATAATGGACTATTCCGGAAATTATAGATACTGCCCCTCAAGAGGGAGCTGAGAGGAGTAATTGTAAGAACATTGGAATAGTGATACTTGTCGAGACAACATAGTTCACTCTAACCAAATCTGATAGTCATTACTAATACTTCTACTTCTCTGTATATATTTATGTGTGTAATATATATATATGTGTTATTCCATACCAGTGTTCGAGTTATTCTTCATTAGTTCTACCTTGGACCATCACCGTGGTACGAGGAACTTGGACCATGACAAGTGGCGACGAGGAATCCCCAAAGAATAATCGAACTCTCTACGCGGAGGACATACTTTTTTTTGCTATCCGTCGCACATAACAAGTGGCGACGCGGTAGCCCAAAATAAAAACGAACTCTCTACGCGAAGGACGTATTATTTTTTCTTTGCTATCCGTCGCACATAACAGTGTCGACAAGTAAACTCTAAAAAAACAAGTTCTACGTGGAGATTTCTAACAAAACCAGTTCTACGCAAACATATAAAAAATATATATTTTCTTTTTGGACATCAATTTTACTGTGGCAACAAGGATAATCTTTTTGGCTTGCACAGGTTTCAAAATATCAGGTTACACTAAAGTAAAATACACAAAATTACGTTAACATGGAAGATTTTAAGTCAACCATTGTGGAAATTATCAAAATCCAATTTGAACAGCAACAAAAAAACGAACAGAAACATCTTGAATTACAAGAATTATTGCTACGTGTAATGTCAAATAAAGGGCAAAATTCCGAGAATGAAACAGTTCTCTCACAAGACGCTATTTGGAGAAATATCGAAGATTTCACGTATGCACCCGACGAAGACAAAACCTTTGCAACTTACTTCCGAAGGTACGAAGACTTATATTAATTTGACTGCAGAGATTGGTCAGACGCACGAAAAGTACGCATATTACTAAGAAAATTAGGCACATGTGAATATACCAAATTCGTAGATTATATCCTACCAAGGAAAACAAATGAGTTAAAATTCAAAGAAGCCATAAAACTGTTAACAGAACTTTTCAGCCTTAATACCTCACTATTCCACAAAAGAGAGAAATGTTTGAACCTAATAAATAAGGACAGCGAAGATTACATCATTTTTCGCTTCAATTGTAAACAAATATTGTGATGACTTTAAGTTATCGGAACTCAGTGCGGACAATTTCAAATGTTTACTATACGTCCAAGGCCTGGTTTCAACTAAAGACGCAGAAATTAGACGCAGAATCCTTACAAAATTGGATAGTGAACAGGATTTGACACTTCAAAAACTGGCCAGAAGAATGCCAGAGATGCATCAGTGTGAAGAAAGACTCAAAAGATATAGAAGAAGCCGGCATCGCACACATACGTAATGTAGGAAGACAAACCAACTTTCCCTCCTCAGAAACACACGAATCCAATTTTCGCTCTTCAAAAACAGGTAAAACAAAATTTTCTACTTCTAAAAGTCAATATCAGAAAAAACTACCACCTAGTCCATGCTATCGCTGTGGGACTTGGCATTGGTATAAAGACAGACAATACCGTTTTAAAACTTGTCTATCATGAAAAAAAAATAGGACATAAAAATTCTCATTGTTGGAAGAGAAAGCAAAAGCAGAATACGAATCACGAGGACTGACCAAGCGCAGGAGACTAACATAAGAAAATACGTACAAGTAGAAATGCAAAACAGAAAAGTCAGACTACAGTTGAATTCCGGCTCGGACTTAACTGTTATTAACGTACAAACATGGGGAAAACTGAACAAACCTGCCATGTTAAGAACCGATAAAATTGCTAGATCGGTAACGGGGAGAAAAATAATATTTGAGGGTGAAGTGATCACAAACGTGACATTTAATGGAATGACAAAAAAATTAAAAATGTACGTGTGTTAAGAAATATAGAAAACTTATTCGGAACGGACTGGATGCAAAATTTCGAACTTTGGGATTTACCAATATGTACGTACTGCGAAAATGTAAAAAGTTTATCAATCGTGGCAGATAAATTGAAAGAGAAACTAAAAGAGGGTTTACCCGAAGTATTTTCAGCAGGTCTCGGAAGATGTAAAAAAATGGCAGCAAATATCGAAATAAAAGAAAACGTTCAAGCTATCTTCAAGAAAAAAAAGAGCGTACCGTTTGCGTCAATAGAAAAAATAGATCAAGAATTGGCTAGACTCGAAAAC
Source organism: Acanthosepion esculentum (assembly GCA_964036315.1). NCBI lineage: Eukaryota > Metazoa > Mollusca > Cephalopoda > Sepiida > Sepiidae > Acanthosepion > Acanthosepion esculentum. Next base: position 8,342,945 of record OZ038495.1, read on the forward strand.
ACTGGCATATTGACAAAAGTAGAATACAGTCAATGGCCGCACCTACGGTTTACTTCAAAAAGAAATCAGCAGAGATTCGAGTATGCGCTGATTTCTCAACGGGTTTGAACACAGCGATAAAAGATTACCACTATCCTCTACCAAGTCCAGAAAAAATATTCACTAAATTAAATGGCGGAAAATTTTTCTCAAATATAGATATAATTGAAGCGTACCTACAAATTCCAGTCGATGAGGAAAGTTCAGAATTAGTATGCATAAACCCACACAAAGGATTGTACAAATACAAAAGATTACCATTTGGGATTAAGTTCGCGCCGGCTATATTCCAACAGACAATGGATACTATGCTCGCCGGACTAGAGTACACGATTGTACACCTGGATGACGTATTGATAAATATCGAATGTGTTGAACAACACCGGAGACACGTGAAAGTGGTGTTTAAGAGAATACAAAGCTATGGGATCAAGGTGAAAGAAAACAAATTCGATTTTTTCATGAAGGAAATTAAATACCTGGGCTATATCATCGATCAGTAAATAAGACGACCAGACCCTGAAAGGGCAACGGAAAAAAATTCACAGTTCCTAAGAACATAACAGAATTACAAAGTTTTCTATGATTAGTGAGTTACTACCAGGCATACATTCCTCACATGCATAAACTTTGGCATTGGTCAGATTAATGCCAGAAAACGTTTGACAAAATAATTAAGACGTTAACTTATGATTTATTTTTGGCACACTACAATCCTAAATTAGAAATAATTGTAGCAAGTGACACCAGCGCATATGGAGTCGGGGCGTGTATACTGCATAAAATGCCGGATGGGACAATAAAACCCATCGCGCATGCTTCTCGAACTCCACTACCAGCAGAGAAAAATTACTCACAAATAGAGGAAAAAGCGCTGGGTATTATCTTCAGAGTGACAAGATTTCATAGACGGATCACAAGCCGTTACTAATAATATTTGGTTCTAAAAAAGGTCTAAAGATTTACACTGCAAATAGGTTACTTAGATGGGGTACAATTCTTCTGAAATACAATTTCATATTGGAGTATCTACCAACGAAAAACATTGGGCATGCGGATGGTCTGTCGAGACTTATACCAATGAAAACAGAACCATTGGACGATTCTGTAATCGCAGCCCTAAGACATGAAGAAGATATCAGGACAGCACTATGTTGTACAGTTCGAAACCTTCCCTTTACACTACAAGAGATAAAAAAATGAAGCAATAAATGACGAATTCATAAAAGAAACAAAAGCAGAAATAGCAGAAAACAATAAGCAAACATCGGACAGCTTTTCTTTATGAGATAATGTGCTACTTTGTAACGAAAGGGTTGTAATGGCCAAAACACTTAAAAAGGCGAATCCTAAATGATTTTCACAGGGGCCATCCAGGAAAAAATAGTATGAAATCGCTGATGGGAAGCTATGTATATTGGTAAAACATGGACCAGGACATTACTCAGATGGTGGAAAAATGCAAGGGTTGTTCCTTAGCAGCGAAAGCACTGCCAATCATCCATAAGCCATGGCCAGAGACAGATCGTCCGTGGTCAAGAATACACGCAGATTATGCAGGTCCAGTTGATGGTTTCTACTATTTGATCATAGTGGATAGTTATAGTAAATGGCCGGAGGTGTTTCGTTGCAAAAATCCTACTTCGGAAACTGCAATAAATTGCCTCCACGAGGTGTTCACTTGGTTTGTAGTAGTGGATTGCCTAGTCACAGATAATGGGACGCAATTCACAGCAGGGGAGTTCCAAGCGTTTTGCGAAATCTTTCAAATCAAACATATAATATCCCCGCCATATCACCCAAGATCAAATGTGCAAGCGGATAGATTTGTTGATACACACAAAAGATCGTTAAGAAAAGCATATGTTTTGCCTACGGAAAAGGCATTACAGCAATTTCTACAGGTATATAGAATTACGCCAAATGCTACGACATCTACATTATCACCCGCAGAAGTGATATTCGCTAGAAAAATCAGATCAACATATAATAAATTGTTACCAAGTCAAACGAAGCAAATAACACAGTCGTGCGTGCCAAAAAGAAAATTCCACAGGGGAAAAAAGTGTTTGTTAATGCATATAAAAATAATACACCTAACTGGGAGCAAGGGACAATTGAAAAAAGAATTGGGAATATGTATTACACAGTACAGGGACACAAATTCTCATATAGAAGACACGTAATCCAATTAAGGAAGATACTGTTACAGGATGCTAACGGTCCACCTCAGATAGAGGTGATGGATACGATTTTCGATACATTTGATATAAAAAGCCCGCAAACAATGCCAGAAACACGAAAATCGTCCAGAAAAATTAAGTTCACGGAACCTTTGGAAATAGATCCAAAGAAAAAAAATATTAAACCCTCTGCTACGCAAAAGCTTCGGAAGGGGGTGTTATTGTTCTTACGCATAATAATAATGGACTATTCCTGACATTATAAATACTGGGCCTCAAGAGGTACCAGAGAGGATTATTGTAAGAACATTGGAATAGTGATACTTGTCGAAACAACATAGTTCACTCTAACCAAATCATATAGTCATTACTAATACTTCTACTTCTCTGTATATATTTCTGTATTTAATATATATGTGTTATTCCATACCAGTGTTCGAGTTATTCTTCATTGGTTCTACCTTGGACGATCATCGTGGAACAAGGAACATGGACCATAACAGATATATAATTAAAACGTCTGTGAGTTACTTTCAGTAATATATATAAAAAAAATTATAAAATCAATCATTATTTTAATCCATTATATATTATATATATTAAGTATGAGCTAATTTCAGCTCATGATTCAATTAAACTTGATGTGTGAACGTCCAAGAGAATATTTTGGTATTGAATGTCAACTCAGACATCAAGAAATCACTAAAGATGCTAGAAAAATGGTATGTTCCTTGTACCACCGATGTAAGTACGTGACACTTCTTGTTATCTAACTTTACAAGAAAAAGATCAAGCCGAAAATAAAGTATCATTGACATATATGAACAGAATGTGGTCATTAATCATGTTACAGTCTTTATAGAGTGAAAGACACGTATATGTCTCCTTGTTGGTGATGAATTATTTCTCTGTTATCCCTATGACAAAAGCCTTATTCTATATATCCATGGAGAGTGTTCAAAAGAACTATATTCCTTAGTTGCCCCAGTTCTAACATTCACGGCTGACACGCAAATTGTCGCTGACCACACCCATTTGCTTCGTGTTCAATTGGTGAGATGCATATTCCACTCAAGCAGCTTCTGACAACGAACCATTTCTATGTGTAACCAAGACGTTGCTTTCCTCATCGCAACAATCTTCATCTGTTCAAGCTTAGGCTTCCCTGTTTTCTTGCCAACATGCCACAATAAAATGCACCGCTCATTCTGTAAACATATACCCCGAGTTGCTCTTGGCCCTTGCACAGGAGGAATATTATTGAATATCGCAGTGAGCATTTTTTGTATGAGAAGAAAAAACAAGACCCTGATGATGACATTGTGCTACTATCGAAAGTACTCGGAATAAAATGACTAAGAACAACATGATAATTTTCTTTCTGTTTAATACGAAGAAACTTGAAAAATTACAAGAGGATCCTCTTAAAAAAAAAAGAAACCTGTCTAAATTATTTAATGAGATTTGTCTTTATACATATATATATATATATATATATATATATATATATATATATATATATATATATATATATATATGTGTGTATATATATATATATATATATATATATATATATATATATATATATATATATATATATATATATATTACAGGTAATCGATTCGTTGTTATATAATCCGGGTGGATCCTAGTAATATTAATTATTGACACTGATCCATTGAGAGGTCGATGTTTCTATTTTACCAGAGCATATTTACTTTTTAGAGAAAAAATTACACTAACATAGGGAGAGTCTATTTCGGACAGTTCTTTACACGGCTATCATCAGCCTCTAAGTGTTTGTCTCGTAGCATTTTTCTGAATTTATTTTCAAAGTCAGTCCTCCTCTATGAGTCGCCCTGTTAATGAGAGTGGGTTTGTGTTAGCGATTGGGGTGACGTAAGCTATCGTATCTCTGGAGTAGCGGTCTTGGTTTGGAGTTTATGGTCAGGATTTTTGTTTGTAGTTTAATATCAGTTACTACTATGTGGTGTCCTTATAAAAGCCTCGGAGTGTGTTTTTTCTGGTATTCACATTAAATAGTTTTTGTACTATTAAGTGATGTCGGATTTAATCTTAAGTTCGTTAAGATTAATGTAATTTAGTTGAGTTATAGATTTATAGATTTGGGGTAATACCAGATCACCCAATGGAATAACTCATGCTGTCCAACACACTTATATGCTTACATATCTTCATATATACATACATGTGTACATTTACATCTTCATACATATATGCGAATATACGTACACAAAACCCCCACATATATATCCCTGTAATTTGGAATTTATTTTTATGTCTACATTTCGTGATTAGTTCTCTCCGTTCATCTAATACTTTGCATTATATTATCCTGACTTTTCTTTTAAACATAGCTTGCACCTACTCCTGAAACTATTGGCGGTGTTCGCAAAACCTATAATTTTCCAATTTATTTCAGGATTGTTTTTACGTACATTTCGAAATTGTTTTCGAAAGGGCTGTGTAGTGTTTTAATTTTGGATTGGTGAATGAATGTCTATGTTTATTGATTCTCTTTTTAATTTCTTCTGTAGAAATGCTGATGTAAATATTATCGTTTGTTGTATTTTCTTTATGGGTAATGGTTGCCTGGTATGCTACGCTAGTGGATCCGCACTTGCCCTCTTCTGTGCACTTTTCATTAATTCTAGAATTACAGTGGAATTCCATGTTAGATTTATTTTTATTTTTCCCATCGAATGTCCTTAAAATGCAATTGTTATGGGAATTAATAATTTGGTACATATTATCAGTGCAGGAGGGGCTAATTTTGACAGATTTCCTGTTGAATATCTTACTTAGAGGGGTTTCTTTTGTTGAAGTTTTTAGTTATTAAGTTAGGAAGTAAACTATGTTGATAATTTGTAGAACCAAGTGATTTTTCTATTCCTATTTTTAAACCTACATTCCACTTTTCGTGTATCGGTATTACTAATAGTGTTTGCGTAAGACGGTTTACTTTTGAAACTATTTTTGGGAGGGTCTTTCGTGTAGTTCTTTATTTTCATTAAAAAAATTTTCATCGGATAATAGTTTACTAATCCTGGTGCAAACGGTAGTTGGCATTTGTCTTAGAATTACAATGGGGTGGTTAATATAGTTAGGGGTTTCGTTCTCTTTATAGTAGAGTTTAATGGTTTCATCATTAAGGTTAAGAGTAATATCTAGGTATTCAACTATTTTAAAATTAGAGAATATTTCGATCTTAAACGCTAGGAATTTGAAGGCCCTGATAATTTTCTTTTGTAATTTCGCTGTTAGTTGATCATTAATATTAGCGATGAGCATGAGACCCTCGTCTCGATACAGCCCTGTTATATCTGGTTTTACGACTCTACTAAGCACATCTAAAATGTAAAAGCATACTAGGTCTGCAACTTGAGCTGGGTCATACGGTCACATTATCGCGCTTAGTCCAGGTGGAATTATTCAGTGTTCGTAGTGACTTTCTCGCCGTTAAGATCATATTTATTTCATCATCCATTATTTCTTTATAGTTCGTTTCAAAGTTGATACTGTTGAATAGGTTAGTTATAGACCAATAGATGTCAATTATATCAAACTTAATGAATATCGATTTATTCTTATTCCTCATGTTAGTGGACCATTTAATAGTGTCAGACGAAGGCTTTCAAAGGTTAGTACTGCTTGTGATTAGTAAATTGTTGGTTATTTTTACTATATTTTGTGAGATAAGATGTTGGATTTATTAGACTTGATTGTGTAATGCTGGTGTAGTTTTGTTTATGGTTCTTATATATATATATATATATATAGGTAAATATACTCGTCTCAAAAAACTTCAAATTCTTTTCCTGACGATCTGCTTAAGTGAAACCTTGGTAGGTTTGTTTGGCTCACTAGTTTTGACTATATATATATATATATATATATATATATATATATATATATATATATATATATATGTATGTATATGTTTCTTAGCCATTTGCAAGGTAGATAATGTTACGAGATATATTTATCTCCTAGTGATATATATCTGTTTTACTGGTCATACATAATTATCTAAGAGGGATAATCTGAAAATAGAATCACATTTATTTCTGCGACAAGTAGACTATATATAGGGAGGTTAATGGCTGTGTTGGATAAAGAATACTGTCAGTAAAACCTTATTGTCTTTGGTTGTACATTTTTATTCAATTTTACTTACATGAATTGAAATCTGTTTAAGTCCACGTGTATCTCCGATTTCCAGGCACGCCACTGCTGAAATATCCCGTATATTAGATAATTATCTGTGATTTTAATTTTCCAGATTTTATGTATTAAGTAATATTTTCCTGATTCTTTCGAACTTTAATATAAGAAGTTTTCTAAGAAACATTTATAAAATATGGGCTAACAAATAATCAGCCTAAACATAACAACATACAAGAAATATCTCCAGGACCAAATTAATATATATAATTATCTATCCTTGTTATTATACATTTAAACTTAAACCTGCCAATACAGATGGGATAGCATTTTGTGATATCTTTACGCCACCTATCTTTCACCAGGTAAATATTCACATTTTTATCAGCTTTACACAGAGAGTGAACAGGTTGCTTATAAATATGTCTTTAATGCGGCATGTTTACAAGAGGGATGAATTATTCTCTGTTTCTGTTTTTAATGCTAGGGAAATTTTGAATGTTCCTCAGTCACTCCTGCACCCAGATTATATGATGGGAGGCATGACTTCCCACTGCGGATGGCGTAATGTCTGTAATATCAGAAAAGAGCACAGTGCTGGTGTTGCTAAATGGACCTAGAAGTTTTGAAGGGATGAAATGTTGACCTCAATGCCAATTCATATATCTGCGTACGCTCTATATATTATATTGATCAGTTTAATCATAAATATAGCATACATTCCAGCTATATTTTATCACAGACATATATATATATATATATATATATATATATATATATATATATATATATATATATATATATATATATATATATATATATATATACACGTGTGTGTTTGTGTCTATGTGTCTCCCTGTGTGTGAGTTTATTTGTGTGTGGGTATTATTGTGTAGGTAAATGTGTTCATGGACTAGGTTTTAGTTATTTACAATGTGATAGATATTCTAGCTAAGATTAATTGGGGCGGGGGTATAACATGCAGTTTTTAGAAATTTGTAGCTACTTCCATTCCCAATTATTTTGTATTTGGTATAATAAATGTATTTGTATTCATCTGTATATTTTCTGGAATATGCTCTGTATGTTCATATGTAAAATTGAGTACTGACCTGCTTCCTATATTCCTGTGAGATATGGTTTGCAGACACTTATACGGTGTGGAGATTACACGAATGCTGTTTAAAAATGATTCTTGGTATCTACTGGATATCCCACATTTCAGGCAGTAAGGCACTTGAAAAGGCCAATACAGTCGTCATCGATGTACACATCCATCGCCGCAAGGCTTCGCGTGGCAGGCCATGACATTCATTTAACCCCAAGAATATCCAAGAAAATGCTCTATAGCGAGTTGCTCTACGCCACTTGAGCACATCGTAAATCAAGGAAGTGCTTCAAAGAATATTTAAACGAGTCTCTTAGAATCTGCGATATAGAATATACTAAATGGTCACCTGTGAACGAAATAATCCGAGGCGTACATATCATTTAGACAGTAAGACCTTCTAAGAACATGAAATGCGTTTGACAAATATCAAGCGTGGAGCTTGGAATTGAGAAGATATAGAGGTAGACATCTATCAAATTAAATATGATGAATGTGGCAGAGCGGGTGTCTATGAAGCAGGCTTAGTTTGCCACAAAGAGGCCATATTCATACAAATTTTATAAACTAATATCTGTAATAGGCTATAAACAATTTAACATAGGGGATATATCAGAACATGCTTGCAGAAAGTACAACAGTCTTACCCGTAAAAGAAAGCCCACGTACATGTTTAACAAAATTGACCAAACCCTGCAAGGAACAACTTCTCTTACTACATATGCAAAAAGGATTACAAGTCACCTGCTTTCTGGAAAAGCCTTTGCTATACTCAGGATAACTGAAAACATACATCAAACTGTTCATACACATTTACTGAATCGACATCTATCATGTACGTATAATTGTGTGCCTGTATGCATATACGTGTATTTTAGCACGTGAATGTAGGAGAACTGTTCAAGTATCAGCTGCATTGCAACTCATCAATTAAAAGCTTTCTCTTTTTTAAAATCAGTTCATGTTTTATAAACATTTGATTAATTATGCAATTCGTATACAGTAAATATTTCTTGGACGAAAACGATTTAATCATGAAGATAAAATTATAGGTTTATATAAGAAGGTGAATAGTATCAGACACTCAGTGATTTTCCTGAAATGTGTAAAATTAAAAACAAACTTGGTGTTTAGTGCATCTTCATATATAAAAAATTCAAAAGTCTAAAATGGGATTGGATATAAATGCCTTGGTGAATATTGTTTACGCTAGTTCTGTAGTTGCACAGAATGTATTCTTAATCCAAAAAAAATATTGTATGTTTTCATGCACTTTCAAAACAACAGTCAATCATATTATATTTTATTGTTTTGGTTGCATTTTGACATACGATTGTAAAATGCATGAATATGTTTGCGATAAAGTGACACTGTTTTCAAATCGATGAAGACTTTCCTCTCAGTAAACAATATAACTTTCTTATTTATGGGTTTCTGCAGAAACAGTTTTAGAGAAAGTATAATTTTAAATACGGAAGACCTGAAACAGATATAAAGGAATATATGTGAACTATATATAATACTATCGAACATGTATCTCACACACAATTGCAGATGTTGCTGGCAACTGAATTAATTTCTTTGGCTACGCCAAGAGGTAAATTTCTGCATTATTTGACTTGCATAAAACGAATAATTACTGGAACGACGAACACAGTATTTTCTATATCCAAAGTAGCTTGGTATTTTCCTAATACATTGTCTTCTTAACTACCATTCCACCCTGATCATTCGACTATTGTACGCGTCGAAGTAATTTACAGATAATGTTTTTTTATATGTGAAAATACCTTTTAAACCATTAATCTCGGTTTATCAGAAATATGCATGGACTCAAACTTTGATTTAATTTGTAATTTGCCATTGTCAATCCGGATAAAAGTTAAGGTTAGAAAAGCAGCAAGATGATATCGTTAGTTTTTTGACATAGCAATATCATTTTTTGTCGAGTGTAAATTGGCTCACCGTGCGTAAGTAGATATAAAAATGGGCAGCATTTCATCCGTTCAGATCTTCTATTATGTATCCTGTGTTAGTCGGAATTAAACAGGCATGCGGATTTCATATTCCAATAACAACGACATATCAAAAATATATTTAGAAGTGTTGAATGTATTTAATAAAACTTACACATACACACACACACACACACGCTCGCGCCAACATGCTCACATATACGCTCACATACACGCTCACACACACACCTGCACACAAACACGCACACACCAACATGCTCACGCACAACATCCACATACATACACACACATGCACACACAATTACGCACACGTCAAATTTGTCTTTATTTGTGAAAATACCTTTTACTATATTAATCTCGGTTTATTAGAAATATGCACGTACTAAAACTATGATTTAACTTGTCATTTGCTATTGTCAGTCTGGATCAATGTCAAGGTTAGAAAAGCTGCAAGATGATATCGTCAGTTTTTTGACATTGCAATATGATTTTTTGTCGATTGTAAATTGTCTCGCAGCAGCTGGCATCATTGCTTCTGATTCAATATTTTTCCGCTTTGAAACATGCCGTTTTCATTCATGACAAACACCCGAATAAACTGCTTAGCTATGAGAATATCTTTAAATCTTTTTGAAATGCGTATTTTCACGTGTAATGAACTGAGGTCTCTGTAGGTGATCATCACGCACAAACGAAAGTGTAATAGTTTGACACAGTAGGCAAGTCTATATTAGATATATGGAACACTTACTCTGCTTATTGCAACATATGGTAAGAATTCATTATTGGGAACGGCTTCATTCAATTAATAATCTTGGCTACAAATTGAAAATACGCTCCAATGTCAAATGTCAACATATTGGATGAATATATATTGTGGCGCTAAAATGTTTTCAAACAGTAAATGAAATACGCACAAACATTCGAAGGAAAATTCCTGATCTGTATCAAATTTGAATCAGGTGCAGATATATATATATATATATATATATATATATATATATATATATATATATATATATATATATATATATATATGTGTGTGTGTGTGTGTGTGTGTGTGTGTCTGTGCGTGTGGTCTAATTTTAGTAAACTGATAAACAATAATTAGTTTATATCTATAGAAAAGTAAGAAAAAATAACAGCCGATATTTAAAAACTATAGAAAGAAGAAATGTTTTATTATGGCGCGATATTCTATTGACACTGATGTAATGAAGATTTAGATGAAACTATAGGTCACAAAAATGTTCTTACACTGCGTGAATTTCTGATCATAGACAGTTACAAGAGTATATTAATAATCACTTATTTGTTCATAACGGTTTCTGCTTTTATTTTCAATATATATTCAGTTGTATTATTTTACTTCTTCTCCACACATTTGGTAAATCAACATATGTAATTTTCGCGATGTAAATTTAATTTATGCAATTGTCAATTTGATAACACTTACTAAAACCGAAGAAGTAATGATATGACGTGAGACGCGCTTACGAGTATCCAGAAAGAAATATCTTATTTCAATATTTGTGTTATTCTGAAATTGAATCGGAGAATAGAAAAATATTATATTCATATTTACTTTGTGTGTCAGTCAGATCAATGCCCTTGAACTGAGCTAACGGAATACCCCTCTACTGCCTTCCCCAAACAAAAACGTGATTTATATTCGCCAAATCCAATACTTTCTACAAACAATGCACCAGAAACTTCGTCGGGTGACTGTACAGATTACCTGCATAGAAATTTAATGTTAATTGTCGATGTCACTATATTTAATGGATTTTTGTACAATTTCAAACAGGGGTTCTTCGGAATTATACTAAGTTAATACTTTATATAGCCATCAGGCCTGTACTTACACTTTCCACCCCCCCTTTATCATTCGATTGTAATGAATTCTTAGAAAAACTGTCAATTTTCGCCCTGTGTCTGTGACAGGAGTAAATACATTCTAATTCAAAAACTTATTCGCTCTGTCAAAGAGAATAATTATCTTCCTTCCATAATCCTTCAGCCTAACGACTATGCTTCTGATTCTAACACAAATATGGGTAAGTAATGCAACTGCACCCCGAGCAAACTTCCTCAATCACAATGGGTATTTTAGATCTCATGTATATCAACGAGCTTAACTTGGTATACTAGGTCTCTAGTGGTACACTAGGCCGGTACGATGTTTCTGACATAGGGAGAGGTACTGTTACCACGACCTTTAGGCGGACAACACATACACTCGGATTATCGCTCCTGAATTTTTTCTTGGTTATTTGTCCCCTCATTAAACGTTCGTCGTGTTTTGGTGTTATCCTCATTATAGTCAGGGATCCGATCCTTCGAGTAACTTCAAAGGAGGCTATCCTATCAGCAGGTGTATACTATCGTAGTCTTCGATAAGGCCTCACGATGTAATGATGATATGTACTGTCACGGCAGTTTCAACTCACGTTATTTATGTGTGAATCTTCAACGGTGTCTGTTTCACTGCCTGCTCGTTAACCACTAAACCAACCAAAGCAAGCATGAAAACAATCAAATTGAAAAAGAGCAAATCTAACAAACCCAACCTAAAAATAGACCCCCAATTATACCATTTCTTTTACACCAATATAAGTGGTCAACGTTCCAACTTTCCAAATGTGGAACTCAATCATTTAAGCCTAAAGCAGACCCCCTGTTCCAGTCTGAAACGCGGACAACTCACCTATTTAGACACAATACGACCACCTAAATGCCTACGGACACGGGCTCGGTGCTTACCCCAAGGAATGGGATCCCTGTGGCAGTGAGACAACCAACGAGGACCCTGATATCCCGTCAACCCTGGTTCAACCCTGGCTGAACGAAAGTTCATCTGAACCACTACTTCAAAATCTATCTCAAGAGGCCATTCCTTCTTTCAGAACAGTCTGTAATCGCCGCAAGGGAGGGCTGGTTAATCCAAAGTGCAGCTACGCGCGATTTGTCCTGACCAAATTTAAAAATATACAATTGACTTTCGCGAATTCTGGAAGTTCACCGACCAGATTATTAACATAGACAAGGGGGATGCCCCCTTATTAAAAATGGTTCCGATGTCATATCATCCTCAACAGACAAGATGAAGTTGTTCACCTAAATATTTGCCTCGAACTCGATTAGATTACAAATACCATTCTGTCCCCAAACTTCCACTGTCGAATTGAACACAATCTTCGTAATATTCTCATTTCAGCAAGAGAATTCCGTAAACATATAAAAAGACCCGACCAAAAAAAGCTACTATCCTTGACTCAATTCCATTTGTCGTCCTGAAGAATATTAACCCAGAATTACTCTCGATTTTAGCAAAGGTATTTAACCGCTGCTTGAAGGATAAACCTTTCCCAAGTATGTGGAAGATGGTATGCCTATACCCGGTCATCAATTCCTTTTTGGAGATGAATTATTTTCCACACTTTGACATTTCTGTCACAGGTGGATGTTGCTAGTCTCACACAGTTCTATCGCTAATATTATGGAAAGTGCTCACGCGAACTATATATCATGCTTTCACTAGGATTGACCTTCACGGCTCGGACACACCATGCCACTTACGTAGTAGCAGTCCACTCAAATCTCCTCCCTATTCCATCGACGAGTAGTAAGTTCCACTCATACATCATGTTTCCGCAAACAACTGCTGTATGGAATATACTTCCTAGACGATGTTTCCTCGAGCAACACTGACGTAATCTGATCCCCTCCTATCCAAATAAACTACACCTGTTCGTAACCCGGGTCTTGTACAGCGTGAAACTTACTGTAACACATTCAGATTCATTTTATCAACCGGGCTGCATATGGATCGCAAGCGTAAGCTGAAACGTAATGTTAATACGAGAGAATAAATCAAGTGTTCTGTTCAGAATATACGGCTCAGATTCATTATCTTTCGGTATAATGTCTTCATCAAACATATACAAACTCACATATACACACAGGCACACGCATACACACAACATACACATACACACACATACATATGTATGTATATATGTATATGCATGTATCTATTTTTTTCTGTTGAAATTAACTTTATATCTGATTATCCATCTTCCATCTCCTCAGCGTCCTTTGAACATGTCATATTTGTCTACAATCGAAATACATTTGTTGCTTACATGTTTTACGTAATTATCAATGATGAGCTCTCTAAGTTCAGGTTTATAATCTCATGAAAAAAAATAACCCTCGCACATCAACCATCTGAACTTACTTTTCTATTTAGCATAGACCTGACATATATTTGGTTGGTGAAGACAATCCCATAAATATATTTTTACTCCAGACCTTGTAATTTCTCCCCCACCCCACACTATTTATTTCGGAAAACAGGTAACATTTTCCTTCATGAGTTACTTACCATCTCACGAAGGGACATACATTTTCTGAAACACGACAGCTACCGAATCACAGTACCTTTACAGTCGTCTTTGCTGAAACTTGTATAACATAATTTCTCCCCGAATAGAAATATATATATATATATGCCCGTGCTTGAATAAAAAATCGCACGACTCATACAGCAATCGCTATCACTTGACTTAAAATATTTTTACCCTTCCTTGCCTTTAAAGAAGTGCCCTTTGCCGTGCTGATGTTGCTACATGCCTTACTTCTTGCCTATCTCACAATGCAAATTTTTTCTAAGCTCTATACTAAACATTAAATCTGTTAGGAAAAAATGAACTAAACAAAATGAACACAAAACAATTAGCTTTATATAAGGACTCGTAACTGGAAAAAAAACTAATGAAAAATTGGAGTAAAGTGCCATGCACCTTTAAATCTTTCCCACTTGTGACGAATGCAGCTATTGATTTTTTTTGCATGCTAGCATGCGAGTTAACATTCCTGTCAGTCAGTTGTTGGCTCTCACGCTGGTCAATCGAATCTTCCTGCCTATTCGTGGCAGCCAGCTATAGGCTCTCGCGCTGGTCAGTAGAAAATGACCGCAAACTTCATGAAAACTGCCGTAGAATCATGAAAATATCGATTATTTCCACTATCGATGGGAGTTGGGAAATGCAAAGTCGGTCATGGCCTTCCCGCTAATTTGGAGCATGTGCATGTAAATTTTGGTGCAAATCCGTCGAAAATTGCGGCCGTACATTCGTTACACACACAAAGACATCTTGCTTTTAATTATATATATATATATATATATATATATATATATATATATATATATATATATATATATATATATATATATATATATATATATTACAGGATGCTGGAAGTTTCTGACCCGACTATCAAATGTGGAGGCATAGTAAAAGGCGATGAGTCACTTACTGGACGATATTATATGAATGGTTGGCAAAATTGATACTGGAGACATAGCAAAGAGCTACACGAGATAGGAAGTTATGGAGAGCCATGATTGCCTTTGCTCTGAAGAGATACGGTGCATCAAATAAGAATATGAACCAACCAACGGAATTTAGAGATGATAGTGAAATACTTGTCATTGCTGAAGAATTTTCACGCCCCACATACATGTCATATTTCATAGGAATGTTAATAATTTAATGAGATTCGAAGCAAAAAAGAAAATTGCACGAACTTGGTTTACATTTCGTTTCAGATTTCAATATCATTTCGAGAATGATTTCCTGTTATGTCGTTTACGGTTAAGTTGAAAGCTGTACGTAAGATAGATTCTAAAAGTTCATTATTGATTACATATATTCAAAGATAAATTGTATATATATATATATATATATATATATATATATATATATATATATATATATATATATATATATATATCAATTGCTATGCTACCGATAGAAAATGTTAGTAAACAGAAACCAAAGAAATGAAACCTACAAAAATTAATTTATCGGCTCTTTCTTTAGATTTGAAACTAAAAGCTTAAATGCATGGGAATTTGTTTGCAGATCTGGATATCTTGAATGCAGTTTTCTTTCTGAAAATATTACAACTATCGTATATAAAAATTCCTGATATATCCGATTGTGCGAAACGGATTCATGAAAGGAGGAAGAAATGGCAATATGTTACCAATGAAGAGCAACTGAAAGGAAATCATTGATGAAGCTTTAAAAATTTATCTAAATATGAAATTAATTTGATTAAAACTAAAATGACACTGATGTCAAAATTGTATTTAATTTTTTCTTATGTCATGAAAGTTTCCGGGCAGATCACACTGACACATCGATTTTCGTTTGATCTTCGAAGTTAAGCCGAGTCGAGCTCGGTCAATATATAAATGGATACTCTATGCGAGACATGGTGATCTGTTAATTATAATATTCTAAGAATATGTATTAAGAAACAAATCCAAGAAGATTTTTCAGGATATGCACATATGTAAATGTTGTGTTGATGAGAGAGATTTTTTTTCGTGCGGGTCCGAAATCCTCTTCGCAACATTATTGTGGTGACGAGAGAGAATTTTTTTTTTCGTGTTGGTCCGAAATCCTCGTCGCCAATTTGTGTGTATTCCGGGAATGGAATCCTGCAATTATAAATAAACAAGCCCAGTAATTGAGATAGAAAAATAAGTGTATTAACGGTAAGAATACAGACCTCAAGTGAAGATTAGTAGTCCAGGAATGCGGGTTAGTATAATGTAAATGTACAAGTCTCTGTAAGTGAAGCCGTAATTATCCCCCGCTAGACTCTCGTATAAATATCTGAGAACACCCTGTCTCCGTATCTCTCACCCTTATTCAACATATCTAAACCCCCAGGTATTGTCTCTGTCAGTATAAGTATACTTTGGTCGAGTCCATATTGTGTAAACGGAGTCTGCCCATAAACAGGAAATAAGGGGAACTTTGACAAGATGTAAAATTTACCAGGCATATCTCGCTTGATCAAGGGCTGGGTAGTGAGTTCAATCATCATTGCATATTTAACTCTGTCTCCGCACGAAGACGAGTTGTGACAAGCTCAGTTTTTAAGGAAAAAAAGTTGCCCGCAGCACCCGCAACCGTTGGTTGTGCTGGCCTCGGTGCGATCACAGATACCTCTCTGTAGTGTTATGAGAGGGCGTGGTCTCGGGCAACAATTTTCCTCAGTTCCGACACTCTCCTTTGACGGGGTCGTCCCTGTGTGCACTCTGCGCACTGACAGAGAGGCAAATGTGAGACGATAAGTATTGTGTTACAAATCTCACGGGAGAGCAGTTTCCACACTCATTATGATCACCATATATTCGGTATTGTGCTAAATCTAATCCATGCTTAGAAAAACATTAAGTCTCTTCGATGTGTTGTAATGTTTAGCAAGCTTGTTTTACTATATGAATGACGACTGACTAGATATTTTGATCAACATTCACATCTTTTGCCTTGCGACACACCTAAGCTAGGCTTTGAAAATCCATATATATATATATATATATATATATATATATATATATATATATATATATATATATATATATATATATATATATATATATTACCTGATTTAAAATATGGAACCATACATTAAATCAGATAATTTATAATACTTATATTCTGTAAATTTACATTGAGCACTGTTTTGTAAAAATAAAAAAAAATATCAATTAGAACATAGGATTATATATCTTACTGTTCTTATTATATATATTCTATATATATATATATATATATATATATATATATATATATATATATATATGTATATATATATATATATACATACATATATATATATATGTGTATATATATATATATAGAGAGAGAGAGAGAGAGAGATAGAGAGAGATAGAGAGGGGGGAAAATTTTGAGGTGATTCGTCATATAATTTATAGATCGTTATTAAGGATATGAACCTATTTGTTGCCTTAGACTAAAATATCTGTATTTTCTATTCATAAATTAATGGATTGTGACATGGATTGCGAAATCAGAGAGCTGAGTTCGAATTCCAGTCAAGTTTGTTACATTCCTTTAAGTGTTAATAAACATTTCTTCTCTCCCCAGATATAGGTAAATAGCAGGGCAGACGGAATTCTATAGCCTTGTGTCGCAAGCTGTCTAGGAGAAGGAAAACTTCAAATTCAAAACTGTACATAGCCCTCGCGAAGCACATATTATGCAGCTAAGGAAATTTTCGATGATCCTGACTAGGGTCGAAAACTTAAATATATATATTTGATTAAAGCAATGTCAAATCTGACAAACCATTATTTTACATATAAATATGGGATCATTAATCTTCCGAAATTATTTTTTTTTATTTTACATTGATTCACTATTGACATTATGTGCACTAATTATATTCATACCCAAGTATACCTTTATAGACTCTTGTTTACCCTGATAAAATAAATCCATTTTAATTATGGAGCTCAAGATTTATATTTGTTTAATAATTAGTGCGTCTAAAGAATTTTTAAAAGTCTTTGCTCAGAGGAGAAACACGTGGTTTTAGAGTATATGAAACATACTTTCTTTTATGGACGTACACTTTAACCTCAAGCTTCTAATCAGTTTCATACCCAAAACGAGATATGTTTTGTATAACATTAGTAACATTTTTTAATTCTTATTTTATTCTTAATCTTTAGTCTATATTCAAAGGTTTAGTCATTCATTTATTCAACATCGTTGTAGCAAAACGTCACAGTATAGATAGGCATTTAAACTGTATATATTACCTGGCCACATTTCTTTAGGTTAAATTTCTAAACACCCTCCAAATACTATCAGTATTTTATAGGATGGCGGCACGTCTAAGTTTACAAATATATATTTTTCTTAATTTGTTTCTAAAATATTTCATATATTTCTGGTTTTCTAAATTCACCTATGAAAGTGGACGTTCCTTTCAATCTCTCTCGTTAGTTAGATACTTTATATCTATCGATTGTGTTTCAATATATATATATATATATATTACAAGTAATCATTTATACAAAAAGTACATTAGTAAATTTAAATGTATAAAATGGCGAAATTACTTCGATAACAAAGTTTTAAAGGTGCCTTAACCTACAAATTACTCAAAGAATTTTATGAGCCTTGCATGTAAAAATTATAAACTGTTTAAACTCTTTTTTTAATACGCAAGACTTTCGACTATACATTCAGTCATCTTCAGGCATGGAAATTATTTTGTTTTTGGTAAAATTCAGCTAGCATCCGAGACGAAAAATTATAATGCGAATCGAAATATTGAGCTCTTGAAACGTTGCAGTTGCAACGGTAAGGTTGAATATTTTTGAAAATTTATGTGAATGTGTTTTTTAGTAATATGGCAATTTGAGAAATCTTTTTTGTTGTAGGAGTTCATCAGTCAATGTGCCATGAAATAAATAGTTCAATAAATAGAGTAATTATCTCAGTTGTTATCCCGAAAATTCAAATTTAGTGTTGCGATCCAATAGTTTCTATCCGTTATCAATAAAACATTTAAGAAAAAAACATATTCCAATTCTCATTATATTTTTCTTTTCCTGAAGATGACAGATATATATATATATATATATATATATATATATATACTAGCAGCATGGACCGGCGTTGCCCGTGCTTGATTCAAAAATCGTAGGACTCATACAGTAATCGCTATCACTTGACTTAAAATATTTTTCCCTTACTTGCCTTTAAAGGAGTGCCCTTTGCTGTACTGATCTTTCTACATGCCTTACTTCTTGCCTATCTCACAATGCGAATTTTTTCTAAGCTCTATACTAATCATTAAATCTGTTACGAAAAAAGGACTAAACAAAATGAACACAAAACGATCAGGTTTAAATAAGGACTCGTAACCGGAAAACCAAATGAAAAAAGAATGCTAACAACAAATACTTTTTCACACTCAGTTCTGCGGAATCTGAATCAACGTTGATTTTAAACAAGCTAATGAGCCAATTGGAGTAAAGTGCCATGTAAATTTAATTTTTTCCCACTTGTGACGAATGTAGCTATCGATTTTTTTTTGAAAGCTAGCATGCTAGTTAACATTTGTGTCAGTCCGGTGTTGGCTCTCACGCTGGCCAATAGAATCTTCCTGCCTATTCGTGGCAGCCAGCTATAGGCTCTCACTCTGGCCCGTAGAAAATGGCCGCAAACTACATAAAATTGCCGTAGATGCATGAAAAAATCGATTATTTCCACTATCGATGGGAGTTGCGAAATGTGATGTTGGTCTTGGCCTGGTTACTAAGTTGGAGAATGTTCATGTACATTCTGGTGCAAATCCGTCGAAAATTGCGGCCGTGCATTCGTTACACACACACACACACACACACACACACACACACACACACACACACACACACACAGAGCCTTTTATAGATAGATATATGTATATACAAAGAAAATTACTTAATTGTTAATATCAGGTGTAATGTTGTTTCCATGATTTTGCAATTTCTTAGAAGTAACCATTCTTCAATGAGTTTCTGTAATATAAGTTTACTTTCATATTTTTTCTATTTTTTCGCGTACTTTTAATTCTTTGTGTTCACACGCACGTTCATGAGTTCTACGTTTCTTATCCGCCTACGTTTATTAATTATTGCTTTTAAATTTTATATTACATGATTACATATAATAATAGTAACATTTTTATTGTAAGAGCCTTTAGAAACAAAGGATAGTATTTGTTGACTATATAAGGCTTCTGCAAGAATGTGTTTATGTCTTGCTTCACATCCGTAAACAAAATGACACACTTAAGATGTTTTCATTGCTCTTTCAACAATCTGAGAAACTGTGAAGTAGAATAAGGCAACTCTAATTTATTTATTTATAAGGGATGCTTGAATTTCATATTCTGAATATGTTTTATATGTTGCAAGCGACAAATTACATTTTGTGATTAATTCTCAGCATTATTATCAATAGGGCCACTGAAATTTATAAATTCTTCTTATGGCGAAACATGATAATTGCTTTCACATAATCCAACTAGTGGGTCTGTAGAAGAAGTCGGACATCTTGTTGTAACATCGACATATTTAAAAATAGTTCTGCTGTAATGAAGAGCTAACTATATGTACATGGTAATGGGGCTTCTTCTTCAGTGCCATTAAATGTCCTGCCTTACATCCAGTATTTGTATTTGTGTTGTCCAAAAGAACAGCCTTAAACCAGTCTGTCATATCAAATTCTCTTAAAACACTAAAAGCTTCTTCTGTTACAACAATATCCTGAGACACGTGTCGTTGGAAATACTCCATGAATAACGTATTTTACAGTCTCAGTTCCCATCTCTTGAGTAGATTCTAAATGGTGATCTGGGTGCCTTCCTGTTTGTAGTTTAATATCACAATTTCCACCAATAACTACTTCAGAAAACAAAGTATCTTTATTAATCATGCCATCAACTAAACAAAACGCTTTTTAATACCTTCAATGTCTCTTTATATTCGTATTAAAAATTTTCTTTAATCCTTATCCCTATCTATTTTAGACTTATCAATTATAACATTTTTAACATTAAATTCTAGCTTAAAAGCCCCATAGCTTGCAAATCCAAGAGAAAATCCATTAGAAAAAGATGCTCCCAGTTTACAGGAAAGATCTCTACTGCATTGCGTTTTTCTTCAGATATTTTAATAAAACGTTTCAAAAAGCATTTCTCTAAGAAATAATAACAAATTTAACTACACTCTCAATTCATATTTTATTTTTAAAATTTCCACTAATATATTTTTACCTTATATTTATTAATAGCTTTCTATGTAAACAAAAATATCCAAAAGAACATACTGAAATGACTGTGTAAAGGCAAATAATACCCCGCGAATTTTAAGTCCGGTTAATTAACGATAAAACTTGAAACCAGTGACGGTTTGTTTTTTATTTTAATTCCAAAATAAAACTCTGGTTTAAAATAAATTATTACATGTATAGGATTTAGGAATGGTTCTATTGACTTCATAGTGAAAGAAAATAATTCGATATTTTGATATAATTTTGAATTCCTCTTAACATAATCTGCGATTTGAATACATCTATATTGCATTTTAATTACACGTACGTAATATATTTCCACGTAAAATTTATAAAATATGTTATTTCTTATGAGATATTGTATGTGGATTATTTTGTACGTTTATCTATTCCATTATTTTAAAGAAATATTATACCTCAGTTTTAATTTAATTTACATTCCCTTTCTTTTTCAGCAACAATCTCCAAGATATTAATTAATTTGATTTTAATTGCATGGAATCTAAATTTTAAAATATTTCGTGAGTTCTTTTGTGATATCATGCCCTAATTTTCTATACCTGTCAAAGTAATTTGTCTTAAAAATAGACCAACCCTATATATATATAATATATATATATATATATATATATATATATATATATATATATATATATATATATATATATATATATGTGTGTGTGTGTGTGTGTGTGTGTGTGTGTCTGTGTGAGTGTGTTTGTGTGTGCGTTCAATGATTTCTCATTTATTGTGTTTTCACATTGAAATTCAATTATGCTTAAATTCAGAGGTAATATTATGCATCATGTGTTCATTTCTTGCGCAAAACACTTCTCCAGGAATAATGGTTTTGTTTGAATTACGCATCATGCTATCAGGGATTTTGCATACTTTTAAAATAGGTATAGACATCTTGCCTAAAATACACACTTTGCCATGTTTGTTGTAACTGGTTGGCTGCATATAAGACAAAAGCGCCAACACCGTGAATGATAAACATATATCTATTTCGTAATCTTAAACTCTTTGTTTCAATTAATATTTATATATATATATATATATATATATATATATATATATATATATATATATATATATATATATATATATATATATATTATTTAAAGATATGGCATTGAGTAAAATAATAAATATAATACCATTTTGCCTTTTAATCGGACCATAAAAGCATGTATTAAAACTTGCATAATTACCTTTATAAGATGCAAGGATTTTTCTTCGTCTCAATCCCAGAAATATGTAGAATGTAAACTATGGATTTAAGAGTTAAAATCTCCCAATGACTAAGAAACTGCAATTCTCTTACAATTGCGTTTCTGGGTAGTAGATCACGAAGCCTGTTTGATTTTATCATTCTGGAGGCAAATCTATTAGAAAACACTCGGCTTAGAGACGTCAATAACGTTATCTAATTTCGCCAATCATTAAAGAAACATTTCGATTGATAGGTGTAATAAAAATTGCGTAAGCTGTACGACTGATTTCTTCATTCTCTCTTTTTCATATCACGTACATTTATTTATTTCTGCTTTTCAAGCTTTATTTGCTACTGAAATCTGAAGAAAATTTTTGAGTTGTATAAGAATAATTTTTTTCTTTGCGAATTAATATTTTGTTAACAATGTTAAGGATAAATATATATTATATAATAATTATATTTTCTTTTGCCAGTATAACAATATTTTCTTTTGCAAGTATCGTAAGACTTTCTATTTATAAAATGTAATGAAATACATATTATATTATATGTTATTATTTCGATCATGAACTGTCAAATGGTTTATTTGCTATCTGCTCTGTAGTACTTGGTTCATGTTTGTAGGAATTATCTACAGATTATCAATATATGCTCACTTATCTAACGTATCTGTTAATGCATGGACAGTGATGGATTATTGTTTTGGAATAAGTGTTGTTGGGTGGAATTTGTGTGTGTGTGTTTGTTTGTGTGTGTATGTGTGCAATCGAGAGTTTGGTGAGGACCACCGCCACTTGTCTTATCATTCCGTAACCGGGGCTCCATTTTTCGAGTCTTGACTTGATGGTGTACTCTTTGTTGCTCTGACAGCCATCCCAAGACTGCTGCCATCTGTCTTTCATAAACCTTGATGATTTGAAGCAAATCAATGTGTCGAATCTTTATATAAAATTTGTTCATAAGATGTCTTTTTAAATGTGTTTTTTTCATTGTCCAGAATACCGATAGGGTTATGTATCTAACATAGAATATTCTGTTTATTTGTGGATATAATGTTTATCCTGCTGATATGTTTAATGGTTTGTAGTGAAATGAATACTGAGTTAGTGTTATCAAAATTATAGGTTCATTAAGTTGGTTCTTTTAGTCGGTTTCTAGTGGTGAATGTATAACTAAGAACTGAGCACTTTAGATCGAGAATTTGTATGCAACTAGAGACTTGGACTATATTATACGGACCTGCACTATTAAATTTTGGATTTCCATTCGTAGATTAGTATAAGTATATGCTCTAATATAAACTAGTTTATTTTAAAACAATGCCTGACATATGGGAAATAAATCTAAATAATAAAATGTTTATTTATAATATCCAAAGAATAATCTACAATGGTTTTGGCCCTGACCTGGCAATTTAGCTTCAGTCAATTACACATCGCCATAACGTAGCTCCCCCGTGCACTTTCTGTAATTACTTCCATGCTAATTGTTCTGAGGAACATTCTTCTATGTTACCTAGACTTTATGAATTTTAGCCTCGTACTAGATTGGCGGCAAAATCTCATCGTATTTCAGTTGGAATGTCTAGACGTAACCGTACGTCCTATACAAATAGTTTCTTCTATTGCAATTCCGGATTTTGGAACTCTCATCCGGATTTTTGATTCCTAGTCAACTTTGATCTTCATAATTTTTTGAGGCATCTTCAATAGTTATTTTCTGTCGTCCCGCAATTTTATTCATGCTTCTAAATTGTGATATCCCACATTTTCTACAACACAGACACACCTTTCTTCCTTTATTCCGGGTAAATTTTTAAAAAAATTTCAATATGCAAATTCTTATATTATTAACGCCAATCTTAAAAAACAGCTCCATGTTGCAAACTACTTAACATGTTTTTATACCTACAGTCAATATTGTAGCATCTGAATATCTTAGACGAGGAGAAAAGAACGAATGAAAATTTATGATAATTTTCCTGAAATAATAACAAAATTTTAATAACCCGTAAATTAAAAAAGTTATCAGTCATAATTATCGGCTTTAATTCGTCTAGATTTTGGCTAAAGAGAATGTAGTGTGTAGTGGCGGAAATATGCATTTTCCTTCAGACCCATGATTCTGATTGATATCAATCAAATATGTTCGACATTTCTCCTTTAATTAACATATTTCTAAATTAAAATGAAATTTATTTTGACAGTTATTATATGGAGTGACCAAGACTTACTTTTAATTTATAGAATGATGAATATATCAATCAAATATGTTCGACATTTCTCCTTTAATTAACATATTTCTAAATTAAAATGAAATTTATTTTGACAGTTATTATATGGAGTGACCAAGACTTACTTTTAATTTATAGAATGATTCAATAATCTAAAAGAATAGAAAATCTGGAGGCATTATAGCAAAATGTTGGGATTCTTAAAACAAATGTCAAAACATATACAGAGAATTATCGGTAAGAGGCATAGGTCAAAGGGGAAAATTCTTGCATATTTGAGTTTCCATACTTCATCTGTTCTAAAGAATGTCATATGAATTTAAAATGTTGATACTTTGGTAGTAATATGTGATAGTATTATGCTTCTCATTTTTATATGTGTTGTATCGCAAGTTCCGATTCTTACTGAATCATAGGAAGTTTTGTCGTTTCCCACCACTTCCCGTGTTGTTAACATTTTACAAAAGCTAGGTTACTGGATTTTCCTTTATCCATTTTACCTTCAGTTTTCCAATCATTTTCACCATTGTTGCTCACAGAAATTAAAAATTAATTTCCTGATTCTAATTATAAATGTTTTGTTAATGATTCCATGGTATTCTCAGAATCCTTCTGTAGAATATGTCTTCATATCACCAGTCAGAAAATGTCCATCATTCAATTCCGGGTAAATCTGATATCACATTTTTTATTTTTGTTCTTAATAAAAAGATTCTTTTTACATATGTTATTCAAAACGAATTGTTAACTGGAATTTAATCAAAATATATATACATATATAATTGTATGCGTGTGAGCGCGTGTGTTTGTCAGAATATATTGTCCTATTCTGCTGTTTAAATGACTTGCTTACTTCAAGCTGTCAGCACATTATTCTGATATAGACAAAAATTAAGTCCGCCTACACTGGCTATGAGAACCTTAAATCAACGAGATATTTTCCTAGTTTGTTAAATTAGTTGAATGAAATTACAAAATTAATTTTCCGTTTGAGTAAATTCTCTATTATTTATTTTCTATTTTAAAATTATTTCCATTATTTTTTATTTTTTTCTCATTTTCATTAATAACTTGCTGAATATTTTTATCTCAAGGCGTTTGCGAAACTCTTCAAGTCACGAGTGTCGACAAACTAAAAATGCTATTAATATGATAACATCCCCGTGGGAAAGAGTCGAATAACAAAGTGATGTTTAGATAATAGAATCATTCATTTAAAAAAATATATATACACACCGACGCATTTTAATCAGTCATTGAGAAAACCGAAATATAAAAATTCTATGAAAATGCGCCTCAGTAATAGAACGAGTTTCTTTTTTTAATAGCCGAAGGCATGAAAATGTCAACAAAATGAATTTGAAGGTAGAAAGGAAGCCTGTTTATATGACATATCGTCTTAGGCCGTAGACACATCTCTTTGAGATTCAGTTGTATTCAATCTGAAATTCTACATGTTTTATTCTATTATTGGCATAAATAATTTCGATGTTAAAAATCAACTAAGTGTATAGAATGTTCGTCTAACATCGAAACACGGAGAGTTCTCTCTCTCTCTCTCTCTCTCTCTCACTCTATATATATATATATATATATATATATATATATATATATATATATATATATATATATATATAGATAAAATGAATGAAACAAAATTGGGTGTTTTTTTTATGAAAGTATTTATTTCTGTGTTTTTGTATATATTTATTTATTTAATATTTCAGACCACCTAGGTCTTTCCTCAGAAATCAAATCACACATATCAAGAAAGTATACGTGGCCTCTCATTATGCTATATATATATATATATATATATATATATATATATATATATATATATATATATATATAATGTGTGTGTGTGCGCGCATGCGTATATACTCTCTTTTTTACACTACATAACATTTTAGGCATTATTAGATATGTACAAACAAACAAAGATGTTGCCATTTCAGTTATGATTTTGCTTCAGTATATGTGGGAATGGTTTCTTTGAAATAAATGTTAGAACGATGTTAAAATGAATTAATGCATGTGTAGTTTCGTATTCATATCAAGCGCAGTTTAAACAAGTTATGAAACGTTACTATTAAATTAAGTGCATTATTGTTAAATCTCGGACTGCAATTGAGACGAATTTAATATTTACTATAAATGTTTAATCACTCCCTCTCTTTCTATCTAACACTCATAGTAATATAAGAAAGTGAATTAGATAGATACTCTTCATCATTCTTCTCTAAAGAACATTAGTGTAAACAAGAAGGCATCCTGTTGATTGTCTTTTTCCATCTATAATTACTGGCAATTGAAGATTTCTCTTATCACATCGGCACATTCCGATTCAAGACCCAATGACAATATGGCGTTATACTGTGTTGTCATTTTAATTATATTCATTTTTATTTATAAATTCAAATTTCAATATTTCCGTAGTATGGTCTATTCAGAATATGTTTTTGCGGCTCCGTAGTTTTTTATTCATAGTATATGCCTTTAAGCAGTTAATCTGCTCCTTATGTTAAGAAATTTAATCATATCTTACTAATCAATCATTAAATGTTTTCATAATCTTAAGATTAAATGCATTCTATCTGACTATATTGTCATTTGTACATGTGGTTGATGGGTAAGAAAGTGTAACGGTGATACCACGGATTCAATACTCAAGCAGGAAAATACATACAATTTAATTGCTAAGCGAGGAGAGCTGACGAGACCGTCATCTTAACCCCATAGGCCGATTGCAATCTACCGCTAATGAATGGTAGGCTACCGGTACATACATGAGGTTAAAACTCGTGGAGATTTGCTTATTCACTAGCCCGCTAATAATTAGCGATTATATGGAGCACAGATAGAGCTCGCCAATTTTTATTAGGTAGGGAGTTTCTGCTTACATATGGCCATACAGCTTTACCTATGTTTACATCTACAATTTTAACAGTAAAATTTCAATAAGGAACCATTAAATGATCAGACAATTCATAAGATAAATATTGCACTGGATTGAAACAGATGTATTACCCATATATTGTTTTGTATTTGAATCCTTATAGTATCCGGTATAAAGAAGACGGCATGTAAATCAAAAGAAACAAATATTGTTTAAGGACAGAGAGACACTATGAAGAGTTAAAGCAATGGTTCACTGTAGATAATGGTGTTATAGGCAATGAAGATGTGTTAATACTACGAGAGAAAATACGTAATAAAATATACATGATGGTGGTCATTGTGGAATAACAGCAAAACACATGATTAAAGTTGGAAGTGTAGTGGCCTGAGAATTCACGTAATGTATACAAAAATGCACAAAATAAGGGAATAAAAACCTTTTGCCAAACGAATACACATTTATAGCCTATTGAAACAGAGTCACGTGTTTGCCTTTATATGGATCATACACCTGTTAAAGTCATCGGATTAATTTTAATTTTGGTTGAATCGTTCTCTGAAAGAACTGAAGGGGTTACAGTTCAGCATAGGAAGATACCACGGTAAAGCAATTATTACGAGCAATAGCTATCAGGTTTTGGAGTGCCAAAAACGTTAGTCTCTGACAATTCATCAGAATTGTTTGATGACATTTTGAGTTCATTGTTCGAACAAATGGGATGTCTCCCTTATAAAGCACAATCATACCACCCTCAATCCAATTAAATTGCCGAAATAATGGCGCAGACGTTGAGGATGTGATTGAGGGCATTTCCCCATCCCGAGACACCACTAATAGCTACATACCGAAAAGATCGCCGAGTCATAAAACTACACTATATAAAGTTAGAATCCAACTACATTGATGGCAAGAAGAATTGGATCACCTATAAGATCGTTATAATCAATAAATGAAAAAATAATGTGACAGAATAAAGTCCTGAAAAATTTAACTTTATTACACAAAAGAAAGCAATACGGCTATAATAGCAACAAATGTATATAATCTATTGTCATATTCTGAACAAATAAAACCGAGAATTTCTGAAGAAGTCGAGTTAGAAACGGAGGAGGAACCTGAAAGGGAGAAAAGCATTAACTCTTTTGATGTAGCTAACGTATATAGATAGAAGATCAGAATGAAAATGTGTTCAGATATATATCCTTAATAAAATGAACCAGGTATGCACCTCGAAGGTGAGAGATGATCTCGTTCTGTTGTTCGGGGATGTTACAGACAAACGATAGGCATGAACATCCAGGTTTCCGGGATTTGTATTTACGTAGGCAAAATGAACTTGGTCCATTTTGCATAGAGTCGAGTGGCTACAAATAAATATATCGTCATTCGCATTTCTACGTCAAAGACATAAGAAGAATATTATGTAGCTAATTGATGTCAGTTATCATTTTTTGTTTCTTATGTAAATAGATTTTTTTTAGAAACTGGAAGACATCTTACGGCATTCTGTTAGCCCTTTCTATTTCTGTGTTATATTCACCTTCATCTTTTATTAACCTCGCTCCCCAAGATCCATACACACTTCATTTTGCCATCTACACTTCGCAGCTCATACTGCACCATATCTCTTGAAGAAAAAAATAATAATATATAGTCTCATGCCTGTCGGTGTTGGGTGATGTTAAAAAAAAAATTAAATGAAAAATTAAATTCTCAATCAAATTCAAGTTTTACCCTTTTACGATCTTACATTAATATATTTAAATTATAAATAAACATATTAATACACAAGAAAACTAAAACTGCCGATTTCGTTCTTGGCTTCTTGATAGAAAAGTAATAACCAAAATACTCAAAGATGCAGACGATCTTAATATTAGTGGATAACAACCATAATACAATGTTCACAGATAAATATTTATTCTTTAAAATAAAAAAAACATGCATATTCTTACATATGCTTAGTAGTAACAAAAAGTAATGACGAAATAAAAACGCATTTACTTATATAAATAATGTCTGTCTATAGAATGTATCATTCTACAGCAGACAACTTAATAACATCTTTTCTTTTTTTAACATTTTCTTTACAATAAACTAATATTGTTACAAAATCTTCTAACAATCAATTCAATTTCTTCAGATTCTATTATGTTCTTTCTTCTTTCTTGAAACAATTTTCTTTTTCTTCTTTCTTCAAATTAATTTATTTTTCTTTTCATCATCTAATATTTAAACACTGACGTTATAGAAAAGATGTCTTCTCAGACTTTCTATATATTAATATTCTAAATTTCTTTAAATAAACATTTTCCAAATTCTTGCTTATGACAATATTTGCTCTCTTCGTCCAGTTAATAGTCTCTTCTGATCACTTTACATTACTATCTAGTTTCTTGTATTTTATCTTTTTAGCCTGTCAGCAACATCATGCCACCTGGAAATATTATGCTGTTAATATTATCCCTCTATAATCAACAACTAGGATACTTAAGTTTCTAAGCATCCTCTAGTATTTAAGTGTAAATAAATCTAGTTAGAAAAAAAAACAACCTTTTTTCACACATTCTAATTTTGTGTACATGTCTACTAGTATTGTATCTGCAACTCTGTCACTTAGTCGCAGTAAACATTATTAAATAATCTCATAAGTTTTTCATTTAAACTTGGTTAAGAGTTTAAAAAATGACTTTGCGTCCTACCTTATAAAATGGTTAAAATGATAAATAATATTTTGCATAATATAAGCAACATAGCAATATAAGTTATCTGCATATATATTTTGCTGACAATGATTGATTACATATATATATATATATATATATATATATATATATATATATATATATATATATATATATATAATTTTATATATATATATAAATAACAGTGAACAGTGAACTCAACACTAAGAGGCGTCATGGTGTTTCATACGGTCTATTTCTGATATTGAACACTTTATCCCATAAATATAGCACACCTTAAAACTATATTTCTGACATTTTACTATCTTTAAACTTAAATCTTCCATGAATCTCTTCTATTCATATCTGCTCTAGCGTATCAAATGTAAACAAATGACGTCATATATTTTACAATTGGACATAGTCCGACAATTTATAATATAAAAAATATAATATATATAATATTTATAATATAATATTTATAATATAAAAAATGTCTTTAAATAAATTGTCGGACTATGTCCAATTCTAAAATATATGACGTCATTTGTTTACATTTGATACGCTAGAGAAGATATGAATAGAAGAGATTCATGGAAGATTTAAGTTTAAAGATAGTAAAATCGATAGTAAAATCGACCTTGCTAACCAGACGCTGCTCTGTGGCCGAAAGGTTAAGGCACATCACGCGAAATGATGGTTCCGTATAGGATACAGGTTCGATTCCTGTCGGAGAGCGAAAATTTTCTATGAATATTTCTCGAACATTCAGGCCGGTAAATGTTATTTAATACTGTTTATTATAAAACAGAGCATTTGCTTAAATACTTGTATCTATAAAAAGAACGTTAAACATAATATAAAAATGTCTTTAAATATATATATATATATATATATATATATATATATATATATATATGTGTGTGTGTGTGTGTGTATATATAATTTCCCTGTATTGAACAAAATCACACATTTCCATCATTTAATCATGTCCGATTTTACTGCCATTCAATATTTCAGTATTCCGTAATAACTTAAAACTAACATCTTTATTACAACACAATTTTGCTGGTTTTCTTTATATTCAAATTCGCAACACAGCTGCTTTTAGCTCACATTTTAATATTGCTACTTCTTGAATTTTCCTTAATGTATTGCAGCGTTTTCCTCACATCTTCGTGGAAAAGTCTTACAATTATTTTTACCTTCGAAAAAACTTATTTTCTTATTATCGTCATTCTCTTGTTGATGATCACGTCTTGTTACTTTATCCTTTTATGCTTGACAGCAATACCAATGTTCAGTTGTATTTCTAGCTCTGCCGGAATCCCCATTAGCCACTCATCCTTTTTTGCTTGAATACCTTGGTTATGTATTTTAATATCATTTACAACCATTTCTTGACAGTTTGAGCTGTCTATTTTTAATCAACTCTAGAATTGAATCTATCTTAATTTAATCTGACTTTATGCTGTAACCATTGCTTCCCTTAAGGTCTTCCAGTTTATATTCCTGTTATCTAAATTTGTATAGTTCCACTTAAATCTATCGACACACGTCTTTTTTTGCAAACTGAGTCGTTCTGAAATTGCTTCTGCTTACATTACTGTCCCTAATTTTAATTTGATTTTGCTTATACCTGCGAGCTGGACGCTCCCAAAATCGACTCTCGAATAAATCTTGAATGACTGAACAAATGGATTTTAGTTACTTTTATTGATTGTCATGTAGTCTATTTGGTTATTATGTTCCTTCGTGTTCTTTTCCATGTCCACAAGCGTTTTGGGTGTTCTTATAGCCAGGTTCTTACATATTACATGGACGTTCGTTGTGCGGTATTGGAGCATTATTTCTCGGTGAAACCAGACCCGTTCAGAAATATCTAAGTTATCGACTGTATGGAACAGTTTTTTTATATAGTTATTTAAAATTGATTCGAGCAAATGAAACATGCCGCTCATAGAGAGGACTATTATTCTTCCAAAGATGTAGACTTAGAATCAAAAACAAAGTAATGTACAAAATCACAGAAACATCGTCACTTAAAGACTAGCCAAGCCCAACAATTATAATGCATAGCAAATGTAACTCGAAGAAAATATAATGACCTAATCAATATGTTGACGGTATAAACTATTTCAAATAAAAATTAGAAAGAAAGACGCTCTCAATACTGGAAAGTGTAATAACAGTTACTGGACTTGAGAAACCGATTTTCTTGAAAAAAATTTTATGAGAATGATATTATGGATTTCATACGAGAATAGCGCTTGTTGCTTGGTCAGAGTTTGCCAAATGTTTACTTATAAGGAAAAGAGTAATATTACCATCACAATTGCCTTACTTGATTGTTTTATTTTTTAATTTAGCTTTTATGTCTCCCATGATGAGGATGCTTTCCAGAATTAGTACCGGAATTTTAGTCGTCTTTTCAGTTACACAACTTTTCTATATCTGAAAACTTATGTAGCGAATCTGACCTTACATCTTCCCACAGCCGTCCATCTTACATAGTTCACAACCCGGTAGTAGCTAGTAAATTATATTTTACAGTTTTATCAACCGTTATTTGAAAGATTCAATTTAAAATATGCTAATCATGGATTTATTTGACACATATTTTCTTTGTAATCTGTTTTAAGCGATTGGGGGATTTATTTTATCCTTTTTCCAGGAGATTCCAAACTACGCATAATAAGAATTAATAAATAAATTCAGATTTGGTCAGAGTCGCCCTGTATGTCATATAATGATACTCGCTGATATAACGTATGTTTACAATATAGGGGAGATAATTCACAGTAATTCTGCGTTCATATTTTAATACTACATTCAGAAGCTTTTCCGTTTTCACATATACATATTTCCATTTCAGTTGAGAGATTGAGGAAAGTAATTGTAAAGGCATTATAAAAAATATAAACAGGTTTAGGTAAATATGGTTTACAATAAATAAATAAAATCGAATGATTCAGAAGACAATATAATAATTTTTTCTGACTGTTTATTATATTAGCAAATAAATCTTTCAATGAAGTATCTATAAAAAGAGTTATATTCTTTGTTTATATCGCAGTTATCTTACCACAGTTTTCAAGAAATATTTGGTAAAGTATTGATGAGAACAAAATGCTATATTAACAATGAGAGTCAACATTGAACAAAATGTTCGTAAATCTTTCTTTCACTAAACAGAAATAATACAATGAACGGGATATAACATGAAAATAATTCCCATCATAAACGAAAGAAGAAAGAAGAGATCTAAACAAAACAAAAAAGAGTATAATGAGTCTCACTGGCATTTCAACATGCATTTAATATGCGCCTGTTGTTAACCAATGAGCAATGGTCTGGCATCTAATTAAAAACAAATAATTCGATTGTAGGCAAGTAATTATTAGCAGCTTTATATTTTAATTAAAAGTGACGCAATTAGCAGAGGACTTCTAATTAACCAATTTTTGCATATCCGACATTATTTGCTCTTCTTTATGCAATTTTCGAGCCAGAACAGGTGGAAGAGGACATATTTCGCTTTGCATTTCCTCTCTCTTATAGCCATTCTGTTAATTAATCGGATAATTAAGATAAAGCAGACAATTAATGCTCGAGAAATATTACTCACTTGATGACTTATACATTGATTCATTAAAATAACGACGCTTGAAATTCTATTATAAGTGATTATTATATTTAATTATACGGATCTTCTTGAAATATTTGAAAACAAAACACAAAGAGACTTAAGACATATATATATATATATATATATATATATATATATATATATATATATATATATATATGAAAACACATATACATATATATGCATGTACATATGAATCCATATTTACGTACACATGTATATGTATATATATAAATATATTTATGTATATATATATGAAATTATATATTTATAAACATCTTTCTCTCTCTCTCTCTCTCTCTCTATATATATATATATATATATATATATATATATATATATATATTCACCCACACATAATCAAAGCCATGCATTAATTTAATCTTAAGTCATAAGATTGTATTGTAAATTTAAATTTATTAAGAATATTTTATATCACATGAAGTGTTGGATATCTTAACATTGCTTGTGCAATATCAATATGAATTTACGTCGTCGTTAATAATATTATATGGCTTCTTTTTTCAAGATTACTCATTTAATAATCTTTCTAATATAGCTGATAATTAATAACCATTTAATACAATAGTAAATTATCTGTAGTCATCTGACAGTTGTGGAATATTTTTTTAACTTATTTGTTTTCACAATTATTATTGTGTTATAGTGTTCAGTTCCCAGTTGATGACCAGTACGATTTACCGTCTTCAATAAGTAACATCTGATAATTAACTATTTACAAAATATCAGCATATAAAATTTAGTAACTAAATTTAAAATGAATGAATTTTCACATCCTTAGTAACAAACTGTATTTGCTTATAATATAAAAAGGGAAGTAACTCTCTGCTAAATAACTTGATACTATAAAAATGATCTATAAAAAAAGAGTAAACTGACTGCGTCCTAAAATGCATTGTAACTGAGTGTGAATTACCTTGATTATATTTAAAAAAAACATGCTTAGAATATAAATATGAATTCCTTTCTACAAAAAATTTCTTTGTTATTTGATATTTGCCTTTAATCCAAATATTAATATAATCATAGTATACTGAAGTGTTGTTAAATTGGCGATATAA
Source organism: Acanthosepion esculentum (assembly GCA_964036315.1). NCBI lineage: Eukaryota > Metazoa > Mollusca > Cephalopoda > Sepiida > Sepiidae > Acanthosepion > Acanthosepion esculentum. The sequence continues at coordinate 8,377,880 of OZ038495.1, forward strand.
AGATAAAGATTGTAATTTTTAGCAGTTCTTGAGATAGCAGTGAGGAATAAAATCACAAATCACATTCTATAACTATCACAAAGTATGATAACACCATTTTTGTCATCTTATGAACCAGAATCCATCATTGTTATGTGTTGAGCTGGTTGGAACATTGTTGAAGGAAATATAAAGCCTATAGAAAATAGAGAAAAAGTCAAATTTTCAACATCATTAAGTAGATTTGGTGTTTTGATAAAGACGCCGTAGAAAAACAACGTTAAACCCGTCCACTGTTCGTACTAATATAACGCATGGAAGTTTTAAAAGCCATAGGGAGAAAAATGGCGCAAAGTGGTTCAGTTTATTTAACTGTATTACTTTTGTGTTACAGAGAGACGCATTATGCTGAGAGTTTCCTGAATGTCATCCAGACATTATATATATATATATATATATATATATATATATATATATATATATATGTACATATATATATATATATATATGTACATATATATATATATATATATGTACATATATATATATATATATATATGTACATATATATATATATATATATGTACATATATATATATATATATATATGTACATATATATATATATATATATATATATATATAAATACATATATATATATATATATAAATACATATATATATATAAATACATATATATATATATATGTGTGTGTGTGTGTGTATGTGTGTGTGTGTGTGTGTGTGTGTGTGTGTACGTATGTACGAAGGTAAAAGACAGCACGAAAACTGTATATTCCTATATTTTACAGGTGACGTAAATTTTAAATTTGACGTAAATTTAAGTTGACAATATGAATACAATAACGTTTTCTAAAGACTTCTATTTGCTTGAGATATATTGTTTGTTGTTAAAAGTTACTTTCTTTTCGATAAATCATTTCGTTTTTGCCTTGAAAATATCAAAATTTGACGAAACGCCTCGGCTAATAATACAGTTTTCCTATTGTATCAAATCTTTATACATGCACACACTTAATGGCACGTGGAACTAGAACAGTCTACCTCAATGAGCGAAATAAAGGTTCAGTTCGACGAAGAAAGCCGGAGCGTACGATAGTCGAGACGTTGTAATAATATGATGACAAAGATGAAGACAATAGTCTGAATAATATAAATAAAGACAGAAAACTAAAAAAAAAAGATGGTTATCGATAAAAATGAAACTTTCGTCGTAAAAGTCGCAATCAAAAATGTTATCCTCGACTAAAAATCTGGAGATCAGATCATATGAGAGTCAAAATCTAAATCAAATTTAGGTATGTTCAGTTTCATTCAAAATCGAAGTGAATATTTCATGAACCAACCATGGTATAATACTATGAAAACATATTCAGTTCAGTATTTCCTTGCATTCGCATCACTCCAATTACTACGGAAATAAATTCAAGTGGCAAAGAGACATTATCGTCTCAGTATTGTTTAAACAAGATGGAGAAATTTTAAAATTGAAGCACAAATAATTAAAACTTTCCAAATATTTCAGAAATTGTAACGAATATTATAGTTAAAACATTTCAAATGGAAATAATAACATATTATAACAAGGGAACGCTTAAAATATATCACCATATAAAGAAAGAATTCACATGAGAATTACCAATCAGCATTACAAATCCATGGTTTCTTCAAGTGGATTTTGAGATAATATGAAAAAAAGTAAAAGTAAAAATTGTTCAGTCGACGCAAAACGGATCACTTGATTGTACGTGTTAAAAAAAAGTGGTTCATCACCACGGACGCTGTAACTGAGTCAGTCATTGAAAATTGTGATGCCCAGAGCAAAACAATTATCAGCTGAAATAATGTAATTATCGAAAATCTTAGTTAGACCGAAAAATCCAAACGCACGAAGACACGCGCGCATACAAACACACACGCACAAACATAAATGGTGCAATTGATAAATTGTCGCCTAAATAATGCCAAAATAGAAATAGCAATGGTATCTCACTTTAACACATATATTTACCAGAATTTCATAGAAATATCTAGAAATACTAAAGATAAAAGTGATTCAATAAATTCGCGATTGACTTCAACTACGGCATCCAGACGACATCGGGAAATTGTGCATTTTATCTGAGCGGTCATCTTTGGTGTTACATGGGGACTTATTGGTCACTTGCTCAACTAGGCACCACACAAAATAAACAAGTGGTTTGCAGTCTGGGTAGTTAGGTGGCCAGATGTATGGGTTGTTGCGGCTACAGAAATTGTCTGACAGCCATGAATGTGATCTCTTGCTTGTGAGGCATGGTGCAGTGTCCTGTTGACAAATATAGGGACATGCATCAGCCAACCTCTTGAACCAGAAGAGCACTACATCCTCAATGACATGATGTATGCCTCGGCGTTGTGTTCTTGGACCTGCGGGAAGAGGAATGAAGACATAGCATCACCATCACTAGTGATCACTCCAAACACCTTCGTAATCACCATTAGATTCATCCGACTATTTCCCTTGCACTGTGCTCAGATTGGCACTAAAAACACACAAAATGTCGTATTGGAGATTCGGGCGCGAAAGCCAAGCAGTACAGAAACTCATGTCCAAATTTGTGGCGGAATGATTTGTGTCATTGTGCATATTATGTCACAGATGGTGCCCAACTTACACTACTATACAGTGAAGACGACAAAATCATAAACAAACAAAGCTTCTGCACGAAATTCAAAATATAAAATAGTGAAAATTTATCAATCGCACTATATATATATATATATATATATATATATTATGAAATTTACGATGTCCGAAAATTATTTGAATATATTTTCAATTTGTACGTTATTTTTATTGATGCAATGAAGGAAATGATCTGTTTATAATAAACAGTATTAATTTCGTTTGCCAGCCTCAATGTCCGAGAAATTTCGTAGAATAAATGTGTCCACCAACTGGAAACAAACCTACATGAAACCATCACTGGGTCTGACGTGCTATGCCAATTAGCTACAGAGGAGGCCTCTGGTCAGAAATGGCAAATTACTGTATTGAAATAAACAAAATTCCCAAGATCATTATCGAAAGATCATATGTACTCGCAGGTTGCAATATGTCAATTGTCGCCATTTTATATATTCCATTTCGCCCATCAGCGTTGTTGTCTTTTATATTTCTGGATGTCTGCATATATATATATATATATATATATATATATATATATATATATATATATATATATATATATATATATATATATACACAGTTTTAAAAACAAGGAATTTATTAATTTTAATTTTATTAGTCTCTAAGACCCTTTCAACCAACATCTCATCAGGAGACAATCGTTGGATAATTGACAAATTATTGTTATCTTCCCACCATAAATATGAAATCGGCTATTGCTCAACACTTAGTTGAGAATATAGCCTGTGCCAAGTCGTATACAAAAGAGTGGTTTAAAATCATTCATACGGCTGGTTTCAAAAATCATTTGAAGATTTTGGAATCAGTCTTTATAAGATTAAGGAAACCTGCTCTCTGCCGGCAGAAAGAATTTGTGAAGTCCCTTAATCTATTGAGGGATATTTTATTTTAACTGCCCCTCCCTAATTATTTACACGCTATTTCCCCTTTCCTCGTTATAAGTATATACACTTATATGTTATTTTAGCGTATTTCCCCCTATTTTTGCTCTTCATTTTCGTCACTGTTTTTTTTCGTTAATTTGTCAATTATCCAACGATTGTCTCCTGATGATATGTTGGTTGGAAGGGCCTTAGAAACTAATAAAATTAAAATTAATAAATTCCTAGTTTTTTAAAACTGTATTAAATTTAGTGCCTCCAAGAATTTGTGTGTGTGTCTGTGTGTATATATATATGTGTGTGTGTGTGTGTGTGTGTGTGTGTGTGTGTGTGCAAGTTTCATTAAAAACGAGAGACAAGGTACTACGTTTAAGTTTTTTATTTAATTTTTCTTGTGTACGAACAAGAGCTTTCTTTGCTTGACACAGGGTGTCTAAGAACTGTCCAAATGTTTTATTTTTACGCGCGCTTTCGGCTATACCTTTAGCCATTATCAAGGATGATTTGATTTTTCAGCTTAATTCAGTATGTGCATTATGTGTATGTCTTAGCATGTAGTAAGGGTGTTATATATATATATATATATATATATATATATATATATATATATATATATATATATATATATATGTATATAAATATATATATATATATATATATATATATATATATGTATATAAATATATATATATATATATATATATATATATATATATATATATATATATATATATATGAAGGTTATTTAAGCTACTTTGATTTTATACCTTGAAACTCAATAGATTTGTTAGATTTAAGAGGAGAATATCACATACAATATTTGTCCTATAATATGTATAAACATAACTTTAAAATCTTGTAGTTATTTATGCATGTATGCAAATAAATACACACACACATATATATATATATATATATATATATATATATATATATATATATATATATATATATATATATATATATATATACGTTTATACTATATTTACTTAATTTCACACACAGACACACACAATCACACACAGACACACAGACACACACACACACACGTACATATATATATATATGCAATTGGTTAACAATGTATTATTGTTACGGAAAGTATTAGATCGATGTAGTAGAATCATGTGACACATATAAGGCTACTTCACATTTCCCGTTCAATCTTAATAAGAACAGGACACCACAACTAATTGCAGACTGTTTCCCTGCCAATACCACACCCACTGATAAAGTCCTTGGTATTAGATTGGTAAAGTATTTGTTTGAGAATACAGCCATATGCGCTTGCTTAATATCCTTAAAATCGTTATATCCTTATTGAACTATGCAAAAGTGGTGAAAGATCTTTAGCTGCTTTTGACATTTTTCCTTGATATTCTTAAGAAATCTCCTCCACACCGATCCACCACCCATGGACAAACATACACACACACACAAACACACACACACACACACACACAGCCACACAAACACACACACACACACATATATATACATATATATATACATATATAATTATATATATATATATATATATATATATACATATACATATACATATATATATATATATATATATATATATATATATATATACATATACATATATATATATATATATATATATATATATATATATATGAAAAGCAGGGTCACAAACTCACATCAACGCAACATAATATGTTAGCTTTATCACCATATATTTTGCGCTTTCCAATAAGTACTGTGCATATACAATATATTAATAATACATATAGGAACTGCATATAATATATATATATATATATATATATATATATTTGAAAATATTTTTACAGGTACAAATTCTAATTAAGGAAATAAAAGTGTGTAGCTTAATATTACATGACATTTTTAAAAACGAAGTAACTAGTGTCGCTCCCGCTCTTCAGGCCAATACAGGAGATGTAATTTAGATTAAAATAACAGGAAAATGTGTGATGACAAGAAGAAAAGATTAAGATTATTTTCATTACACATTTTCATGATATTTTAATCTGAATTAAATCCCCTGTAGAAGCCTGAAGAGCGGGAGCGAAACCGGTTGTGTTGTTTTAAAAAGTGTCATGAAATATTAAGCTAAACACTTTCATTTCTTTAATACCACGACTCTAACTGTTGAAGTCATAACATAATTTGCCTCCTAGAATGCACACTATGCCGGAAACAATATGTAGGGAAATCTGAATGGCCCTTTCACTATAGAATTAATAATTATTGCAATCGAATTAAAATTAGAATTGGCCGCTGAGATCTCTATTTTGATCGGGTTGTGACATTTGTTAGTACAATTATGATAGCTATATTGAGTAACAATATCTTTCTGTTCATAAAATTTACTGTTTCCGACACTTGTTAATATCCAAACAAAAGTTTCTAATGTATGTGTTCTAATATTATATATGTCGTTTGAAAAGTCCCTGTTATTAATCTATTTATCTTCACATAGCCGAGAATATTGTTAGCCTTTCTGTCGTCTATATCAAATCACAGAAACCAGATCACTTGACAACTTTCAGCAGCAGCATCATAGAAAATGTATAGCATATGTGACTTGAAGAGAAAATAATGATATAATATTGGAGGTTTCAAACTAATTCGAACAAAATATTAGACAGAAATTCTCATCAATACTTGAAAGTGCGATCACATTCGTTGGATCTGAGCAACCAATTTAAAAAATTGTTTTAATGGAAATATTTTCTTAATTTATTCCAAGATTAGCTCTGGCTGCTTGGTCAATGAAGGCTAAATGTTTCCTTATATGGAAACAACAATTATTAACATTAATCAGTGTTACTTTTAGAGTTTTCGGGATGTGTATAACATAAACACTGATGTGTTCTACTTCCCTAAGAAAAGGAAAGTTTTTGTACCGCGTTAGAAAAACACTCTATTTTTTTTTTTTTCAATTTTAAGTACAATGATTTGGATTCAAGGCATAACCACGCATCATATACATCAATAATCTCTCTACATTATACACAAGAAAATCGGCCATATTTATCCTCGTATTCGTCGCTTTCTTTCACAGTGTGTCTCAAACATTGTTTTACACATGGACAACATTTACTCCTCATTTTTTTTGTGAACCCCCATAAGCTTTCTATCTAATAAAGCTTTTTTTTATTAATAGATACGTTTAAGAATCCTTATATAATTTTCCTTTACGTATCCTTCTCAGTTTTTATTCAACATTTACAATCAAATCATCCGGTCGTGTAAAACGGACACTAACTTACATTGCTTGATCTCGGTTTCTGCTAATTTTGCAGATGATATTCTATTTTTAGTAGTGTAATATGGCGTAGATTACTGTAGAAATACCAATACTCAGTTTTAACAAGCGTCCCGAAGTGCAATTGCTCTATGGACCACTAAAATATTACCCCCTATTTGCTATTTTTGTGCAGACTCTAGTAATGTTTCATGGACACACAGGGTCCATATGGACCCCGGTTGAAAACAACTGTTCTAAAATATTATCTTTCACTCATATTTCCTAGATCAGAACTATTTTAACCATAACTATCAAGATTCAGTGACTCTCAAAACTTCTTTTCGTTTAAATTTACTGTGTCAAAATGAAAGAAGAATTATTGATGATAATACCGACAAGTTTAATTTCAATTTCAAACTGGGATGCTTCACCGAATTACTCGTTTCAAATTGCTTAAGTTATTAGATTATAGTTCCGTTCCTCACTTGATATCTGCATTGAGATTTAGTCTTTCCAAATTAATGACAATTTATTTCGAAGAATAATAGTTACGCTGGTTATTAACTGGACACATTCTCACGGAGTTACTCTAATTGCATATTGTATGTCTGTGTCTGTGATTTAATACCTTAACCATTCAAACTAATTATAATAGACTGTTTTAATCTGTATGGCAAATTTCTAATGACATCATTAATGCCAATTTATTTATTCACGATCCAATTGATAATTTTTTGGTGAGACTAATAACGAGTTTATCTCTTTCTAATAATCAAAACGAGAACACCTGTAATAATCTCCCAAGATGCCACTGATATAAACGACAAATGTCTTTTTGATGAATTTTTGAGAATTCGATTTGACATTGATAGCATTTAATAATTCCTAACTTGGTGAATGAAGGCATTGATACGAGTCAGAAATAAATGAATTCAGCAAATGGGAAAATTATTTTCTTTTTTTTAATAATTGGAGGTTATAGATCAGATATTTCCTGTTTGATTATTAAATAATAATATAATCATGTTTACTGATATTTTTCATTTGTAGCCTTTTAGATACAACATTTTCCTATAATGCAATTTCTTGATTTCTTATTAAAGCCGATTTCAAATGACACAGATAAAAAAAATAACAATACTATCCTTTTTATATTTCTTACATATACCCAAGTACATAGACGAAGATGATTGTTTATTCTTTAATTCCACGTTTAGCTCTCATCTAAAATAGTCAAATTATTTCAGTTTGTTTGGGAATAAAAGTTTGAATTTCATCTGTGTTCTATTATTGAAACCACTATATATAATCTTAAATTATACCAATTCAATTTGTTTCTATAAAACACACACTGATTCAGATAAGTTCAAACTTTAATATATCGCATTGTTACGGGGATACATCAAATTTAAGCAATTTGATAGCTGCCTTTATCTAGATCAGCGAGAATTGTCAATAGGAACGAAGAAAATAATTAGCTATTTCATATGAATAGATTTAATTGTGTCTTGTGAATGATTTTTAAAATTGCGGTGATTTGTTTTTCTAAAGATTCACCATTCTTGTACGTTGAACATTTAATGGAATTTTTATTCTGAAAATTCAAAATCTACTTCACTAAGGAATAAACGTTAGGTACAAATTCAGATACGTGTAGGAAGGAATTAAAATATAATAAAAAAAATTGGCGAAATGAAACCATAAACGCACACACCCATACGTGTACACACACACACACACACACACATATATATATATATATATATATATATATATATGTGTGTGTTAGGATCAAATATATGTAGTGTTGAAGTTCAGACAAGACGCGACGTTCTCAGAGTGCGACTTCATTCTGTCAAAAGCTTGTTGTTTAAAAATAACACTTTGGCCAGATCGCCACCGACGAAATAAAAATACAGCAGTAACAAATGTTTCGTTCTGGTTTTAACCTACTACCGTAGACGAGAGAGGGAGTGACGATTCTTAGGAGAGGGGAGGTATACTGTCTTGCCATGTAGAATTTCGGCGAGACGGTCTATTTGCTACCTGTGGGTCATTCTGTCTCTCACTAGTAGTGAACACTGTCTTTTAGAGAACATTTTTCTTTGTCTTGCCATACAGTATCACGCTCTCCACTGAATCACGGTCACTCATAAATACCGCATATGTAAACTTTCGCACTGGTCTCTTTATACTTTCTGGGATGTTCAATTCATCGGCTTGTGTCATGCAAAGTTCGACAACCTATTCCTTTTTAGTTGCGTCCGTAGCTGATCTTTGATTCAATAGGAGGAGGTTGGTCCTGTCCTTTCTCTCACTATACAATACGGCTTCCACCGTTTACCTAACTTATGCCATCTCCGGAGGTTCTTAAAATATATTTGTTTCTCCTATTTCAAAGCTATTTTTTTACTCTTATTTTCGTATATTCTTGCCTTTTCTTAGCTTTAGCTATGTTCGCTTATGTTTTAAAGAAAGTTTGATGTTGTTCATGGAAAGCTATCTAGTGGTGTTCCTCTAGTGGTGTAAGGAGGTCTCGGTTGTTAAATATTATCTCCATAAAACATTTTTCTTCTATTATATATTAATTTTAAAAGCGAATATTTTATTCTCTTGTTTTCTTTCAATCTGATCGGTGCTAGCGTCTGATTCAAATGCACATCCCACGATCGTTCATTATCGGCTACTTGTTTTGCTAATAGGCCGTGATGAATTCTATCCACTATACCGAAGTAGCAATGTGACCAATCCTTAGCTTTTCCAGCGTTACTTTCATAATCTGATTTTCGTTTTCAGTACAGTTATATGAAACTATCTGCAGTGAAGCACCGAAGCGAGGGAAAATTTAATCTATGAGTAAATGGCCGAGAATTTTACCCTTCTCCTATTAGGAATTAAAGATGCCTTAGGCTATCTGCTATAGAAAAGATAAAGCAATGTATCGATTGCCTGATAATGCGATATGAGTAAAGGTGTATGCAGGCATGTTAGTTTATTGCCTTTTAGAATGATCTGTTTGAAATTTATAGACTTATGGAACGAACCTGCGATTGAGAGTGTCCATATACATTCCAGGCCAAAAATTATTTGCGCCTCGTAAATCTCTCAAAATCTTTTCTAGTGCTGTGTATCTCTTATCATACTGATACTATTGTATAATCTTCATACGAAGATAATTTGTTTCATATAATCTTACGGTAGGTTCGTTGTTTGCACTTCATACATATCATTCAACAGAACATATTCGTTTTCTTAATACTCAATTTACCTATTTAAATGCGATGTCTCATTCCATTAATTTTCTCATCTGCAACTTGCTCTGAACTAATATTTGAACTTTTATATAAGGTTTCAGCTCATTTTCATTTTTGTCCTCTTCAAAGTCGAACGATGGGAAATTCTCCGGATCAAATTCAAATGAGTTAATTACAACTACATCATACTTTCAAACATCTATATCTAACGGCTTCAAATTACTTATCCGCTGAGGTGTTGGGGAATCTTGATAGGACATCTGCATACACGTTGTTTCTCCTGTTAAATATTCTAACTTACAATCATACTTTTCAGATCTAAATGTCTAAACCTAAATCTTCTTATATTGGTTATTAACAATTTACTCAAGAGTCTTGTGGTCCGTCCATATAATATTATAAATTTTATTTCTAGTTTTTGCGATGCGTAAAAAAATTCTTCCCTTCCTATAGTCGAACATCGAGGTTGTGTATCGCTTAAATGGTTTGACAAGAAATAAATATGCTTTTTTTTATCTCTCTCCCTACTAACTCGTCACGGCAATAGCTGAATTTGAAGATTCTGGATAGAGATTATATGATTGATCTGGATAGAGGTAAATGCGCATAAATACTGTAGTAAGTCTGGAAACTTTCTGGCATTCCTGCTAATTAAGTCAATTAGCGGGTCAGCGATCATAGAAAATTTCGGGATAAAGTGCCAGTAATTGGAACACATTCCGATAAAACTATAATCTTTTTTCACAGTTTTGGGGAGTGCTAATGATTTTATTCCCTGTATTTTATACTTCTCAAGGTTAATGCCTTAACTACGAAAGTTAAACCCTAAGTAATGTATTTCTTCCATGGAAAATTTTTATTAGGAGAGTTTTTACATTGCATCTAAAACAACAGGCCTGTTTATTAGTTCAGATGCATGCAACTAAAATGAAAAGTTCCCATAGTAACACAAAGCGTTCATTTATTCTTACTTTCCAATAACCAGACTCCAAATTTAATTTCGGAAAAATACTTAGCTGTCCATAAAGTTGCTAATATATCATCAATAAACGGTAGTAGGTATGCATCACTGTTATGTTATTTACCGAAATATAATAAAAATTGAAAACAATTGCTTTCTTACCAACTCCAAGTTCTTGCGCTAGACACAAAACTAAGTTGGGAGAAACTGCAACTCTCGAAAATTAGCGCAATTTAAAAAAAAAGACGACCACTGCGTAAAATTTCAAAAGGAACAACATTTATTTACATTTAAAAATTGGAAATGTATAGAGTTTTTGACAGAAATTGCCTTTCTTTGCGCCTCTTTGGGCAGGATAACACTTTCATGAGGTTCTACACAGAAACAGAAAAAAATGTATCGCCAAAAATGTTGATAAGACCAACAGATTCTTATACAACATATATCCATACAAAACATAAGGGAAAACTCGGAGTAAGATGGCCCAAGGTACAATCTTTTAAATGACACTAACCTCTGTTGTAATGGGTCTCTGTAAAGGACGTGGCAGCTCGAAGGGGATTTGACGTATGCAAGTTCTTGTAGGTTCGGGGGTGGCTGCAATTTGCCGTATGAATCTGCTTTGTATCTGTCACGTCAGATTTATAACCTCTCACTAGACTATCCATTTATGTGATTTGTGAAAACATACCTACCGAAGTTGATGGTCTGCAGTTTTCTTTTCATCTCTCTTCCCCGTCCCAACTGCTGATAGCAGTCCTATTTATTCTCAAGGGTGTCATAAAATTAGGATCCAGCCAAACTTTTGAGGTGCTAGAAAAATTTGATTTTACATATACTTGATGCGTAAAATTCCCTGTATTCAAAATTCTAACACCAGAATTGATGTGATTATGATTTACATCAATATAGTTGTGTTCTAAATATCACTGCGTAGATATAACCTTTTTAACACAAATATATTGTTAAAACTATGAAATAATTTTTTTGTTATGTCTCACCCAAAATAACACTGATATCTATGTAATATGTCTATCATAGCCTGTTAAATGTCAAATCTCCATGAATATCGTCGAAGGCACAGAGATCCTCACTCAGGACAACTGCGTGATTATTCTAAGAGCATTGTTGACAATGATATATTACTGGCAGCCATAACTTTACAATATAAGCTATGCCTATCACACCGTCTTCACATTGCATTCGAAAGATTATAGATATAACGATTTGTAAAGTAAGCTTAGAAGAAAGAAAAATGCATGGTGGTGTGTAGAAGGTATATGCTGGTTATACTGAGAATATTTTAAACTTAATTCCAGGAATTAAATTTTGTGGTGAATATAAATGAGAGAAATACTGGCACATATAATAGAAAAAAGAATTAACTTAATAAAAACTAATATTCAGGTATTAAGCAAATTCTCTTATAATAATTTTGCCTGTTATTTAGTATTTTAACTTTACGCGATGCCATTAACTTATATAATCATTGAATTCTTCTTATCTGATGCAAGGATAGACCTGTAATAACTTGTTTGTCTTTCTTCACAAATCGGAAGAAAATATATGTCGAATGCTTTGTTTGCTTTAATGGAAAGAAGCAAAGAAATGAAAAAAGAAAAAAAAACGGGAAAGATAGAAATAAAATGAGAAAGAAAAAATGGGGATAAACACAAATATCTGTTCAACGTCTACAACAGTAAAATAAAAAAAATACTTTTCGACTATAATTCTTGACAATGATATTCACTCTGTACAAGAACCATGAAATTGTAATATCTTGCTCACTCATATTTATGTGTTATTGTAATATTTTGTTAAAGTTATTAACCTCAAATACTTACCAATTTGATAGAATGATTTCTATGTATTTTAACAAGCCCTGAATATCACAATCTGCTTATTCAGTCAGTAAAGTAAGGGCTACGATTCGTTAGAGAATTAAAATAGGAAAACCGTGAAATATATAAATTATTGTTTATCCAGGTATAAATGTGCTTACATGCATGGAAATAAATTCTAATCTTCTGTCTAATGGCTACTTTGCAACATGGCAGTGGATGCAAAAGTGTAATGTTGTAAATACCCCGGACATAATATGTGAGAATAAAAGGAACCTCGAAGCGTCACATATATATGTGATTTTGTAAATTTTAAAAAAATATTATTCTCTTCTGAGAATCGATGTGTTACCGATTTGGAGAAACATGATTTAATGTCATATATCAAATTTACAGGGATGAATCCCATTATGAAAGATCCACCAGCAATATATGAGAGTGGGTTGAATTGCATTCGGTATACAAGTCTTAAATCATCGGCCAAATATTTTACCGATATTTTCCTTGCAAGATAATTTTAAAAGTGTTTCCCCGCACGACACAATTTTACGATGCCAATGAAGTTTGTTAACACTTGCAATCTTGTATGTAGAGCACGTTTAGATTTATTATTGGCAACTTACTCGCAGATGCATGAAGTGTGCAACATCAATTAGTTGTACACCGGAGTTGGCCAGAAGCAAATCATGAACTGAATAAATAAATGCATACATAAAATATATCTTGAAAAATATACTCGTTTAAAAAATAGTACGCAGGTTAAAAAAGAACCACAAAGTTTAAATAATAAAAATATAAATCATTAAAATTATTATAATTCCTAGACTATAGAATAGGCATGCAATTTAGCTCAAAGCCAAAACGACATATAAAATCACGTAAACAAAGATGTGAATATAAGTTAGAGTGGAGTTTGCAGTTCCAACAAATGAAAAAGCAAAAGGAAAATATGAAACTTAGATCGGCAGATTCAATCGCCTAAATTAATTCATAATTCTAAAATAAATGGGAATAACAATAATAGCAATAATAACATATAATGCAAAAAAATAATGTAACGGTTCAAATATATATATATATTAAAATCTAGACAGAGGATATAATCCTGTAATTTAACAGCTAATATTAACACTGGATAGATTATGCTGATACGACAAATCACAAAATGATATGGGAAAATTAAAAGGTTCAAATAAAAATATAATTACTGAAGCGGCAAATGCAATTGTCTAAATTAGTATATAATTTTTTTAGTGAAAGAACATTGTCATTCCAACATATGATAAGGAACCACAGGAAAAAGGCAAAGTAATAAAAACTACAGATATAGCCATCTAATATCACACATCATTTTACCGGAGACTGGACGTAAATATTCCATCAAATGACCACGTATATTTATAAAGAATTAAAAGCTGCAGACAGTAATATAAAAAGTGACATAGCATATACTACTGCCGATGTTGAGACACAATTTCCCCAAAGGTTTCCCATGATATTACATAAAACGATAACATATATGGAACGAAATAATAAGTTACAAGCAGAATTATTAAAACCCAAACAGAATATACAATCGCCGAAAGTAAAGTCAATAATTCTACCAGAGATAGCTCGCTATTATTTCAACAAATAACAAGGAAATATGAAAAGCTCCAAATGGAAACATTAAAGCTGAAACGGCCCAAGGAAGTCCCTTGTCTCACATAATTCACATCAAGTAAATGTTGTTATTCCAACAAATAATAAATTAAAATGAGAAAAGAATTACAAGATTCAAATATTATAAGTAAAACAGAAGTACAATCATCTAATGCAATACAGAATCAAAACCAAAAAATGGATGTTTGTATTTCAACAAATGACAAGGAACAATAGAAAAATTAGAAAGTTGAAAAAAGACATATTAAAATTGACATGTCTGATTGCATTGCCTAAAATGTTTTTCCTATTTCTCTAGTAAATGAAGCTTGATATAAAGATTAAAATTTTGAGATATAAAATTGATATAAAGTCCACTACAGCTCTTTTCAACAGTTCGAAAATACTTTCAATTATGAGAAATTAACAAAAATGCGGTATCAGTAATTGTTACCCTACAGAAAGTAAATTCCACTAGACTACAGTGGTGCTTACTGGATTATTTAGGAGGCATGCTGCTACCAATTACCCAATAAGATATCTAAGGTTCGCCTAGTATATAACGATTAAAAGTATAATGAATATTTACTTTGTAGGATTGTATGTAAATGAGATACTGCTATAAATGCAGAGCACCATAGCTAATGCAAGTTAAGCTACCATTTGGTGACCTGATAATCGCTATATCAGAGGTTTCTCTACTACATAACAATATGGCGTCGACGATAGGATAAAACAGATCATGTAGACACTTCGGTTAGATGTTTCGCAGTGTTGGCTAGGATATAGAAAGCGAAAGATAAGAAAGCCTCCGGAGGGGAGAATGGATTTTATTTTTGGCTCCGGCAGGATGTGAAGCCATAAAGAGATTATGGATTATCTCAAAATACGAGAAGACTTAGGATATGAGAAAATTCTCCTCATTATAATAAGAAGCATGCGACCAAAAAAAAAAAAAGAAAAAGAAAAAAATGCTGATCATTGCAGAGTGAACAAGATTCCTGGAAAACAGAGAGAACCCGAAGAGAACCGTAATGACATATGCAATATATTGCAAGAATCATCAAGACATTCCGAATTTGAAGAAAAACTGTGTTGGAGAGAAAAGTCTATAGAAGAATAATTGATTCGTTTAAGACGAACTGAATGCATGTATAACGTTACATACAGACTTAGATCTTAGAACAGCTACAAGCAAATTGGAAGCAAGTGCAGTTACTCTTGCAGAAATTGGAAAAATCTTGGCTCCTTTGATGGAAAATTTAGGAGAAAAAACCGTTTCAAGATTATTACCACCACTGTTGTAGAATGCATGAACTCCTGGGAACAGGAATTTTAAAAGTTGATAAGGTGAAATTCATAAACTGTATAAAGTTAGAAGTACCTGACATAGGACTGCTAAAATGATATAATGCGAGTATTCGTCTAAAAGAAAATAAGCATCCGATCTATTTTGAATCTCGAAAAATATCTATTCACTACTAGGCATGGTAGTTGCAAAACTAAAGAAAATTGTAGAGCACAGCAAATTAGTAATATTTACCCAATGCGGTAGCAGTTTGTCTTCGCCAATTGTTGCATTACAAAAGCCCAATGGCGATTTCAGGATATGCGGGAATTACAAAGTAGGCGTGAATAATCAGATATGCTCTGATTCATTCTCCTTACATACAATAGAAACGGCAAATCATGAATTTGCAGGAACGAAATACTTTGCCAAGATTGACATGAAATCGTTATATAATCAAACAGAAATTTGCTGAAAATTTAAATAATTTATTAAATTTTATACCACGATAGGCTTACTCAGATGGAGTCATCTTTCATTTGGGGTTAAAACTTTGAGCCATCTTTTTCAAAAAGAAATTGAAGAAATTTTAACGGAGGGGGTAAAAATATAATCATATATGAAGACGATATAGATATAGGTGCTTATAGTACAAACCTCTAGAAAAAAATCACAAGTTTTAAACAAATTACATATTGCTGGTATGACGATAAATAGCAATAAATATAAGTAAAATTGCACCAAAATATCATATTTAGGATACTAAATATCTGAAGAAGGAATTTCACCAGACAATCAATTGATAAATAAAGTATCGTAAGTATCTAAAACAAAACAAAAAATTAAAAAAATAATTAGAATCCTATTTTCGTCTGAAAACTTTATAGAAAATATCCACCTAGACACAGTGACCTAACAGAAGCATTCGCAGAATTAAGGAAAAAAGAATACATAATTTAAATAAACTAAATGCAAAATATAGCTTTTGAAGGCTGAAAAAGTCACTAACAAGAAAAACTGCAAAAAAAAGACTGCAAAATCTTTGAAATAAAAAAGAAGTGACATTGACTACAGATATAAGTAAACATGTTGTAGCCGTAAACTTTATCTAAAGAATATCATCCAAAACCTGACTGTAATCTAATGCTGAATATAATTATTCAAATATTGAGGAAGACGGGCTAGCAATAATATCAAGCACAGAAAAGACTAGAAAATGTTTGTTAAAGTTAAATCACAAATCTTTACATTTCCAGAAATAATTACCAAACGTCATACCTTCTAGAATTTTAAAATTGGCTATAACATTTCGGCATCATATTCCACTATTCCACAACTGGATGTGATATCCACATTATCTTTTCACAGTAAAACATTAGAAACTTTTTAAAATTCAAAAGATAAAATACTGTATTGCGTTGAAACATGTATTGCCCCTAAATTGTCGCAGACTGGAAACCATACAAGATACAGTTTTAAGTAGAATTTCAGACAGTATAAAAAGACATGGAGCATTTTTTCAATGGCAGAAAGACCTTACTAATAATAAAGGAATATGTTAACTGTAGAGAAATTCATAATTTGAAATGGATATATTTAATACCCCAACAATATTTAAGAAAAGAACTACGAAAAGATGTACGATATTATGTACAATGTGGTTAACCGCGGCAGAAATGAGTTTAAAATTACAAGCTTGTTGGCCAGGATATTCTCGAGATGTAAAAAGATACCCAAATATGCTGAAATAACAAACATTCAGAAACAAATAATCACTCGAAGCCTAACGAAAAAGAAACATGTACTGCAGTACATGTGGATAATTTCCATACTAAATATATGGGGTTATTTTTTATTCTAGTAGTGCCCGATGTAATTAAGGTTGCTGGAAAAAACGACGACTGTAAAACAAGTATTGAGAACCATATTTTCAAGGAATTGGGCGCCTAAATCTTTGGTCAAACGCGCCAGGATTTTGCGAGGAGAGTCTTTAGTAGGGGTAAATCGTATTGGATACGTTCTACGTAAATCCCCACCTATATTTCAATGGAATCTCCGAAAGAATGTGCAGACTGAGGGACTAAAAACATTTCCCCCGTCTAATGTTAATATAGAAAGTTACTTTCCATGATTACTGTTAAGCTACAGGACAATTCCAGGCGCCGTCAGACTACAACAACCCTCCGCATTAATTGGGAAACAAATTCGAGCTTCTACAACAATGTCATTTTCAATAAATGAAAGTGTATGTCAAAGACATAGAGACTAATCCAGAGAAAGCGAACTTTGTTGTAAAAAAAGGACAAAAAACAGATATACGAAAAATCCTCAGAACCTGCGCCATTTTTCATTTTGATTTGATATTAATATTTAAAGGATATAATTAATTCCATAGAATACAACGATTTAATCAATCTTCATAACAGATTCCTTGGAAATCTCAGATATACGATCACATTTTTAATTTTTTACTATTTCGATGTTTCGAATTGTTGGTTGATTTTATAAGTCAACCCTTTTTTGTTTATTTAATGCGAATGTTTTATAGGGCTGACTGTGAGGATCGAACTCATAGCGTATGTAATAACGAAAATGGCCTTGCAAGCCATTAACCTACACCGAGTATTATAATTGGATTAAAGTATTTAATTATATTTGATATTCTAAACCAAAACTGAAATAAAATTAATATCGCTTAAAACAGGTTTTCATTTAATCATCGTTGTAATTACATTTAATCTTAAATGTAGGAATCACCTGAATCTGCACCTTTGGTCACTTTGTTTAAAAGACATAATTACTCCCATCCATATGAGGATTAGATCAATCTTCATAAAAAAGACGATTCGTAAAAATCTACTAATTTCAACACCTGAATGACCGAAGGAATATCGTGCAAAATTTAAAATAAATAAAGAAAGATCTGGATAAATATAGTTTTCTAAAAGAAAACTATATCAAATATATGTTTAGAAAACAACAGTAATAAATGTAGATTTCTGTTCATAAGCAAATACATTTAAAACATTAATACCTTCTAAAAACATTTTTTAGGTTATGAGCCTTAATATTTTAACCTTGTTTTCTAAAATTCTTTCAGATGTGGGATGATAAAAACTTTAGTTAAATAACTGAAATGTGGACTGTGAACAAATATCTGAGACCACACAACATTACAGGCAATTAATATATTCACCAAATTAACTGGATGATGAATCTATTTCCAGGAAATTACTATTAATTAAAACTAAAAAAAATAATAAAAACATATGGATAAAAAAGAAGCAATACATTGAATGTAGAAATGTCAATTTCCCTGGAAGTCTCAGATACACGGTCAAACATACAAAACATAAGAAAAAAATTGGCATGAATCTACTACGTACTTTGGAACAGTCACGACTATGCATTCACCTGATACTGATCTTCAGCTTATTGAATATATCGTCAAGTCTTAAGATGTCGCTTCCAAAGACGAATATGAATTCGTAACTGGAGTTCCACTTATATTGTTATCCCCTTTCAATTTCGGTGTCTTTACTTTAAATTTTGCTTCAGGTTTAAACGACCATTCGTCTGCTTGAAAAGTAAATATTTCTACGCGTTGTATTGCATCTTGAGGAAAATATATTTTCAATCGGATGCTTTTATCTATGAGGTTCAAGTGCGCGGAGTATAAAAAATGTTCTTTTTATACCTAAGAAATAGACAAGATCACGTTGTACTGACATGTCGTGGAATATACCTTTTATTTAAGCTTTTCATCCCAGGCAAGGCTGGAAGCCACTAGAACGCTCGGGGTTTCAGAGGATTTGGAGCGAGATCAAATAGGAGTGTTAGAGGAAAGGATGTGGAGAAGGATAGAGGATAGATCAAGGAAACTGGAGATGTCGATTGACGTTACACTTGAATAGTTGGAGATTATAGTTGTCAGGGAAACAGGAATGGGGAAGGGAGTTCCCCAGGCGTGAGAGACGTGATATGAGGCTATTGGAGTAGAAGAGACGTCTACATTTAACAGTTTCTACAGTGAAAGGTTAACGGGATGCCAGCCTCGTAGGACGCTTGAATTCATGGAGCCTGGGAACCAGCGATAGCAGCTCATCGGAGCAATTACCATGGAAGTATTTATAAAAGAGACAGAGAGAGGCGACGGTGCGTCTGTGAGAGAGAGAGGCGACGGTGCGTCTGTGAGAGAGAGAGAGAGAGAGAGAGAGAGAGAGAGACTGCAGACAAGAAGACAGATCAGGGCCAATTACATTGCATACCCGTCTCTGGATCTTGTCAAGAACCTTGAGGCAAACAGAAGGGGCTCCAGACCATATATGGCAGCAATACTCCATGCAAGGTCGGATGGTTGATTTGTAAATTAGAAATATACTTGTATAAATTACATATATATAGTTGAGGAGGGGTAGACGCCAAACACGTATTATAGAAGTGAACATATATTTCAATTCTGTCATTAAATAAAAGTTTATTTGTGGAATTCAAATGTGGAGTTTAATGCAAAATATGCCTTCCTTATCAACAAGCGTTGGCTCTGTGAAAACTAAAGTTTTCTTCCTCGATAATGCTTTCAATCTATCTATTTATCTATAAACACATACAGCGATATCATTAATATTGACATCACTGTAGTGGACACACAGACCAAATCATATATATATATATATATATATATATATATATATATATATATATATATATGAGATAGGGCCCAAAAAGATTTGATCAAATATGATGGATGTTTTATTTTGGTGAGGCTTGAGAATATCGCGTAAATATTGAAATTGTATCTCATCATCATATGTTCATACATATTTTACAATATCTATCTATTGATAAGTATATGGGTATAATGCATATATAACTATATCTATATCTATATCTACCTAAATACATACATACATACATATATATATATATATATATATATATATATATATATATATATATATATATATATAGATAGATAGATAGATAGATAGATAGATATATAGATAGATAGATGGTGATTGCAAAGTAACTCCCTATTTTATGTAAGGATGGATTTTCCCGTCTAACTATAATTTGTACAAGAAATAAATAAAATAAAGAGTTACTTTTAAATTTCCCTGTATAAACATAATTCGAAACGTTATGTTACTTGCTGATACCTGTGTTTGCGTAAAGTCCTTGGAAATCATTTTGTAATGCCAAGGTGTTTTAAATGCTCTTTTGCAAGGTGAATGGTTTTGCCATTGGACAATTGGACTACTTTTCTTCGAAGTAATTCGTCAGATCGAAGTAAGTGTTCAATTTATTCCGCGTTTGCATGTATTGTTGTATTTTTAGTGTATTACATAAATTTCTGCTCGTCGCATTTTGTTTTTTGTGTTGTTTGTTTAACGATCAAGAAGTGACATCCACGCCAGAAAAAAGCTCTTCGTTGTGGGCAGGAGATAAACCAGCCTAGAAAGGACCCGAATAATGTAAATGTCTCAGGGAGCAATTTGAAAATGTTGTGAAAGAAAATGAGTTGCTACCGGTGTCATCTCTGCTGAAGTCGCTAAACACCAAAATGATCTCAATGTTGACTGTGGACGTCAAAACTCGCAAACTGACCGGCGTCAATAGGGAGACAATGAAGGAAGCAATTATGAGCCTGAAGATCCCGGCTAATGTTTTGCACAGAAGTAGAGCTATGTGGGATATCCTACTGGCATCAGAAGACGCTGTAAAGTCACTGACGTGTAGCATAATGACAACCAAGTTGATGAGGCTCCAAACGGATTACGATAGAATCAGGAAGACGAAAGTAATACTATATGGAGTGCCCCTTATTTTGCTCGATCACTTGGTTTTTTTCGTGTCAAAATTTGGCCAGATTGCACGTATCTTTACCGTCAGAATTAAGTCCTGGATAGCCACCGGGATTTGGACGTCGCGGATAGAGGAAATCTTGCGATACAAACGCAATTCTCATCAGGTTCTGGTCTGATTCTTTTAGCATCAACTGAAGATGAAGATCTGAAGTGAGAGAAAACATTTGATATCGATAGATTTCAGCGAAAATCTGGTGAAAGTGTCGAGCTTGGTTTGTTCGAAAGGGGCTAACTTTGATTTGTTTTAAGTCCTCTTGGTCACAATGGGACTTTTTCCTGTGATCCTTCCTTTTGGGTAAGGCATATACTATTTGTTTTCCTAGTTAATTTGAATAAGATTCTGAGATGTGGTATTGTAACTATTTACACTATTTATTGTAACTATTTACACTATTTGTATTATTCAGACCTTCCGAACAATGTAAATAGTGTGAAAAGTACCCGCAGTAGTATTTTACTAACGACATCCTTTCTGCTTTCTATCCATAGGCAAGACAAATATTTTCGCAAATCCAGCACACTACGCTTTGTTTACACATTTTTCAGTTGGTGAATTAAATATTCTTCCCAGTAATAGAATCATTGAACTATAAGAAACATCTGTTTCTAATTCTTACCTAATAATTATTAATCTGGAAACTATTCAAAACTGTGTGTACTAAAAACTAGTAAAAGTAAGATTGATAGTCAGGAATTATGTTATGGTGAACCCAGAAAAGATCGAAATTATACTTATAATTTATATTGGCTTTGCAAAACAACTCAAACGGCATTCAAATTAATTACAATAATTCAATACAAGATGTGGAGATTTCAGGTTTTCCTAAACCATTTCAATTCATTCGAATATTGATTGTAAAGCCAATTAAATATTCCAGTGAAACATTTGGCGATATATTTACAAAGAAGAAATACTCGTTAACGTTCCAAGGCTTTCCTATTTGAATTTTCTATTGAATCTAAATTCTTAACAAATTAATGACTAAGCCTCTTGCTAGGCCCAAGATTATAAAAAAGCCGTACAAATACTCCTATTGCATCGTTGCATATTTCAACTTTAATGTTTTAACAAAATATTTTAATAATACTCGTGAATATATTTACAGTAAGGTTCACACTGTACAAAGACCGCAGATCCTTCGAGGTAGAGACATGTTAATAGATAGTCTATACGTATAGGAGGGAAAGATAATGGTTACCTCTAGTCTTGAATGATGTTAAGATTGTAGAGATCAAAGATACATCCAGTTGGTAGTCGGTCCTCAGAGCAGTCAGTCGCATGAAGTAGCTGCTTCAGTGGAATTTACTTCTCGCCGATGGAATTCGGAAGGAATGTGAATGGTTTGCTATTATGTAAGTGACACAGAGGATCCAAATCATGGAGGTTAGACCTAGCGGAACGGAAGAATTTAGTTCGTCCGAGAAATTTTCATGGTAGTAGAGATAAAACATGTGAGGCTATCCACATGCACGCCTTTATTTAAAGAAATACAGGGCACAAATGAAAAGATTTGATATTGCAAAGAATTTCCTTTTCGCTTAGACAGACATTAAAATAATGGCAGTTTTATCGCTCCTTACATATTTTTTTCTTTCATTCCAAACGATCATAACCGAATGGGTCAATATTTCTGCCGTTTTGGGAGGACATAGCGTACGTTATAACAAACTAAGGTACTACGAAATAAGTATAATTATAATATGATTTTCATTTGGTATTTTGTTGGATTAGGATCGATTAGATATATAGCTATGAAATCAATTGCAATATTATTAAATACTGGTTAATAAGTGCATCCGGACGGGAAAAGCACATCACCTAATCTTGATAACCAATCGAGATAAAATACCATTGCATTTTTCAGATATTTACTTCGATCATAAATCATTTATCTGTCAGATGGTTTTGTAAATTGGCATATCGCATGTATTTAAGAGGAACTAAAAAATCCAAGATAGTTGCTGGAAGCAAGCACCAATGTTTTTTTATTTAGTTATGAATTGTGAATCTGAGAAATTTACAAATTCTTTCACACCCTTTTGAATAGGAACAATATGGAAATATTTTTTATATTTTACTTGCTATAAATTATTATTGTTAATTATGGCAGCGATGTTTAATTTCACTCAACAAAAATAGAGATTTATTTTTTTTAAACTTAAATAAAAAATATTGAATATGCTTTTCCTCTGTGAGATGGTCCTCTTCAAAAAATGAACAATTTCTGCTCCATACTGTAGACAGATTTAATAATAAGAAATGGTAAATTTATTTAGAGATTATTGTTAAAATCCAAAGTATAAACCACCTTTTACTCGGTCCTTATTTAGAATCTGTCACTTTCCTCACGTAGCTTTTGTATGGATATTTTCATGGTAATTGTTCTGATGAGTTTTTCTCTTTGATATATCGATTATATGAATTTAAGCGAAGTACGAGTTTAGCAGCTAGTTTTGATCAATTTATAGTTGAAATTATAGGTTCTACGCCAACGGTTCCTTATGTCGCACTTCCCGATTGTGGAATTCTCTTTTTCAATTTTGATTGTCAATAATTATCTTTCTAAATTATGCTTTATTGTTGGGCTCATTGCATAATAATTTATATCTTTTTTCTCATATTCTTTCATACTCAGTATCTACTTGCGTCATAATTGTCTTGTTTGAGGTGAAATAATTGCAAAGATCTATTGTGGAATTAATATGAATTTATTATTATAAACCGATCAAGAGGTTTCCAACACATTTTACAGAGAAATATTACGAGGTATTTATGTTTAGCCTAAGAGCACGCTGAAAAGAAAGAGTGTTAAATGTCTGATGATTATTCATTTAGTGATATAAGTCGGACAGAGAAACTGACTTGCATCATACCCTAAATTAAAATTAAAATATTTTTTTCGTGAAATATCTCTGAGAAGCGGAAAACAATGGGTAAGTCTTCATGAATAAAACATTCATACTGAAAATAATCGATGCAAAAGAAATATGTGAATGATGATTCTTCTGAGCAAAAATGGAATATATTAATGAAATAATTCAAGACCCCCCCAAAAAACAAAACAAATGATATCTTTAAAAAGTCGAGAATGAATATTACATTATATATTCTATGAAACCACTTTTTATCTAAACAATAAAGCATGCAACATTTAATAGATTAAGCCCACTGGTTTCTCAAGATATAAGTCATTGTATGAAAGGACAATACGCTACAGAGATTAAGTATAGACTCTGAGTTTATTTTAAGATCTATTCAATCTTCCCTGTTCTATTATTATGATTTTGTTCAATACTGAAGCATTATTAGTAGAACCATTTAATGGATTGTGGTTATATTTCCCAAGATGATATTACCAGTATAGTACGGATGTTTATTATTAAACTTAAAAAGTAAGAGATTTTGAGAGTAACTAAGGAAAATTAAGGACATGAACTATTTTAAATAATATATCAATTAATTCTCTTATTAAATATCGATTGATTTTATCTTAACATTTTGTTGTGATGGGCAATTTTCACTAACGATTTTATGACTAAATACCATGAAACTTGGTAAAACAAGAAAGCTTGAAAAGAAGATATTATCTACATCGGTCTGGAATGGTAAAATTATAGTATCGACAAATATTGATCTTCTAGTGAAAGGTTTAAAAGTTCACGGCTGCTTACGGGTTAATAAATATAGCAGAAGTAATTTAAAATGCGGAGATTACGCTCGAGTAAATTTTGACAGAAATATAAATATGGCAAGAAAAATAATATTTACAGACTTTTCTATTTGAAAAAGACACTGATACATAAATATGACTGATCTTTATTGACATGCTTTAAATAATATTCAGAAAATTTATTTCTGCATCATTGGTAATTAATTTTTCTCTCGGATTAATGTACGTTCACAAGTGAGTATATATATATATATATATATATATATATATATATATATATATATATATATATATATATATATATACACACACATGGATGGAGGTATTTATTTATATACGTAAATACATTCATATATATATATATATATATTTCTTCTTTTTATTTATTCATGTGATGGCTGTTTCTGCATATGTTACACGCATGAAAGCATATGCACAAGCACAGATAAAAATTAATATATAATAATTAGACGTATGTTATGTTGTCATTATTTTTTAGCTAATATTACTCAATTTGCATATATATATATATATATATATATATATATATATATATATATATATATATATATATATATATATAAGTTATGTTATCGTTAATGTATGTTGTCATTATATATATAAGTTATGTTGTCATTAATTTTTTAGCTGATATTATTTAATTCGCATACACACACACACACAGATATATATATATATATATATATATACACACATATATATGTGTGTGTGTGTGTGTGTGTGTGTGTGTATATATATATATATATATATGTGTGTGTGTGTGTGTGTTTGTCTGTATGTGTATGTGTTTGTCTGTGTGTGTGTATGTGTATAGACATATATTTATATATAGATACATGTAGAGAGAGCTGTCTGAAACGTCAGGTGACCTAGGAGAGGATTGTTCATATAAGTAATTTGTTTTTCAACTTTATTTTAGAAAACATGTAACTTAAAAATCCTATCTTTTAATTACTAATAACAAATATATAAATAATTTTGATATTGCTGATATCGCAGATTTTGTCATAAAGATGGCATTTCCACATTGCTTTCATTATATCTACAGATCATTATGGTTTACATACAACAGCGCTTACGATACGATGAATGATCGTATTGTCTTTCTTCTTTAAATAATTGATATAAATGTAATTGTATTTTTATTAATGACGAAAATCACAGTCCAAGAAATTGTGAGAAGAAGTTAATTAACATCGTCATATTTGTATAAAACTTATTTATTCTCCTTAGAGTTAAAATATTTAATTTTCTGTTAGGTAACGCCATAACAAGTGATATGTTCTAATTAAGGTGAATACAAAATATATACTTATAATCATGAGTGGATTATTTAATTTCCTATTTACGTATTCAATTTATTTTAAGTTTGTAGATTTTCAAACCTTATTTGAGTTTTCCTGTCTTCAAAACAAAATGCTATTTTAATCGATGAATGTGATTTTACCGCCGTTAATTCCATGATTTTTTTTATATAAATGATAAGTTCTCTAAAAATGTTGATTTGTCATTCATTTTTATTTTCTTTCACTCTGTCTTTCTGTATTGGACTTAAACTTATCTATCTGGGATATTGATGAATCTATCACTGTTGACCATGTTCACCATAGCCTATGAATACAGAATCCAGCGCAGTACGTAAACTGTTCAATGAAACAAAGTTAAAGTTTAACACTCACTATTCAGACAGTCTACTGAATCTGACTATATCGTCAATTCCACCAGCAGCTGTTCCGTAATACTTCAGTCTTCGATATCAAAGGCTGGCCGTGAATATTTCGCCACCCCAGCACATATTGTTGAATTTATCACGTGAAGGCTCATGGTCCTGCATGTGTGTCGGAAGGTCATAAGAGTAGCATTCTGTGTCAATATAGTTGGTTGTTGGGCGAAAAGCACCAATTTCACAATGGCTAGATGTCCGGAGATATAGATCACTGCCAAGTTCACGTTTTGCCTCCCCAGCGGTGTCCTGAAGAAACGCATTCTCAGTTCGCGCAAGATTGTAAAACCTCAGGTTGGAGTGTATGGAGTTGTAATTTAGTAGGATGTTACCACGAAGAGAAGTTAATTATACCAGTCAGCATCCGAGTGTCGATTCCACCATGGCTAGACAGGTTTTTGGATAATCTCCAAGCAGTGGCACCCTACATTAACACCGCTTCTACAGTGGCTCGAAAGAATCTCCGTTTGAGGTTGTCTGGTAGATGTGATTTCCAAATTACATATATTGTATTCAAGATTGCCCAGATCTATGCAAAATTGAATATTCTTTTCTTAAAGATGTGTTTGCATTCCTAGGTATGTAAAAGATTCTACAGGTTTTATTGATTCATGTGATAGAGTTTGCATTGCGACTTGTTGGTTGAAGCCTAAGTATATAGTTTGAGAGACATTGACATAGACAGTTACTTTTATTGTATAAACTCTCAATAACATTTAGGTAATATATTTTAATCACTATTTTCTTAATGATGTAAAAAATACAGAAATATCTATGGAATGAAATGCATTTTCATAGTAAGAAAAAAAGACATTTGTAATGTATTTTAATTTTTCATACTGTTTTCTGATTGTCATTTCTTGTGCATTCATTACAGAAGGTTCCCTGTTTGAATGATTGCCTGGGTCTAAATTAAAATAGTAATCCATGAATAATTTGGGAATACATTACGTATAAATCCTAGCAATGAGTTTTAGTGATACTTGACAAATTATTTGTGTATTATTAAGTATTGTTATTAAGGAAAATCTGCTCTTCCTAAAATTTTGTTAAATAGTTGTGTTTATATTGGCTGGATTTATTTTGCATCATTCACAACATCTTTTAATCTGGTGCTTTTCCGCATTTCATATTATGCTACGAAATATAAATGCGGTTATGCTTACCAGCAATAACGTTTAGCCTGTCTTTGAGTGATGGAAATGTTTTTCCAACTCTACAAGTTCCTTCTCAAAGATTCATTGTTGTAAGCCTGCTGCAGCACCGTTCGTATATCCATGACCGATGTTCAAATGAGCTAGACCAACAGAGATATTTAAAATAAAAGACTTAATTTACTTCCGCTGGGACGAATCACACTAATATGCTATGTATTCCTAATATGAGGAGCAGAAACTAGATAGAAAAAGGTTTTTACACATCCAATTCTGTTGAAGAGACATCCACGTGAATGCTTCCGCGGGCATTACGATGTTAATTTCTTCAATCAAGTGTATTTGTTTATCGTCGTTTCCATTTTAATTTGTCTGTAATTCATAGGAACAAAATCCTATGTTGATTTGCTCGCGAAACTTGTATTTGGTGAATACTTATCTTGAAAATGTCAGTAGTAATATTTGTCTATCATCTTTTCACTAAAAATCTTCAATTCCTATTACCTTGTTTTATTTCACATCATGTAACTCATGTAGCAGAATCGTTCTTTGATTGTCTGCCGTAACTTGTACTGAATGTATTCTAATATTAGTAATGTTAGTCATATATATCAGTCTCGATATTGGTAATATGTAATTTAAATCATACAAATATGCATATTAATATCACTTATAATCATTATATCACCATATTTAGAGATTCTTGAGTATCTACTTTAGAAGACAACAATTATATAACGGTTTATTCAACATGTTTTTACCAACTCATTTATCTTATAGATTTCTCCAGATTCGATTTGTTGACGTTTATTGACAATTCTTTCATTCTACACTGTTAACTTTCATATCCATTCGTCTACTATTTTTAATCAGTTCATTTTTCGCTCTATATTCATGCTGTTTACTTAATACAGCTGACAAATTTATTCTCAATCTTTCTATGTTACTGATTTGCACGTGATTCAAACCAGAAATTACACTTCATCTCGTGATAAGAACTGCACTATATCGAAACTACACAGTGCTTTTAGTAGACGAAAAATTATATAATCACTGTTTTGTAGATCTAAAAGTGATTATTATGAATATAATATGCTATAACATGATAAACAAGCATACTACGGTAGAGAAACGCCTACTTCCGCGGGAAAATAAACACTTTCATTTTATCATCCAGATGAAGGATATAACGAAAAAATTAAATTAAATTTTAATAAAATATGATAAACATAAGTATAGAATTTGTAAATCGACATTGATCCGTTTACCTTGTTATGAAACAAATGATACTTCATAGGTGCACATATGCCTCTTAGTGACTTCACATCTATTAGCATTGAACTATTTTAAACACATCGAATCTTATTACAACAGCCAACATTGTGAAAAGCTCAATAACAGTCGGTACATCTCTATGGATGATATTATGTCACGGGTTAGAAGAAGAATTTCCACTACACCTACATTCTTGCATATATATTATTAGGCTACATTAGTCCGAAATATTGGATTTTAAAATAATCAACCAAAAACTAAATCTAATGAAGCAATGAATAAAACGAGGACGCTCAATGACTACAGAAAGAATCAAATAGCACAGGTTATATAAATGCAACATTCTCTTGTCATTCGGCCACAATCAGGCAACGGTGCCCCTTCATCACAAATATGGATATTTCCATCAATTACGGGGGCAAACCTGTACAGTTCTATCAAGGACGTGGTAAGTCTGCTCAGGAGAAATTATTACTGCTATTTAAAGAAGCTATGCGAGGTTCTGGATGGGGTTTGCCCTTCAACTAAGATAATTAACGAAATATCCGAACGCCTTTCACCTAAGCTAAACTTTGAAACGCAAATTATATGGAAGCACACATTTTTACTTGTTTCTTATTTTTTTCTTATTTGTATATTGAATATAGTTACATATTAAATATTGTTGTGATGCCTTCTCTTCAAAATTTGTCTTCCTCTCCGTTTGAGCACTCGTTAATTTAACATTTAACCTTCATATACCTAGATTTTAACTCAGTCTAAAATCCTGGATATAACCAGAAAAAAATCAGTGATATTATATAAAGCTAAACATAAATGTCGTTCACAGAATCTGTAAAAATGTTGCAATAAAAGTTGAGTGAAATGCCCTAAATTGCAGTCAAGGAATTCTGATGTGAAAAAAGTTGAACACGAGAATAGAACGAATTATCCAAGCAGGACAACACGAATGCTCAGCAGTATAAATGGCAATGCATATAACAGAAGTCGAGATGATCAAATAGAATAGTTTGAAAGCGCGTATCTAAAAGAAAGCAAAAAGAATGAATGACAAATATTAGAAAGCAAACAATCCAGGAAGTGTCAAGAGGCGGATAAATTCTCTCTGCCGGAGGAAATGAATGAATATTTCATCAGTTAGTGCCGTGAAAGATTAATTACAGCATACAGAAACTGAAAAAGAATTAATAAGAGAACAAAATAAAACAGGAAATGCGAAATTGGAAAGTGAATATTTTTACGGGCATTTTCTAAAGCATTCTAAGGGAGTTGTTGAGGAATCGGCAGGGACATTGCTACCCAGGGGAAAAATAGAAACAAAATTGAATAGATCTTAAGAGTGGCCCACAGAAATATTATAATATCTATTACATGACAGCTAGGGCAGTTAGGACAATACAATAAGAAGTATCGATGATGCGGACTTAAATATGAGAACATCAAGCATATATTGAATGAATATAACAAAATTGCCCAGGAGAATTCAATGAGAATCACTGAAGTTGTGATACATTTAGATTCGAGCATCCAGATCAATGTTGTAGAACCGCAAAGTAGAAACTATCTTAGAGGATAATTCATCTAAAATTAATTGGAATATTTTGATTGAGATCGAACACCAGGTCTTGAGATAAGCTGTTGTCATCGTGCAAAAAAAATACAACTAACTTGTCATGAATTGGATTGCCCTCTTCTGACTGAAAAAAAGAAAATATCAATGGATATTTGCTGTGCCCGAGAACATTTAAGAATGACGGTAAGTTATGAAGGTGCGAGAATTGCCAATTTTGATCAAAACTTTGGGAAGATTAAAAAAATCTTAACTATTCACACTACATCAATACAATATTTAGCTAGTACTGTACAGAGTTTCTCTTACTTCAACTGGAATTAAACTTAAAAAATAAATCAATTTTAAGAAGAATATTTATGAAATTGGAAATAAAGAACACAAACAAACGAATAATGGAAGAATTTAAACGAAAAATTGTCGCCGTTTTTCTTGAATAGTATGAAAAGTTAAGAAATATTGAAGGATTGAAAGCAAAGATATGGAATACAGCTTTGATAAGATTTGAAGAAATTTACCAGCCTGAAGAAACAAATCTTCATTTTCTTTTTCAAATGACGAACATGAAATATGTTGACAATGAGGCTCTATATCGGTAACATAAAAGAGATTATGAAACCATGTATCTGAAAAAAAATATATATTGAGAATGCTGTCAAATCCATAATGAAAAATAGTACAATACACATAAAAGAATATTCATGATTTTACAATATGTTGAAAATTTATCTTATTCAGGCAATTGATGTTACAAAGAGACTTAGTAAATCCATTCTACTTTTCGCATATTAAATAATATGCATTTATACACACGCAAATGTATGACGCACTGTCTCGCTTTCTCTCTCTATTTCTTATATTGTTTACTTATCTATCTCTCTTTTAAATTTTCCCTTTCACACTGGCATCTGCGTTTTTCACATAAACTGACAATATATTAAATAAAAATATCATCTCGCAAGATCAATTACTATCGAGTAATGAGTTCGATCTTCACTAGGAACGCCTTGCATTCGCCTTGCATTCGCTCGTCTATCAACCACATTCGTTTAGTAAATAACTGTTTTCTTTTCGTCTAGATTTTCTGAGTTATTTTTGTGGAAGAAAGAATAAAACAATGTGCCTATCTGTGTTGTCATGAGTTATAGCTACTCTTGCAACATATTTTAATTTTGTAAGAAATCATTTTTAGCTAGTATATCATTAATATATTTTATAGCTTTTGTTTGATTAAATTTTTCTTTCATGAAATTCGAAGCTATAACGGGAGGTAGATATTAATTACTTCCTGTATACAACCATACCAACATTCCTTTATGACGTATATTTCAAAAGTCTCAAACAATGGTGAGATGAAGTCAGTAGTAATATCATGTCAGAATTGCAATATATTACTTTAAGGAATATCCCTTGACATTTTATTTTCAGTCAATCTGTTTTCAAAATTAATTATAATCAACCAAACAGCGAAAAGAAACGTATATTGTTTTCAGAATAACGGGTTTGTTTTGGCATAGACTTTTTCCTTTGTTTTAAAACTAATATAAATACTAAATTTCTCGAAAATACACGGCCAAGCAATTCTCTGAAAGACGCAAGATAATATTGAAAGAAACTGGGAAAACATTATTGAGGAAGAGTGACAATAATAGAACGCCTTTCGATATAGAGAGATGATGATTGTCGCCGTCTGGCAGGAAAAAAGTAGCAGCGAGAGATTTCTGCATGCAAGAAGGGCGAGAGAAGAAACTATCGTGCTCATTGATCGAGCATACGCGTGTGACAATGTGTCGCCCCCGTATTCAGGGGTGAAACGGATGGTGTTTCTTACATTGCTGGCAACGGCTCGAATGGTGATTTGGACGACGCGACAAGAGGAAGTCTTACGAGGCAGTCGTCTTTCTCATCAGGATCTGATCCGATTCTTTGAGCATCAGCTCAAGATGAAGATTAGAACTGATAGAAAACACTTGCATTGGACAGTCTTCAGCGAAAGGTGGGTGAAAGAGGCGATCTTGGTTCGTTTCAAAGCGTCTAACCTTGATTTTCTCTTTTAAGTCAACCTACTTCACATCGGAGTGGTTTCCTGCGCAGCACTCTCCTTGGTTAGGTTAGACAAGCTTTTGTGTACCTAGTGAATGTGAGTCAGTGTCGTTCCTGGTTTGTTCCCGGCTCCCTCTTTGGTTATGACCCAAGTCGAGATTCCCAACCTCTCCAGTTTGTTTGGGCCCCCTTTTCGACTCGACTGGGTCAGCTTTTTATATAATTTTTCTCCTTTCCCACTCCCTTAGCAAGAGAGCCTCTTGATTTTGTCCAAATGAGCAGAATACAGCGGCCTCTCATTTTGAGGGTTGGACGGGCCCTACTAACATCAGTTATGTTTAGTTTCTTTGTGTTAACATATTAGTTTCTTATTGGGTTCATCTCCTTCCCCTCTCATTTTGTTCATCCATAAATCTTTAAGTACACATAGATAATCATTATATTTTTAAGATATGGGGCGCGTTTTGTAGGACACTCTTGAGAGGATGCGGTATTATGGTGTATGGAAGATTGATTGGAGACAGACGAGATTTTGTGGTGAATGGGCAAATTGTAATGAGTGAATGGGTCGTGAATCAGATTAGCTAGGTATAAGATAGTTAGTGACAACCAGCTTCAACCCCTCCCCATTTCGTCTTTGTGCCATAAATGTGTAATTTTATGCAATAAATAACGAGAAGAAACTATTACCCTAGAACTCACAATTACATCTAGCAAATTGAATTTATGAGACCTAGCTTCTATTCAAGTAAATTATAAGTCAGGCTATCACAAAAAAAAGCTCATCAGCACAGATACCATTTACAGGTTTATAGAAAAGCCAGAGAGAAATTATGGTACATGATGGAAGGTATTATGGTATGTCAGAAGCGAAAACATTACAGGTTCTTTATTAGATTTTGTCACGAATCTCTAGATATATAAGCGGCATAAGCAGCAGAATAGATTTGAAAGTAATATGCCAAGCTTGGACGAACGGGAGACTTATCTGCGTGTTATTCGTGCGTTAATATTTTAGAATAGAGGAATCTTAGATAGAATCATATATCCTTAATCAGCATCATTAAAGAATTGTTTCCAAAATTTATTTGAAATTACACAGATATGAACCTATTTCCTTCTGGATTCTAGGAGAAATATTCTAAGGTGTATATAGAAACCGGAAAAAAACAATTATGAATAAAAATATCAATGTTTAATCGGAAAAGTAATTTGTGAAATAAACCAACAGTCACCGATATAATATTTATCGTATAATGATAAAACTCCCAAGAGAACGCCATTCTGTGTGATTAATAAATGAAAATTATCTATATGCATCAGAGGTTGCTGCAAGATTGGTTTTAAGTTAATAAATTGAAAACGATTTCAAAGATCATTTGACCTGAATTGGTTTCTAATCAAATTACATGCAAGTGTGAAGAGACCTGTTGACAGTTTACAAGTTTGAACTTTCAATTGAATTAAATAGCTTTTCAAAGCAAATTTTAAGTCAGCAAATGAAACGTATTCACATGTGCTGTCGTTGCGTTTTCCTGTTCATAATTTGAAGGGAATCGTATACTCTTTAGGCTATATGATTAACTTATGACATCAAAATATCCATTGTGTCTCTCAAGATAATTCTTTTCTCTTATTATCTGTGTATAGACATACATTCTTGGGTAAGAAGATGGAGTAGTTTGCCAGCTGCCTTATCTACAATTAGGAATGAAGAATTACTTTCGCAATCCAGGGATAGAGTAAAATGCCTAGCCTAGAGAACTCAGACCTATAAAGTACAATTGATTAATATAATCAATAATATCAAGATTGTAACAAAATTGAAGCGATGCATGTTGGTAAATGAAACTTGAAACATGAACAAAAGAAAGTCATTAAGTAAAGCTTTATTGGGCTCGGCTACAATCAATGCATATGTAGGTGCATTTGAAAACGTT
The DNA here is from genome assembly GCA_964036315.1 of Acanthosepion esculentum. Classification (NCBI taxonomy): domain Eukaryota; kingdom Metazoa; phylum Mollusca; class Cephalopoda; order Sepiida; family Sepiidae; genus Acanthosepion; species Acanthosepion esculentum. Next base: position 8,412,942 of record OZ038495.1, read on the forward strand.
TAAAATTTAAAAAAAAATATAGATGTTTAGAGTGATGGCGTGTTCTTAAGAAACATTATCGTTAGTGGGAATTACTTGATCATCATTATAAACCTTGTATAGTTGCTTTGTAAATATAATCTTAATGCATGAACGTTTATCTGCAAGTTGAAGAAATACAATAAATTATTAAATACATATTTTTGTATGAATTCGATAAAATGTTTACAGTCTCTCTAATCTTCTCTAATAGAATGTTCGTTGTGGTCACGCGGGTGAGGCTGCGAAAAACACAAACCCAAGATAGAGATGTATCTTAATTGAAAAATAGGAATTCTATTTGAATCTAAAGCGTGAGGCCAACATGACCAAATCACCCCCCCAAAAGGAACGCTGACTTTAGATTTTCAGTTGTTCTGTTTCTGATTAGTCTTGTGTCTATCGTCTTTTCATGTTGACTTAAAAATCGTCTAATCCTATGTATGTTTCTAATAACCATGTCCTGAAGATGGTCAACTAGACCGAAACGTCTGACGTCGACAGTAAAACAACATTAAAACAGTAATCCTGCATAATCGGATTTTGTTTAGTCTTTTCCATATTTTTCTTCATAACGTCGGATCTACACCACATATTTGCTTACATATATATATATATATATATATATATATATATATATATATATATATATATATATATATATATATATATATATATTGGTGGAAACTGAGCGTAACATTTCGTAGTAAGAGTTTAAACGCAATCTTCATGACCTTAAGCATGAAACGCACTGTCATCGTTTGCTTTTGACCCAATGTCAACTTTTCTGTTTATAATTCTATACGCTCTGTCCCTGTTATTGATAACTTTTAAAAATGGAAAAACAAAAATATTAATAAGGAAAAGATGCAAATATGATTGCAAAAATATTAGCGCATAAAACGCCACTTCTAAAATTGAAAAATCGGTTAAAAAAAAAAAATTTTTCGTGACGAAAAAGAATGATTCGTATATCACTGTAGAGGAATACTTTTTCAGAGAAAGATAATCCAATATAGAGAGAATCATAAAATACAACTACGGATATAATGAGGTTTAATGTTGCCACGAATACCCGAGGTGTACATTATACCGAAACACTGTAAAAATATAAATATCGAAAAGGTATAATAAAGCAATCAAAATGCATGTAAAAAATAATTTCCATGGAGTCTTATGAATGGAGATTAAATAACCGGCATCTTAGAAATCCAAGGAGATATGAAATTGAAATTTGTGAACGGTGTTAAAATCAAGAAAATGGCATGTAGCAAGCAACACATATAAAACCTTTTATTCGTTGACAATTATATTGAAAATTAAAAGAAAAAGTATAAGCAATTATACATAAGAGATGACAAAAGGGATACTTGTAGAATCCTAGAACGAATCATTGCATGAAAGCATAGGTGATTAAATGTTACCACAATGCATGGATTTTAATTACCTAACATTTTATTCTTTTCATTATTTTGGCATTTATTCCCCAATGAGAACATTTCATTATTATTTTAATATGGTATCATCTTGCCAGAGATTAATTTAAATGCCTTATTACTAAATTCCCTCTGTGGTCTATGAATGAAAAGTGCTTTGTAGTTATCTATGCAATTTTGGAACGTTTCTTTTAGTTGGAGAGGCTTTTCAGGATGGCATGTTCAGCTCCGCACAATGTAAACTTTTGTAGCTATTAGATGTTGATGTGCGCAGTTACTTTCCATGATTTTCAGTACCTTACTTTATCGTACACAATGTCCCTATTACAACAGGGATAATCGTAGCTCTAAGTTTTCTCATTTTTGTTACTTCAATTTGCAACTCCTTACAATTCGTCAGGCTTTTAAATTCTCTTTTTAGAAACTTTCGAATCCTGTTGGTATGTCATATCAATTAGGTGGTAGGTCACTTTTTTAAGTATTTTATGACTCTGTCTAGTCGATTTGAATCATCACTTATCATCATCATCATTATTATTATTATTATTATTATTACTATTATTATTATTATTATTATTATTATTTTCTTTGATTTCTTGTGGGTATTATTTTTTTCTGTTACCGCCCAGAGACCTAAGGTCAGAAATGACATCATAACAATTTCCACTGTGCAATTAAAAATATAACATTTTACATAAATAACGCCCTTCGTTAAGTATGGGCTGTACTCATGAGAACAATTCTTTGTATTTCTTTAAGGCATGGGCTACCAGGAATCATTTCAGTGAGTCTACTGGAATCTTTTCCAATCAATCCGAGAGTTAAAATACAACAGGGATTGTTAATGATCTCAAGTGCCACATTTCTAAGATTTCGATTTCAAGGTACATGTATTTTGATAGATTTTTGAAAATCTTCAAAAATGCATTGTAGTCTACAGGAACTGCCATATCAATAAAGAGGCATTTTCTTTTCTTTCAGGTCTCTAATAATAATGTCCGGGCGATTAGCTTTGATTGTCTGTGTTATTTAGTCCCAAAAAATTGTTACAGCTCCAATCTCAGTAACTGGGTATGGGTAGAGTTTGTTGTTGTTGGTGGTGGTGGTGTTGCTGTTGTTGTTGTTTTTTACCCTGCACTACGCATCCAATTAGGGGTACGGGGTTTATCTACATCAGCCAGCTCGGTACGGGCAGAGTATTGACCGTGAAGCGGTTTATCTTGCCATCGTTTCAGTATCTTGTCGGTTGCATTTACCTTTGCTTTCTTTTTACGTACTTTGCTGTTTCAGTCACGTGTATTATGCTTTACCTGTATTTCTACACGCAATTTGAACTTATTGGCTTTCTTTATTATTACTATTATTATTATTTCCTTTGAATTCTATTGTATGCAGATTTTGATGCTTGTTCTGTGGTTCCAAGCAAAAACAGTACTACGGCATTTATTACATGCACATTTTTGTAATAAAACACACATTTTCTCCAAAGATTGATTCCACTGTAGTGTTTTAATTTCGCTTGTAAGCACATATATTGTATTCCCGTACGATATGGGCTTCGTATAATCTACTTCAAAGAGCTCATGAAAACATTTCTCAAACAAATCCATTGTCTCATCTACAACTTGTTACGTAGACTCAGTCACACGATCGATAGTAATAGTCAGATGGATAGTGTTAGGGACACGTCCTAATATCGGTAGCTGGATCTAATTTGGACAACTAAACATATCAACATGTGATAACCCAATTCACTTAAACTTCAACAGGAAAATAATATTACTATCACTGATAACTTACCTTTTCTCTGAATAAATTAAATGGAATGTTATCCAGGGACTGGACACACTTCTTGGCAACATATTTGCATTTCTTAAGCTAGAGCAAGTTGTAACGTCTCCTGCAAAATTAACATAAGCAGAAGAAATTAGACAAATCATATTAGAATAACTAATAGCACAGTAACTTGCGTTAATTAGTCCTTTATTCGCTACTAATATACTTTCTTGTTAAATCTTTCATTATGTATCTATTAAGATGGCGAATCTGAAATTGTACCGTATATAAATGCGCCACATTTTATTCCTGTTTGTAATGTTCTTTTTCAGATTATTTTCTTATTTTATATAATTAATCATGTATAAATATAAAGTTTTGACAATTTCATTGTAAAAATAAATTACATAAATGTAAATACAATTTAAATGAATACGTAGGAGAAAACATGGGTGAAAACAGGAATTTAACCTAGAGAGGGAAAAATATTTAATGAAAGGTTAGACGCCATTCTCTGTCGTAGTATTTAGAAAGCCACTTGTTTTTTGTGGTGAGGTTGATTTTCTTTTACTGTTTCTCATTTGTTCCATCTATTGTAAAAACACTCTCACTGAATATTACACTATATCATGGAGTAGTCTTTAGGAATGTAGATTTTTTTAAAAAGCATTGCTATAATATTGTATTTGACCTAAACACGTTTATCAGCATTTTAGGGTTTTTACTCGGGTAAGTCAAAATAAAATAAGTTACACTACATTGAAGTAACTTTGACCAAGTTAGTTCTTGTCACTATTCATAATTTACTGAAAACATTTTTACACCATGCAACAAGTTGAATCCCTTTTCTATTTTATGCATATCGATTGTGCATAATTGTATTATATTGATAATATTGTATTGTGGGTTTTATATGAATCAGTAATGGAAGAAACGAGAAGGGTAAATAGTAAAATAATAAAAAGAAAGGTTTAAAATTGGAAATAAGATAAGTAAGAGCAGAGAAGAAAATAGCAAGTGACACAACAGGAAGATTAGAGTTAAGTGTTACTAAAACACTTACGTTTCCGCATTTGCCTCAGAATTGTTGGTTTTGGCAACGATATTTTGACTAAGGAAGTCTGAAATGAAATAAGAATCACTTGTGCTTTCTGACGCCTAAAACTACTGAAAGTGTCTAATGACAAATTAATTTAGAAGAGTAGAATGAAAGCGTGGGTGTTCTTTTTTTTTTAGAGCATAGATGTTCTCCATAAATGCTAGAATTTCATCGGCAAGCAGTTAATGGGAAACCAGGGATAGAGAGATCCACCAGTCTCTAGTCTCGAAAACCAACGTAAACAAAACCCGCTGTTTGTCCTAATATGTTAGTTTGTTCAATATTAATTCTTACTGATTCATGCAGGCATAAAAGACAAAGGTTGTAGTGAATAGAATTGTTGGGTTTTAACCAGCGTCCGTTGGTTCATCCCAGAGAAGAAAGAATTCTTCGCCTAATGATACGGCCCGTACGAATTCCTTTTCGGCGGGTACACAAACACGAATACGACCCAACGAGCAGACTGAGGGCTGACATTATCAACTAGCCTGCTAGTGAAAGCGTCAGCCGGGACAAGATAAGAACTCAGAAGAGAATTATCCTTAAACTGCTCGGTGCCCCAGCAGAGATTTGGCCATGTTATGTTTGATGCAGACGTCGTAAGATTGTTGTGTTACCCCTATACGAAATTATGTTATCTTTCATAAAAAATATTTGCCAAAATGTTGGAAAATACAATGTAAACAAGTGGTGCATAAAGACAAAGTTTAATGGTATTCAATTGTAATTTTTACATGATTTACCAAAATACTAATCGATTGTATTAGTGTGCGAAAATTGGTGTTCGGGACACTGTGTACACTGGTATTGTGTCTTTTTGTCAGACGCGATTAAAATGTTTTATTTATTTTTAGTGAATAAATACTTAAAACATAGTTAAATAATATCTTTAGTGTAAAATCTTTTTTTCATTTTAAGAAGATATAAAGAATAATAGATTAGTTAGATATCAAACTAATGGAGCTCCGGACAGTTGAAGATTTTTTATCATTATTATCAAACTATGTGAAACTTGTGTAATAGAAATGGGTAATGTAAGAATGTGTGTTAGGAATATCAGAGGGTAATAATAAAAGATACAGGAGGCGTGCAGGAGGCAATCGCTACGGTATATTCCGCGTTATTCACTCACCGTGGGAATTAAAAAAGGAAATTGAGAAATGTTGGGTTATGACTGTCAACAAAAACGATTAGCAGGTCAAAGGGTCATCTGAAATATAATTGTGAAAATATAAAAAACTCGCGAGACGATACTTAACCTGTCAGCCGAAAAGTGAAGTGAAATGAGAAAGGAACCTGTAAGGTTAGTCTACATGATAACCCGAGGTTTCAAGGATTGTGATGGTTGGTTGGGGTGCACTAGAATAAACCAGATCAAATACAGGGAAATAATATTTGTTATGAAAAATCAATGACTAATATAAGACAGCCCCTTCGCGCGCTCGATTTAAAAATCAAAAGAACTGTCAAGAGCCCCGCCCCCTTCGTGGGAATAGTCTCAAAAGGAATAATGAAAGAGACGAAATCCTTAGATTATATTCTAACATCGAACATCACCCAGATATTCTCGTAAATATTAGCCTACTTTAAATTATTTTAATGATCCGCAAACACAATAAGTTATTATTATATTCCAGTAGTTATGTTTTCCAATATTTTGTATTTTTCTTTCCATTTAAGATCTTCGCGGAATTACACCGATGATTTCAGCAATGGAAATGTTACTAATTTTTGACGTTTTCTCTTTGTTAAGTTGTAATTTTCTCTTGTTTGGTATAAGTTCTAGATTTCCAGTTACAAAATGAAATGGTTAGAATAATTGACAGAAAATATATTTGCAGCCGTCATAGGTAATTCCTATTAGCGTGCTTATCTTAGATCCCAAAGCAACCATTATGTTCGCTATAGCATCTGCGATTTCTATCAAAAGCGACAGCATATTGAAAGAAGAATCGACGAACCTTTTTGGGACATAAATTAAGCTACTTCTTATCTTCGACGTCATCTAGCTTGTATAGCCATCAAGGCAAGCACCTGTCATCCAAATTTCTGTCTTTTAATCAACACGCATGTTCCTTTTGGTCAAAGGTAGTTTTGCGTCACCGATATTAGAGTGAGTAATACACATTAGGTAAATGGACAACATATTATTGTTTATTTCTAATAATAATAATAATAATAATAATAATAATAATAATAATAATAATAACAACAACAATAATAATAATAATAACAATAATAATAATAATAATAACAATAATAATAATAATAATAACAACAACAATAATAATAATAACAATAATAATAATAATAACAATAATAATAATAATAATAATAATAACAATAATAATAATAATAATAACAATAATAATAATAATAATAATAACAATAATAATAATAATAATAACAACAACAATAATAATAATAACAATAATAATAATAATAACAATAATAATAATAATAACAACAACAATAATAATAATAACAATAATAATAATAATAATAATAATAATAATAATAATAATAATAACAACAACTACTGACAAACATCATCTATTATATAATTTTACTTCTCACACCCTCGCAGGATCAATTGTTCCAATAAGTGTCACAGAAGGGGGGGGGTTAAGTGAACAACATATGAGAAACGTACGGAGACGCTTTCATGAACTGAGACGATTCTCCAGAGAATTATTTTCTGAGGGCAGAGTGTAAGTCTGTAACCTAGACTTCACGACATTTAATACGAATTATTGCAAAATCGTGGCAAGATAGGTATGTTTCCGATAAAATACATGTGTATTCCATGAGATATTTAAAAAACAACTGTTCCAATAAAGCTTTAAATTTCATTATTCAATCTACAAATTATTTGCAAGAATTTCTTGGTAATTCACAAATGCAATCTTTTCATGCAATCAAGTTTCATCCTGTTACAAAATACCTGAACATACAAATGATACGCCATACTATATTCTCTGTTTACATTTATCAATTTCAGTAAACGACAAAGTTTACTTTTTCCATGGAAACATTTGTTTCGAATATTACTTTTGAAATAATTAAGTTAAATTGAATTGGTTCATTTTGACATGCCATAGCAATTTTGAAATTGAGAAATTTTAATTTTAGGTGCATACACTTAATCGATGTTTAGAAACTTCGTATATTAGAACTTTTAGCGGTAACACGCGCAATCCGAACTCTATAGCTTTCTTTTTTTTAGTTAAAGATCGCACTGTATTGCGCATCCACAGTAATTATATAATTTTATATTTAAATGAAGGATGTTAATGTAGGTATCTCCACGAGATCGATAAAAAAATGGCATCAGCATGATTAAAAAGACACCAAACTTGACGAGAACAAAATGTTATCGTCTATATGCTTATGTTATGTGGAAGAGGAAAAAACAAAGTTTTTTTTCATTAATTTTTAAAATTTTTTCCTTCTTTTTAGAATATTCTAAATTTTGATTAAAAAACTTTGTTTATCTTTGTATCACGGTCACCAGTGAAATAACATACAATTTTTATCACTTTTTTTTGTATGGCACACATCATGTTTGGAAATCTTGCAAAAATGAAAATAATTGTCGGATGTTAATGAAACTTTCAGAAAGTATTCACAGATGATCGAAAGTATTATAAATATGTTTTTTTTATTATAGTCATGTCAGAAATATTTTTTTTATATTTATTATCTCCCCACCATAACTAATTTTATAAAAACTCTAGAAATTCGCTCGCATCGGGTTTAGTGATTACAATAGTGAAAAGCACAAGGCTTTGAAGAATGCAAATCACGTTTTGTTTTGTTTTTTTTGTAATTACTCCACACGTACCTGAAAAATAGCTTTGAACTGTAATATACAAAACTCAATAAAACAAATATATTATTTAATTTCAAATGCTTTTATTTGCCTTTAGTTGTTTGTATTAATATGAACAATATTTTCTGAACGCAACAAATTTTTCCGATGAATAATAAATTTTTTATGCAGTTATTTCTTAATTATTTAACTATAATACATTTTTTACATTAAGTTGGTAAAATATTTTAAAATTACTTACAAGCCGCGTCGGGTTTTCTAAGTGTCCTTATGATATAGATCTTGTTTTAGTGCTTTATAAATTGTATCGTTTTGACTACTCCGAACTCAACACGTACTTAAAAAAATGTAATTTTTTCTTAAAAAAATTCGTTAAAATGGTTGTTATTAAAATGTACGGGAGGTAACAAAAGTATAAAAGGTCACGTGAATTGAGTTTAAATGGTGTTAAAAATTCTTAGCGAGACAAATGTTGTGCATTTTGAATTAGCGGTTTTTACTCATTGCAAAAATTTGAACATCATCCTAAGCCATTTTTACCTTCAACATTACTACATTTTTAAAAATACCATTTATTTCATTTATCATTTTACAGATTTCATTGCAATTTCAATTTTTTGAAGTTGTTTTACACTTACAGCTTTCACTTTTTTTCTTTCAGTGAGCTGTCTGTCAATTTTTCAATTACGATTCATTTTCATACTGTACCATTTGATTTATTTTTAATTTTTTTATATAGCTACTTTTTCAATATATTTCTTGAATTTGTGAAATTCTTTTTATAGATTTTTTAATTCATGTATATTTTTTTTGTTATGAAATAAGAAAGATAACATATCCAACCGAGCACTGAAATTTGGCGCACTCAGATATTTTTCGACAATTTTTTTCTTTTTTTTTTCGTTTTTTATATTTTTTGATTTAGTTTTAATAGTCTTCATTGAGATTTTAATTCATTTCATTTACATATTTTTCATACAAATAAGAAAAAGAAAAGAAAATTACCTAGCAATAGCTGATATTATTTAATTTTTGTCATCATCATTTATTTATCAAAATACTACTATAAATTTACAATTTTTTTTTTGCTCCTTATTAGTTTGTTTCATTTCTAGACATAAAGAATAACATATAACTATCTCGGTGATCATTGTGAATTCAAACAAACTATCCAGTATTGCCTCCGAGTCCTTGGTCCATTCTGTCTGCAGCTCATTGTCATCACCCTGCTCAAAATGTGTTAAAAAACAAAAATACATCAAGCCATTTCTCAAACTTAAATTATGAAAAGAAAAAAAGAAAAAATTGGGTTTTTTACAAGGTGGTGACAACTTGTTATTGTTGGCTGGCTGGCCCTTGACCCAGCAATGTCGAAGTCATTTTTTGGGCTTAATTTCAACACTGTTTTCCTCAATGCTGATTTCAAATAAAAAAACATGCAAAAAAAAAAACTGGTTTCTAATGTTCAGATATAGAATTTAACTATTTTTTTTCATATTTTATGCCCAGAAAAAAATTTTTATAATCATTTTCATTTCACCAACCAATTTCACTCAGAAATGAAAGAGCATTCTTTGCTTTCAGGAAATACTTAGTTTCATGGGGTGCAGATCAAAAGTTTCCTTGATATTTTTTTCAGATGATGACATAAGTTATTTTTCAATATTTATTTCAGGGAAAATAGGCTACAGAGTGTAACAAAATAACTATTGATATGTTTGTGATGATTTTTACTTAGGATAGAAATGTTTTATCAAGCAGATATGTATTGACTTTAGGAGGCTACAGCTACGTGACGTCATTTATGTTCTTCCGTATGATCATTCGGATCTCACGTTAGCTGACGATATGTGATGACAACACATCACTCATTGTCTGTCAATAGCGAAAGATGTTAAGAATGCCTCCCTTTATTTTAAACCACATTTTTTTTCGAAGAAAGTAAGTAAAAGTTTCCTTAGAAATATATTAAATAATCTTTAAATTAGATAATTTTCGTTAAAAAATTTTTGAACAACCTATAATTGATTTTTAAAAGAAATTTAAACTCGGATTTTAACTTAGTTTAAAAAATTTTAAAAATATGGCTGATATCGATTTTTTTTCGATAATTTTGCTGAAAAAAAAACAAGATTTTTAACTAAAATTTCGGACATGCTAAGAATGAGTAAAACATTTTTAAAAATACTCAAAAAATACTTCGGTATTTCTTCTTAATAATGATATATATACTTAAGCAGATAAATAAATTTCTCATCAAATTTAAGGCCTTTCTTGTCAAGCTATACTGTTTTTTTTTACATTTCGTGGAGGTACCTATGTTAATGCTATTTTCCTACGTCGATATCTGTTCCGCATAATGAGGCGGAAGGGCTTGGAAAATCTGATACTCACGATTGAGACAAAGGAGAAGAGTCAGAGGAAATTAACGAATAAAATATTTGGTAAATTTGAGTAAATGAATGGCGAAACTGTTTGATGAGAAATAACAGAAAAACATTTTTTTATTGAGATCTATAATGGAAAGTTCGTTTTGGAGAACCATAAGCGCATATTTCCCGAGGAAAGACATCAATTAAAGAAGAATCATTTAGACATACATCTACGAGACATAATTAAATATAAGTTGCTTTGTATTATGTGGGAGATATCAGACAATAGGTATTTCGTTGTTCAACTTAAAAAGCAACGACACTCGCCATATATGTATGATTGTTGTAAGGGTTTTTCGCTTTAGTTAATCTGACAACATATTTTTAACACAAATTACATACTCAGTAAAGAAGAGTCACTCAATGTAGATGATTACTGAATGAGGAAGTTGTATGAACGTAAGAGAATGAATTTAATGAACAAATTATTAGGACATCTAAGAAAGATAGCGCCCAACTATACTTATAGTAGATAAATATATACAAAACATTAATATGATTATTATATTATATTGATTAAGAAGAGAGGAACCAAATTCAACGCATAGAAATATTTGTATATCCGAAGTAAGTAGTATTTGTGTGATTGCATTTCATATAACAATAAATGAATTGATATATCTCAGAATTCGTTCGCTTCATTAAAATAAAATTATCAAATTATCAAATAATTCGTCCAAATCAGACTATACAGTAAATAACTGTTACGATTAAGAGATATTCACATATCAATAGGATACATTTTGAAATATAATTTTTTTTCGGAAAGCATTCCTCTAAGAATTAAGTTTGAATTGTACATTTATATTTCCCTTGATGAGATTCATCGTAAATAAATATAATATTATCAAGACTATTTTACACAATATACTATCTATGTGCTACCGACGATCTAGTGTATAATTGTACCTTTGTAAAAGTCAGCAAATAACGCATTTTTCAACTACAAATTAAATAAATGTAACCATATATGTATGTGAAGATTGCAATGATAGGTTAAAAAATCGTAATGTGTCACACATATTACGTCAGATGAATTGATTATAGAACTTTCCCAAGACGACAATATTTTAGAGACAGTCACAACATATTATCTGCCTTCAATCAACCTAAATAATTCTCACACAAATAAGTACAAAAAATAAAAACATTAAATAAGGTAAGGAAATATAAATATTTAATAATAAAAGAAAGAATATATAAATAATGTTCGATTGAAGAAAACAAATACATTATGGAAGAATTAGAAATGACATCGTTATCATATATATATATATATATATATATATATATATATATATATATATATATATATATATGAGAGAGAGAAGAGGTTATAGTACTTCCAAAGAGAAAAAATTGTGTATATTAAAAAGAAGAGATAAACCGCAAACGTTTTTGTTTGTAATGTGGGTTTTTGAAAAAATAAATTATGTTTGATTTTCCATATTTTTATACACTTGTTTCCGGTCTCGCAACCGTCATAAGTCAAAGCCTGTAGATTTCCACATATTATAAAAAATAATAAAGTTTTTTCTCATTTTTTCCATGTTAAATATTCTCAATATGAGACATTCTCTTTTTTTGTGTTAGCGACCCCAAAAAATGAATTATTTTTTAATAATATGCGGAAATCTCCACGCTTTGACTGATGACGTGTAGAAAAATTATGGAAAATAAAGCATAAAATTTTTTGAAAAGAATTCACATTACAACCAAAAACATTTGTGTTTTCTCTCTTCTTTTTAATACACACACACACACACACACACACACACACACACACACACACACACACACACACACACACACACACACACACACACACACATATATATATATATATATATATATATATATATATATATATATACTTTTACAAATTTGGGGAGCGGTGACTCATACCAAGACAAGGACAAAAGTCCATATAAACATATGCCCGCAAATACTTAGTTTAAATTTTATGGTAGACACGATTAAATATAAAACCCAAGATACAATCCAAAAATAATTTTACAAAATTTGGTGCGGTTCCTGACACCAAAAGCTCGTAAAATGTCCAGAAATCCATCATTGTACTTCAGTAAAGCAACTTGTTCAAAATCTACGCTTGCTTCAACACACGCAGTCATCCGTCAAATGATTCACTGGCGCGTCCCTTCAAATACTCTCACACGATGTCGAATGGTTTTGCAGGCTCCCATTATACGTTTCTGTATCATTAATGTCTGCTGCAAAAACCAATTGATTAAGTGGCCGCACAGATAAAAATCCAATGTATTGATGTCGGTGGAATATGCAGGCCATGGAACATGTCTTTTACTACCTATCCATCTTTCATGCTTGATGCCAGCCAGTTAATCGCTCATAATATAACTAAAATGTGCTAGGGACCTATCATCCATGAACCCCATACGTCATCCTACTAGCAGGGATTATCCTCTAGCAGGTCAGGAATTTTGTTCGAAGAAAATCCGTGTAGACAGCTCCTGTAAGACGTGCTGGGTGAACATATGAACCTACCATACAGTAACCTACAATTCCAGACCATACATTAATCGTGAACTGATGCTGGTGTCAAGTCTGCATTCACTATTGTGATTCAGATCCACCCATAAATGTTGGCTGCCTAAATGTCTTATTCCATTTCTTCCAAATATTGCCGCATTCATTTGCAAGACTTAAGAGACAAATAACTGATCGGTAGAATGTTCAATACACCATCGGCTAAATTTATCCCGTGGTGAGTGATCAGAGCTCGAAAAATCCTACACACGATGCAAATTATACGGAAAGTGGCGCTCCCCATGAAGTAACCGCCATGCTGTACAATGTGATGTATGAAATGCTAGGGCCCCTTGACGTGTGCTGATACCTGGAACCTCTCTGAAAGCCGGTAGAATGGCTTCTTCATGGTCAAGCGTACAAGCGGATCTTGGTTTTTCTCGTTCCATAGTTTGTGTTGTCAGGGATGTTGTCTCAGCAATGCGACAATAAACAGCTGCAACGACTCGATGACTCGGCAGCATCCGGGCTGGAAACGCAATGTGATACAGTAGTGCCCACTAAAATTAGCGATATGAGTCTACTGTCATTGTTAAACTGAACAATAGTACACACGTTAAATGTTGAAGACAGACTAGACACAAATTTAGAGGAATGACAAATGTAACACTGCGCCATCAACCGTAAGCATTCTTTAAATTTAATGACTCCAAAATAAAGGATTTGCGGACATATCTTCATATGGACTTTTATCCTTGTTTTGCTGTGAGGAACTCACACCCAATTTTTTTTAAAGTATTTCTGATACACACTGTATAGAGATGCATAGATAAAGTGTTTAAAAATGGTTTCATCTTTTTTTTTTTGGTGATAGTTTTTCCAATGCTGAACTTCTTGCAAATTGAATCATTTGTGGAATTAAGACATTCCTGATGTCACAACTCTGGCCTGGTTATGTTGCAAGAAGAAATTACGACAAAATTTCTAAGGACAGATTGACAATGAACAAAACTTTTGGATAACCGTAGCACAGTTAGAGAGAAAAGATGGAGCGTAACTTCTCAGATCTCAACGTACCCATACTAACTTCGAGCGAGTTGCCCTGGATTGTTCTATGCATACTGTCTCGCCATTAACTCGCATGGAATTTTCCATTTGTAATAAACACGAATTTGACAGTTACATTATTTCTCGATTCTTTTGTACACGGTGACCCCCAAAAATGGGAAATTTTTAACAATCCAATAAAACCAAGAGTGATGGAAGGAAAAATATTTAATTCATAGTAATTGAAACATTAAAACATGCCATTTAAGAAACAATGATGGAATTTTCATTTTTTTAAAATTACGTCCTGTAGATGGCGTCCTCCTGTACGAATGCATTCTTGAAATCTACTGCAACATCTCAGCTGGGATACTGTGAATCTCATTCTCTTTACTAAAATGGTGAAATGTTTACTTGCTCAGGGTCACTGTCTCGCATTTTTGCCACTTGCTCATGTCTGGCAATACGCACTTCAAAAGTTCCCATTTTTTGGGGTCACCCTATATATGATAATCCGCTGCATATTATCAATATTTTATACGAGGGTCATTCAATAAATAAGGTGAATTTTTCGGTATAAGGACTTCTAATACAGATAGAAGGTTACTTTTTTTTCTTTTTTTTTTTTACTTTTTTTTCACATGGATTTAATTTCTTTTGCAGATTAAAAATCTTTCAGCGTTTTGGCGATTAACAAAGATGTCCAACCAAGAAGCATGCTCCAGGATTGAACGGCGGTCTGTTATCAAGTTTTGGGTTGCTGAAGGGTGCCAACCAGTTGAAATTCATAGGAGAATGTCAACTGCGTATGGTGCCTCATGTTTCAGCCAAAAAATGTCTGCAAGTGTGCTAAATTGTTTAAAGAAGGACGGAGCAGTATTGAGGATGAAGACAGGCCTGGGAGGCCTACAGAAGTGAAGTCTCCTGAGGTGATCGAATCAGTCAATGACCTCATTCAGTCTGACAGAAGGGTGACAGTGGATGACATTGCAAGTTACTTTGAGCTTATCTGTTGGGACAGCACACAAGGTCAGCTGCCGGTGGGTGCCAAAGATGCTTACTGCAGAGCACAAACAGCACAGCATCCCAAACGGTGCAGACCATCAACGAGCTGTGCTGGGAACTGCTCCCTCATCCCTCTTGCAGCCCAGACCTTGCCCCTTCAGACTTTCACCTGTTTGGTCCCTTGAAAGGGTTCAGGAGAGGCACGAAGTTTAAAAGTGACGATGAAGTCAAAAGTGTTGTGAGCGACTGCCTGAGAATTCAGTCCAAATCTTTTTACGCTGAGGGAATACGGAAGCTTGTGCACAGATGAGGAAAGTGTGTGACAGTGCCTAGGAGACTACGTTGAAAAACAAGAAGTAAAATTAACCTTATTTATTGAATGACCCTCGTATTTGTATACTTTCTCTTTTCATACATAGACTACATCATGGTTTTCATTATAGACCAAATGACAGAAATTGACAATATATTTTCACGTGTACTTAAGTTTCCGTCAACATGAGGGGGTCAATTTCTAGTTATATTAAATGTTATGCGACACTTTTCCAAGCACTCCGGCAAATATTGTGTATAACTGTCATATACATTGTCTGCACTTTTAAATATTTTACTCTTATTCGCTTTCAATTTAGTTAATGTTTGGTCTCCTGTTCTCATATCAAAAGATTCCTTGTTATTCTAGTTCACGATAACTTTTTTCTACAATTCATTAGATGATCCATTTGTCATATTAACACAATCTCATATATGACTCCAATTGTTGATTGGCTTATTAACGTCATTCTTTTGTTGTACGCACTAACGGTTGTGCAAGTACGTTCGCCATAACGGCTGCTTTCAAGCAAATATAACTAATTTTCACAGTTCCTGTTTCTCATTGAAAATTAAATAAGTTTTCTTCAGGAGAAGATTTTGTTGCAGCTAGAAATAGAAAGAATGTAATACATTTTGCCTATTTTTATTGCGCTCTAGTAGGTAAATTTGTGCCAATTCCTTTTCAGATTTAGGTAGGGTAAAAATGAGTGGTAAACACTTTTGGAGAATATGTGCACTTACAGCGAGCTAAATAATGGGTTCATTTCGACATTCCAACCACCTAAAGAAGGCCGAAGTTTACGACGGACGAAACTTTGTGATAAATATGGCAACAAATATGAAGACAATAGTCCGCATAATGTAAATAGTGTAATAATACCTCATCTCAGAAATACACACAAAAACATGCAATGATAACAGCAAAAATTGTAGTAGTGGTAAATAAATGATTATTGAACACATTAAGCTTATAATTCCCAGAAATTCGTACATAGATGTCCTTAAGGACACATGACACAGTGGATAGAGGCGTTGGTTAGATCCAGTGACAGTGTGAGATCAATACCTGGTTAAGGAAGTGGAGAACTTGGACAGGTGAAATAAGAGGAGTTAACTGGTATCCATTAAACATGGTACGTGGAACTAGAACAGTCTATTCCAGCGAGCGATATATAGGGTTCAGTTTGACATTCCAACCACCTGAAGAAGCCCGGAGCGTCCAACGGCTGAAACGTTCTAATAAATATAGCAAAAAAGATTGTCCGAATAATGTAAATAGTGTATGTGCTTTTACCAATCGTAAAGTTCTCACTGAAGTATGCTGGAGGAATAAACCATTTTTACAAAAGGAAAGATCGTGTTTTTGCGTATTGTTGATTATTTAGTTCAAAGATCAATGAAATATTACCGACATTATCATTTGGTGTTTCAACATCCCCGTATTACTACTGTACCAAATACTAAAGTGTTTGGATCAGTCAAAGTTACACCTTTCTCTGGTCTTCATAAAGGACAAATTATTATCGGAATTTATTAGATTTCATGTTCCTTTTCATTAAGGTCGGTGCTGCCAGAGTACATGCGATAATTCCAATAAATCACCAAAAGCAAGAGCTATAAACTCTGTTTCGAATAATGCGATAAATATCAGGTTATTATCAGATATCAATTAAATTTTAAACATTTAATCATTAATTCAATGAATCTTATTTTAGCTTAAACATCTGTGGAATATTTTTGTTCATTTACAGTTCGCTTTCGATTTATCTTGAATATGATTTGATAAGGAGTTGATAAAATTTCCCTTTTCAATATATTTCTGTAAGGAAATTCTCGGAAGATATTACATAAGTAAAAACGAATCTATGCAATATCAAGCGGGCATATCTTTAGAAAAAACATTTTTGAAAATTGACAAGCATAATTCAATAAATCTTTCTTGTAGGGATTTTGTGCTTGCTTCATTTAATAAAACACATTATTTTATTTCAGGAAAACATCGACAGTAAATATTTGCATTTGGAAAAGTTGCTTTCCAATAGATTTTTTGATGTTGCGAGCTGAAAGAAAGGAAAGGGAAAGTAACCCGTTAAATGCATCTATTCGATAATCTTTGTCTAATAATTTTCCTCATTTTTCTTATTTTAATTTTTAATACTTTTTGTTACAATATGTTTCGGTCTATTTAATATAATATACCACTAGAAGCATGGCCCGGCGTTGCCCGTGCTTGATTCAAAAATCGTACGACTCATACAGCAATCGCTTTCACTTGACTTAAAATATTTTTGCCCACCCTTGCTTTTAAAGGAATGCCATTTGCCATGCAGATGTTGCTACATGCCTTACTTCTTGCCGATCTCACACTGCGAATTTTTTCTAAGTTCTATACTAAACATTAAATCTGTTACAAAAAAAGAACTAAACAAAATGAACACAAAACGATCAGCTTTAAAAAAGGACTCGTAACTGGAAAAACCGAATGAAAAAAGAATGTTAACAACAAATACTTTTTCACACCCAACCCAGTTCTGTGGAATCGGAATTCACGTTGGGTTTAAGCAAGCGAATGTGCCAACTGGAGTAGAGTGCCATGCAGATTTAAATTCTTCCCACTTGTGTCGAATGCAGCTATCGGATTTTGCATGCGAGCATGCTAGGTAACATTCGTGTCAGTCAGCTGTTGGCTCTCACGCTGGCCGACGGAATCTTCCTGCCTATTCGTGGCAGCCAGCTATAGGCTCTCATTCTGGCCAGTAGAAAATGTCCACAAACTACATGAAAACTGCCGTAGAAACATGAAAAATCGATTATTTCCCCTATCGATGGGAGTTGGGAAATGCAAAGTCGGTCTTAGTCTTTCTACTAACTTGGAGCATGTGCATGTAAATTTTGGTGCAAATCTGTCGAAGATTGCGGGCCTACATACCTTACACCCACCACACACATCCTACCTTTTATAGATAGAGATAAAACGTAAAAAATGAATATGCTTTCTAAAAATATCACTTAAGTTGTATTGAATCATGTAAAAAAATATTTAATATTTATTAATACGTTAAAGATTAGTGGTTCTATTGGAGTAAAAATAATGATTTCCAGACGTAAACATAATTAACACGTTCATAGGTTAAATATATTTGCACGTTGTCCCTTACCCCATACATCTAGAGAAAGGTAATTATTTCTTACATAACACTGTTCATTACACGTCAATCTTCTTAAGTTTTGTTGAAGGATTGACTTCTGTATTACGGTCTAGCAAAAATCTATGAATTATTTGAAGCAGAAGATATTTTTCAGTGTAAAAACACATATTATTCTGCAAATGAAAATTACTATAAAATTTCTTTGAGAATAAAAATAATTTTTGAAATATATGTAAACCATATCTGGGTGAGAGGGGTCGTTCTTTTCACAATGATTTTAGCGTGTACGTGAACGCTCCGACTTCGAATTCGGCACACTAAACTTTCATTCCGAGGCGCTATACATTACACCAGCTGCACATTTGTTTCCAAGAACCCTCTGAGTGATATGTTTAATTTAAAGATATTGTAAAATGTTTTCAATTTTTTGTGATTATTTAAAATAAGAAGAAATTTTATTTTGAAGATGTCTCTGTTTTCCGAATTTCAATAATCTGAGCGAAATATAGAAAAATGTGTTACATGTTTTGATACATTAGACTGAAACAGTTATATTTCAAATGAAAACAAAATATTACTGAATAGTTAAGTTTTATATAATTTTCATGTAGTTTACGGTATTTATCATAAATTCTGACAATATCGATTATAATCCTCTCTCTGTCTCTCTGTCAGTTTCTCACTCTTTCTCTCAATCTCTCTCTCTCTCTCTCTCTCTCTATATATATATATATATATATATATATATAAAGAAATATAGTCTTAAAGTGTGCTATATTTATGGGATAAAGTGCTCAATATCAGAGATAGAGCGTCTGTAAATATAAAAGTGAACATAGAAGTCAACACTTAGAAGCGACAGTCAGTTTCATGCTAGATTCAATCTTCAGGCCACGATTGCATCTAGCATGAAGCAGACAGTCGCCTCTAAGCGTTGACTCCTATGTTCACTTTTATATTTATGTATATATATATATATATATATATATATATATATATATATATTCATATGAAGAAATATAGTCTTAAAGTGTGCTATATTTATGGGATAAAGTGATCAATATCAGAGATAGAGCGTGTGTAAATATAAAAGTGGACATGGAAGTCAGCACTTAGAGGCGACAGTCTGTTTCATGCTAGTGCAATCGTCAGGCGACTGACGATTGCACTAGCATGAAACAGACTGTCGCCTTTAAGTGCTGACTTCCATGTCCACTTTTATATATATATTCATATATATATATATGTGTGTCTGTGTGTGCATAGTTTTAGTATTATTTTAGTAATATATATATATATAATATTAAATATATGCTTTAGAATGTTAGTATTTTATATATATATATATATATATATATATATATATATATGTATGTATGTATATATGGAATTTTTTCCATTTTTGCTCATACATATATAATTTTAATAAGCCTTTAAGGACTTGGTTGCTATGCTTATACTTGACTTTATTTTGGGCTATAATTCTCTTATATAAAGGGCTTCAAAGATTTTTAGGTTTTTTATTATTATTGTTTTTATGTAATAAATATATCCGTTTAATCTGTCAGTGTGGGTCTGAGTGTTCCTTTAAATACTAAGACCTTTAACTATGGTCGGCCAAATGAAATGTAAAAATTTCTATTATCATCGTCGTAGTAAAGACAACAGACATATTGACATTTTATCAGAGGGGCATTCTCACAAAAAAACATTTCAATTGATATGCAATTTTGGCCGTTTGTAACAAAAAGTGTATATATGTATTTGACAAAATGGAAAAGTTGCTTCCGTTATAAAATCCAAAAAGGACGTGTAATTTGAACTTCGAAATTTAGAACGCATTATAATCAGTAAAAAGGAACTGTTGAAAGTCTTTGAATTTAAAGAAACATATATACATATTCTGAGACAACTTAAGCCCCGAAATTGACCTCTGATGAGATTGAAAGTACTCAGGAATAAAAATGTTTATAAGAAAATTTTGGTATTTTTCTCATCCAATTTTCGAAGTTTAACAGGAAATTAATCCGTGAATATGAAAGGATCACAATGGAAAATAATCTACATGATATGTCTAAGTTATTTAATTAAAGCCGTTTGAATACACACATACACAAATTTCACTCACATTAATCCTATTAATGTTCAAGATTTGTTAGCCAGCATTTCTTGCAAAGTCTGTTTAGCTTAAATGACTTTTCCCTCATTACTATATATATATATATATATATATATATATAGGGGATAATGTATAAGTGGAAAAGTTTTCTTTTGACCAATTTTGTACTTTAGTAATTTATCGGACGAAGCTTATATTGGGCTGACTTTTTATTTGTATAATATTTATATATATATATATATATATATATATATATATATATATATATGTGTGTGTGTGTGTGTGTGTGTGTGTGTGTGTGTGTATGTGTGTGTGAATTTCCCTTTTCTTTACATCATTTTTTGTTATCGGATATCGCACAATAGAGGCTATACAATCCAGGAATGATGAAATCGTTAAAGAGCCAGTGCACTAATTTTATGTGGATGACCTTATTGAATAACAAAATGATTCAAACAAAATGAAAAAAAGAAAACGCATCTAAATTTCATCATCTATATTATATTCAAATATCTTTAAAAATTAAAAAAAAATTAAAAACTCAGAATTCCTTGTCCCTGCACTTGTACAAATATAAAACGTTTTGTCCAATGAAGTCCTGAAAGTGAAAATGCGTCACGCGAAAACTTTTACAACGTTGTAATACATTTACCCAATATTTCTTTTGATATCTATTAATCGATATATCGTTACATCTTATATATACACGCTTTACTTTTGAAATGAAAACAAAAACAATTAAATAATTATCTTGTACTCTATTAAAAAGTCACGGATTTTGAAAATCGGTCTGCGTGAAATTACGCTGTAAATAGGTAAATAAAAAACAATCTTTATTATGTGTATTAAATCCTACTTTTAGAAGGAGTTAACATGGTTCTCACTTCAATACGAAGTACATATATATATATATATATATATATATATATATTGGGGAAATATATGACAAAGTGGAAAAAGTTTTCATATAAACGCGCTTCGTTTTTTAGGACTGCATCCGCAGTAAATGTGATATGCTGTTTCGACCATATGTGCCCACGAACCACCATTCCTCTCCTGGTTCTTGCGCGTATGTAATTCCTGCACTTTTTGTTTGATCCATTAAAAATTAAAAAAGATTCTTCATCCTGCGACTTTTAGAAACTGGTCGGTTAGCAAACATTTATGTGACCACATAATCGATTCCATGATTAGAAATTTAATGTTCCTCTAATTGTTAGAAATTTTGTTTGATGAAAACCTGGGCAATATTCAAATTAAATTTTGCGGGAAGTTCTTTTTACGATATGATTCTTTTAAACAGATGTAAACTTTTAATTTCTCTCCAAACATTATACGCCATTTGCATAAGAATACGCGTCGACTCGAAGTTAAGGAGATTTCGGTGATTTGGTTTGACGGTTCGTAACCTATTTAACGATCTCAAAATGAACAATGGAAATGGACGAAGTGATTGTATCAATATTTAAAAGGAAATTTGAACTCAACAAATATAATCGTGTGTGTAAAGTACACAAGACATCCGCTGGACATGCTTCTGAGTAATACTGAAAAAGCAAATGGCAGCCTCCTTCTCAATTGTATTTATACACTCCAAGGGCAGATAACTCCGTTAACATCTATACTGTGTGTTTGTTATTTTAGTCTTTCGTGACAGAAATCGTTAAATCAAAACTTGATTTTGCAGTAAAAATAGTCGAAAAATAATTCATTAATTTATGCAAACATCAATATTTGACTGTCTCTTGCGTGAGAGAGATGAGTGTCAAACGAAGAGAAGAAATCCTGTCACGGCAGTTTCTTCTCGTTCTACCTTTTTTCTCTTAGAGTTGTTGGTTATGCTGCAAAAACAGGAAGAGAGTACAAAACAACTTTCTTCCGATTAGACATTTTTTCTGAGTTAGCTTTTTCAGTAATAGCAAAATGTTTAATAATTTAGAAAGGTCATTCAAAATTGTGAAAATATGTCTGATGATTTAATATCGGATCTTGCCAATTAATTTCACATGGCGTCCTGTGCGCAATATAGTTACGTCGTAGCTCTTAGTTCCCAGTATTTGAAAAAACAAAACCTGTTTCATTACTCGAACCATACAGCTTGTTTTATTCAATTCCCCTCAAACATAGTGAGGAAGCCACTAAGACGCAAAATGTTACTGAGTATGAAAGAATAGAATAAATTGAAAAAAAAACTTATTAAGGGGTGAAAACAATAATAGAAGAAAAATTAAAAAGACATATGATAACGATTGGCATTGCAATTAAATTGTTAATTATCAACGTTGATTGGAAAGCAAGATGTCGGGAAAGATTTCCACAATGTAAAGAGCAAGAAAATAAAGTGTTAGCAAAGAAGTTACGGTTACATCTAACTATTTCAACTGTAAAATGATCAGAACTTTCTAAAATCTCGTAGTACACTTAAATTTATAAAGTCATGGCACAATGCAATAAATATTAAATTCTGCACTTGTACGACTTACCAAAATGTGAGTTACCCATTCTTCCGAACTATTTTATCTCTAGCTGGGAAGGGTAGATATAGACTCATGTCTTTAACGACGGTAATCATACGAACAAAAAAAAACGTCGTTTGGAAATC
Organism: Acanthosepion esculentum; assembly: GCA_964036315.1. NCBI lineage: Eukaryota > Metazoa > Mollusca > Cephalopoda > Sepiida > Sepiidae > Acanthosepion > Acanthosepion esculentum. Next base: position 8,436,277 of record OZ038495.1, read on the forward strand.
CATCACGGCCTGTCGTTTCCAGTTACTCTACATATAATTATTACGCTACTATCACATAAATTTTTCTGTAATAAATATATTTTAAAAATATGTTCCTTTTCCTGACCACCCCAACCAGAAAGAATAATGAATAACGGTATTCACGAAACACATTCAAATAACCCCATTTTTAAGCATAAGCGGTTATATGTTTTAAAATTACAATATATAATCCTGACAGTGTTTTTTAAAATTATTACATATATCCGATACAGCTTCATTAGATCCGAAAGCGTAAGAATGAATTGCGTATACTTTGTATTTGCGCGTATGTTTAAATAAGGAAATCTTAGTAGTTTTTACCCTAAGCTGACGTTTCTCTTGACTAAAGAAGAAAAAAATGATTGACTTTCAACAAATTTGTTAACATTTATTTTCTTTACTCTCAGGTCAAGTCGAGGATTGTTCTATATTTTCCCAGCTTTCCGGTATTGAATTAAGAGTAAATCTTTTCTATTTATCAGAATGACTCGAAATTAAGAAATTTATTTATATAAAGAGAAGAGTCTTTATCATTAATTCGATACAGGAAAACTGGGAAATATATATATATATATATATATATATATATATATATATATATATATATATATATATATAGAGAGAGAGAGAGAGAGAGAGAGAGAGAGAGAGAGAGAGAGAGAGCAACTTTTAATTTTCTTTCTTATTAGTCAGGAGATCATCATAACGAAGCGATTGAGAATATTGTCAGTGTTCAAACTCTTGATCAACTTCTCGCAAAACTAAGAATGGTTTACTCGGCTTAGTTGCAGTATAAAATGCACGGTCACTCTGTGGGTGTTGAACAATGGATTTTATTTGGCAACATGCATTTATAAACACAAGTAAAAAAGTTAACTTCTTCCAAAACTTTTGAATTTAAGGGGCAAACGGTTTTACCTTTGTATCTGAGTTTAACCACACATTACATTTCCCATACACCTTGTTACACTGAACTAATACCATCCTTCAGTTAGAGGTTTACAGAGAATCTACCAACAAGAATGACCTCATCTATTTTTATTTCCGCCACTTTAACATGTTAAAAAAGGAAATAAATATAGGATTCTATTCAAGAGCACTAAGTATCATCAGTCCCCAGTACATATCTGAAGAAGAAATATGCATGTTAAACACTTTCAAAAACCACCTATATCCTAATTATTTTATCCGCAACGTTAAGTGACAGGTATACAATATATACAACCTCAAAGAAGATAATAAAATTTTAACAATAATAATAATGACAATATATAGTAATACATACTAACTACGTGAAGTCTACTATCCAAAACGATTTAATAATTAGATAAAAAAGGTATTATGTATATGATCGGAACCAAACATACATATAACGGTAATAATTCTGAATCTGTTAGATATTTAAAAAAAACTACTCCTCACTGTAGATTGTAGAATCTTCCTTCAATTTTTAAAAGAGTATCTGTGAACACAAAATGTATCTCATACACAACAATTTATCACACGCTTTTTATACATAGTAATAAATCCAATCACAACCTTGATCTAAATAATGACATAATTATTAAAATAGAAAGTAACTTAGACGAAAAGTCTTTGAAATTGCAGCTCTTGAATGTTATTCAAATATAAATCTGCGACAGGAGGTTTTTTCAAATATATCCATGCCAGACAGTACTAATACTTTGCCAAGCTAACGTACATGGCTGTAAAAGTGGTATAAATGAATAGAAAACGGTTTCATTTATAACCTTCTTTCATTTAAAATTACACAAATTATACCTAAACTGAAATAATTTAAATATTAATTGCATAAAAAGAAACTTTCAGCAACACCAATTAGTCACTTGCGTTTATTAGAAATTATATTACGTATCTTAGCAACTTCCACAATTTACCTAGACATTTCAGTTAACCTAAGAATTATTTATGAGCGTCCCTTAATATTTTTTAAAAAATTACAAAATTATTACATTTGTTTATATTTTAAGACATATATATATATGTATATATATATATATATGTATATATATATGTGTGTGTGTATATATATATATATATATATATATATATATATATATATATATATATATATATATATATATATATATATATATATATATATATATATATATATATATATATATACATATATATATATATATATATATATATATGACGGTTCCGTGTAGGATACAGGTTAGATTCCTGTCGGAGAACGCATATTTTCTATAATGATTTCTCGGACATTCAGGGCGGTAAAGGTCGTTAATACTGTTTATTATAAACAGAGCATTTACTTAAATATTTGTATCTATAAAAAGAACGTATAAAAGTTAAAAATATCTTTACATAATTGTCGGAGTTTGTCTATTTCATAATGTGTGAAGTCATTTGTTTATATATACTTTTTGGAAAATAAAATCATAACATTAGCCTTATGAAAGTCTTTCAGAGGAAGAAACGCGTCGGCTAAGATAAGTTTTTCTGTTGTCTTTATTCATATTGTCCTTTTATAGATATATATTTTAGTTAATCTGAAATTTACGCATACATACACACACACACACACACACACACACACACACACACACGTACGTACTTACTTACTTGGTTAAATTATCTTCTTATTTCCGATATTTGCTTTCATTTTTTCAGGTATCTAAATAATTCATTGTTATTTTGTCATTTGTTTCAATATTCTTATTACCTATCGGTTTATGTACGCAAAAACAGACCTTGGGGCATAAACAAAAGAATGAAATTTTATCTTTGATGCTGGATAAAATTTGAATGAAAATAAAACAGAATTACAAATAAGCAAAATATAAACGAACGTTGATAAAGGTAATATTGTTGTGTACTAAAACTATGCAATACATATGGACATCCGGATCATGAAGAAACAAATGAAACATTAACATAAAAAATATATCATTTAATGATTGGCATTTCTACGTTAGTAGTATGCATTATCTGGCAAGGAAGCGCTGTATTTATTCAACTTAGAAAAGTAAGACTATTCGACGTTCGAATTATGTACCATAATAAAATAAACTAGCTACCTGTCAAGCCAAATGTATGTGATATTAAGAGGAATATATAGCTTTATTTCTTTTAATTATTTTACCTAAAAAGCGATAATGTCACTAAGACACAAGCGTTTGTTGGGTGTTGAAGAGCATTAGAATATTTATTGCGAATTAAAAATGATAAATATACAGAACTCAGGAATAGAGAATATGGCGACTGAACTTGATGTTAAATTTTGAAGATTGTAGCTAACAATGCATCAAGAAAAACGCAAGAGATTTCCACATAAGAGAAATGAGAGGAAACAAACAATTAGAATAGATCTTTCGGTTACAACTAGGAAATGCCTCGTTCGAAAATCTTGTCAACTGTACATAATATAATTATATTTCAGATTGCTGAGACGATCTCTTACAGATCTTCCCGATGTGTTACAGCGTCAGTTAAAGGGAATAAACTGAAACGAGTGCATATGCTTTTTATTACCGTATTACATGTTCTTCGATCGGACTCACTAATAGGCTGTGACAAGACTTTCGCTCCACCCTTTATTTCAATAGTAAAAAATTGAGACCCAGTTACCAATGCATACATTGAAGCTGTTGATGTACCAAGGACTTACTCGGGAGCGAAAATTCCCCGTCAGGATAGATAACATTAAACAACCTTCTTCGGATTTTGTCAAGAATTTTGTGACATATATCAAGAACACCAGATAAAATATGGTAGAAATCCTCAATTTGATTTATAAATGTGCAAGATGTGTTATGGCGATGTAAAATGCATGTCAAGACCCAGTTAAATAACCTTCTTAATAACAAACCTAATATAATATCTCTACTACATGTCTATAGAAAACATGAGCCCAAGAATGTACAATATTGTGCTCCCATTGAGTTTAGCACGCGTAATGTTACTTGAGGTCTAGAATCGTTTTCTATGATGTTTAAAAGATATTAGTTTTGTTTTGGAAGCATTAGAATTTATAAATATTTTATACTCCCACATAATAAATGATTCGAAGTCATTTTCAGGAGAAGCTTTCAATTTTAAATTTTTATTCGAACCCATCAGACTAACTATTAAGACTGAAGTGAATAGTTGTGTCATTAGCATACATATCGAGTTGGGAACTGATGGAATCGGCAAGGTACTTGATTTCGATAAGAAACAATGTAAGTTCAAGACTATAACCAACCAGCATAAATATGAAACTATCTAAAAGCATAGCCGTTCAAAAGGACTATAATGACTCCATTTGGTAACAATTAAACTTAAACTTGTCAAACTCCTTCGATAAATTTAAAGCAACTGTCCCAGCCTCGCTTTCTTTATGATATTCTCAGAGAAAAATTCAGTAATAACCGGTATGATATCGGCAGTTGACCTAAAGAAATCAAAGCCATATTGAAAGATAGACGACACGTGTGAATTAGGACTCTTACGTAATCCAGAATTGATTAGAGACTCTGTTAAAAAGATGTAATATCCACATAGGATGATAATTCGAGTGATCACAGGGTTCACTACATTTCTGAAAGACAGGAAATACTGATGACGTTTTCCAACAACCTGCAAGGCAATAAACCGCAAAATATTTGTTGATGTGTTCGAAGAACAGCAACCAATTCATGAACCCATTTCCTTAGGGTAATTTAGGGAGATCATCAAGGCTTTTGGGGGTTGTATTTGTAAATGATAGCAGAAATCATGGGTGGGGTTATGTACATATCATGGCACAGTGATTCTGTTCCATGGACAAAATGAAGCAAATATATTTCTGAAGTACTGAAAGTGGAACTAGAAAAAATTTCCGAACTAAGCATTCTGCTTTATTAGCAGCAGATGATAAGAATTCAAACGAATGAAAGATAGCAGAGGTTTTGCATTTAATCTTGTTCAACGTGTGTGTTACAGAGCCGACAGGAATCTAAAGAACCAAACTTGAGTGAGGCTATGCAGTCTCTAATTATATAAGAGTCGTTGTTTCGTTGAGGACATACACTCATTACGAGCGTATACTAAGAGGAATAAACACTTTTGTTACGTATATACGGATTCATTCGTGTGTAATTTAGCTAGTATAACAATAATATTACAAATGGAATACTTAGGGCAGAGGAGATTACAGGGAATACGGTGTTTTACTGCCTCCTGGAAGTTCCTATTCCAAGCAATTATAGTGCCACCAGGGTTTTGTAAAAGACTTTACAGATAGACCTTATCTAATTCATGACATGTTTTATACTATATAAGAAAATGGTGCAAACCTGAACCATATGGTATTATCTGATTTCAACGGGATACAATAACTTTTACCATGTTCTCAATAATAAGCTTTTTATTGGCATTCATCTACACAACTCTGTGTAATTCAGTATATGATGTACATTTTTTGACTACTGTGTGAATAGTCTTGAACTTCATATCGATATGTTATTTCATGCATTATTCATCTTTCTTTTCTGGGTAATTATTCACTGACAGGACATTCTTATGATTGGTATTACTTCATTCCATCAATGTATGTCATTAATTCGCATATACTGGATATTTGTTATTTCCTAGCTTACTGTAAAAAAAATCTAGTTTTCTACTAAGGTAAAAAGGGCCTCATCATAAATCCTACCATGACCAAACATTTTTTCCCACATCTTGAATGCGTTCCTCAACGACACAAACTGCGCTCTTGCATAGCCTTCTCTATCATTTCCTATTTTGCTATCCATACTTTATATTACTGAACCCTTTTCTCCGGTTAGCAATTGGAATATAATTCAATTTACTCATTATCTGTCTATATTTCTGAGATGATGTATTGTATACAATATTTACATTATACGGACATTATTCCCCTCTCCATGTTCTCCACTGCCTTAACCGGACACATGGTGCAGAGTATAAAGGCGTTGGTTAGATCCAGTGACATGACCTAAAAAGTGTGAGTTCAATACCCGGAGAACTTGGAGAGGGGAATTAACAGGAGATAACTGATAACTAACATCCATTAAACATGTCACGTGGAACTAGGACAGTCCACCCCAGTCAGCGAATTAAAGGGTTTAGTTCGACATTCCAACCACCTGAAGAAGGCCGGAGAGTAAAACGGCCGAAATGTTGTAATAAATGAGTCGAAATAGATGAGGACAATAGTCCGAATAATGTAAACAGTGTCCAATTTAGTCACATTCATAAATTTACTCATCAGTGGTTACCAATCTTCGCCATGATGTCGCATTTTGTCTAACAATTCTCTTCCCTATTTAGTACCAAAAATTAAAAGAAATATTTCTTTGATTTAATTCTATTTCAAATTTAAACTGATTAATAGCATACTCTATATGATTATATGCATTCAAAAAACAGAAGTTAAATAAGTAAATGAAATTATTTAATATTATTTTACCCCTCCCTATGCAAAACAATTGTCTTTAGAGATTTAATTTATGGAGGGATATCAGCTATTCAACATCGCACTTTATCTGAATAAGATTAGTATTAGATCAGTTGTTTACAGATTTTATTTCTGTGTAAGAACACAAGTTATAAGGCTTAAGCTTCCCTCTACGAAATATGATATGTTGAAGGCAATAAAGTTCATCTTTAATTTGCTCTTTTCTGCAGGGTAATAAACAGAAATATTTTACAAAATATATTTTATGATTATTTTCATTTTCGGCGACAGTTTTAAGTCATTGAGGAAGGAGATCAATTATTTTACATCCACCCGTTTTTCACGTTGGTCATGTCTCGCAGCACGTATACAGAATATAGATAAAAGTCTTCATATGATTCGTATACTGCTCCAATACAGAAAAGACCGGGAATTGTACGCCCGTGGGTATGACAGTAATCTAATATCCATGTCAGGTCCAACGAGCTCTCAGAGCCTTGAAAAGGCCACTAAACACCAAGAAGCTTCAGATAGAAAATATGCAAAGTCTTTCTATGCTAGCCTCAAGAACGATTTCGGTCCTTAGAAAAATGGTCTTGGTTCAATCTCCACGGCAGATGGTGGAACTCTCTTGACGGATAAGTCAGATATTTTGGACCGCTGAAAAGAACATTTCAAAGCTGTGTTAAACACCACGTATGTTATTGATGAGGAAGCGATCACATCAATTGTGCAAAATCCAGAAACTCCGGTGTTGTTTTTTGAACCTAACTATCAAGAGGGACGTGACTCCATAAAGCAGATCTCGACTGGAAAATCACCTATTCCTAAAGATCCTATTCCACCTGAATTGTAAAAGCCAAATCTGGTAAATATTAATCTCTTTTTATGGAGATATGGAAGGCAAAATTATAAAGTCGCCTCTAATGAAACACCTCTACATAAACAAGGGTATTGCGGTGATAATCACTTCCAGGCAAAATCCTAGTTTGAATGATTCTAAACAGAATCATTATACACCTTGTTGATGACATCTATTCTGAATCGCAGTGTGGGTTTCTGGCCGGATCGTGGCACCAGTGACATGACATTTTCTCTACGTCATGTTGAAGAGAAGGCTCACGCAAAAAAACAGGATCTGCATATGGTGTTTACGGACGTGGAGAAGGCGTTAGCCAATGTGAATCGATGGGCTCCTTTACAAGACTTGAGGAAACTCGGCGTCCCAGAAGACATGTTAAAGGTGATCATCTACTTTCATAAAGGAATGAAAGATAATATTGTGTCTGATGGTATGATGTTGGAGTCGTTTGATGACACGAACGGCACTAAGCAACGGTGTGTCATGACACCCTGTCACTTTTGCACTTTTCTTGTCGGTGATGGTGAAATATTCATCCGCAGACACAGAGAGAGGGTCGATTTTCAGTTTCGAACAACTGGTGGACTCTTAAATCATCAGCGCTTCAAAGCCAAGACCTAGCTTCGTAGACAGATTATTCGTGATTTGTTGTTTGCTGATGATGATCTTGTTGCGACATCATTCGAGGAGGCACAACATCTATTAAATCGTTTCTCTGTTGTATGTAAATCTTTTCGTCTTACACTTAGCATGAGGAAAACTGAAGTAGTGCACCAACCTTGTCATACTCCGAAGCAATTCCGTAGTGTGAAACAAAACCTACCAGTTTACATATTTCCAGATAGACTATTGAAAGTAGAAGACAAAGCCCTGAACTATGTAAAGTCTTTTATATATCTTGGTAGCAAAGTCAACTTCAGTGGAGCTTTAGATTATGAAATCATGCTCGGATTTCAAAGGCTACCAGTGCTTTCGGCAAACTTCGCCATCGCTTGTGGGATGAGCGGGGTATCAGACTGGAGATAAATTTGTGTTTACAGAGCCGTTGTCCTTAACATCCTTTTGTACGGCTCAGAGCCATGGACTACGTATACGGCAGCTGAATTTTTTCCATAATAGATGTTTGCGTGCAATCTGTGTGGTTAGCCTTCAAGACAGGGCATCCAATGTCGACAAGTGTAATATTGGAGGAATCGAGATTTTCTTTATACAGTTTCATTTGTGGTGGACTGGTCATTCCTTGAGAATGTCTGATGATAAGATACCACAGATCCTAATGTAGAGCTAGTTAGGTCAGGTCTACAGGAATATAGGACGGCCCTTGCTTAGATAAATGACAAGCTGAAGAGCTACTTGTCTGCTGTCAATATATCTCATAACACCCTCGAGCTCTTAGACTTGGTACTGATAGATTGGAGATCAGTTTGTTTTACTGGACTCGGCGGTTTTCAATCTGCTCTGCTGAATCGTCTTCAAAATCGAGAGCAAGATCTAAAAGGTCACAAAATCTAACTATGACTTTATCCCACAATCCGCACTCTTGCTCCATATTGCGGTGCTTATGTGCCACTTAAGTATATCACACAAAATTCATAACTGAATCAGTTGGTTAAATTGTCAGATACTCAAACGTCAAAACCGACTGGAGAGTACACAGACACAGACACACACAAACATACACACACACACACACACACACACACAAATATATACATGTGTGTGAGGGAGTGAGAGAGTGTGTCTGTGTATTGTAGTAATAGGAAAGAACAGTTAGATCAATGATCCAAATTTCTTTAGCATTTATGTTTGTATTTTCAAATAACTGTACACACACACACACACATAAACACACACACACCCATATATATATATGTGTGTGTGTGTGTGTGAGTGTGCATGTATATTACTAGAACACCCAAAAATATTTTATGCATACCCATCGTTGAGTAGACGTCCTGTTTCCTTAAAGAGTGCGAATTTCGTCAACGGCTCTGAGCATATTAGATGCTTAAAGAATATTGAGACATTGTCAGGGTTTGAACCTGCACAACACTTTCTAGGAGAAACCACCGTCTACTGGAGTTCTTCACAGAATACCCAAGAAAGTTTATACTCGATATTCAAATGAAGTTAGATAAGTTTAGTTTCAACTCATAATGTTTAATAAAGGCTTTTGCGTTTTACGACGTCAGCAAATTAATGAATATAATTCAGAAGATTTACACACACTTTTGATCACATGCATATCTATCTCTTTATATTTACATATAGGGTGCGATGTATAAATTTTCACCATCTGTAATATTAAGTTCGCGCATGTGATTTGTTTTTTTTATTTTGTCGACATACAGAATATATGGGTCAGTTGGGCACCGTCTGTGAGAAAAAATGCATAATGACTCAATTCATTCCGCCAGAATAATTATGGTGTACTACTTGTCATTCGCACCCGAAGATCCAATACGAACAATATGAGAAAAGTGCTGTGGATTCTTAAACAATTGAATTCGTGTAATAGTCATTACGAATTCTTTAGAGTAATCACCAGTGATTGCGACTTTAAGTATCCATTCATTTTCCCACAGGGCCTCAGGCTCAATCCAGAGGCATACATCAACTGAGTAGAGGAGGTAATACTGGCCTGGGTCAACATAGTGGCTGATGGAAGAATCTATGTCGGGCAACAGGACTCTTCACCATGCCACAAAAGCAGGAGAACCAAGTCATGGCTGTCAAAGAATTTATTTGACCACATCACCCCTTGCATCTGGCCACCAAATTCTCCAGACTGCAACCCACAATTATTATGTGTGGAGCGGAGATGAGCTAGAGACCAACAAAACTGCTTGTAATGCCAAAGATGACTTGAAGACAAGGAGTATGGGTGTATTCACCAAATTAAACAAGGAAAGCGGCCAGAAGAGGTGCATAAGACATCGAAAATGTCTGGAAGCCGAATTTGATGCCAATGGCGATTATATTGAATTAGGTTTCTCTTAAGTATTCAAGACATTTTGTGTAATTTTGGTAAATATGTCTCTGATAATATGTCCGTATTTTATTACTTTTTCCGTTATTTAGACGAGAATGTATGCATCGCAGCCAGTATTTATATACTATTGTTGGAAGAAATATTCACTCCCAATGAATATTTGTATATTTTCTAAGAAAATGCGAACAATTTCAGGTACTTACTGCATTCACCATAAAGAGTTAACTCCATATTTGTTGTGAATAATTCTTGAAACTTTTAGAAGTTTCCATCTATTATATTCACAGTTAAAATGATTTCGAAAATTTTATGCAGTTCAAAATTATCCCCGCCTCCTTATGGAAATTATTAAATAATCTAGCTTTCTGGCATTTGTAATTATTTTTTCCTAATCTGACATTTAATATAAACACCATCTGAAAATAAAATAGTATTGACCTGATACTATAAACAATGTATGAGTACAATGTGATGGATATACAAACTTTGCAAGCGTTTAAATATTCCTAAATCGACAATGTGTTGCAGTATTAAGAATTATAACGAGACCTTTGTGTTGAGAATGAAATAAGGACTGACAGAAAACTCTTAATTTCTGAGAGAATGGAAAGGAACATTTTTGGAGAAGTCTTGAATAATCATGAATATGTATCGACTAAAAACACATAGTCAATGACGTAAAGGCATCAGTATTGAATGTGTCGTCGAATACAGTCACTATATCCTTTCATAGAGCAGGACTTCGAGCTTGCTTCCCAAGGAAAACTCATTTAGATAAGTCTAAATACCTAAAATACAGATTAGCTTCTGCTAGAAGCCATCTAGATAATCGGAATAAATATTGGAACTGTATTTTATGGGCAGATGGAACCAAACTAGAATTATAGATATATCATGATTAATTCATCGAATGCAGATAGCACTGAAAGGCAATTTTGTCCTATTTTGCGGACTCATCAGCAGTGCACATGCTTAAACCGAGAATCGTCACGATAAGACGCAAACGCAAACATCAATCCCGCGGGTATATATATATATATATATATATATATATATATATATATATATATATATATATATATGTGTGTGTGTGTGTGTATGTGTGTGTGTGTGTGTGTGTGTGTGTGTGTGTGTGTGTGTGTGTGTGAATAATGCTGCATTTAAATAATGATAATTAATTCCACTAGGGCTTTCTATATTTTGTTGAGGATTCTTCTAGACTCGATAAATGGATTTTGATTATTCAAATCCTCCTTAATTAATATATATATATATATATATATATATATATATATATATATATATATATATATATATATATATATATGTATATGTATATATATATATGTATATATATATATATGTATATGTATGTGTGTGCGTGTGTGTGTGTTTGTGTGTGATAGGGATTAGGAGGATTTGATAATTATAATCAAGTAATTCATCGAGTCTAGAAGAAACCTCAACAGAATGCAGAAAGCACAGGGCGGTCGTTTCGTCCTATATTTGGGACTCATCAGCAGTGCGCATCCACTACCAGGAATTGAAACCCGGACAGTAACTTTATCAGGCAATCTTCCTAATTTCTATCACTTGTATATCCTTGCCTGAAGGGAGCTGCTTCTGGATAATAGTCGTAGCTCGTGGAGGGCTCGTTTGCCTGATAACGTAAGCGTCCGGGGTTTCAATTCTCGGTAGTGGATGTGGACTGATGATGAGTACCAAATATAGGACGAAACGGCGTCCAGTTCTTTCTGCATTCTGCTGAGGTTTCTTCTAGACTCGTTGAATTACCTAATTATATATATATATATATATATATATATATATATATATATATATATATATATATATATATATATATATATATATATATATATATATATGTGTGTGTGTGTGTGTGTGTGTGTATGTTTGCACACAGATATATATATATATATATATAATTAGTAGTTATATTTTCATCATATATTTTCTTAATTCAAATGGAAAATAGAACGTTATCACGACATCTCTTCCGCAAAGTGGCAAATCACCCGGATCGAAATATTTACACAATTTCTCCAGTGAGTGGCCGACAGATGTGATGCCCACAAATTAAAAATAATTAATTTAAGTCTATTTCAAATATGAGTATCCAATAAAAATAACTCTTGCAGTAATGCATATATATATATATATATATATATATATATATATATATATATATATATATATATATATATATATATATATATATATATATATACGCAATTGATTATTTGTTATAGATAGGTGTTTGGAACAAGGAAACCTACATACAATTTGATATGTTGTGAGAGCTTATATTTTGCAATCCTATTTAATACTTCCTGACTGTGATTCAATATTTTCTAGATAAAAAAATATTTTCCGTCAAGAGAATAGAAAATAATTAGATCTGAATTTGCACATATTTTTCCACATGGAACAAACTAGTTATAATTCATGCTATGTGCATTTATTTCGTTATATATCGAAAGATGATTTATTTTGCACGTTTATCCGTCTATGTGAACAGCTATAATAATGTGTTTTGTTTAGAATAATTTGATTTTAATGCGGTTTCTTTCACTAGTATTCAGTTCAGATCAAAAAACTCACACCATTCGATTATTGTATTATATTCCATTTTTCATCTAATGAATGCAAATGTAGAACTCGGCTGACTGGTCTTTCGTTCGAACCACTAGATGTTTTCCCATGATCCTTTTTAGATTTTAGTGTCTGTGTCGTAACTTCAAAGGCTGAATCAAATATTAATTTTCATTTGGTCGAAGAGCTTTCCCGTCCTTAAATTCGTATTCGCCTGGCAAAGATTACGCATGATAGACTCAAAATTGAATAGATTTGGCATTTTCCTTACAACAAAGTCAGTGGGCACTCATCTTTACTGCAGAACTAATGTAACTTTGAATCTGTCTAGCAATTCCGTCTCATCTTACTGGTTTTCTCTTTTTGGTAAAATTTATCTGAGTTGTTTCGAATCTTACCGGTCAATCGGAAACTCGATATAATCTTAAAACTGAATGGACATATATTTCCGATGTTTTATGAAAGAAAGTATAGGGTGATAACTTCTATCTATCTATCTATCTATCTATCTATCTATCTATCTATCTATCTATCTATCTCCGTGTGTGTGTGTGTATATATATATATATATATATATATATATATATATATATATGTGTGTGTGTGTGTGTGTGTGTGTGTGTGTGTGTATGTGTGTGTGTGTGTATGTGTGTACATATATACATGTATATATGTGTGTGTGTGTGGTTGTGTGCATATACACACGTGTGGTTGTGTGGGTAAATTTATTGTATTCTGCTCTTAAACAATGAGAAAAATGGCCTTGTCATCTGTACCTAGTGGGTCTAGTGAAATGAAGATAAAACTAATATACTAAAATACACATATATATATATATGTGTGTGTATGTGTGTGTCTGTGTGTGTATGTGTGTACATATATACATGTATATGTGTGTGTGTGTGTGTGTGGTTGGGTGTATATACACACGTGTGGGTAATTTTATTGTATCCTGCTCTTAAACAATGAGAAAAATGCATGACATCTTTACCTAGTGGGTCTAGTGAAATGAAGATAAAACTAATATACTAAAATATTACACACATTAGAGAAATATCCAAAATCAATATGGTTATCTATTTTGCTATTAAGCTAAACCATTTGTACATTTAATGTACAGACTAGTTTCAAATAAGTAATATATAATAAATCTTAATAGATTTATATTGTACAATTTCGTGGAATCATTCTTGTTAGCTAAATTGAAAAACATACCTATCGGAATTTAGTTGAAAATACTATTGTTCACCTGTCACTTTGAGTGCAACAATAATTAAAATTCTGCAACCCCATTGCATTAAAATAACGCAATCAGATATTAACATTTTTCTTAAGTCTAGATTTTCACATTCCTAGGCGCCTCATATAGGGAGAGCTTTTATTTGGCCGGCCAAAGAATCGGTACACACATTGAATCAAAATTACCCGCACCTGGTTCATGATCAAACTAAACAATCTAGTGGAGTGTACATCCGACTGATTGAGATATCTAGCCATGGTCACCTAAGCCACTGTAGACATTACAGAAATATGTCATTAAATAAACTCCCTACTTAAAAAGCAGAGAACTATCAAACGTCTGTGTCGTTGATTACAGCGACAAACTGTCAGTGTTTCCCATTGCTCAAAACTTTGCACGCTAAGACTTGTATTGCGGAGATACCTCCTGATCAACTGATGAACTGCAAAAGAATTTATTCCTCAGACCCGAAGGAAATTCCCTGTAATAAAACGATTGCATATCAAAATCCTTTGCACGGTGAAGTCATGTGATTCAATTGGGGCTATATTTCTATTCTCTTCCTGACACGTGACCACATTTCATTTCTCATATTATGCAAACAGCAATCATGTTTTTTCCTTTATTCAAAACGAACAACAATGTTAAAAAATCATATTATCAATATATAATGTCGGTACATATATGCGATAAAAGAACGGATTCAGCACCAGGGTAAAACCATACGAATCAATGCATATTAATCGTCGTTGACAGAAATACTTTAAAATGAATGATAACTTGTTGAATATGGGTCGCGATGGATAAATTGTCGTCTAAATAAAAACAATACTTCCATCTCATTTTAACTGATATATTTGGCAGAATGACACTAAAATATCTTTAATACTAAAGAGAAAAATCATTCAATGAAATTGCCATTGTCTTCAACGTCGGCCTCCAGATGACTTCGGAATCTCATGCATCCATTCTGTACGGTCTGCCGTCTGTGGAGTTAGGTAGCCTGATAGAAAGGGTGATGTGGTCGCAGAAATTGTCTGTCAGCTACGACTAGGTACTTATGTGGCATAGAGAAGTGTTCTATTACCAGACATAACATCTTCCACCAGGCACCACTTGACCCAAGCAGAATTATCTCTCCATAGTACTTGATGTAGGTCACTGTGTTGAGTCTGAGGCTCTTGCAAACGAGTTATTTTCTTATCAGAACGACCGCAATTAGACTCATCCAACCATTTCGGAGTTGACTGCATTTTTCTTAGATTCACACCCAAACACACTGAACAAATGGGTATTGGAGATTTCGACGCGAATGCAAAGCAATACAGCATAACGGTTCCATGTCGGAGTGATGTGCCTCATCCTGCTAATTTACTCATAGACGGTGCCCAGCTCTCCCTTCTATACTCTTCAAATGACAAAATAAAAAATAACCTCATATATATATATATATATATATATATATATATATATATATATATATATATATATATATATATATATATTGTCATCCACAGACAGACTATTTCTCTGTTTCACAGCTCATCAGTGTGGCTAGACGTCCGGTTGCCCCTAGCTAGGATCGAAATCCGACTGAATTTGCGTCAGTCCGAACTTCTCCCAATAAGGGTTTTTTCGAGTAAAAATATTGTCGAAGTAATAAAAGTGTCGGATTACAAATAAATTATATATATATATATATATATATATATATATATATATATATATATATATATATATATATATATATATATATATATATATATGGCTGCGATACGTAAATAGTTTCTATTTTTTATATTTTTCATTTCGTTCCTATGCGTTAATTCACTCTCCCAGAAAATTTAAATAATCTCCAATCAGCACAGTTTCTATATAAAATAGAGTTGGGATCTTTTAGCAAATATAAATGTATTTGGGCAGGAAAGTGTATCAGAAATTGGCTACACACACACACATATATATTTCAATTTATACATATATATATTCGCATATGAATGTCAGTAATGTATTCAGTACGTGTTTATACGAACAATATATAATTCATGTTAGAAATGCATTTATGAAATTTAAATATTATGAAATATTATTGAAATGCTCCATAAAATTGACAATTTGTAGAAACGAATGAAAAATTAGAACTTTCTGGATGAGATTTTTTTTTACGCCGCCTACAATGGACTTGTTTCATGAATCGGTGTTATCAAGCGAATGACATATCACATCAGTGAACTTTGGATATATTGCATTGAGCGTTAACCTCCAGTCCAGCTAAGACACGACTTTGGTATTGCAGCATAAAGTGCGTAATCAACACTACACACTTTGATGAACAAAAATTAATATCGCTGTTATATATATATATATATATATATATATATATATATATATATATATATATATATATATATATATATATATATATAGATGTATGTATGTATATATATGTGTGCGTGTGCTTTTGTGGATTTACGTATGCTTTGTGAGAAAATATATAATTCTGTGTTATTTCGTAAAATAAGACGTTACTTTTCAAACATAATTAATACAATTACCGTAAATACTCTCGCATATTTCCAGTTCTGGAAAGTAAAATAGGTTTGCGTTTGAAATATGTAAATAACAGCTATTCATTTTGGGAGAATGTATTATTTACACCTTCTTAACGGCAGTAGTAATTTGGCGAAATCATTTTATCGCCTGTTACACATTGTTCATTAGGGCATTACTCATATCGGAAATTATTTTTAGCATTTGGTGAGTTTAATTATCGTCTGATTCTCTAACATCTTATTTCCTGCTGTATCTCTTGTAGAATACTAATTATTTTGAAAATATTTGTCGAAAATATACAGGACGGGGAATGTGGCACTGAAATGTTTTAAAAAGGCCATGAGATTAGCGAGAATTGCATTCCCAAAGCTAGTAATTAATAATAGTGAATACTAAGACTGAATAAAATAAGAAACAAGAAAGTGTCATTAGAAACAAACAGAAGACTGCCGAATAGGTTATGTGATATGATTTGTATGATTTCAAATGTGAAAAGAAAAATGGATCGAAAAGAAAAGTTTCACTATGAGAATATTGAGTAATTCCATGAACGGAGAATTTAAGCAATGAGCAAATCTTAAACAAAATTTTAACATAGAGAAAACTTATACTCAGAATGAGACAGAGACAACTGAAATTTCTAGGGCAGATAATGTAAAAGGAAGGATTGTAAAATTAAACACTTACAATGAGTATAGATGGTAAGAAGGATGTGCACTCCAGCACATTTATTTTTGGAGATATTCCTTCTGAAAGGATCTCGAATAAAGAGACAGATACTCATAATATACATTGATTAAAATAAAAACGTCGTGTCTATTTTAGATACGGGTTTCAAGCAAAAACATTTTTGATATAATAAAAGTGTCGGATTACAAATAAATCATTTAAATATATATATATATATATATATATATATATATATATATATATATATATATATATATATCCAGAGAGAGAGAGAGAGAGAGAGAGAGAGAGAACGGGAGAGTGAGAGTCAAGCCATTGATTTCGAAACTATTTTCTTTTTGTTATCTATAGCTACTTTTTTTTCAATATAATTTAAAATTCTTATTTGCAATCCTATTTTCAAACTTAAAAGTTAATCTGTGCCTAAATGCAAATATAATATTTAACTGCAATCTATTCAAATAAATAAGAACAATACTAATCCACCCTAATAATAAAATATCTCGCGATAACCAGAAATATTAAAGAAGCGGTGTTAACACCAAAACTCCGCAACTGAAGAAATTCCGAGGTGTGAAATCCATGTAGAGTATTATGTATATTTTTTAATCTATTAAATAGCTCTGTTCTTTAAAAGAGAGGGGCGTTTTTACTTGCACTATAGAGTAGGCATATATGAATTTATATGCGAACGCTTGATCGTAAATTTATCTATATTTATCGATTTGATTTCATATATATATAAAATTCGCTTGGCGAGGAAATGGAACTAATTTCTTTGGTTTAATAACAAAATTAAATTCGAAAGCTTTAGCTTCCATTTCTGAAACATTGTTATCACTGTGTAGCGGAAAAACCCATATTTTAAATCAATTAATTTATAATATTAATGCTCTGTAAATTTACATTGAGCACTATTGTGTAAAAATAAAAATATCTATAAGAACACCGGATTTTATATCTTACTGTTCTTTCTTCATATATATATATATATATATATATATATATATATATATATATATATATATATATATATATATATATATATATATTCTCGCTTTGAGAACGACAGATGGGGATCAGTCAATTCTATTTTTTACTGAGCAAACTGCACAAGTGATCAATTGTCCGTGTCCTGCAATGAAAGTTTTCACCATGTTCTGTTATTGGTGTCCTGTTTGCTACATGTCAGGTGGTTCTAAAATCGAGCGGGCTTTTGGAGGGATAGGCGTTTTGCATCTCCTAACTGCGTGCTGGCCGTTGGATTTTACAAGAATCGCACCCGCCCTTTGCCAAACTTTTCCGAGATGGTTTTGATTCATATTCAGTTCTTCCAGTTTGGATGAGGAACAAAACGTTAGGACATATTCTGTCCTGTTATTTAGCCATAACTAGGGATGAAAAATATAGATTCCTAACTTTATCATGGTATTTGAATATATGAAAGTCGACTTCGTTTCGAAGTCGACTCTTCGATATTACATTACAATTTATTATCATTTTGACACCGTGCACATCGGATCTAATAGTAATTGGTATTAATCGTCACTCTTTCCAGTCGCAAAGTATTTGACTTCGCTGGACAATGAGCTAAACATCAAGAGGCGACAAAATACGCTGTGTTTTCGTGCTACAACATATATTTTGTCTCGACTATTTATATATGCTTATCAGAGGTTCAGTTATATCTATTGTAATTGCCTCGCAGTTATTGGGCTGTTACTTTTCAAATTATACTATTTAGGTAATGGGCATGTGGCCGAGGATATAAAACGTTCGGATTCTGACAATGAGCCTCAGGTTCAAATCTCTATTGTCGATTTGTCAGGAAGTAGACTTCGTGAAGTTATCGGAATGGAGGGGTCGATCCAGGCGTGGAAAGTGTCTGAAAACAATACCACGGATTGATACAAGCCTTGTGAGTTAAAAAGGGTAGACGGAACCCTTGCGGTCCGTTGATAGCTGTCCTAGCACGAATTCACAAGTCAGCGTGGCCTAGGGCTTGAATGTGCTGGCCTTGTTCAAATTGTTGATTACGCTAGGTAACACGCTCTTTATAAGAAACTGTAAGTGAGGTCTACTCAGCATAGTTGCTGTATAAAGCACAGGTGTGACCTGTGGGAGTTGAAAAAACACAAAGACGTATGCAATAGGGATTGGCTAGCAACCGTAGTGGACTGGTATCCCCGAATACAAGTGTCTAGGAATATATATATATATATATATATATATATATATATATATATATATATATATATATATATATATATATATATATATATATATATGTGCACGTTTCCTTGAATACGACAGACATGGTGCTTTCTTTTAGTATTTTATACATTATATACATACATACATCGAACAAATTATTTTTTCTTAATATTTATTATATATCACCCTTGAAAATAGACGAAGGTATAGCGGAACATGCTCGGATAAAATAACAATTGGACAGTTTTTTATATAATCTATCATCTGAAAAGAAAAAAAATTAGATCACATGAGAAATTGTATAAAAAAAAATTAATCAAAGCACCTTGTCTGTCGTATTCAATGAAATGTACCTGAAAGAAGGGTTGCTGCTTACGCGCGCGCACACACACACACACACACACACACACACACACACACACACACACACACACACACACACACACACACACACACACACACACACATATATATATATATATATATATATATATATATATATATATATATATACATACATACCATTGAGTTGAAATAATTGTGGAGCCAAATGCTATTAAATGTTGATATGATTTACTCATTATTTATTATTAATTAATTATTTTTGGTTGATTGTTTTTTTTATTATATTTACTTTTGTTCATTCCTTATTATCCTTTTATATAGATTATTTTTTTATTTTTTCAGGGCCTAGCTATTCTATTAGAGCAGCAAGGGAAGAACAAGAATAGCTTGATAGATAGCTAGATAGTTAAAATTCGGCTTGATACGTTTTATTTATTCGTACATCCGTTGTGTGAAAATGTATTCAAATAATTTAAATACGTTCTGAATGCATTCAGATATTTACATTTCAGTTAAGTATAGAATTAATTGAAATAAACATCATTCTAACAGGCTATGAAAGGAAAAATATGATTTGGTATAAATTTGTAAATGAATTTATATTCGAAGCAGTTTCCCCATCTATTTGAAAAACAAGTATGTTATATTTTCTACTTGTAAATACGGGGAATTTTTCAAAAATTAATGAAGCCGTTGTTAGAAACATATTCTCTGTTTAAAGTATATATTGGTGTAATGTATATTTAAACATTACTTACCATTAAAATAAATTAGTGTTATATTTTATTTTTTATTATTTCCAATGTTCGGACTGTTGTCCTCATCATTATTGCCATGTTCACAACGTTTCGGCCATCTTCAGGTGATTCTAATGTCGAACTGAACCCTTTATTTTCTCTACCTGAACAGATTATTCTAGTTCCACGTATCATGTCTCTTCTGGATCTTTCATTTATCTCCGTTTCACTCAACTATTCAACATTTTGATCACCATAGATCATATAACAATTTCGTTAAAATTATTGATTTTCCTCTGTCGTTCCTTATTACTGGTTCCTATATTGCGTTCATATCTATGCCTGACTGGATTAGGAGATATTTGCGGCCTAGCATATGTGCTGATTCCTTAAGTTTTCGCCTTTTTCCGGTCTAACTCCTCATTTTTCCCTCCATTCGTACTCAGCTACACCTGAGTTTTCTATTTCCACTCGTCTTGTGACTTTACAATATGCCTGCAGTCTTAGCTTATCATAGCAATAAAAATAAAGACAACAGTCCGAATAATGTAAATAAAGTAATTAATTACACTACCACATTTCAGAAATATATTTCTCCTCATTATATGATACATTCTAAATATCAAATATTCTAAATATTTAATCTTATTCTTGTTTAATGATTTCATCTTTAGGATATTGATTGATGTTTCATAGATTACATTTAGTATAACGAAGTTACAATCAATAATGCAGTATTTTACTGATACTCTTGATGAAAATATGGCAAAAGCTGTCCATATCGAATCCTGAACCTTTTTAACAAAGTGCATTCCTAATATGTATATATTGGTGTGTATATGTCTTAGCACATATTACTATGTTTATATATATATATATATATATATATATATATATATATATATATATATATATATATATATATATATATATATGATACTACTATTGTTTTAAGTTAGAATAAACTTTTAGGTGGATATTTTCAAATGATTTCGTATTGCTCCGTCTTATAAGGAATCCACTCGATCCAAAATTCAGTAAGAACATTAAGGTTAATTACATGAACAGAGTAGGAGGAACATTAGGATATAGGATTTTAATTAGTCTGTCACTCATAACTAAGGTATAATTATTGCTTCACCACGGCAACGATGATCTATGATGATATCCTATGTGTGCTGCTGTACAGCTGAGGTCATTTCAGCAAGATGCAGGACAGGTTATTTCAGCCACGCTTCTGCAGGTAAACATATGGCAAGTGTATTGAAATACAAACTTTAATACTGTCTCTTTATAGTTATTCTATTTCGATGGTTTATAAACATAATATAAACGCAGTAATATCTATAAGCAATGAAGACTAGATATATAAATAATTTCAACTAGAAATGAAACCTGTATTATGAATGAAAGTTTGATTCCTCTTGCGATTGTCTCACCATAAGTTATTCCTCGTAGTATAATATATATATATATATATATATATATATATATATATATATATATATATATATATATATGTGTGTGTGTGTGTGTGTGTGTGTGTGTGTGTGTGTGTGTGTGTGTGTGTGTAATATTTTAATTTATGTTTATCTAAATTGCTAAAGCTATACCACCCACTCTCCTTCCTCCAAAATCCATACGTACATCTCTTATATCTTAGCCCTTTGCTTCCCAACTTTTTTCTTCCTTTTCCCTTTTTTTTTCTCCATTTTTTCTTTTTTCTCATATCATTTCTGTTGAGTTGACCGATCAAAAAGTTTAATGTCTGATCCTTACCTCCGCCTCTTCAATATTCAAAACTGTAAATTTTAAATTCATTTTTCGTTTCACATTTGAAAGTGGCGTCTGAAGATCCAGAGAAAAATAAAATTCTCTCGTTAAATAAATTATAACTAATGGATCCTTAAAGTGGTATGTTTTCATTTTCTTTAAATTAAATTATTCGCTCTGAATTAACATTGAGCTCGCAGGATTTTATCCTCCTTGGCATTATCCATACTGATTACCAAGATTTTCGTTACTTAAATATACATACATATATATATATATATATATATATATATATATATATATATATATATATATATATATATATATATATATATATACCAATGGATAAAAGTCAAAGTAGCAAAGAATCATTAGTTTATTTATTTTATTTATATATTTTTTAGTATTTGTCTTACTATATTATATTAATTTAATTTTATTGTACTATTATTACTTCGAACGTTATTATAATACAAATTAAATATTTGAAATAGATGACACATTTATGTTTATTAAACAGTGTTTATTTTTTTTCAGCGTATCACCCCAAGCAAGGCTGGAGGCCACTATCACGCAAGGGGTTATAGAAGGGTTGGAGGAAGAGCAGATAGGAGTGGTAAAGGAGAGGATGTGGAGAAAGAGAAAGACAGTGGGTCGATCAAGGCAAGGGGGTTACAGAAGATTTGGAGCGAGAGCAGATAGGAATGAAAGATGAAAGGATGTGAAGGGAAGTGGATAGATCAAGGCAACTGGTGCCTGCTCATTCGGTGAATCTTAGTAAAGAAAATACTGATCTCAAGAAATATCAAACCCGAGTCCCACTTTGTTGGGGAAAACAGTTATTCGTCCAGAGTGCTTTATCTCTCAGCTAGAAAGTATCTGACTGTAAGGATGTTTTAAATCATTCTTAATAGCGTGGGATCTATACGTATGGTATGAGTGAGTTTGGCTGGTTCGACTAAATATGTCTTTCAACGACGCAGTCTTATTTGCAATGATTACTGATTATTTACACTACGGTAATATAAGATTAATCTTACACCACCAATAATTCACTGTTAAAACAGCATACGATTATGAAACATGCCAACAACGTAATAAAAACAAGGTTTTATCGTCAAAACCTTTATCTCATTCAGAGGAAAGACAAAATTCAGTTTTAATTATCGAATTATAGTATAGAGAATTTTAGCTTCTTTTTGAGGTAAAAAACATTAATTTTATGAAAGTTTGGAAAATGTATATTTCAATCGTTAAAATTTATATTAATTAAATTTGTCGAATTTCAAACATCACTTTATATTGTAAAACTTTGCAAAACGAAAACTCCTTACCGCCCAGTTTAATTTGTATTGTAATACAGAAATATTAAATTTACTTCATTAGCTTGAATTTAAAACTAAAATAAAAGGTTCAAGAAAGATTCTTCCTTCTAAAGAATAAATTTAAATCTTAGGTATCGTGAAACGGTGTATTAATCCAATGGGATAATTCACAGTGTAAACAGAACCACACTCTTTCTGACAATTGCGTCAAACCAGAAAAAAAACGCACAAAACAATGAAATGATTTTTGTTTTTTTTAACCAAATGTGAGAAAGTCTTTTGATGGATTGATTATTTTGGTTTCTCCACCTTTTGAAGTTTATTTAAATCCAGATTATATTTTAAAATGTAAGTATTTTGGAGATGAGAATGACATACTGATACTTCATAATCAGCAAGACTTAGCTGAGGCACTTCAGAATAGGCATATTTCGAACTCTCAAATATGAATATATAAACGCGAGTGCAATTGAAATTCGATTCTCTGATTTACATCACCACTAGCAGATAAAAGCTTATCGATTCTGATATTCTCAACGGTCACATATCCAGGCACTGATCTGCATCGTTGTTACTTCATTTTCGTATATCATATGAATATATATATATATATATATATGTACATAAATTATCAAAAGGAGAGAATCCATGTACTACTCGATGTACAGGACAGAGAAAGAATATATATATATATATATATATATATATATATATATATATATATATATATATATATATATATCCATAACAGAACGTACACTAGATAAGGCCATCAACTTAGCTCAGGAACAAATAATAATAAAACCAAACGAAATCGACATCATTAAGCGCTCCCGTAAATCATTATTATTTCACCATGAAGAAGCATGGATAAAGAAAGATGGATATTTGACACTACAATGGGAAGCTTTGACGGTGCAGAGACATGCGAAATCGTAGGTATTTACTTACTACACGAAATAAGCAAAATAATAGATAGAAATGACACAGGGCTCTACAGAGATGACGGTCTCATAATCTTAAGAAACTGCAACAAACAAAAGACAGATAAAACTAGAAAAGCAATAATTAAAATTTTCAAAAATAACGGATTCGAGATAGATATAAAAACTAACCTAAACGAAGTAGATTTTCTAGATGTCACCTTCAACCTAAGAAAAGGCACACACAAACCATACAGAAAACCGAATGATAAACCACAGTACATACATATATACTCCAACCACCCGCCTTCTATAATCAAACAGATACCTAAATCGATTAACCGCAGGCTTTCCGACAATTCTTCCGATGAATCTATATTTAACAAAGCCAAGAAAGACTACGAAACAGCCCTAAAAGATAGCGGATTCCCAGCAACACTCACATACTCACCACAGAACACAAAAAAGACCAACAGAAAAAGAAATATCATATGGTTCAACCCACCGTACAGCAAAAACGTAAAAACAAACATAGGAAAAATATTCTTCAAGCTTTTACACAAACACTTCCCGGAATCAAGCACACTACACAAAATATTCAACAAAAACACAGTAAAAATCAGCTACAGTTGCACCGAGAACATGGCACAAATAATAAAAAAGCACAACAGAAAAACTATTAACAAACCACACGAACAAATTAAACCCACGTGCAACTGCAGAATAAAAAACGAATGTCCCTTAAACGGTAATTGTTTACAAAACAACGTAATCTACCAAGCCACGACAAAATCAGCAGATAATGAAGAAAAAGTATATATAGGAGTAACCGAAGGACCATGGAAACAAAGAAATTATGTACACAAAATGTCTTTCACAAATAGTAAATATGCGAACAGCACAATGCTTTCTAAGTATATCTGGGAAATAAAAAACAAAAGACACACCACACCAAAAATATCTTGGAAAATAAGGAAAAAATCATCAGCCTACAACAACCTATCAAAAACGTGCAAACATTGCTTGGAGGAAAAAATAGCTATCATTACCTTCCCAGATCAAAATAAATTATTAAATAAGAGATCCGAGCTAATCTCAAAATGTAGACATGAAAACAATTTTTTACTACGTAACTTAAAATAGAAAAATAAATAAATATATAAACAAACAACAATAAAATAGGCAAAATAAACTACTCCAAACAAATCACAAAACCACACCTGTTAGAATATGCGAAATAAAATCAAAACAAAAGAACGGACGAAAGTCATAACTGTTATACAAATAAAAATAATAATAATAAGCAAAACAATTTGACCCAAATAATTAAACGAACAAGCGATTTCCGTTAAATGGCGGCCATTATAGACTACCAACAATAAGCTATATAAACAAATTTTTACTACGTTAACCAAAAACACTGATCAAAATAAAAGAATAAACAAATAAATATATAAGATAAAAAAAAAAAAAATTAAAAATTAAAAATTAAAAACAAACAAAAAATCAAGCAAAATAATTTGACATAAATAAATAAACAAATAAGCGACTTCCGGTAAAAGTAACCGCCAAAATATACTACCCATAATGCACCACTGACCCTTATATAAACAGCCGAGAAAAATAACAGCACTAGTCGCCTGACGATTGCACTAGCATGAAACAGACTGTCGCCTCTAAGTGCTGACTTCCATGTCCACTTTTATATTTACACACGTACTATCTCTGATATTGAGCACTTTACCCCATAAATATAGCACACTTTAAGACTATATTTCTGCATATATATATACATATATATATACATATATATATATATATATATATATATATATATATATATATATATATATATTCTTTCTCTGTCCTGTATATCGAGTAGTACATGGATATATATATATATATATATATATATATATATATATATATATATATATATATATATATAGGTAACTACACTCGTTTCGGAAAACGTTCTGTTTCTTGATTTGCCAGTGATCAAATCAATATCGAAGGAAAAAAGGTTTTAAAAAAAGAAAGAGCTATGAACATGAACGTCTGTCGAAAATAATCGTACAACATACAGGTCCAAATCCTAAAGAAAAAACACCGATACAAGTAATCAACTAAGTAAAAAACGATCCACTTAGGTGAAAACTTGGTAGGTTTGTCTGACTCTCTAGCTTTGACTATATATATATATATATATATATATATATATATATATATATATATATATATATATATATATAAATGTACATACATGGTGGTAATGCATAATGATGCACTTTTTTCTTAGAATTGACAAAAAGACACAAGTGATTGCCCTTTATCTGCGTGAGTGATTGGTTTTTACCTTTTAGCAATCTTTGCTGTTCATGTAAGGTCAGTAAATACTTTTAGATTGTAAAATCTAGTATAAATAATAGAGATTTACTGATACAAGTCCTACTAATTAACACATAGCTAGGGTAAGGTTCTGAGTATTCATATATTTTCCTAGTGCTATTTGTACATGAGTGGATATAAGAATTGGAATACTGCTCATCCATTTACAAATTCCGAGAGGTTATTCACTACACCCACACAGCGCATTCAATATCGTAGCACTTGGTATTCCCAAGCAGTGACCAACGTAGGTACTAACCAGTTCCAACTTTGCTTCACTCATTTGATCACACGCGAAACTAGGTTTCAACGTGTTATTGGCATAAACCACTCATTATTTGATGAATTCACTAATTTTTTTGAGAAGTAACCCAACGTGGCATGATTGTTTCTCACGAACAATACCATTTTCATTGGAAAACATGTGAACAACATTAAATTATTTGAATAATCATATGAAAATAGCGGCAAACATCTTATTTTTATAATGTTTTTTGTAAACATATTAGAGACGATTAAAATGTTTTCTCTTCATGAATTCGCATTGGAATGGATTGAATGAGATAGGTAAAATGCCGGCAGCAATAGATACATTTGCATCTATCCGCTGCCTTTCCATTTCTACCACCCATTTTTGCCATGAAAAACGGCTTCAAGCACAAACAAACATTAATCAGTATGTATATATTTGACAGTTTTCTTATATTTTAGGGGTTTCCTTGCGCTATTTTCTTATTCATCATTTTAGAATCCATATTAATCTACATAGGTGAGGTATGTATATGCGTATGTGTGCAAGCATATATCTTGAGAAATTTTATATATATATATATATATATATATATATATATATATATATATAAATATATATATATATATATATATATATTTATATATATATGTATATATATTTTTGTGTGTGTATATTTATATGTATTTATATGTATATATATGTATATATATATATATATATATATATATATATATATATATATATATATATATATATATATATATATATATATATATATGATATATATATTTATATATATGATAAATATATATATATGTATGTATATGTGTAGGGTCCAAATAGCATAGGTCTGAAATATTAAATATATACAAAAACACAGAAATAAATACTTTCATAAAAAAACACCCAATTTTGTTTCATTTATTTCATCCAGATATTATATATATATATATATATATATATATATATATATATATATTAAGTAATTTTTTAAATATTTTTTGATCGTTCAAAATATATATATATATATACATATATATATATATATATATATATATATATATATATATATATATATATATATATATATCTGATGTATATCAATGATAAAATATAGATCCAATATTTTTTGAACATTTTATTTAAATAGAAAAATGTTAATAGTAATTGTATATATGTTTGTTTAGATAGGTTAGATAGATAGATAGACAGGTATAGATAGATAGATAGACAGACAGACTTATAGATAGATAGATAAATAGATAGATAGATAGATAGATAAATAGATAGATAGATAGATAGATAGATAGATAGATAGATAGATAGATAGATAGATCGATAGATAAGAAAATGTCAAGATATTTGAACTGCTGTAAATATAAAATGATAAAGTATAGATATTTCAACAGGGATTATTTTCATTCTTTGTATACATTTCTCATGGCAGTGTCACGTTCAATATCAGCTTGATTCGTTTCCGGGTTAACTAATTTTGGGAACATTAAGAGAAAGTTGTTTGTAAAATTTATTGAAGAAATACGATATTACCAATAAAATTTAATGCCTCAAAAACAAAACTGCTCTCTATTAATCCCCACAATGATCTATGCCTGCCTTCCTCCCCATTAGAATGTCTGAAGCTCAACTTCTCGAGAGCACCTCTCTGCGTCTGCTCGGTCTCATGTTGTCTGCTGACCTGAGACGGAACAAATACATTGAGTCAATTGCTTCTTCCACCGCAAGTAATGTTGGCTACCTGTGCCACGCCAGGAAATTTTTCTCCCCGGAATCACTCCATCAAATCTACAAATCAACCATTCGCCATTGAATGGCGTATTGCTGCCATATATGGTCAGTATCCCGTTCTGTTTGCCTCGGGTTCTTGATAAGATCCAGAGACGTATATGCAATGTAATTGGCCCTGACCTGGCATCTCGTCTGCAGTCGTTCTCTCACAGACGCGCCGTTGCCTCTCTCTGTCTTTTTAAAAAAATACTTTCATTGTAATTTCTCCGATGAGCTGCTTGTGCTGGTTCCCAGACTTCATGCATTCAAGCGTCCTACGCTCTCAACCTATCACTGTTGAAACTGTTAAATATAGCCGACTCTTCTACTCCAATAGCTTCATATCTCGTACCTCTCGCCTGTGGAACTCCCTTCCTTATTCCTGTTTCCCAGATAGCTATAATATCCAAATAATCAAATGTAATGTCAATCGACATCTCCACTTGCCTTGATCTATCCACTATCCTTCTCCTCTCCTTTACTATATCTCTCTTATCTGCTCTCGTTCCAAATCCTCTAGTTGCGTGCTAGTGGCTTCCCACCATGCTTGGGGTTAAATGCTTATAAAAAAAATTAAAAAAATAAAATAAAATTACATTTTTATGTTTTAAATATTTAAAAGTGTTTCATTTAATCCAAATCGCTGGGAAAAATAAGAAATCTCGCTGCTCATTTACATATATATTATTGTTAAAATATTTTCTAATACAAAACTATGAGTGTGATGTCTCAGGTCTGCATAAACACCGAAAATATTATCTCATATATTTATTTGCATATATATTACAACGGATAAAGGGTGTAAAATTACAATGTGTTTCATAATGCATATTTAAATTTGAAAAAAAACAATATTTGCTACATGTCCAATAGAACTAGACATGTATTTTTGACGTGCTCCTTATGCCGGGTAAAGCAGGTTTCACGATTAGTTCAATAGAATTCGACTAATTGTATTAAAACCAGACTTGTTTTACTCAAACATTCATGGAGCCTCGTTAGATTTGAATGTCGTCAATCATTCAATGTGGAGACAAAGGTACTTCCTTATCAGACATCACTTTACAAGAAAATGTTGGCAAATATAGCTAATTTCTGATAAAGTCTTGTACACAAGTGTGTGTGTCTGTGTGTGTGTCTGTGTGTGTGTGTGTGTCTCTCTCTCTCTCTCTGTGTGAGTGTGTGTGTGTGTGTGTGTGTGTGTGTGTGTGTGTGTGTGTAGTGGGGTTGTGTGAGACGATACCCCTGCTATTGGAAGATGTTCATGGATATAAACAATTAAGCTATCCAGAATTATCATTCAATCATTTCTACAATTTTGAAGATAGCCTGAATGAGTGAATGAATTTCTAGCAATAGAAAAGTTTACATTCGTTTCAGAAAGCGTTAGGTCACGTGGAGAAGATTTCTACATTACTGAAATTGGTATATAAATAACACAAATATTAGTTAAGAAATATTCAGGTGATTTTTTTACTGGTTTTTCTTTTAATTATAACTGATATGAGATTAGTATTTTTATTTTTTTCAGGAGAAAAATTCAATATGAATATTGTTATCCGTCACCTATTGTAATACAAACAAGTTAGGACAAAAGCATGATGACATCGCAGGTATTTTCACCGGAATTATACGCATGACCACATATTCATGCGCGGCATTGCACAGTAAATAAACCGATATAATACATATGATGTACGAATACAGGGTTGTTATAGATGGTGTCAAATTCCGATAACAAAACACTATCTTTAAAAAAGTGCTCTATCCAAAGTAGAGTAAATATATATTTGTTAAAAAAATTATGACATAAGCATCATAAAACATTAAAAATGGATTTTCCCTGCCTGATTATGACTGGACGATAAGTTGAAAGTACTTGCGTATTTATGGAATACCTAATGCAGTTTATAATGTCAAAAACAAGGCTCATAATATTCATCCAGTGATTGTTAGAGTAATGCATCATTAAAATTTAGTTAGCGAAGGGATTTCGCCATTTTATATCAATAACTATAATAATTTCCTTTTTGCATGAATGATTCATTATAAATTAAACTGCACCACATAACGGACATATATATATATATATATATATATATATATATATATATATATATATATATATATATATATATATATATATATATATATATATATATATGAAAGTGAACATAGACGTCAACACTTAGAGGCGACAGTCTGTTTAATGCTAGATGCAATCGTCAGGCCACGATGGCATCTAGCATGAAAAAGACTATATATATATATATATATATGATTATTTAAATATATATATTCATCGTGACGCAGAAATTACCATGTTTCGAAATCAAAACCTAAACCTAATATAAAAACTTAAAACTTAAAGATTTTGTTTCATTTTCAGCGATGTTGAATAAGTTTCTTAAGTGTAATATAGCTTGACGGCATATATCATTTAGCTATAGAGGATGCATCTTGCAACCAAAGCTTGAAAATAAAAAATAAATAAATTTTAAGTTTAATTTAAGATTTATGTTTTAGTTACGAAATATGGTAATTTCTTTGCGAATACATATTTTCAAATAATAATTTTAATATATATATATATAGATTTATGTATGTATGTATGTATGTGCATGTGTGTGTACGCACACGCACGTGTGTGTGTCGTTTAATTGTAGATTTAAAGTATGCTATATTTATGGTTTCAAGTAGCGAATATAAGGCATAGAGCGTCTGTAGATTTACAAAAGGACATTTAGGTTAATGCGAAGTCTGTTTCATATTCAAACACAATCGTCAGGCTATGTACAGTGTTTCGATTATTTATATATGCTGTACAATATTCACCAGAATATTTCGAAATATAACCGTTACCCCCCATAACAATAAGAGTTAGAATAATGAAATTGCCCTATCCATAATTGACAACTAACCAGCATATATTTCGATATATGTCGATCAAAATCTCAACGCACATAGACTGACGATTGCGATTAAGCATGAAACTGACTGTCGTTGCAGTGTTTTACCTCAGTGTCCACCATATATATATATATATATATATATATATATATATATATATATATATATATATATATATATATATATACCGGTGCAACATTTGCGCAAATAAATTGTAACGTTAGGGCAGTTTTAAAGAGCCATCTTCGCTCTCATGATGGGTGATGAGACTGAATGTTATATAGCAAAAAGAAAAAAAAAAGGAAAAGAGAAGTCATAGAAATGATGAATTTATAGTTTTAAGGTGTGCTATAACAATGGGTTAAATTTCTCAGTTGCCAAGATAGAGCATTGACATTGAGGTCAACAAAATGAGGCAAAATTTTATTTGATGCTTTAACGCAAGACAGCCTGAAATAGTTTTTAAGCATGTTACAGATTGTCGCTTTTGTTCATTGACCTAACTGTCTACTTTATATATATATATATATATATATATATATATATATATATATATATATATATATGATGAATTTATTGTTTCATATATATATATATATATATATATATATATATATATATATATATCTTTATATATATTTATATATATATGATGAATTTATTGTTTCATATATATATATATATGTATGTATATATATACATATATATATATATATATACACACACACACATATATATATATATATATATATATATATATATATATATATATATATATAATGCCATTTTTATGTTTAACATTCTTTTTATAGATACAAATATTTAAGTAAATGCGCTGTTCATAATAAACAGTATAAACAATATTTACCGGCCTGAATATCCGAGAAATTTTCATAGAAAATATTCGTCCTCCGATAGGCTTCGAACCTGTATCCTATACGGAACCGTTATATAGCCTGAATTGCCTTTTTACCGATTCGGCCACAGAGGCTTAGTTGTTTGGCAAGGTCGAATTTACTGATTACAAACTTCGACCTTGCCAACCGAACGATTATTATAAAGAGAGCATTAACTTAAATATTTGTGTCTATAAAATGTATGTTAAACATAAATATGTGTTTAAATAATTATCGGACTTTGTCCTTTTCATAATATATATATATATATATATATATATATATATATATATATATATATATATATATATATATATATATATATATATATATATATATATATATATATATATATATATATACATACATATACATATGTATATATATGTGTATGTAAATATATATATATATATATATATATATATATATATATATATATATATATATATATATATATATATACACGAAGGTCATAACACACACACACACACATATATATATATATATATATATATACATATATATATATATATATGTGTGTGTGTGTCTGTGTGTGTGTGTGTATTATGACCTTCGTATTGTAAATGCTTTCAAGTTTTCTTTCCTTTTTAATTATAACTGTAGGATTACCTTTCGTGTACTGGATTTCTTTTGTGTTCTTTTGATTATGTGTTTTAGTTTGACTTCAGTCATTATTAACAAGGCACCTCACTATAGTCGCGCACATGCACACAATATGTAAATTTTATTTTGTAATAGACATATCCTTTTAATTTGATTTCAAATATAATACCAAAGATCTGTGTCTATGTCATGACAATAAATTAAGAGGGAAATGTAACACTTACCCAATGATTATCATGGATCTCATATGATCAATAGTTCATTGTTTATTTCTTATGTCAAATTCACGTAATACATTTTCGAGCTTTCATTTTGTCTGTTATTCCTTGCTTTTCGAAGACAAATTCTTTATCTTTATATATAGATCAGATTTTGTCACTTCTTATGACATTTGTTTCTTTTCATCTCATTGAGGTTCCAACGCTAACCATTTTAAAGAATATATTTTCTTGCCATTTCTTTTTCTATTAAGAGTCTCTCTGGGGATAAGACTTCTCCAAATTCATCGTAATGCGCATTTTTCTCTTTCTATTTTGCTAACCTTAATATAAGCAATTATGGTAAACAGTTTCTTTTTTATCACTATAATCTCTTCTCAGATCTTTTTTTCTTATTCCTCTAAATGTGTTTATAGTCTCGTCGACAATTACGTTGATCAGCAGCGTCTCGTAGGGACTCAGACGGAATGTCATTGTATCAGTCACCTTGCTGGACATCTCTGGGCTAACTGGCCGCCCGTCACCTAGTTACCTCTTCAGTGACCATTTGTTTCTAACTGTAGATGATCGCTTTTATTGAAATTCTGCAGTAGCAATAAATCTTTTACTTCCCAACTTGACAAGGCAATCTTTTTGGAAATTACATTACTGTTTCTCTCCGTATGTCTAATTCAAAGACACTCCTTGTAAATAATATTTGATCTCAACTTATTTATTTTGGCTCTCAAAAAGAACTCTTTTACAGTTATGCTATGGACAAAAAGAATTTGGTAAGAATGATATTTCTAATTAATAAATTTGCGAATACAATTTGATTTTTATGATTTTCTCGAGCGCAACAGGTTCTTGTGTGCTTGGCAAGTTAATCAACATATCTGATCTTGCTGTTACGAGCATTCTTTTACAAAGGCGGGGAATTAAGTTTTTTTTCATTCTCATATATTAATAATTTCTATGAGATATTTTGCACTTTTAATTTCTCGAATTATTGAAAAATAACGTACTAAATAAACAAGCTCTGAAGCGAAGTTTACATTATATATTTGCTGTTTATATCATTTCAAAACAGAATTACTATGAATAAATGCACAAATATGAGATAAAGAATATTACTTATATACAGAAGATAATTGAAGTGAATGTGTATTTAGATTTCAAAGAAATAACGTTTCGGTATTATTATTATTATTATTATTATTATTATTATTATTATTATTATTATTATTATTCCCTTTGGTTTCTGGTGTATACTCATGTCTTTCCAGGTCCAAAAAAGAGACCTGAAGTCAAAAATGGTATCACGATATTTCCCACTGAGCATTTTTTGAAATCGCAAATATTTAAATAATTAAACCCTTCGTAAGGTGGGATGTTCATATATGAGTATAATTGTTTTTATATCATTAACGCTTGGGCTATTAGTGATAATTTCAATGAGTCTATCGGGACGTTTTCCAATCAATCAGAGGGTTCCATCTAAAACTGTAATACATGAAGGTCCCACGTTGCACAGGTTTGATATTTCCATTTCGAGGTACTTTATTCTGTTTTTTGTTCTCTGATTACGAGGACTGGGCGCTTAGAATTGATTTTTCTTTCTGTGTGTATTGTAAGATCCCATCAAATTGTTATCGATCTTAAGTCGGTAACTGGGGTTGGTAGGTGTTCATATGATATTCTTGGAGTTTCCTTCCCGTAAAAGTTGCATATTTTTCTAATGCAGTTATTGTCTCTGTCTCATCTGCCGTTTCTATATTCACTGGGTGACAATACCGTCAATCTGATAGATGGTCAATTGTTTTTCAATATCTATTACTGAATTTACATTTGGGGTCACATCAATTTTCAGTATGTGTGCTTGATAATTTATAGTTAGCAGCATTGTTCTGTGTAGCAAGAATAAATCGTTCGATTTTAGCATTTACCCCTGCATTATGTAACCACTGATTGATATATGTTTTGTCTACGTCATCTTGTTTGGTACAAGCAGAGTATCGATCATAAAGAGGCTAAGCTTGCCATCGTTTCTGCATTTGGTACATTGTATTTATTTTGCTTTCCTTTTTCTGGATATTTGCGCTGCGGTAGGTGTATTACGTTTTACTTGCATCTCATCTTTTTTCTGTATTCAATGTATTTTATTTCGCATGGTGTCACTGAAGACATTGACAAGCATATTTGGGGCAAGATAAGGCTTTATTTTCATTCTTACCATATTTGGTATGTTTTCTCTGTGATGTTCTTTTGTGAATTTTAGAGTACAGTGAATAAGAATCCCATGCATTCTTCATACTCTTCACGATTCTATTCCGTTTGGTTTCTTTTTATTAATTGATTTGGCGTTAAGTGTTCAGGTACAATGTTGAAGTTCATCCGATTTTAGTGACCCGTTCTGTCACTGTGTGTGGAAGTGTTTGTTCCAATTGTAGATGTTTCTCTTACTCTCTGAGGGACAAGGATTTTGTTTATCCGGATAACGACCGATATATCATGAGTTTTTGTTTCTCAACATTCGGATACTTATTTTTGGCCTTTTATCTTTAACCGCCAAGGGGCAATTTTATTCAAGATACCACCTGTAGGACGACTGTCGACCAAAACTAAAGATCACAATCTGCCTATGAGACACGGTTATTTCTGGTCAGTAATCACTTCAATATTTCCTGACCACGGGGAGTTTTATTATTATAATTATTCCTGTTACTGCTATCATTATTATTATATATAATTAATTTTCTAGAGAGTCCATGGATCTGTCCAAAACATGTTATGCATCAGCGGATCGTTGTCGTTGTTATTATTATTATTATTATTATTATTATTATTATTATTATTATTATTATTATTATTATTATTTTTTATTTCCTTTGATATCTGGCGTTTACACATTTCTTTCCGGGTCCCGCCCAGGGACCTAAGGTTAGAAATGGCATCATGTCACTTTCCACTGCAAAAAAAAAAAAATAAATAATTACATAGATAAAGCCCTTCGTAAAGTGTGGGCTGTACTTGTCAGAACAATTTTTTGTATCTCTTTGAGGCATGGACTTCCAGGGATCCCTTCAATCAGCCTACTGGAATCTTTTCCAACCAGTCCAAGGGCTCCAACTACAACAGGATTTGTTGATGTTCCCATGTGCCACATTTTTGAGATTTCTATTTCAAGGTCCTTGTATTTTGACAGTTTTTCGAATATCTTCAAAGATACATTGCAGTCTGCAGGGACTGCCATATCAGTAAGGAGGCACTTATTTTGTTTGTGGTCTTTAATAACAATGTCTGGGTGGTTGGCTTTGATTGTTCTGTCAGTGTGTATTGTGTAGTCCCATAGAATTGTAACAGGTCCTATCTCCGTAACCGGGTCAGGGTGGTGTTCGTACCAATTTCTTCCAGTTTCATTCCCATAGGAGTTGCAAATTTTCCAGTGCAGATATTGGCCCACTCTGTCATGCCGGGTTTTATATTCAGTGGGTGCCAATATCGTGCAACCTGATATAAGATGATCAATGGTTTCTGGATATTTGTCACAGAATCTGCATCTTGGGCTAACACAGCATTTTAGTACATGTGCTTGATAATTCCTAGTTAACAAGCATTGGTCTTGTGCGGCAATGATAAAACCCTCAGTTTCACCTTTCAACCCTGCACTACGTAGCCACTGATGGGTTCGGTTTTTGTCTACGTCAGCTTGATTGGTACGGGCAGAGTATTGGCCATGGAGCGGTTTATTTTGCCATTTTTTCTTTATCTGGTCAGTCGCATTTCTCTTTGCATTCTTTTTAATGTATTTTGCAGCTTTTGCCGGTGTACAGTGATGTATTTGAATTTCTGTGCCCATTTGAAGCTCCTTTCTGAATTTTTCGGCTTCCTTTACTACAGTGTAGAGACACTTACTACCTTCATGTTCCTTGACACATACCATCATCCAGTCTTCTGTATTTTGGCCAATTGTTGTACTTTTGTAGGATAGTTCTAGTTGAACTAGCCCTCTGCCTCCTTCGGATCTGGGCACATACAGACGATCAATATCAGCTTTGGGATGATGCATGCGGTAGCAAGTGAGGAGCTTTCTCGTTTTCGCGTCCATTCGGTTAATTTCAGCTATGGTCCAGTTAAGTACATTAAAGCTGTATTGCACCACAGTAACAGCTAAGGTGTTTATAGCTGATATTCGTTTTTTTGAGTTTATCTCGGTATTTAGTGCCAGGCGTACACGCCTGTAGTACTCCTTTCTTACCTTCTCTTTCATTTGGGAGTGTTGTATGCCATCTCCCTAACTAATTCCTAGGTACTTATAAGCTTCATCATGCTCCAATTCTCTAATCTTCGTGGCAAAATCTAAATCTATTAAGGGTGCTTCTAAAATTCTACCTTTCTTAAATGTTACTTTAGCACATTTATCTAATCCGAAGCTCATGCATATGTCTTCACTAAAGTATTTTACAATATTAAGTAGGCCCTTCAACTCATTGTCGTCTTTGGCAAAGAGTTTGAGATCATCCATGTATAGTAGGTGATTGAATATGTTGTTATTTATTTTGTAGCCATAGCTACTGTTGTTCAGTTCATGCGTAAGGGGGAGTAAGGGCAAACAAAACAGAAGGGGAGACAAAGAGTCCCCTTGAAAGATTCCACGTCGGATATTTAGTCGGTTGGATATAGCAGTGCCCCTGGTGTGACTAAGGTATAGTTTGGTGTTCCACATTCCCATCCTGTGCTTAAGGAAATTTAATACCACAGGGGAGACTTTGTACATTTCCAAAGTCTTAAGAATCCAAGAATGTGGAACACTGTCAAAAGCTTTACGATAATCAATCCACGCTGCACTGAGATTTCTACGTCTGTTCCTGCAATTTTCCAGAATCATTTTATTTATTAGTAATTGGTCTTTGCAGCCATATGAACAGCTCCTGCATCCCTTCTGTTCCAGTGGAAGAATGCTGTTTGTTTCTAAAAAGGAGTAAGCACGGTTCGTCAAGACAGACGTGATCAACTTATACGTTGTGGAGAGACATGTTATCGGTCGATAATTTTTCGGGTCATCTGTTTCATTTGTTTTTGGTATGAGGTATGTAATACCTTCAGTAATCCATTCCGGGATTTTATTGGGATTATTTACAAGCGTTGATAATGTTTCCGCAAGTATTTTGTGGATAGACGAGAGATGATAAAGCCAGAAATTGGGAACCTTGTCATTTCTTGAGGATTTCCATTTTTGCGATTTCGTTAGAGCTTGCCTAACATCATCTGTGGATATATTTTCCTATTCTTGCAGAGGTGTATCCAACATTCGTTCTTCTTCACGCCGGATCCATTCAGCTTTTGGGTTATATTCTTTCGGGCTGCTCCAAATATTTTCCCAAAATGTCTGTACAGTATCAATCGATGGTGGCCTTTCGACATGTAAAGGTTTTTTTCCAATTTCCCTGTAAAATTTCTTAAGGTCCGTTTGGAATATTTTATTTTGGCGATAGAACCTACAACATTTTTCGTATCGCCTTGTTCTCTGTGCTTTTAGCTGAAGTTTCTGCTTCAGCAATTCCGTGGTTGGTGGAATGTCAAGTAGTGATTTAATTTTGTGTTTCCTCTTGATCTTTTTGCACTTGCGCGTGGAAATATTAGGGTTTCTGGTGAGCTCATCTAATATAGATTATTATTATTATTATTATTATTATTATTATTATTATTATTATTATTATAGCAAGTACAGTATGTTTTATCCATGAATAAGTTATATATATTACACGTGAGCTTGAAAACTCCCACTCCCTAGACCATTTTCCTAAAACTGACCAAATAAGCAATCATAGAATTTATGTTGAAGGTCTTCTTCTATGGGCTCATATTTTTAAACATGCATGGAATATATGTACATAGGTCTTTTCTGGGTGCGTGGTCGTGTGGTTAGAACGTTTGATTTTTCCGGTTTCGAATCTCGTCGTGGTCGATGTATCAGATCAATGACTTGTTGATATTATCGGAGATAAGATATAGGTTGCCTTGTGATCAAACTTAAAGTCGCAAGTCATGGTGGTTTTAAGCATTCTGGCCTTGTTCAGACTGTTGAGAGGGCCACCAAATAATGACTTATTTTCCAGAGATTGTAACGAAGTTCCGCTCAACATAGGTTTAGTATAAACCACAGGCGGGGTTTCTGCCTGAAAAGGGTTAGAGTGGATGCCGCAGTAGATAGCCATACACGGATAGGAGCGTCGAGCAAAAACCTCCATATATGTCCGTGAAGGAGTCATCATTTGCAATTGCATGTAAATAGGCTATGATGAATGCTCTAATAGTAGCAAATGCTGCGGAAATATACCATTGTAGTTGAGTAATACACAAAGCATTAACCCACATGTCCGGAGCAATAAAATGCAGCGTTGTTTGGGTCAAATATTGTAAATTCCGGGGAGAAGTGAGCTCGATCGAAATAAACAACACGGCCGGCGACATCGGGGGAGAATGTATTCACATGCATTAATTGCAATCGAGTCTGTCACATCCGTTGGGCCTGTACAGCTAGAACAGATGCTATGCCGCCATCAACAGGTGAAGCATAACACTTTAGGCGCAGAAACCGATGGATGCCATATATATATATATATACATATATATATATATATATATATATATATATATATATTTATATATATATATATATATATATGTGTGTGTGTGTGTGTGTGTGCGTGTCTGTGAGTGTGTGTGTGTGTGTGTGTGTGTGTTAGCGGCCTGAATGTCCGAGAAATTTTCAGGCCGTTTAATGTTATTTAATACTGTTTATTATAAACAGAGCATTTACTTAAATACTTATATCTATAAAAACAATATTAAACATAAAAATGTATTTAAATATATATATATATATATATATATATATATATATATATATATATATATATATTCAAGTTCATAAATGATGAAACTTAAATAATATTGTAAAAATACTCATTCAAAGAATAAATCATTAAAGTTAACGTAATTACTGACGAATTCACTTCGCTAACAGATGAGGAAGGCATTAACTTACTGACCACTAGTTGGACGACCCGATTCTTTTTATTAATTGTACAAAGGATTAGATGCTCTGTTCATATTGTTCGCAAGTACTTTCGGTGAACACATTAACTATCATCAATATGGAGCGAACATTTAATCCATTGTACAAGGAGTAAAAACGAGGATCGCGTCGTTCAGCGAGTGGCCAGTAAGTTAATGTTTTCTTAATGTGTTAGTAAAGTGAATTCCTCATTAACTTTATTGATTTATTCTTTGAATGACTATTTTACAAGATATATATATATATATATATATATATATATATATATATATATATATATATATATATATGGAATTTTAAATAAGCAGTATTACAGCTTGTGGTCACTGATGACTATACATTTTATTTTAACAGGATTGATAGTGATCTGCAACTGTATGATGTTATTTATATGTATCTAATAATCAAAGGAATTTTTAATCTACAACATTCATATTCAGTGAATCTGATGAAAACCACGCATCCAAAATTCATTCGATTTCGAGTGTTTTTGATAAATATGAGCACTTGCTTTTTCCTGTCTTATGTTAACACCATTACTAGAAAGTACATGTTTATGGAAGCAAGGTGGAGTATCCGATAGCGGCTTAGATTCAGGAATCGAGGAACCAAGGTCCAATTCCATTTGAATCCCTTACTTTCACTTGCGTGAATACCTTGGGCAAGGCATGAATCTTTTCCCCACCCCACAACTATTGGACAGACTGGGTTCTATTGGATGGTAGTTGGTCTGCTGCGGAAAGAAATGGCGACCTACTGCGGTAAAATATCTGTTTTGTCAGTCATTTATCGAAAGATACATGGTTGCCTAAGTGTGTATCACGCATGGCATATAACTGACTGGCATGTTTTGATGCATAGGTTAGAAATTTTATTTTCAATACCTTGGCTTCCACCAGACCACAAAATGCAGAAATTTATTGTATATTATAGTACAAGAATTAGCTAAGTATACATTTAGTGTTTGGCGAATGAAATTAAATGTATTTCCCCATAACAAGCAGACATCTATATTGATTAACAATGAGCACACTCTCAATATTTTTTTCCTGAAAGAAACATTACGTGCCGTAGAATCCGGGCAAACTGCTGATAATCAATTTAAAAATATCATCATTTTGTTGATTTTTGCTAGATATTTTCAGACAGATTCATATTTGCACCCAATAAAAGATTATTTCTTAACAAATGTACTCGATTTTCATCAAAATCTTAATAATTAATGATGACCCAGGGAATGATAACTCATGGGAAACCTGATGATGCTAATGAACAAAGATAATTCTTCACAATATGATATCCAGGCTGTTTTAAAATTGATTCCAATACAATTATAATTGGAATTTCCCACGTTTTTTCTATAATTGGGGTAAATAATTTCAAAACCGGCGACCTTCTCGCGGAGATCAACAGAGAAGTTGGACCGGCCGCAAATGTCATAAATATCATATGGAGACAACTATGGAGGCGTCGAATGATCGCGCGATGCACCAAGATACGGGCGTATAAAGCCGCCGTCTTTCATGTGCTACTATATGGCAATTGGACCGCTCATCCTGACCCACTCCTCCGGTGTCCGTGTCTTTTACGAGCGTGAATTTGATGCACTGCTCTTCGGCTTGTGTCCAATAAGGAGCTGCGCCGGAGGACCGATCTGCCGAGAATCCTTAATTTTCCATCGGTCAATGCCATGT
The DNA here is from genome assembly GCA_964036315.1 of Acanthosepion esculentum. Taxonomy (NCBI): domain Eukaryota; kingdom Metazoa; phylum Mollusca; class Cephalopoda; order Sepiida; family Sepiidae; genus Acanthosepion; species Acanthosepion esculentum. The sequence goes on from OZ038495.1 coordinate 8,478,820, forward strand.
GCGCTGGCTCGGTCACGTCCTGCGATAACCAGATGACCACCCTACCAGAGTCATCTCCCAGTTCGACACACTATCTTCAAAATACAGACGAACTCGCGGCATACGTGGTCAGAAACTCCAGCAGGTTTAGATAGTTGCTGTAGGATATTCAGACGCTCTGATAAGACCGTGAATGGTTCAAGGTGGCTCTCGTGGGCTAAACGACTTCATGGCATAAGATGTATGTTTGCGGGGAGCTTCGGAAATGTAGTGACTGGGTGTGAAATTATAGACAATTAAGTGAAAATCAAATTTATTCATATCTGAATTAATAGTACAAAATACAATGACTAACATAAAAAAAGATACCGGAAAAATAAACCCAAACGATCGAAGATGAATTTTTGTTGTATGTGTGAGAAAAAGGCAATGATACGAAAAAAAAATGATAGCACTAATGCGAACCAAAAATTAAAATAATTTACGGCCACATTACGTTGAAAACCCGGTTCCTGGATGATTACCGAAGTCAAGCAACTTCGAACCTGGTCAGTACCTACATGGATGACTGCTTGGGAATACAAGAATTTGTAACGTGAATGTTCCTGTTGTATAATCGATAAATGCTCGGAATTTCTAGTCGGAGAGCCGAGTTACAATTCCATTTGTGATTGTTATATTCAATTTCGTAAAATCATCCTTGGGGAAGGGATGAATCCACCTATTCTCCTCCCTGTTATTGGTTAATTAATAACATGTGTATCACTAAATCATTATTACCTCAATAAGATTTTACAATGTAAAAATATTTTCTGGCTTTAAATAATCTGCAAAGAGGTGATAAGCCGTAGAAAACGAATCATTCATTCAAAGACAAAACGTAGATTTATATTTTATGTCCTGTCAAAGTATTTTTGCGTGTGAAGTTTCTTTTGTCCATTCATCTATTTCTGCCTACAGGTTTATGCGTTGGTATATTTTTATGTATCTACAATTTGCATATGCATTCTGTGGATGAAAGGGTGATGCAATTATCCGCCCCTATGCGAAACTAATGCCTTCCTTTGAATATTTCTGACGGCGAAATGGCTTAAGGTAAAACATTTATGATATATTCATGTAGGCAATTTGTTAGCATTTCCAGTACGTTGAATTAAATTTGCATGATATATTCTCTATCACTGACATTATTATATAGATTGCAGATATTATGACGGTAATTAGAAAGAGAACATCGCTTAAAGGCACATTTGAAAGTCATTTTAAGTGTCTCTAAAGGGCGTAAATTGGAACCATGGCTGAGTCAAAGCAGAAGACACCCTCTCAAATGTATTCCAGGCCTTTGAAATAAGGAAGGGCAGGTTTGTCTTTGTGATATAACGGATCAGAAGAAATATTTCCGATCAGCCCTTGAAAATTAAAATAAATATGCAGCCAAATTATAATAGGATTATTTGAATGTATTTCAGTTATTAATTATTTGTCTTACCATTGATGGATATATGGTCTCATATCCGTAGACATTTGTCAGTATCTTCTTCCTAATCATTTCCGATATATGTTTGCCTCCTGGCATTGTTGATCTTGGCACTACAATAGTCCAGCTGGGTTTGTCTCTCTTATGCTATCCAAACAATTTACTAAGGTTGTCTCATTTGATTGGTCAGATTGAACTGAATAAGTAAACAATCAAATATGTTTCAGCTGAATTTATTACGTACTGGACCTCAATGATACAGAATGGTAGGTTCATATAAATGTGCACATATTATACAGTTCATATTTAAGGTAAAACATTTATGATAACAATAATAATGAACATACCTGAACAGGTTCATATAAATGTGCACATATTATTACAGTTCGGTGATAATAAATCACATCTTCTGAATAAATATTTAAAATACCTATTTTTGTTCGTATGTCTTTAAGGAAATCTAAAAATGTTTGGTTTGAAGAACATTTAATAGACTCATTTTCACTATTTACATTATTCGGATTATAGTCCTCATCTTTGTCGCCATATTTATTACACCGTTTTGGCCGTTGTACGTTCCGGCCTCATTCAGGTGGTTGGAATGTCGAACTGAACCCTTTATTTCGATCACTGGAGTAGACTGTTCTTTTTCCACGTGACATGTTTAATGGATGTCAGTTATCAGTTATAACCTGTTAATTCCCCTCTCCAAGTTCGCCACTGCCTTAACCGGGTATTGAACTCACACTATTTGGGTCTTGTCACTGGATCTAACCAACGACTTTATCCACTGTGTCATATGTCCATATGTGTATGAATTTCTGGGTATTATAAACCTGATGTCTTCAGCAACCATTTTAAATATGGAACGTGGAACTAGAACAGTCTACCCCCAGTGAGCGAAATAAAGGGTTCAGTTCGACATACCAACCACCTGAAGAAAGCCGGAGCGTACAACGGCCGAAACTCTGTAATAAATGTGGCGACTAAATAAGGACAATAATCCGAATAATGTAAATGCTGTACATAATACCTCATCTCAGAAATATAGACAGATCCTTTTTAATATTTTAACAATAATAATGAACATACCTGAGCGTTTCCAGAGAATTTCAAGCGATACGGTATATGTGCAACTGCGTGTCTATATGTGTTCATAAATACATACGCTATTTACTGACTGGACGGCCGTAATTTAAACTTACTCCGATTTCATTTTGTAAAGCTACGCTACCCCTATTTCCATAGCATATGTTCGGACGAGTAACATTCCTTTCTTTCAGCTGTCCAGTCCTTTTGTAAGTACGAACCGCCATTCCCAGGACACTGATCGAATAATCTTTACAGCTCTTATACCTTTTGTAATAAGGAAGATACATACTGACAGGTACATGAGAAGCACTCCCTTTTGTATAAAAATCTATAGAAGATGCTTATTAGATCACAACAATCTTTATATTTTCATCTCTAGATTCAACCATTATATATCCTACACATCCTTATAATTTACATACTTCCTCCTTCCACCTCCGCACAACAGCTTCATTTGATAACTCCCTGCGTGATTTTGGGCTTCGTATTGGTTGTAAATTTTCTAAATATATTAGGAAATTCTTGCCTATAGATCATTTAAATACCTTTATATATGATGAAATTTACAAATGAGAATACTTTTTGATATAATAAACGAACGAAGATGTCATTTTTTTCATTGTTTTTCTTTTTTGCTAGATTTTTCAAAAGGATTGAATAACTTGATAAAACATCTATCTATCTATCTATCTATCTATCTATCTATCTATCTCTCTGTCTCTGTCTCTGTCTCTGTCTCTCTCTCTCTCTCTCTCTCTATATATATATATATATATATATATATATATATATATATATATATATCTTTAGTTTTATGTCACCATTTCTATGATTCCCCGCTCCCTTACTTTTCAAACGGATATCTCATCAATCATTTCATCTGAGGAGAAAACATGACAGCACTAATTTGAATTGATGGGACGAATAAGCTAAAATGGCATCTTTATTGAGTACGACTGCAAAAGCATGCAAAGACGTTCAGATAATCTTTCTTGCTGGAGGCAAAAAATAACTTTCCTGTCGCAAGCTACATTCAAGTCGCAAATGAAGCAATCGGCTTGAGTCCCAGACAGTTTGACGTATGGCTTGAACTAGGAGATCATCTCCACGAACTGTGAGTCTCCGAGCTGAATGAATAGAAATATAGACAGAAAAAAATACAAGAATGGACAATTCACATATATTTTTAAGAGTACTTATTTGCACATATACGCACGAATAGGTTTCTTCAATAATTCCACGACCAAATAAGGAAACTACATTTATTTTACACAATTGTTTTTAGATTTAAACTTAATCTACTTTTCAGACAGTGCAATTAGATAAGTGATTCTTCAGGAATTTGAAATATAATATCGCCTAATAAAATATCTGATCATTATTGTATGAACTACCGATCCAAAACCAGAAAAAGAAATTACGTAAACTGAATATGTCTCGCAATTTACTCAAGATTAAGTATACAGCTTAGAGAGAAGTTTGCCATTGGCAGGGTTGCGTTAGTTGATTTTACTGTATTTGAATAATCAGGGTAGTTAATATAGAAATCTGGTTTACTCATAATAGACAATATTGTTAATCATTCATCTTTATTTGTCCTGGTTTCTATAGGTAAATGTTAACCGCTGACATATAAGTAAATATTAGTCTCTTATAATTGAGTCTGTAAGCATTCGTATTGCGGGTGAAAACATTTGTGAGCTTTTTGCTTATGGAATCCTCCATACTTGCCTGTCAACCCCTACGGGAAGATGCACTCTTCACAAAGTTAAACTTTAAGCAACCCTCACTTCACTTTTCCAAATTCAACTTCCCATAGGTTAAAAGGATACAAAAACGTAGCAAGATGGGACAAATCCTTTTTCACGCGCAGTTGTGTGGAGCCTACAAAAACCCCCGAAAATCTATAAAAAGGAATCGTTTGGCTTAATTCAAGACAGTCAGACACTGAGGTACGAGAGATGCCAGCAGACTCCACGCGTGCCAACACACTGACTCAAAAGCCACTACCAGCTTCTCAGCAATTCAACATAACTCACACAACGATTTACGGCGTGAATAAACTTAACTTACAATTTACTAAGAAAATTGACATTTTTACTACGAAATATTATTGTATATTTAATCAAATTTGCATATCAGTCAAAGGCACACAACTCCTCTTAACTTAAATCAACATTTACCATTTTCACATACATATACACTATTATTTGAACCGACACAACTGACATTTTATCTTGGTAAAATTAAACAGTTTTAATTTCGCAAAAAAACCTAAACCATTGACATTCTTTCAACAAACCTCTGCAGGGAAACTCTTTTCAATCTCATCTCGCCACATTAAACAAACAACCTATCATTTTTTGTGTATGTCAAATATATATATATATATATATATATATATATATATATATATATATATATATATATATATATATGTTATAGTTGAAATATTTAACTACGTTGTTTTTCCATGATTTCCCCAAGTTGCATTACCTTCACATGTACGTTTAATTTATTTGTTGTCAATAATTGCATAATGTACACGCTCATGTTAGGCCTTCACACCATTTCACCTTCTGACACATCATACTTAGCATAAATTCCGGAACATGCTCTTCTACAGATGATACAGTCTTCGTTTATATTCAGTAGGGATTGTTCATTAATATACTAGTTGCCTGTAGATGAACATATGTATTAGTCAATAGCTACACGGTTCCCATAATAATGAGGGCCAGCAATAGTGTTTACATTCCGTATTTATACACTGATTATATTTGGTTTAACGTAGATCAGTAAACTCGAATTCATACGATCATAGAAAAATCGAATACTGTCAAGCTGTACTTCAATCCGCTCACTAGGAATACTTTAGTCAACAGAAGAAGATATTTCCGCTGACTACGCGAACGACTCATACGGCATTCCATCTTCAGAAAGGTTTTTTTGTTTCAAAATGTGACGAATCTGTTTGTTCCTTTCAATTGGTTTAATCATTTCAACACAAGAAAAACGATAAAGCCACGAGAAGGTGAATCGGTTACACAGAGTGAGGGAAGACAATGATAAAGATGGAAATTCAATTAAAATTTGTGAATCACTGTCCTTCAACCAAACCCAGCACACACAATGATTTAGGGGGAAACTATAGTTTTTATTTTCAATTCAGTTTTCATGGAATATTTTGAGCTTTCAAATGATAATGATACACACACACACGCACACACACACACACACACACGCACACACCCACAAATATATATATATATATATATATATATATATATATATATATATATATATAATGCTAATCCGGAGAATCTTAGTTGCATTGATTTGTGAATAAACAAACCAATACCAAGGGGTAAAAATGGTACAAAAAAAGAAAGAACAGAGAACATGGACGTCAGCCGAAGATAATCACCTAGCGTCCAAGTTCAGAGTTCAAAGAAAAAATAAACCGATACGAGTAAGTAAAATAACTAATTAAAATGCTCAATACGCTAAATAGAGCAAACCTAATTAAACCTAAAGAGCCAGACAAACCTACCATGTTTTCACCTAAGCGGATCGTCAGGGAATACTGGTATTCGCCATTTCTATAATAGTATGAATTCAAGTTTACAGTTCTACGTTTGTCTGGCTCTTTAGGTTTAATTATATATATATATATATATATATATATATATATATATATATATATATATATATATATATGTCATTCACAGATAGTAGTTTCCCTGTATCACAGCTCCTCAGTGCGACTAGACTTCCGAATGCCTCAAGCCAGGATTGAAACACAACTAATATGGTGTCAGCCAGAGCTACCTTCAATCGGTAGAGATACTCAACTAAATCTAGCGTATTGTTTTTACAAATGTAAACAAATGCCAATCAACCAAAGTGCTCCATTCATTTTACTGAAGAGCTTTACATTACTGCAGGTGGCTGTTGTTTATAGAATTAGCTTATCACTCAACAGTGCTCAATTTTAATGTGTGTGTGAGTTTGTGTGTGTGAGTTTGTGTGCCTGTTTGCGTGTCACGTTTGTGTATATGCGTGCTTGTATGGGTGTGTTTGTACATATGTGTGTGTGTTTATTAAAGACGTTTGATGTACTGCGATTAATCATTTAATTTAATTGCATTCGTATAATTTTTTTAAAAATATCTCTGTTTTTTATGTAGGTGTATGAATTTGTATGACTTTTATTTTATCAACACGATTAGGACGTTGTGACCGTGTTCATAATTAATGTTATTTAGAGTTATTTTTTTTTATTATTAGTGTTTCCATTATTTTTAATTTTTCACGAGTGGATGAGACTATTCCTCATGCATATAGTAACAAGTATTTGGCTTTTATGGAGATGTTAAAATTATCATTTGTAAATGTCAGTTCAGTATTGCTATTAGTTACATTAAAAAGAAATATCTTTGGTCGATTATATAGTTAGGAAAACCATTGTTAACTAGAGTTTTCTTTCACATTATTGGGTTATTTAAGGGAAAGGAAACGGCAGAATGAATTCTCGTGTGCTTTATTGAGAATTGTCTTTATAAGGTCTAATTTATACCTAAGTTGGAATTCACTTTTAAACTTAAGGTGGGAAGAAGTTCTGCTAGATAATTTTTGTATAACGAAGTGGTGAATATGTTATTATTGAATTCTACGTGTACATCTAAGAGTGGGAGTTTATTTTTGACTACGTTCACGGGTAAAGATGATGACAAAGTTATTTTCGAATGTGACTTTGTGATTATCATTTTCATTTTTGTTTCTCTCTAAAATAAAAAAAAATCTAAATAACGGTCATATATTTTGGGTTTGGAAACTTTTGTAAATATTGTGTATAAGATTGAGAAGCAAGAATTGAGTGGATTTCACATACTAACAAGATTAGTTTGGGTGTGAATTTTGCAATTGTGATTGTAGAAGGGGACTAGTTGTACAGGCACGAAATACTTTTTTTAGGATATTTAGTTTGTTAGGTGGAGGTGGAATGGAATTATTTATATACACAGGGATAAGAAAAAATGTTTCAACGAAAGGGGCGTTTGTAAATATATTGATAACTGGCATATGTGAAAAACAGAAATAAATGATATAGTTACTGATATCATGAAACAAAACATAGATATATAACATTGATATTTCTATGAAAAAATTAATAATAAATTTTCACAGAGATTAATATGAGTTTTTCTGTATTTGTGCCCAAATACTTGTAGCAAAAATGAAAGACGATGCATAATTTAGACAGTATGTTTTTATAGGATTATACAAGCTATCTACTATAACAGATTTCTTTTCGGATGATAAATTATATAAAAACTATATATATATATATATATATATATATATATATATATATATATATATATATATATAATTATATAAAAATATACATTATGTACTTCTTAATGAAAAAATGACAAAAATTTATAAAACATACACACAACAAACTCTTTCTTATTTAACAGTTAAAATATTTAATCCTTGAAATGGCTAAATGTATAGCCGAAATCGCTCGGATAAAAATAACATACGGACAAATTTAACATAATTTATCTTCCGAAAAGAAAAAAAAAACATTGCATGAGGAATTGTATAAAAAGCTAAATAAAAGCAAATTGTTTGACGTATTCAAAAAAGAAATATATATACATCCATACATATATATATATATATATATATATATATATATATATATATATATACATGTATATATATATATATATATATATATATATATATATATATATATATATGTATATATATATATATATATATATATATATATATATATATATATATATATATATATATATATATGTGTGTTTGTGTGTGTGTGTATGTGTGTATTTTGGCCAAAATACTTTCGTGCACATTTCATTGAATACGTTAGACAAGGTGCTTTTATTTATTTTTTATACGATTTCACATGTGATCTCATATAACAGATTTTTTTCGGATGATAAATTATATAAAAACTACAAACTCTTTCTCATTTAAAAGTTATAATATTTAATCCTTGAAAATGGATAAATGTATAGCCGAAAGCACTCGGATGAAAATAACATCCGGACAGTTTTAATATAATTGATTTTCCGAAAAGAAACAAAAAACATAGATCGCATGAGGGATTGTATAAAAAGCTAAATAAAAGCAAATTGTTTGACGTATTCAAAGAATATATATATATATATATATATATATATATATATATATATATATATATATATATATATATATATATATACATACATATATATATATATATATATATATATATATATATATATATATATATATATATATATATATATATATGAGGGGCTGGTTGCTATATCTGATACCATGTTCCTTTAACATCCCAACTACAAAAGAAAATATTTAAGGCTTTCAAATTTCTATGATTTATAATCGGAATTTCTTCCAACCTAAAAATAGTAAACTTCATAGACGTTACATTTAACCTTAACAATAACACTCATAAACCCTTCCAAAAGGAAAACCAATCACCCATATATATAAATATCTACTTTAACCACCCGAAATCAATAATTAAGCAAGTTCCAAATACAGTAAATGCAAGAATAAATAAACTCACCTCTAGTAAAACTATTTTAACCAAAATAAATCGAAATATGATCAAGCCCTATTAAAATTAAATTTAAACAGACACTAAATTATATAGATAAGTCAGTTAATAAAACATCCACTAAATCCAAAAATAGGAAAAGGAGAATTATATGGTTCAACCCACCTTTTTGTAACCTTTCTAATATTAATATAGGAAGATACTTCATAAAACTAATAGAAAAACACTTTCTTAAAAATGGGCTTTTAAAAAAGATGTTCAACAAAATGAATTTAAAGATTAGCTATTCTTGCGTGAACAATGTAGTAAAAAATATTAGCTGGCATAATAGCAAAATCTTGAGAGATTTTCATATCAATCAAATACAAATGGATCTTAATGCAACCCAAATGAGAACATCAACATGTAATTGCAGGACAGGATCAGATTTCCCAGTTGAAGGAGTATGCATGGCGGAAAATGTAATATATGAGGCAACAATTTTCCCCACAGAAAAAATTAAAAATAAGAAAATATACATAGGAATATCGGCCGGAATTTGGAAACATTGATTTTATAACCATCGCCAGTTCTTTAATCATAAATTTAAAAAGAACCAAACGTCACCCTCAAAGTATAATTGGGATTTGTTGGAGGGTGGCTTAACCCCAGAAATAAAGTGGAAAATCATCTCGAGAGCCAGAACTCCAAGAGACATATTCGACTTATGTCCAAAAGAAAAGATCCTCATAATAAAGCATAAAGTTCCGGATATATTACTAAACAGACATAATGAACTAATCTTTAAATGCCGACACAAGAACAACCTCAATCTAACGAAATATATTTAAAAGTAACTATATAGGAAGACTAATATTACATGATCTTTGTTTTTTGGCTTTTGGAGATGTTGCTATGCACACATGAATGTGAACATAACTGTATGTATAAAACTATGTGATTGAACTGGAACACTGATACGTCTTTTGAAATGTATATGTATATGCTTTTATATGGAAAGATGGGCATGCATGTGTTGTATATGTGTATTGTGAACACATATTTGGAGTGGGCGGGTATGGATATGGATATGTATGTATATATACTTGTATGTATATAGGTGGGCTTTTGGTTTTTTATTTGTAAATATATGTAGTTGTATGTATATATGGGTGTATATATGTATGTGTGTAGGTATGTGGGTACATGTATATGTGCGGATGTGTGTGTATATATATGTATATGTGTGCGTGGGTGTATGTATATATGGGTATATGTGTGTCGTGCCATAGATATGGGATTGCGGGGAATCTGTGTATGTATGTATGTATAAATATAAGAAGTTGTCAGTTCGTATCTACAATATGGGAGAATGTGGGTGAAATATAATAATGTAAATACGCTTGAATATTGATATGTTTTTGCATACACGAACATGTGGGTGTATATATATATATATATATATATATATATATATATATATATATATATATATATATATATATATATATATATATGTGTGTGTGTGTGTGTGTTTGTGTGTGTCTGTGTTTGTGTGTGTATGTATATATGTGGATGTGTGTAGATGTTCGTGTGTATGTATATGTGAATATATGTGTATATGTATATGTATATATATACGTGGGTGTATATATGTGTATGTATGTGTATATATGCGTGTGTGCGTATATATATATGTGTCTGCATGTATGTGTATATATATGTGTGTATGTGTATGTATGTATATATGTGTGTATATCTACATGCGTATGTGTGTATGTATGAGTAAATACACACATATATATGTGTGTGTGTTTGTGTGTGTGGGCGTGTATGTGTATGGATATATATGTGTGTGCATGTGAGCAGATATGTGTATGTGTATGTATGTGTATATATGTGGAGATATAGAAATATAAAAGAAGGACTTGCAGTTATGTTATTAATGTTTTACCCCATTTTATCCTTTAATATTCCCCAACTGGTATTTTGAGTTGAGAATTCTTTATAATATTGAGGTAAAAAATTTAAAATTGATAATTTAATTTAAATTTAAATGTGTTACACATTAATAATCTTCATTGATGATAAAATATTTAAATTGGAACGATTTTTTGAAATCTGAATACTAAAGTAATCACGTAATATTAGCTGTGAAATTTCTAAGTACACATATATACATATATGTGTAAGTATGCGTAAACATTTAAAAAGATATATGTAGGTATTAATACATGAAATTACACGTTTATATCGGTACATGTGTACCTGTATGAGTGACTGCACATGTAAAGGAACGTATGTATATGTGAAACTTGGGTTTGTATACAATATATGACAGAGCAAGATCTCTAATATTACCTTAAAAAATCACTCCATATTAACTTAAAAACTAAATTTAAGTAAAATAAATTACCCACATAAAAACAGTCACGAATTAAATTCATGAATAAAATTTAAACTGATAGAGATGTTACCTTAATAAACAATTACAACTAGAAGTAAACTTATATTTTAAAATAAAATTTTATTCTTTTAATGTAAATTCTATGAATATTTTTTCTAATCGACTATTTCATATTAAATCCCCCAATAATTTTTGTAATAAATTTAAAAATGAACTTAAATCGCTAACAAACATCAAATAAAATTCCTTGTAGACTGGTTAATCCTTCAAATTTATATCAAACTTTATAATATTTATAAACCCGCAAAATAACATATTCAAAGTAAAGCAAAACGACAGAGTCTACTTCGTTCATTCCAAATAATGTCAGTGACACCTTCTCTCATGACTTCCTTCTCTCTTTCTCTTTATGTTTTTCTCTTCTCCCTCTTCTATATCAATATATAACTTCCGTTAAGTTAACCGATTAAATGTGTCAATGTCTGGACCTCCTCAAGTAATATTAAGTATGAAAGAATAGAAATATTAATTTACATCTAACTCAATCATGTCTCTCCCCCCTCACTTCCTCACATCGTTAATTTACATATGCTTATTACTGCCCGTCAAAAGTGTGTACATTTCTGTTCATTTTTCGTTTCAACCTTTAGAAGTAAAGTCTGATCATCCGCAGTCCTTTAAAAGGGCTCTGGTGAAATAATTTATTACATGGAACCTTAGAGTGGTCTGTTTTTATTTTAATTATTAGCTCTGATTTACATTGAGCTATCTGGATATTTTCCTCCTAAGTTCATAAACTATATATATATATATATATATATATATATATATATATATATATATATATACTAAAAGACCACAAGGAAAATTTCAAAACCAACCCCGCATGCAGACACATAAACCCACCCAAAAGCGAACTAAGTAAAATAAGTAAAACGATACAAGGAAGAATTAATTCTGAACTTAGGAAAAAGTTAGGAGTAACCCAGTGGAAAAGCACAAAAGCAACTATTGACTTGTTCCACAGCATAAATAAGAAACAAAATTGCCACTTCCTACAATTAGACATAAAATAATTTTACCCATCCATAACAGAACGTATGTTAAATAAGGCCATCAACTTATCTCAGAAACAAATAATAATAAAGCCAAACGAAATCGACATCATTAAGCACTACCGTAAATCATTAATATTTCACCACGATGAAATATCGATAAAGACAGATGGGATATTTGACACTATAATAGGAAGATTTGACGGTGCCGAGACATGGGAAATCGTATGTATTTACTTACTACGCGAACTAAGCAAAATAATAGATAGGAATGACACAGGACTCTACAGGGAGAACGGTCTCATAATCTTAAGAAACTGTAACACACAAAACACAGACAAAACTAGAAAAGCAATAATAAAGATTTTTAAAAATAAAGGATTCGACATAGACATAAAAACTAACCTAAGCGAAGTAGATTTTCTAGATGTTACCTTCAACCTAAGAAAAGGCACATACAAACCATACAGAAAACCCAATGATAAACCACTCTATATACACACATCTTCCAACCACCCGCCTTCTATAATCAAACAGATACCAAAATCGATTAACCACAGGCTTTCCGACAATTCCTTCAATGAATCTATATGTAACAAAGCTAAGAAAGACTACGAAACAGCCCTAAAAGATAGCGGATTCCCAGCAACACTCACTACAGAACACAAAAAAGGCCAACAGGAAAAGGAATATCATATGGTTCAACCCACCGTACAGCAAAAACGTAAAAACAAATGTAGGAAAAATATTCTTCAAACTTTTACACAAGCACTTCCCGGAATCATGCACCCTACACAAAATATTCAACAAAAACACAGTAAAAATCAGGTACAGTTGCACCGAGAACATGGCACAAATAATAAAAAGCACAAAAAATACTTAACAAACCACACGAACAAATTAAACCCGCGTGCAACTGCAGAATAAAAAACGAATGTCCCTTAAACGGTAATTGTTTACAAAACAATGTAATCTACCAAGCCAAGATAAAATCACGAGATAATGAAGAAAAAGTATATATAGGAGTAACTAAAGGACCATGGAAACAAAGAAATTATGTACACAAAACATCTTTCACAAAGAGTAAATATGCGTACAGCACAATGCTTTCTAAGTATATCTGGGAAATAAAAAACAAAACGCATACCACACCAAAAATATCTTGGTAAATAAGGAAAAAATCATCAGCCTACAACAACCTATCAAAAACTTGAAAACTTTGCTTGGAGGAAAAATAGCTATCATTACCTTCCCAGACCAAAATAAATTATTAAATGAAAGATCCGAGCTAATCTCATTATGCAGGCATGAAAACAGATTTTTACTACGTAACTTAAAAATTGAAAACGGAAAAAATAAATGAATACATAAACAAACAAAATGACAATAAAATAAACAAAATTAATTAATCCAAACAAATTACCAAATCACACCTGTTAGAATAGAAGAAATAGAATAAAAAATAAGGAACAAAATCAACAAATAAAGTAAATGATAAAAAAATTAGCAAACTATTATGACCAAAATATTAGACTATAAAAAATCTAACTACAAATATCAACCCCAAAATCCAACAAATATATTTAACTATCTTCCCAAACAAAAACAAAACTATTAAATAAGCTATATAAACAATTTTTATTACGTTAATAAAAACACCGACCAAAATAAAAATGAATAAATATATAGGATTAAAAAAAATAAAAACAAGCACAATAATTTGACACAAATAAATAAATAAACAAATAAACGACTTCCGTCAGAATAACCGCCAAAATAGACTGCCCACAATCCACCACTGACCCGTATATATAAATAGCCGAGAGAAATAACAGCACTCGTGTCATAACGATTGCATCTAGCATGAAACAGACTGTCGCCTCTAAGTGTTGACTTCTATGTTCAATTTATATTTACCCACGCTCTATCTCTGATATTGGGCACTTTATCCCATAAATATCGCACACTTTAAGACTATATTTCTTCATATATATATTATCTATATATATTCATATATTTATATATACATTTATAGATGCATCCATAGACACATATATACACACACATACGCACATACGCACACACATATATATATATATATATATATATAATGAGAAAGATACCTTGCGAAATTCAATCTTTGACAAATATATTGACAAAAAATGTTACTGAATCAATAGGTCCTCAAACCAATTATCGATATACGAACTTGTGAATGAGTCTAAATAATGTATAAGATACTCAAAAATGTATATATTATTTGGGAAACAATTTCATGTATATTGTGATCCTTCATTCAACTTTGATACATTTGTTTATATTGATTTAAAATAATGTTTGCCCAGTAGAAATTATAATGATGCTTTTATTAATTAATTAAGCTAACAATTCTTATTTGTTTAATCTAAATAATTCTGAACAAGCTGAAATGATTTATTGGCTGGGAACTGTAGACGAATTTACACACACACACGCGCGCGCGCGCACACACACACACACGCACGCACACACACACACACACGCACACATCACTCTCTCTCTCTCTCTCTCTCTCTCTCTGCATATATATATATATATATATATATATATATATATATATATATATATATATATATATATATATATATATAATCATCCACAGACAGAAAATGCCTTAACAGCATTATCTTCCACTGATTTTAAAATCACCCTTTCCTCAAGAGAGCTCAACCGGATTTTCCGGGAACATACATAATTTTATTTACAGACAGACTGTTTCACTCTATCAGTTTGGATATGTATCCGATTGCTTCAAGTCGTGATCGAAACCCGACCGATTGGCAATCAGTCAGAGATCTTACCCCTAAGTTATCGTCAAAGGAATTGAAAAGGAACTTGATCGATGTCTCATCTAAGGAATGCCATATTTTTTACCAAATCTCTAAAGGAAGTTATGACTGACTCTTCGGACTTATTGTCAATTTTTCTTTTTCTCTTTTCAAACCTAATTGCTAAAATCGTAGCTTCCCATCCAAATTGCATCATACTCGATAAATACAGTATAACTTTATAATTTTACCTAGAAACACAAATTTGGTACGCAGATAAGGAAATATTGATTTTATATGCATGAAATCTATTATTTTCCCTTCTATATTTCATTTTCTACAAATTGCAGTTAAATATTAAGAAAACTAGAAATGGCGGAGAAGAGTTAATTTGAAAAAGTGAACCATTATTTTCACGCCCATTAATAATTAATTAACACTTTTTATTGAAAATTCTATTTGACCTCATGTTAAGTTTAGGGACTCTTTTTGCGGACCAGATTATTCCCACTTCACAAAGCCAAATTTCTGAAAGGAATTTGATAGGAAGTAGATTTTTAAAAATTCCCAAATAATCTTTGCTTTCTTACTCATCTTTATCCTAATCTTAATAACTGGAACTTCTAATTCCACTTTCTACATAGTCTTTGAAACGATTCACTATTTTGTACATTAGAGGCATATTCAGAATTTACAAATATGAAATCGGATTGTAATTAAACAAGCAACTATTTCTGTTTCGCCGATATCTTCACAATCACAATTCTGAATTAACAATGCCATCTTGTAAATGTAAATATATGTATTGAAACTAATGTCATTCACCTGATTCAAGAATGTAGAAATGCGTGGCCAATAATATACGGCCGATATGTTTGAGTTTATTACATAATCTTCCTAAATTAACACTGAAATAATAATGAGCACGTAAAACTTAAGAAAGAGATATATAAATTTAAAATAAATTAACAGTACTTAAAATACAATTACTACAAAGATGTGTGTGTGCATGCATGTTTGTATATGTGTGTCTAAAGATTATGCAGCCTGACCCAAAAAAGTAGTTGTTTGAAGGTTTGCTTTTATGAGTTCTCCGATAGCTGAAGTGACTGACTGGTCATCGTGTGGAACATCCAGATATCCAGACAGTCATGTTCTTACCTGCTATGCTTGTGCACCGTTTTATGCTTTTTAAAGTATTGCATGAGAATCAAGTCAAATACGAAGCCATCATACTAGCGACACACTCGGTTCTAACAGGAGGTTTCAAATATCGTCGACTTTAAAAAGATATCCATTCACCTCATAGCTATGTCTGATAAAATTCAACAATAATAATACCCGACATCAATGTAGGTAGACAACTTACAAGTTCTGTCCGTTTTTTGATAAGTCATTGAATGAAGTTGAAATATATACGAGATGTGTGTAGCAATTGTTTTCAAATTCCGACATCCGGAAGTAGGTACATCAGACGTTATAAAAACCACGCGCACCGTGCCCGGCCATCAGCTATAAGCCGGACAGCTGTGTGAAGGATGGAAGTGTCTAGAGATTTCGTTCGGGACTGTTTGCTTTACGACTTGAAAGTGGGCTTATCTGCAGCTGCATCAAGTCGCCGCATATGTCAAGCGTTTGGGGATAGTGCTGTGGATGAACGTACTGCACGGCGTTGGCTTCGAAATTTCAAGTCGGAAGATTTGTCTCTCCATGATGAGCCTCGCAGTGGACGACCACATGTCTTGAATGACGGAGTCCTGAAGGCGGCCATTGAAGAGGACAGTAGTCTAACGTGTGGTGAACTTGCAAGACAGTTCAACGTTTCCGATGAAACAGATAAACTTCACCTGCACCGCCTAGGTAAGACGTACAAGCTGAGCAAGTGGGTCCCGCAAACGCTGCTGGATGTCCGCAAGGGAAAACGAGTGACAGCTTGCGTATCGCCGATTTTTCGCCACCATACCGCATCCTTATTCAATCGAGTGCTTACCAGTGATGAAAAGTTGGTTCTGTACGAAACTCCCAAGCGTTCCAGACATTTATTGTCTCATCAGGATGCTGTCTCTCACACCGCAAGACCGCCTATGCACCCACGCGAGATTATGCTTTGTGTCTGGGGGACAGGTCGTCAAGTGGTTCATTATGAACTGCTACCAACGGGGTAAACGGTCACGGGAGACCTATACTCGCAGCAATTGAAACGTCTGCAACAGGCATTGCGCAGGAGGAGCTAGCATTGGTGAATCGCAAAGGTGTGCTTTTCCTACATGACAACGCCAGGCCACATGTGGCACGAGTGGTCAGTGATACCATACAGCCACTTGGGTGGGAGACTTTGTGCCATCCACCTTATTCACCTGACATTGCGCCATCCGATTACCACTTCTTCCACTCTCTGGATAATCATCTTCGTGGGAAATCCTTCACCAATGAAGCAGACTTGCGCAAAGCCCTCACGGACTTCTTTGCGTCACCGCCCCCCACCGAGTTCTACCGCAAGAGCATTGAACAGCTGGAGACACGTTGGCAGAAGGTACTGGATACCGATGGCGATTACTTCGAAGACTAAATATAAGTTACACATACTGTGAAACGTTTTCTTTTTTTCCTTTAAAAAAGGACATAACTTTTTTGGTCACCTTGTATACACACACACACACACACACACACACACACACACACACACACACACACACACACATATATATATATATATATATATATATGCATCCTAATATTGCATATTTACATTTGAATATTTATGTCAAAGGAACAATCTCGTCAAATTATATAGCGTTTGTAATTAGAAACAGGTGTCAGATCAATATCAATAACCTTACATTTGTTTCTCTAGAATATGGTGATTGAAATAAGCCTGTCGAATAAAACGGGTATCTCCACCATATCGAAATAAATCCAATTTAAGATGTTGATTTTTGCATCTATCTCCATGATCACTTGGCAAAGAGAATCACGCTTTCGTTTTCCCTGAAGTATTTTTAACTTATCACTGGGCGTCAATTAGAATGTATCATGCGCGTAACTAATTATTCGGTAGCTGAATTTATAATGGATAAAAAAACAACATTTAAAATGTGTGACACAGACGGTTTTCCTGTGTATATAAATCTCTCTTCATGTCTGACTAATACGATGATCGATGTTCTATATATTCAAATTCTTGTGTAGGTTCCTATGAGGGCAAAAATGTCATTGATTCTAAATAGGTTTTCAATAACGGCAAAGGTCACAACTCTATGTAAACCGATTCATTTTGCTGTTCTTCAGAATAGCAGAAATATACATCCATTTTGGCATTATCCAAACTTTGGACTGACAGCAACACTGGCTGAAGCCAAAGACAGTTGGATTTGTCACTTCAAGATCAAATCTTGACTTCCGCCTTTCAAATAGACTCCTAAATCTGTCTTTTATCGAAATAAACCAAAGATCGATGTACAGATATTTTGCTCTAAATATAAACAATCTATCAAAAATGACAATTATTTTTGGCTTATATTTACAGAAATATTATGAATCCTTGTCTCAGAAATAGCTTTATGCAAAATGTCCATCACAACGTGCTTCTGCATTCATATTTTTCTGTTTCTTTTTGCATCTTCCAGAAATGTGAACGTTTTAAGACGTACTTATGGTATTCAGGATTCAAGTAACATGTTTACTATAAAACGTCGAAAAAACACAAGTTATTTTCAATTTGACAAATCATTCAGGGTAATATATTTGCTCCGAATTCACTGAATATATATAATGGAAAATGGATTAAGTCGTCTTAAGACTGAACAAATTTCCATGAGAATCAAGACAAAACCGAAGTCATCATACTAGCGACACACTCGGTTCTAACAAGGGGATTCATCCTAATATTGTATCTTTACTTTTGAATATTTATGTCAAAGGAACAAGCTCATCAAATCTTATAGCGTTTGTAATTACAAACAGGTATCAGATCGATATCAATAACCTTACATTTTTTTCTCTAGAATATGGTCATTGAAATATGCCTGTCGAATAAAACGGGGATCTCCACCATATCGAAATAAGTCCAATTTAAGATGTTGATTTTTCATCTATCTCCATGATCACTTGGCAAAGATAATCACGCTTTCGTTTTCCCTAAAATATTTTTAACTTATCACTGAGCGTCAATTAGAATGTATCATGCGCGTAACTGATTATTCGGTAGCTTAGTTTATAATAGATAAAAAACATGTGTGAGTCACAGACGGTTTTACTGTGTATAGTATCCTTATATTTGCCGTTATTATAGATTTTGTTAACACACTTTGATGATTTTTTGAAAAAAATATAGCATCTTACCATCTACGCATTGGATAACAGAATTCACAATTCTTTAGGAAATATAATCATTTACTAAACGTTCATTAAAAGTGGCACAAGGCCGAATATATTTAGTACCCAATGAGGATCGAACATACAATTCAGTTGTAAGTGATCTAGAAAGACAAACTTGCTATTACAAGATAATGTAGTGTCAATCTGCCATTTTTATCGATTTCTTTATGAATTAATTTATTACGTACAAATTTCATTTTTCGATGAGTTTTTTTTTCTGTTTTGTGATATATAAGCAAGTGATAATCTCTAGCAAGAATAAGTAAATCTATAGTAAAATCACTTGGAATTGGTAAACTCGCAAGTAAACGCTTATCAAAAGAGAAGTGTCTATAAGAATGTTTTTATGTAAAAATAAAATTAGCTCAGTGCAATTGGGGAGGGAATTATGTCTAGAAATATTGCAGGTAGACGCCGTTGAAAAAAAAAATATTTGTTTTCGATTTTATCGGTTCAAGTTCGACGTAATCTATTTCCTTTGCATTTGTTCATCAACATTCAAGGAATAAAATCCGGAAATTAATTTAAAATATAAATATAAATGAAACGAATAATGTATGATATATTCGTGAAATATTATATATTAGAAGTCAAACATATCTGTCCAGAAATCCATCAACTCGACCTCAAGTTGACTTGTTATATAGTTAAGAAAGGATTACTCACCTGGGGTCCTCACGCAATTATCTTCGAATCCATTTTATATTTCAAAATCTTATACACATTAATGTTTCGATATTGGCATGAACTGTCTCATTTCGATCTTCTTAGTGTCGGCGGCCAGATCTTTAAAGATGAAATACGATTTGGTTAAAAATAAATGCCGAGAGAAACCGAGAGACCTGCGCATCTAACACGCCTAAGTAATGTGATGCAAAAAGACATACAGCGGGAATGGGTTGAATAAAACCGGTAATTCACAATGAATTATGGGTTCGTACCAAAACAATATAGGGATGAAATTCTCTATCTATTAGGTTTTTACTAATAACTGAATGCTTATCGCCAATCTTAATGTGAATATTAAATATAAATCTATTACTCTTTCTGAAATAATTTTTAGGTATGGCGTTACAGGAATATTTAGATTTTGCAGAAAATTTAAATAATATTTAGATAAATGGGAAGTTATGACTGAAACATTTAGATGAAAAATAGAAGATAAAATCAACTAAAACTTGATGTTAAAGTTTACCCATGATTATTATTTCATTTCTATGTACCCCCATGTTCTTTTCTTGATATATGTTCATTAATTGTAAGAAAACCACAGATGTATTTCTTACAAACCCTGTTTTAAATATCGCCGTCAGGGTAAACAACTTTCCATTCGATATCTAAAAACAGAATCATTGTGGTAATCCGTAACCATTTTTATTAACTGTCATATATACAATTTACACTGTCTTTATAAATCCTGTGTACCTCATAGTGTGTCCCCAGTTCTTATTAAACATGAGTTTTGTTATTTGAGTAATAGTGATCATACTGTAGATATATCCCCAAATCCATCAGGGTTCTTACTGCAGTCTACTTCCCAAATAAGCCACATTCAAGCCGACAGCATAACTGATTTTGTTGCTTGTGAAGTAGTTCAATAGTTTATTCCCTCTGGCTATAAATCTCGGCAGAGGGTCATTTTCGAATTTAAAGTAATCGCTGAAGCAAGATAATAGCCGTGCGCTGTAATAATTTATTTCTGACAGATTCGGCTACGTTCAATTATCTTCGCTCTTTTACTCGGTCACGAGCAGTCTTTAAGGGCAACGATCCAAAAGTCAAACAACATTCAGAAACCTAGGAATATCACAAGATAAAAAAGGAAACACACATTTATGCCCTAAACTAATTGTTCTGAAGATCTTGTTTAATACCCTTGACGTATTTTCGATTTATTTATTCCACTTCTTTACCTTATTTTCGACTTATTACTCTTTTCTATCAACCCATGATTAATACCCAAATTTATGTGTAAGTAGTATAATAACAACACTAAGTCGATTAGAATTTATTCAATAATATAATATGCATCAGTGCCAGTTGTCCCATAAAAAATATGTTATTGTCTTATAATACTGCTTTTGCAAAATTGATTAACGAGGAATGTTTAAGTAAATCTTACTTCAGGTTTATTTACAAATTATATAAATGTGAACATGTTGATAGAAAGTACAGGAGGCAAATTGCAGGATATCCAATAAATTTTAGCAAAGGGAAATGGGAATGAATGAAACCTCAAATTTAGGGAGATATAGTAATGGTTATCGGTAAGAGGAACTGTATATCATACGAAATAAGTTTGAGACTTATTTGGAAAAATGACAATCAAGAAAGTAAAAAGAAAAACAAATAAAGTAATCTGAAACCTCGACAAAATAGAAAAATATGTCTTCTCAAAATAAAGCAATGCATCAGGAAAATTTCGTTACAAACTCAGAATAGATGTGTTGAGCTTTGATCACTATGTAGTATCAATACAGCATTATGTCGATGAATGATGGACAATTTCCTCACTGATGAAGAACAATTTTGATGCTACAGGTATATGGTTTCAAAGAAGAATGAAGAAAATAATATTTGTCTGTGAGCAACTAGGACATTTTAAAACAACTTTACCAAAAAGCACACTTATACTTACAACCACAGACATTAAATTTCTAGGATAAATAATGAGGAAAAATGGTTTGGTGTATTTGACATTCACAGGAAGCAAGTGAAAAGTGCAGAGACAAACAATAAATAAAATAATTTAATCTATGGCAGAAAGGAGAATGAGAATGATATTAAACAGACAGAATTTGAAACTAGCTGGAAGTGGTAGATATCGAGTCTATACTAAACGTAGAAAAAGGAGAATGTTTTGAAAGAAAAGTTTGAAGAAATCAAACCGTACGTTATGATGATTACGCCTCTTATAGTTCAGATTTACCAAAGCCGGACTATTTGCCTTCAAATTAATTTTAACATAATCTTTTCTTATTTTGTCATCTTAATATTGACTTCTATCACCAAAGATAATATGACCAGAAGAACGTAATGATAAGTCCCTTGCTCACCGAACAGCAGTGGCTTAAAAGATCATTAAATGATGTAGTTTTTAAGGTGAACCCATGTCTCTAAGTTAAAAGCTCAACCACAAGCCTGGGGATAAGTTTGGTAGCCATCGTGCTAATGTAACTAAAAATGATGCAATTCAATCTCAATTCTTTTCACAACAAAAACTAATAATGATGTCTCACAGTATCTAGCTTTAAATAATGTAATTATAAAAATCATAGAAAGGTTGGTTCCGTGAAGTTTTCGAAAGGAAAAAAGCTGAACCCTGCAATAAATTATGATACTTTTGTTGAAATACAAAAGAAAAAATGTAATTTTTCTATATAATCTTTAAGAAAGTTATCTTTTTATAACCCTTACATGAATAATTCCTCAGATGGAAAGGGTTAACGTAAAGTGAAATTTATGTAAAAAGGTTTTATATTGGTTTTCATGAAGTATTTATAATACTGAAATTTAATCATATTTCATATTAAAATATGTTTACTATTAATTTTGTTTTACTCTATGGAACTAAAATATTCTTTATACTTCTTTATGATTAGTCCATGTCAGTCGTCTTTGTACAGGGAAAAGATAACACATAAGCCCTAACCATGTTTATTGATTTCTTGGTTTGATTCCAAGAATTAAATCCCTAGAAAAAACAACATTAACAATTTCATGCATTATTATTCATAATATTATTAGTATTTTAGAAATTATGAATTGCCACTTAGTCTTAATCATGGAATGACAACATCTGAGTTGAAATCAACTGAAACACCAATTAAGCTACAAGTAAAAAAATATAATAAAATTAATAGTAATTATTTTTAATTTAGTCATACCAGTTAATTAGGTTGTATATTACTATATTGGCATTGTATTAGATTGTATTGGAATTAATAAATAACTTTCGGTAATGCTGGTCTGCAAACTCATATTTAACATTATTTTCAAACGATATCACATACCTAGGGATTAAATCATTAAAATGAACACAATACTAGTAGTACTGGATTATATATCTTACTAAATATTAGTTCTCCGTATCAACCATATTAAAAAGAACAGCATGAAGGCATATAATCAATGACCCAGGAATTAATTTACCAAAAACATGTACTGTGAATTGCAATTATCTACTAATAAATTGTTTAACAAATATCGAGGAATTAATCCCCAACCAAAAGCAATAACTATAGATCGAACTAGTTCTTGCGAACGTAGAAACAATTTCGTATATTATAGAAATAAATGGAAAGAGGAACTGACGAAATGCATAAAGCCTGCTGACCTTATTTTAAAAATAGCCTGAAACATTCTATTGAGCTCAATTACTAGTTAATTCTTTTATAAGAACAGGTGAAATTGAAAATTTGAAAGAGCACAAGAATCGTTGGTTTTCTAAACAAAATCAAGATCATAACAATGAAAAATAAACAAATTATTTCGTCTGTTATAGAATTTATAAGATAGCATTTGAGAAAAGAATATTTAGTGACGCTGAGACGCTAAAATTAGATATATCAGGTTTTAGTCTTTCCCAAATTTTTAACGGTCAATTACTAATATTAAAACGATCCAGGATGGCTTTATAATGAGACAAATACTTAGTGACGCCTTCATTGATCCAAAAGCATTATAGGACACTGTCGATTCCAGGATTTTCCCTGAATCATCATGAGATGTTAAAGAAAAACTAATTACGATGTTCCTGAAAAACGCAGATTTATGTAAAGATCAATAGACAAGTTAGCGAGTAGCGGCCACAAAACAATGGATTAACAAGGGGCCTATGTCTTGTCAGTTAATATATGTACAAACGATCAACGCAAATTTAATGGCGATGATAGTCTTACATGTTCATCGGCGACTAAACCAATTCCCACAAGATACTTATCTGCCGACAGATTGGCTAAACAAAAAAGGAAAAATACAGATCTGACAATATGCACAATAACCTTGTTAAACGGAGAAACAACCATCTCGTCCAATGGATTAGACTTCATAGAAATGTTTGCACCCTGTGGGTTGATGACACGTTCCCAATGGGCGGATCTCTCCATGATGGAAACAACAGCCACGTGTCAGTGACACGGACAAGCGTTCAATCTGGTGGACGTCTTGCTGGTTTCGACCTGGAAAAATGATTGTATACTTCAGGTAAATTTATCCAATAAATGCGACAAATTAAGGAATACCTATTCAGATTTCAACCAAGATATCTCTGCTGCGCATCAATCCTACGCTCCACCCGGTTATTTGATTAATGATGGCGATGATGGTCTTTGCACATTTGCTATGCTTAGAAACACAATCTATCTGCTCCGAAAAAGATGAAGAAAGTTTGAAATTAATTTCGTTTTGTTTGGTTTACAGCATGTCAACCTCAATGGGTTATTTAATGCCGACGTGTATTTTATTGCTGCTAATAATTTTCCTACAAAACATTCATTGCTGGGTGTAAAACCTATTTTTACATTTTAAACAGTTTTAACCAAAGTTTTCTGGGGTTAACTATTTTCACATTGTTGGGATCCTAAGAAGTGCTACCCTGACGGCTCATGGCGGACGTGGGAACACCAGCAATTAAGAGGTGGTTCCACGCTCATAAAAAACCTCCTGAGGCCTTGTTGTTGGACGTAGTTTATCGTCTTACCCAGGACGCGGATGTAGTTTATCGTCTTATCCAGGACGTGGACTTAGTTTATCGTCTTATCCAGGACGCTGAGATTAACCATTGCAATATAAAAGTAGTAATGTCATTCTCTGAAAACAAATCCATTAAAATTCCAAGTGTGTTCATTGCAGATGTACCCAGGAAACCCAAGTTTCAATGGGTTGGGAAAGTTCTTGCACGACATCCATTCATGAAATACCTGATCGTGAAATTGGAGGGAACACTCTTATTTACCATCCATTTTCAAAATCTCAGAGCGAAGATTTGATTTCCCCATTTTCTCTTGATAGAATTAAAGTGCATTAGTGGATGCCGAAGCTGAAAAAAAAACTTGGATTAATGGCCTTAACTCTATTATATGGCAGAATTATACTTTGCACATGTTTAGAATAGAAAATCGTCAATAGAATAGAACTGACAGTTATATCGACCCGTTACTTAATGAAATATATTGTATAATCACGTGCACACTGTCTCAAAACATCTGAGATAATCTATAGATATTTAGTTTCTGCTCTCTGTGGGATTCAGAGATATGAAGAAAACTGAAAAAATAGACCTACAACACAGACTATAGCTTCTTGTACTTTTTCCAGCCGACTATATTAAACGAAGATTTTTGATAACATAAAGTATATATTAGTGAGCTATACAGTAAATATAATTGTTTGCGAAACATTATTTGCTAGATGCGAATTATTCACTCCCAGCAGATCTGTAGATGTAGTTTTTTCGGACGGGTGACAAGTCGTCAGTTAGGTTTCAAAGCTTACCTGTCTACAGCTATTTGTGTGGCTATAACTAAAATAACAAATTCTACGAAGCCACTTACTCTCGTTTTATCTAACCACCCAAGTCTACTGAATATGAACCAATGAAATAGTTTGGTTAGTTGAAATTGTTTCGCAGCAAATCTATGGGTTTTTTAATGGCAAAATCTAAATATTTGAACAAAATCATATGTCTTCGACTAAATAGATTTTAATGTAATTGTATGCCTTTAACTCCAGATAAAATGGTTTGTTGACCAGTTTTCTTTAAAACACATTGTTTGTAATTCTACTGAAATATAAACTGCTTTTTTTAATAATATATTTTTGGTAATTTTACTGTAAATATCCATTGCTTGTATTTTTTATATATAATAATGTATTGTTTGTATATTTACTATAAAATGTGTTTTATATTATCATAATGTATATTTTTTTTTGTAGTTCGCTATTTGCCCATAGCTGGTCCCCTAAAAGGTCCTAACACATCATGTCAGAGTAAATATGGAAAAAAAATCAGTTAAGAGCTGGTTCCTGCCTTCCAAAACCTTCAACCTCCCGATCAAAAGAATTACTAGCCGATGTAGTTTATCGTCATACCCTGGACAACAATTAAAACTTTAGCATGGCAAGCACAGAAATTATCTTGTGGCGATACTTCGTAAACGCATCAGTGGATTTAACTCACCTGAATATTTCGTTCCATAATCTGTATATTTTTAATCATTTTATCTTAGTGAAAGGTGATAAAACCGCTAGTATATAATTGTCTAGTGAGTAGTAAAGAAAATAATGTGGAAGGAACAGAAAACCTTACTTATAAGAAGGGAAAATAGAAAGAACACGACTAAAAAGAAACGAATGAGTATTGTATGTTTTAGATTTTAGTTGACTGGGGGTAGGAAAGCAGGGAGAGAATTCCTGGGAAAATAGATTGGTTTTCCTGCTGCCTTCTCATCGATTTCCAATTAAAAATATTCCTTTCCGTAAATTTACTATTACCATGACACAAAATAACAATATTAGTTAATTCATGCAAATATATGTAAACGCAAGAATCGAAACCGGAATTTGAACGCGACGACCATTTTTCAAACCCTGCGCCGATATCTTTTACGATATTCGCAAAGGTTCAAACAATCATACTTTAATACAATAATAGTTTAGTTTCTAACTTCTCTCAGGGAAAATATGAGAAATTTGTTGATGGAAAGTCCCCAACTCTTTTTTTCTTTAATCTTGACGATGAATTTGTGAAAAGCATAATGTATTTTATTCTCTTGTTCCCAAAAGCAGCAGGTGATAATTGTCGCCTACTGACATCTTCAATACAGAGAAACAAAGTGAAAAATTATTTCCTTCCTTTATCATGAAGTCAAACCAAAAATTGAAATAGAAAAAAAAAGTTCCCTGGGGTAATATCTACAGTTCTTTGCAAATATTATCTGATTGGCGATTATTTTCTTCCCTTTCTCATATTATATATCGACACTTATATATGGATAGCGATATCTGTCACGACCTAGAATTCCTATTATCATTGCTTCTAGAAACAGACATTATAGATTTTACTAGTCCACTTTTTTCTTAATTTTTTGACGAAAAATGTTAAAGAGATGTTGCTTAGAATCTACAATATATTATAAGAAAATAACTGGCTAGACAAATAGTGGTATAAGCATTGAATCTAAAAATCATTTAAAAACAATAACTGTATTAAAATTACAAAAACAGGAAAATACAGTAATTGTCTTTGATGAGGGTTCATTGAAACAGAGTTTGATTCACCGAGTGTGTAGTATTAACATAGACCCTTAACTAAATCCGAAGAAGATTAGGCTAAAATATTATGTGATTTGGTTTTCCATAGTTAATAAGCAAAACAAAAAAAAACATTATTCACGAGTATATATCAGCAATTGTGATTAACTCGTCATAAAGTCTATACAGTATCTGTTTTATAAAACAGTAAAATCTTAAGAAATAATACAAGAATTTCGCACCAATATCCAACATATTGAGAATTGATAGTCTCTATTTCTTACTTTATAATACACGTTATGATGAGAAAAACACGCAGTAGTCGTCATAGTAGTTCTAATGGATATTAGTAATTTTTTTGCACATGTTGAATATTACAAAAATGTTAGTGATTTCAAGAACATCTTGTTCAGATAGATGCTATGTCGTGTATAAATGCTTTGGAATTGTGAAATTTCGATTTCTCTCATTACGTTGTAGTTAATAACACATTTTTTGTAAGAATAAAATACTTGTTGTATTCATGCGATTTAGCAGAGAGAAAGTTAATCGAAGTTTTTCATCTCTAGCTCTCAGTTTTGAAAAGTATCAGTACGATGCATAATTCAGGTTAACTATCGAGTTTCATGGGTTCTTGTATTCAGAAAAGAATATTGCGTCGTGTTTACCAGTTGTTGCGAGCGACAAAACCAAGGAATATAGAATTGAACGATACTTTTTAAGAAAGGAAAAACAACAAAAAACCTTCCATAATACGGAATGTGCTTGTTTTCTTTGTATATATGTCTGTGTATTTCTTTAACAAATGTATGTAATCGACGAGTGTGCGTACATGAGTGCGTGAGAGAATACAAAAATCTAGAGACAGAAAACCATAAAATTGAACGAGCCACATTGGAATTCATATCAAACACATACAAAGGCAGAACTAAAAAAGCTTAATAAACTGTGAGGGAGAAAATCATTGCCTATATATAGATTTAAATAGCCCCACATACCGGGCGCTTTTTGCAGAGTGAAATTGGGTAAATCACAATCACTCATTGCATGAAATATATTTAAATATAACAAGACAATGAAAATGACTCCGGCTTCCTTTTTACAGAAATGTAACCATTTCGCTTAAGTATATTTCATAAATTCACCCCAAATTTTCAATATTTCCCTGTCTCCTGTTCCCCCGAGCAATAATAACTGAAGAACCATTTTCTTCCCTAAGCTAACTCTGAAATTTTTAATTGGCTCATATTATCCTTGTGATTCCACTCGTCGCTTTCGTATTTGAATCATTTCCCTAGACAAACTTTACCCAAATTTAACACCTGATTATTTCTTGTAAACAATAAGATATATCGGCACAAATAATTTTGTAACTGACAGGAAATTAAATTGGAAAGTTGATGTATCGTGATATACAATATAGATGATCATTACTGCAAACCGATTCAACGCGATAGAAGCGTTTACTGAATATAATATCAAAGCCGTTGCTATAATAAATACAACAACGAAGGTGTTAAACATAGCATTTGAGGATTTACACATGAAACACAAATCATGTAAGGATCATCAACATAAAAGTAGAAGCATTTTGATCGTTTCTGTAGTTTATAATTCAGGTGACTTAAAATATTTTCATTTCAACTTTTATTCCAAAGCAAACATAAAAAATAGAAAAAAACGTCATAATTTAAATAGATTAAGAAAAACGCAGAATAGGCCTTATTAAAGCTAATTATCGGTTGACCATAAGCTGTAAAAAATGAATGCGAATTTAATGCCTTTCTGTACTCCTAATGCTGAAGAGCACCCTAAAGTCTGTATAAAAATATCTTAGAGAATATCTTTGAAAAAAAAATTAGTTGTGAGATTGGATAATGGTATTACTCAGAGGTCCTTCTGATCGTGGCAAAATATTATTTTCCAAAATTTAGGAAAAAACCGGATCTCTCATTGATTCAAAACATGTTAAGAATTCCCAAATGTTTTCGAAACTATTTTAGCAAATTAAATCAGAAATGGTTAATCGTTTGTGGAATATTTCACCAAGATTAAGCTATATACACCAACAACTTCAGGAGTAACTCTATTTTAATACTTGCATGAATTACACCGAACCGTTTTCAGGTAAATGCTACGAACACGATTGTGGAATGTTTGAAAATATGATCCTCATAGAGATTCCTTATCATCAGAATCTAATTTGGGCAGAAGAATAACAACACTTCCTTTGGATGAGCTTCGATATTTCAGGATTATTAGTAACATCTACGACTAGAAAGCTCTAAAAATATTTGCTGGAATGTTTGCCATGGAAAAATAATATATCTCTATATTTCTGAGATGAGGTATTATGGACACTATTTACATTATTCGGATTATTGTCATATTTGTCGCCATATATATTACAAAGTGTGGGTCGTTGTCCGCTCCGGCCTTCTTCAGGTGGTTGGAATGTCGAACTGAACCATTTATTTTGCTCACTGTGTTAGACAGTTCTAGTTCCACGTGCCATGTCTAATGGATATCAGTTATCAGATATCTCTCCAAGTTTTCCACCGCCTTATCCAGGTATTAAACTCACACTCTTTGGGTCATGTCACTGGATATAACTAACGCCTTTATGCACTGTGACATGTGTTCTTGTAAATAGAGGAAAATAATAGTTTCTGGTATATCTTATCTACAGAGAGCATTCCTGTAACATGAATTTTCATGGCACAACTTGAATGTCTGACCTTCAAATAACTAAAGCACATTTACGGCTTCAGATAGAACGCGTGAATTCATGCAATTTTAAACGATGTTGGAAGAATGGTCGTTTTCTTTTATCCCTATGATTAATCCCCGCAGTCCAACCAAGCTCAAAATATTGCTGCTATATCTGGGTTGGTGCTACCTTATCCAAACTGTCCAGCCTCCACAGAGTTCAAATGTTCTTACGCGTATTTTGTAAGAGAGATTATTCTCCAAACTGCAAACTTTAACCCACAGACTAATCATATCGCTATTACTATGACAGTTTATTTGACGAGTTACATTCCTTATTTCCACCAACTCAGGCTTCCCAGCTGAGACAGTTTATAGTGATGTAGTAGCCACATTTCTCATGCTTTGCTTTGATAAGGTGCAATTTGTACAAAGAAGTGCTACTTTGTGGAACAAAAAACTCGAGAGGATGTTTCGATGAACACTACAAACTTGATTTGTATATATCTATCATACACGGGCTCATAATATGTATTTGTATTTCCTCCTCTGTATCTTTACAATAAACTCTTACTTCAGTGGTTCTTGGGTTGTGTTCGAGGTGAACAACCAGAAAAAATGTCACCGAAAAATGGCAGACATTTTGAAAGGCTAAAAGATTGTGAATAGCAAAAGTACATCGATTTTACTTGTACGAATAATAATACAACCAACTGGTTGTTTGTTGAATTTTTGAAAAAGAAATCTGGAAATAAATCTAAAAAATATTTTTACGATCATTTCTTTCGCATTACTTCATTTTTTTCTTTTTATTCGGTGTCAGTCATAGGTTAAAATACAATTACGTACAATTATATTTAGTATACTTAGGAAAGCGAATATTTGTGTGTTACCATGACTACATTGATGCTTTTTTCATATATATATTTGCGATGTTTTAGACAATATTTATCGCGAATTTTACTATTCTATGAAGTTTATAAATTAGAATTCTGCTTTAAAATTTCCGGAGAAAAGCATTGCTGCCCAGGAGTATTCACGTCTTTTCATTCAATATATTTTATTCATACAGTATCCTCCACCTCCGGCATCTGTTATGATATAGAAAGAACAGGCAAAACTCATTTTTCCTCAGATGAACCGAAGTTTTTAAAGTTACACCTTAAAAACTAAGAAAATATTTTCAATTATTATTTTATTTAACAAGGAAACAGAAATATAGGACCAAAAAATAAGTCATATAATCGGCGACGAAATAAAAGAATATTTTGTCAGCAAGGCATCTCACTATAAAATGGTTTTATGCCAAGAATATTGTGTCTGGAATGAAAAAATGAAAGTTGAACGATATTCGTAAATTTTCAAATGAAGAGATTATAATAAAACGAGGCATAAGAAATAAAAGTAAATGGGTTCAAACATGTTACTCTGAACATATAATTCGTGTGACATGGGAGGCTGATCGGGTTAATCGATTTCAGATAATTCCAGATCTTGGCATTTTCAATTTCCTTATAACTGTTGGAGATGTCTCCCGTGCAATATGTCGAGAATGAAAACTAGAAACAAAATATGGAAAATGATGAAATATTCGACATCAACCGTCATTCTGGTTAAAAACAAAGATTTCAAATTAAAATGTTGGAAAAAAATCGAACTTACATCTTTCTTTCGAGTATCATAAAATTGTTGTGTTTAGCACGAATATTGCGCATCTTTTCGTTCTGACTTTAGCCAGTGTCGTCTCTCGTACACATAACGTGGATTATGGCAGCAAAAACCTTGACGTGCATTGGAATTGCGAGGGATGGCTTCTAAAATTCAAACAACTCATTAAGAAAAAGGACGATTTCCATAAAGATGTTGAACTCTAAAATAATATCAGTCATTATATATCACAGAAAATTCTGAACTATTCCGTCACGAGTGAAGATGAGACTTTATGCAAGAGTGGGGTGTCGAGAATTATATACGCAAAAACATAAATAACGAGGAAGTTTTAAGGAAAGTGGGCTTTTCACTTTAGAAAAGGAAATTCATTTCTCTGAGACATTAATGAGGAAAGTAGTTATTGAAGGCAAGTAAATTAATGTGAAACACCGATTAATCTATCTAACGAAAGATAAAACTGATCTATCTAAAAGTGAAAACGGCGAGAAAGGGTTACAGTTAAGGGTGCATATATTGCTTAGAGCTGAGGACCCTCGAGGCAGTGTAATGTTAGATACCACGTCTTACTAGAACAATTACGACTTAATAGTGAGATCGATCCTCACTGGGAACCCCCACTTTCAGCCTTGTGCCACATCTAAGCTACGTTTGGAAAATCTCTATTTTGCTTAGAGCTACAATGATTAGGAAGATGTGAAAAACCATGACCACGCACATCCAGAATGGCACGGACGATAAAATGGTGGTAATGATGATCCCTTTGATCAATTCTTCTACGTATCATCTTTAATAATAACAAAAAGCTTAGCCTTCTGTTAAATAGACGAACAAATGTCTATAGAATCACTGAATAATGACGAGATGCGAAATCAGCTGAATGAATTATGCTTTATATTCAAAATTATATAATGTGAATGCTTGATTCTCATTTATTCACATGATATTGTCTCAAATTGGAAAGACATTTATTGAAGCCAAATAATATAATTCGTTCACTACCGCATGAAAAACAAAAGGATTCCAAGTGCATATTATTAAGTTCTTTCCTATTAACGCCGATTAGTTTCGTAATAATAATTTGTAGCACATGTTAACTTTATTAATCCGGGTAATATATTCCAATATATTCACCATTTCCTCATGGAACCTCACTAAAATAACATGGCATTACTCAGAAATCTATCAGATGTTTGAAGAAAGAAGGGACTAGGTGATAAAATACATTGAAAATGGGTAAGGTTATTAAAGAGAAATCATTTTGCGTTAATTTTTTCACTTAATAATTAAATTACACCAAATATCAGGTGAAGAAAGCGTAAGGGAAATAAAATCTCTAGTCGGTAGAGTGTAACCCCAATTTCTTAAGCCGGAAGAAATTTCCTTGTCTGAAAATAAGATGAAAGCAAACCAAGTGACCTCTAAATATTCGATATTATCTCTCTTTTTTTTTTCTTTTTTGTAATGTACCGATAATACGAGGCAATAGGAATTGTCTAATTTATTTTAAAGATGTGATCGATAATGAAAAATCATACCATTTTCTACAGATTACATTAAGATTGGTGGGGACTATGTGAGATCTATCTAAAAGATAGATGTGAGATATGAGGCGTTTAATGCAATAGTGTGTATACAAAATACATTCAGTAAAACAATAATAATAATAATTTGACATCTACAAAGATGTCTCCAGAATATTTTTGCTAGATTCATGGAAACAGAAATCACGAGAAATAATACTCAATAAGATATAGTATGTGTTAAATAAAAAAAGCGATCTACAATTGGCAAATTGTACATTTATTACACTTGCAGGTAAATGTAACCCAATGTCTAAATATTCTGTGTGCCACCACTTAGCGAAAACAACTATGTCGTTACATTCATTGATATGATTTCATATTGATCAATCACGAATGATATTTAATATTCACACGATCAGAAAGAAAAAGGTACTGTTAAGTGGGAATACATCGGTAACATCATTAAGCCTTTAGCTTTATAAACAAGTAACAAATATTTTGCACCGAAACACTTATTTACTTGGTTAATTCAATTAACATAAAAATTCTCTGTGTATCATAATGATGGAATATTTCAACCAATTATGAAGTTTCAGGATCAGAGAGAAGAGAAATGATGCATTATTTGATGATCTACGTGACTTGAAACTTAATGTCTATATGGAATATTGATGACTCTGACAACATTCCTTCTCTTTCTCTCGGCATTTTATATTCTCTATGTATATAGAAAAATACGAATATATATATATATATATATATATATATATATATATATATATATATATATATATATATATATATATATAAAGTGAACATAGAAGTCAACACTTAGAGGCGACAGTCTGTTTCATGCTAGTGCAATCGTCAGACGATATATATATATATATATATATATATATATATATATATATATATTATTTATTTGAATATTACAACATAAATATGTTATAAAATCAAGACAAAAATAGCCATATATTATATATATAACAACTCAATACAGAGAATCGGTGTAAGACAATGTATCCAAAGGATCCTCCTAATGTTTTGAATGCGAATCCTGGATAAAGATTTCTTTATATATATATATATATATATATATATATATATATATATATATATATATATATATATATATATATATATATATATATATATATAAATTGTTTCGTTTTTCATTTAAATTTTACTAGCTAATTTTCCAATAATTCATGTTATTTATAAGTCAGAAATACAAGCAATAGTAATTTAATAGCAGCAAATATATTTTCCTTGTTTCTCATTTCTATTCTCGGAAATACTTGGAAACCTTTTGTCAGAAATATATTTATGACATTGTTTGTATGAGTAAACTCGGAAATCAATTTTATTTTCAAAATAAGAGAATCTTCTGTATATACCCTAATCGATTGGATGCTAAAAAGTCGAAACAGCTGGATTTGTCTGACGAGCCGTCGCCTTGATATACTGCGACAAATATTTTTTTTTGTTTTGGGCTGTTTCTCAAACCGACTAAAATTGTAAACAAGCATTTTATAAATTCTTTTAATTCCATTAATTCTTTAAAGTTTTTACCGTTAATATTGAGGCTACATCTTTTATTTAAATAGAACTTTTTTTATCTCATAAAACAGATATGTTCCTGCCGTTTTTTTCGTTTATAACCGTGTACTTGGATAATTAAAGATTATTTTTTAAATGGCATTTCTCCCCCCCACTGCCCTCTCTCTCTCTCTCTTTCTCTCTATGTGAAAAGCTACATTAAGACATCCTTCTTGTTATCTACAATAATGTGATTTTTTCTCAAAAATGTCATTAATTAATATTCTTTTAATGCGTTGCTTACAAGCATGGTTTCCTATATAAAATAAATAAAGTTTCAAAGCGAAAGTTCGTAAAAATGATTCTAATCTATTAGAAAGATGGGTGTCCATAACGAGAAAGTGAATTTTTCCCTGGTTCGAAATATGCATTTAACTAAAATTCAGGTTTTCGTAACATAAATGCTATTAAATTTGCATTAATTCTATTTTTAGATTGATTGTTTTATTTAATGAGACTATTTTACGTAATCTTGCAATTCAAAATTGTTCCCTTTACTTTCACCATATCCATTAATATTTTCTCGGTCGAACTGCATTATTTCTTCAGTAGCTCTGCACTCAAAATATACCACAACGCATTACGAGAAAATAGACAGATAACTGATTGTTTATAATGGAGAGGAGAATACATTCTCATCGCTTACATTTATTTTGAACCTACCTGATAATTTTGTCTGTTATCAAGAGGCTCATTTGTAATGTATTAAACAATTTACATCAGTCATTTTAGTGTGGATATTTCTTGGTAGTACCACAAATAGCAAAGTCGAATAAAAAGTTTCTATTTTTCTATTTATTTAAATTATATCTCTCACTCAGCACTCTGTCTGAAATATTATCTTCGAATTTATAATATCGACACACATCGAAGGTATTACATAGACAGAAACCAAAAAGGGAAGATTATTTATCTAATTCCACTTTCAAAAATTGTTAATATTAAATGCTTCGAGCATGGTCTTTGACATGACTTTCCTGAAATCAATGTCTGATATGAGTAACACGTTCGAGGCACATGTGATTCAAGAGTTTAAAAACATTTTGCTTTCATCTTTGTAAAGCAAATCATAAATATCTTCCACAAAACAAAGACAAAGTAGTAAATATATATAAGGAATGCTTTAAATTTCCCAGAGAATTTCAAAAGTATATTTTCACACTAAGGAAGTTTTATAATGATTACATCCAAGAGAAATAAACACAGTAAAGTAACAAGAATCAAAATAAGCATTCATATGTTTATATATCTGATAATTCAGATTTCAAATTATAAAACATTTTATATATATATGGAATAGTTTTATTGCTCGTTATCTATATACTACTCTGTTGTATTGAGAATAATTCATAATATAGAGACAATGAATGCTATTGAAGTAATTTTTTCATTGTAAATTCAAATACATTTTTTAAAAAATATTCAACAGACCGCAAGGACGTTATCGTTTGTTTAAGCTGAACGATTGCCTGCAATGTACACTTATTTACAATTCGTGCGGAATATCACATAAGCATGTTTTCTGCGGAGTTGATGACTGGCGTTTTCCCTATGAATCCCCTGCAATTAACATTCACTCAGTCAGTTATGTGCCATGCGGGATACACATTCAGGCGATAATGTATCTTTCGATATATAACTGACGAGGTAGATTTTTTCCCCGCAGCAGGTTGTCATTTCTCTCTCGAGTAAGCAAAACCCGGTCTGTAGATCTCGGTCCGTCCTGCTACTTACCCATAGTTGTTGGAGAAGAAGAGAATTTATACCTTTTCAAAGGATATTAGCATGTAAGTGAATATAATGGCTTCGACTGGAATTCGAACGTGGCTCTCCGATTATGCAATCCGAGCCGCTATCAATTAAGGATAATTTGGAGGATCGATGTTAATGATATAATTCCTACAAATTGTCATGTAACCAATCATGGCTCATCTTGAAGGTATAATTTTATTTTGGTAGTGCCTTTTACTTCCTAAATATAGCATTTGAACACCGTAGCTGCCAACACGTTGTCATTAGTTTAGTGTAGCTGCGAGATAAGTGGGTACCTGAATTAGATCTTGCTCGCAACAACCACACTATCATAGGCGGTGTGATCCTCACCGTGGTTTTCTATGATTAAGCAAAAAGCAATCCATTATCCCTACCGTTATCCTAGCGATCTTCAAGTTGATATCTACAATAAAATAACGATAATAATTATTATTTACTTACAAATCCATGAAGAAATTTCTTAGAATAATTTTTTAAAATTATAATCAGATGATATTTTCCACTAATAATAATGATAAAAAAAGATGTTAAAAATACAAACCTAAGATAACACACATTTTGAATTGAAAAATGTATTCGTAATGTGTGACCTGTAACTGTGAGTATTTTTTTAATTATTTCTTTAAAGCATGGGCTGACAGGAATCATTTCAATGATTCGATCGGAACATTTTCCAATCAATGCGATGGTTCAACGACAACTGTATTATTGATGTCACGATTTGCCACATTTTTTGAAATTTTCATTTCAAGAACTTTGTATTTTGATAAGTTTGTGAATATCTTCAAAATACATTACAATCTTCGGGGACTGATATGTCAATAATAAAGCACGTGCTGTTTTTTTTGTCTTTGATCATGATGTCTGAGCGATTAGCTTTGATTGGTCTATGTGTGTACTGAAAAGTCCTATGAAATTGTTACAGACACTATCACCTGTAACCGGATCTGGGTGATGTCCATACCGGTTTCTTGCAGTTTCCTTCCTGTAAAAGTTGTATATTTTCGACTGCCTACTCTATCTTGCCGAGGTTTATATTCAGTTGGTGCTAACACTATCCAACCTAGTACAAGATGGTCAACTGATTCTGGATATTTATCACAGAATCTGCTTTTGGCGTCAACATATTTTTTAGTGTGTAGCATTGGGAATTTACGTTCCCGAGAATTTTTTCTGTGCAGATAGATTAAAATTTTATTTTCCAGCTTTTAACGTTGCACTACGTAACCTCTAATGTGTACCGGGTTTGTCTACATCAGTTTTGTTGGTCCGTATTCACAATGAAGAGGTTTATATTGCCCTCGTTTCTGTATCTGGAACCTTGCATTTGCTTTCTTTTTTTATGTTCATCGAAGCTGCACTAGTTGTATTATGGATCAGTTGCATTTCATCAAATTGCATTTTGAACTGCATTATTTAATATATTTTCTTATTTCTTTCATGTTCTTTGACTGAGATCATCGCCCGGTCTTCTGCATTTTCCCGGTATCTTGTAGACAATATGTGCTGATTTTGCGAGACAGTTAGAGCTGGACTACTCATCTGACTACTTCGGATCTGAGCACATACCACCGACCATCATCAATCTTGGGATGATGCATGTGATAGCAAGTGAGATGTTTTCTTGTTTTGACGTTCATTTGCTTAATGTCAGCTATGGTCCAGTTAAGCATGTTGAAATTGTGTTGCACTCCGGAAAAAAGCTATGGTGTTATTGGCTGGAATTCTATATTTTCTTCTAATTCAAATCTTTATCCAATGCCAGACGCGTACCCATGCAGAATTCTTGTCATTTGGGTAGACTGTATATCACCTCCTTCGCTAATTCCAAAGTTTCGTACAGGTTTCTTCTTGCGTTATTGTTGTAACCTAGGGAACGTTACTGAATAGTATAATCACACGAAGTTTGGTAATGAACGATACTACTTAGGACAAGAACAAAACATATGATGCTCGAGTCAAGTGAAGTCCACAATGAAAGTTCAACTGCAGGATATCTACCAACAGTCCCCCTCGGTCAGATGTGGTACAAGACTGAATGCTCGACCAAAAACTCCCACTAGAACCCCGTAGAAAACGGGGCCGGGTAGCTGTTTCACGAGTCGATATTCTGCCCTTCGACATATCATAGTTAGGGGATGCTATCTACCTCCGGGCAGAGAGTCTGACCATCACAGCTGGAGACGAATCTCAGACTGCAAACCAACATACAGTATTTACTACTGTATTTACATTCATGGGTACCTACACATCATCGTCCATGTGTGATTTCATTATAGGAGAATCTACCATTTACCATTTTCAAATGTTGGATGACGTGTGAGAAAAAGTCGCAGATTGTTTAATAAATGCTAATGTGGGAATTTCATATTCGTTTGAGTGACCGTTGCACAAAATTAAGCAAATTTCTCTATGATTCTCTTGCCCAGAAGTGAAAGTTTAATGAAACGACATAAATCTATTGGTTTTTCTACAATTTTTAACGGTGTTATACAAATATGTATATGCGTGTATGTATATGTATGTGTGTGTGTGTTTGTGTTATTTAGGCATGATCTATCATTATTTTAATTGTAGATATTTTTTTAAATTGATTCCTAAATTGCACCAGTCCACACGCCCAAATCCCGGCCCCGCCAGACTAGGTACACTGAGTCAGATCATTCAGAATCACTACATATCTTGCTGATAGGGTGCAGATTACACTCAGACGTCCATGTCAGATTTGGCTCACAGGGTGTATGACGTGAATACTAATCTCGTTTTCGTCTAATTCTTTTATCATTGATATTGTTTAATTTTGCAGTAATAGAATTCAAACTCCTTAGACTTTCCTTCATAAACTATCGAGAACATCTTACAATTAAAATCAAAATTCTTAAAATGTTTAGCAAACATTGAGTAGTAAATAATAATAATAATAATAATAATAATAATAATAATAGTAATAATAATAATGCAATACTGTGTTAGACCAAGATGCAGATTCTGTGACAAATATCCAGAAACCATTGATCATCTTATATCAGGTTGCACGATATCGGCACCCACTGAATATAAAACCCGGCATGAAAGAGTGGGCCAATATCTGCACTGGAAAATCTGCAATTCGTATGAGAAGGAAACTGGAAGAAATTGGTACGAACACCACCCTGACCCGGTTACGGAGATAGGACCTGTTACAATACACACTCACAGAACAATCAAAGCCAACCGCCCAGACATTGTTATTAAAGACCACAAACAAAATAAGTGCCTCCTTATTGATATGGCAGTCCCTGCAGACTGCAATGTATCTTTTAAGATATTCGAAAAACTGTCAAAATACAAGGACCTTGAAATAGAAATCTCAAAAATGTGGCACATTGGAACATCAACAATTCCTGTTGTAGTTGGAGCCCTTGGAATGGTTGGAAAATATTCCAGTAGGCTGATTGAAGGGATCCCTGGAAATCTATGCCTCAAAGAGATACAAAAAATTGTTCTGACAAGTACAGCCCACACTTTACGAAGGGCTTTATCTATGTAATTATTTTTTTATTTTATTTTATTTTTTTTGCAGTGGAAAGAGTCATGATGCCATTTCTAACCTTAGGTCCCTGGGTGGGACCCGGAAAGAAATGTGTAAACGCCAGATATCAAAGGAAATAATAATTATAATAATAATAATAATAATAATAATAATAATAATAATAATAATAATACTTGGAAGACAAGAATCCCGAGAGAAAAAAAATCCTCCAAATATATATAATGTTTATTTTAAATATAAAGAGCCAGGTTTCAGTAACGAGAAGGTTCGTTATATTCACATGCATGCAAATACATGTAGAAGAACGTATGAATCCTCATCGTTCTCCCATCTATGGGTCAATTAGTATATCAGTAATCCATGATTATCTCGAAACAATTCTTAAAATATAAAAATATTTTATGGGTTAAATAATCTGCAAAATGTTTATAAGCCATAAAAATCAAAGTAATCAATTATTTTAGAAAGAAACAAAGTCATAGATTTATCAGGGGCCAAACACCGACCACTGTGCCTGATCGTAAATACGCAAAGTATAATCTCTCAAAGAGATGAATATTTACTAAGTTTAACTTATTCTGACAGAAAGATAGTAATATCTAGGGAAATATCTGGATATATAATACTGCTACATTTACTCTAAAAGAAACCAGGAAATAAGCCCACGTTGAAATATAAAATGCCCAATAAAAAATAAACGTATTACTAATAAGCCTTTTGATATAATCTATTCGAATTTCGGTGAACCTTTCGCATAAACAGTATAT
Source organism: Acanthosepion esculentum (assembly GCA_964036315.1). Classification (NCBI taxonomy): domain Eukaryota; kingdom Metazoa; phylum Mollusca; class Cephalopoda; order Sepiida; family Sepiidae; genus Acanthosepion; species Acanthosepion esculentum. The sequence goes on from OZ038495.1 coordinate 8,520,430, forward strand.
CTGATTCTATTGCCATAGGCGTCATATTCGCTTTGCTTCACTCCTATTTATTGATAGATGTTTTCTTAGGTAGATCTTATTATTCTTGCGCTATTTTAGTTGATACTAATCTTGAACAGCAGCCAGCATTTCGTGGAATCCTACAAGAAAATGTAGGAAAAACTGCATAGACCGAAAAGAAAAAAAAATGACTATTTTCCAGTCGGAAGTTTCAAGATGAACGAAGAAACTGATGGAGCGATTAAAATAGAGGCGCTTTTCCGTTCTTTTCCTTCGGTGAAATCAAAAACTGGCTTAGTGTATGGAAGAAACTTAGCTCGCACACATTACTGCACACAAACACATTCCTACACATACATATATATATATATGCATATGTATATCCGAACGCCCTGAAGCATGCACCTGATAAAAGAACTACAATGACGTACACACGGGAATACATTTCATCGGAGCATTACACTGGACTTTACTTTATACAAAAGCACGACGCTATCATTCAAAAACGAAAGACACCTTGAAATCCGTTTCCTTAATTTTATTTTTTTAGTTTGTTGAATTAATTCAAATAACTGAGATAAGAGCATCAAGAGGTTTTCTTTGAATCATATTGTAGCAAGTCAAAGAAATATGTAAATCCCATGTGCATGAAGATGGCTGAATTTACACGGCCTTAATGAATGTCAAAAATAGTGATATTTATGCTGACTTACTAACAAAGCGCAAAAGCATAAAAAGTATATCTCACTTTTCTAAGACGACTAGTGCAATAAATATTATTGGCCTGAAAAATCTTTCTACTAGTAAGTATAACGTGTCTCGATTTAAATAATGCGAATGTCACAAAATAAACCTTGCAAGTGTAAACTCAGTTACATTATACAATATTTAACTTTAACCAAGAATCTTTTAGCTAAAATTGTTATGTTGAGATTTAGTGCATATCTTCTTTTTTTTTTGACATCAATACATAACAAATTTTGAAAGGCATAATTGGGATTTAAGGAGATTATTAATAAAATAAAAACAAAATAATATAAAAGATGCGAATGAATTTATAGATGCAAATGAAAAAATTCGATGCATATTTTAAAGAAAATACATATTTAAATTAATTTCTTATCTGCTTAACGGGGAGCTCTTTTTGTCCCAAATTCCCAAATATTTCTCTTATATTACAGATAGCCTGAAGGCACTTTTTGATATATATATAAGCCAGTTTATGAGTGGTTTATACATTATTTTGAATATTACTTTCCATTACTCTCGTAAATTACTATCAATAGTAAATTCTATATAATCTCTCATTATTTCGTATAACATTGACGCAGCATACATAAGCAGATACAGCATAAATAAAATTTTTAATTTTTAAAATGTGTGGTTATCAGGATTTACAATAGACAGAGTAATTTTATCATCATTCAGTCAGTTATGTGTCATGTGTGATACATGCTTAGGCGATCATGTATCTTTCGATATATGGCTGATGAGGCATTTCTCTCTGCGGTAGACGAGTTGCCATCCAAGGCTATAGAACATGGTCCATCCTGCTATTTATCTATAGCTGCCGGGAGGAGAAGAAGAGGATTCATATATTCCCCTAGAGTATTAGCACGTAAATGAATGTAATATTGCTGCTATTATTAGAACGATTCGCCCGTTTTTGTCTCCACACCTTTTCCGGGGTTTGTCGATCAATTTAATCTTTAGTGAATTTCAAACTGAATATTAGTATTTAGTGTATATCGGTACATTCAAAGATGAAAACTTTAGTTCGCGAATGTGGTGATATGTTAATATGTATTTCGATTTCCGAGATTAGTGCAATCATCAGGAGAGTGTGCGATGGATAAATCGTCGTATAAATGACGCAAAAATGAAGATAAAATTAACATCTCATTTTACCATAAATTTATTATATAAAATCGCCATTGGCTTCAACTAAGATCTAAAGTCAACTTCAGAATCTTCTGCATGTCTTCAGGTCTCCTTGTTTAACTTGGTGAATGCTACCATAATCTTTGCCTTCGGTTCATCTTTGGTGTTACAAGGATATTTGTTTTTCTCTCGCTCAATTATAATCAAGGGTGTTGCAGTTTGGGGGAGTTAGGTGGCAAGATATAAGGGGTTATGTGGTTGCAGATATTGTCCGATAGCCATGACTGAGTTCTCCTGCTTGTGCCGCATTGTGTAAAGCATGTTTGCCAGACATATGTTCTTCCAGCATTCATATTGACACAGAAGAGCACTACCTTCTCAAAGCCCTTGATGTATGGCCTCCATGTTCAATGTGAAGCCCTCACCAACACATTCGGAAGTTCGTTTCTTTTCAGAATGATGAGAGTGTGTTTTCCATTTTTCCCTACCTTCGTAATCAGAATTAAATTCAATCATCTCTTTGTAAATCCTCTACATCGTCTTCAGATTGACACGCGAACACTCAGAAATGTTTCTGTTGGAGGTTCCGGTGTGAATGCCAAACAATAGTGCATGACGTTTCGAAATTTCTGGGGGAGTGAATTATATCACGATCCACTTCTTTTCACAGACATTGCAAAACTGCCCGTATTATACTGTGCAGTCGACAAAAAAACACACAGACAACAAAAACCAAGGTGCATGCTCAAAATTAAATATATAAAATGGCGACAAATTACCCGTCACACACTGTGTACTGAGCTGTGATATAAAACAAAGGACAATGCACTATAACCCTACATATGGAGAGCGGATATAGAACAATAAAATCACATGTAGCGGGACCTGTTTGAAATACATTAATTTTACCTAGCAGAAGGCCGCAAAATAACACCTGGCAAAACTCTGTGATTGTATCAGCAAATACGTAACATTAATCCAAATCTAACAAGGTAAATAAGATTACATTAAAATATGAAACATGTTCTTCACAATCAACACAATACTTACAAAAATCTATTTTAATTTTAAAACAATTGAATATATAAACATTGGATTATTTGCAGAATGTATCAAGCCATTTTTGAAATTGTCGAGAAGCAGATAATCTATAATGTTGCAAAGCGACATGGAAAATTACGAATGCGTCTACAGTCGACTGTTTTACTCAGTCGGTGGGTAACAAGCCATTAAAAAAAATGTGTAACTGTTGTGAGACCGATACTTTCCTACATCATGGACTCTCCCAGTACTATATTATTGTGAATGGTAGTATCATGGGAATCGCACCAGTAAAAGTGCTCTGCGGTCGAACTCTCTGTTTGGCAGAGAGGAACTCGGACGAGGCTTTGCCGCAGGGCAAAGTTTCGTCCGGGGAGGTAGACAGTCCCTAAACTCGTGAATACGGGTTGTAAATGGGCATATTTTTGGCCGAGCTTACGGGCTCGGTAATCCCATGTTAAACCGGCCTTGTGCCACATTCGACCCGTATTGGGAGGTTGTTAAATATCGTAGCACCAATAATGCGCAGCCGCGTACGATACCAATATCGGACACCACTGGATAGTAAGCTCTGCTTACTCTTACACTATTATTTGTAACTTTTCTGTTTAATATATCTTTCTTAACTCTAACTCGTGTTCCGTGTTTTCCTTCCGTGGCCCCTACTTCGGGTCCACATCAGGGGTACAGAGGATTCGAGACACGCACCCACACCGAAACCCCAAAGCCCCAGTCCCACATCAGTGGCGAGAGAGGACTCGTTTAACCCCACTGGTACCCACATCAGTGTTGAACTAGAATTTGAGCTGGCATTACTACATTCAGCGAACGAAACGCAATACACAGCTACCTTTCAAGGTTACTCAAGCATGTGCAAGCAATAAACGAGCAACCAAGTATCGAGAACGACTGCTTATAAAAAACCCACCTTGTGCGCAAAACAAACTGACAAACTCAAGAGCTCGAAGTACTACGTTTGACTCAAGTTCGAAAAATCTATTCACCAAGTCACGCATTTAGCAAAGTGTTTAAAAATGTTATGAAATTGATTTGAATTCCTACCAATCTCTTGCACTTCTAAAAAAGAAAAAACGAAAAAGCAAAGCAAATTCTCCCAAAAGAAGGGGAAAAAATCCAGTGTACTTATTTATTTATCTTTTTGCTGTCTAAGTGATATTTTTCAACCCACACTTCTAAAAGAAAAAAATAATAAGTGTGGAGAAAATTTAAATGGTTGAAATTAACGGAACAACGGTATCTCGAAAGATCTAAACCAGTAAGTAGTTCTGATTAATTTTATTAATTGACTAAATATCTTGTGTACCCTCCCCTTGGTACACAGGTTTTCAAAGCAACAGTAATTGCTGTTATTTATTTATTTATTTATTTCTGTTTTGTGTGTTCTTTCATTACTTTTCTACATATTATCTAAATATGAAAGAATTCCAAAAAAATAATTGTCCAAATGTTAAAGGTCCAGATGGACCACCAACAAAAATCAGATGGAAGACAGCAGAAATTGGAAGAAAGATTCCTCAAATTACAGTGGGACCAACAAACAGAACAGAAACTTCAACAACAAAAAGGCGAAGAAAGACAGCAACTCCACCAACAAAAATCAGATGAAAGACAGAAACAATTGTTTATGTAGTTACATAAACAACAAATAGAATTCCAACAGTTTACACATCAGAAAACAGAACTACAGCAAAACAACTTGAAGAATTACTTGTAAATTCATGTAACGGCTCTAAAACTCTGAAAAAGATACGAAATTTACAAATCGATTGAAACATTCGAATACGTACCAGAGGAAGACAAAACATTCGAGGCTTTTTACAGGCGTTATGAAGATATTTTCAATGTAGACTGTGAACAACGGCCTAGTGAGAAAAAGGTACGACTGTTATTAAGGAAAGAGGGAGCTATCGAACATGTTAGATTCATAGACTATATATTACCCAAGAAAATTACGGACCTAAATTTCTCAGAGACTATTAAGCTCCTAACGGAACTATTCGGGCCTAACTTAACCTTGTTCCACAAACGTTGGAAATGCCTGAACACAATCAAGGACAACCAGCAAGATTTTCTAACGTTTGCAGCGTCGGTAAACAAGCTCTGTAATGATTTCAAACTATCCGAGCTGACTGCCGACGATTTTAAGTGCTTAATATTCGCATAAAATCTAGTATCAGTAGAAGACGCCGAGGTCAGACGTTGGGTACTTACCAAACTCGAAAACGAACAGGGATTGTCTCTCCAAAAATTATCAAAGGATTGTCAAAGAGTAATTTCTGTCAAGTGTGACTCAAAAACGATCCAGAAATCAGGTCTGGTTCCGATTTAAAAAATCAGAAGCAACCCAAAATCTTATTCCCGGCAAAAAGACAAAAGGCAAATCTCATGTTCTAAATCCCGCAATAAACAAAATACGAATAGGCTAAAGAAACCTCCCGGACCATGTTACCATTGTGGAAAATGGTATTGGATGAAATTCTGTCCATTCAAGAAGAAAACATGTTCCAAAAATTGCAAGAAAAATGGTCATAACTTAACTCAGTGCTGGTACGCCAACAAGACGAGGAAACACAAAAGTAAAATTAGGCAAGCCCAATCAGACAGCATAGTCGATAGGAAGTTAAGAAAATACATGACTGTTGATATTTTCAGTAACACTATAAAATTCCAGCTTGATTCGGGTTCTGACCTCTCGATTATCAGCTGGCGTACTTGGCGAACGGTAAACAAGCCAACCCCATTAAAGACGGATAAAACAGAAAAGATCCGTAACTGGCGAGTATATTAACATATTAGGCCAGGTGATACTTACAGTAACACTAAATCGAGTTACCAAAAAGCTGAAAGCCTACATACTAGAAAATTCAGATAATACATTCGGAACAGATTGGATAGAAAAATTCAATCTATGGGATTGCCCAATGAGCACTTTTTGCCGAAAAATAAAAAGTACAACGTCCAATTCGGAAAATCTCAAAAAGGAACTCAAACAACAATTTCCCCATGTTTTTTCTGGCGGCTTTGGGAAATGTTCTAAATTTGAAGCTAACTTCAGGGTAAAGAACGGTGCAAGACCAGTTTTCAAAAATAAACGGAATGTTTCTTTCGCTGCTCTAGAGCAGATCAACAAAGGATTGGATAGACTCGAACAGGCGGGTATTCTATCAAAAACAGATTTTAGCGAACGGGCAACACCTACGGTCTATGTCTAAAAAAAGTCCAACCAAATACGAGTATGCACAGATTTTTCGACAGGGCTAAACGATGCTTTGCAGGATCATCATTACCCCTCCCAAGCCCTGAAGAAGTCTTCTACAAATTGAATGGCGGAAAAATCTTTTCCAAAATAGACATTTCAGATTGGCTTTTGGGGTCAAGGTTGCAGCTGCAATCGTTCAGTAGGTCATGGACGCCATGCTGGGCGACCTTGACTACGCAACAGCCTCTTTGGATGATATACTGGTGACCAGTAAAACGTCGGCAGAGCATCGGAACCATATAATAAACGTATTCAAGAAGTTACAAGAATATGGGCTTAAGGTTAAGGATGCAAAGTGTGATTTTTTGTTACCAGAGATCAAATACCTAGGTCACATTATAAATAGAGACGGTCGTCGTCCGGATCCAGAAAGAGACAATGCAATCAGAAACATGCCGGCCCCAGTTACCTTTCAATCGTTACAAAGCTTCCTCGGCCTTGCTAACTTCTACCAAGGTTTCATTAAGAACATGCAGAATTTGAGAGGACCAATCAACGAACTTTAAAAAAAGGATAAAGCATGGGTATGGACCACTGAATGCCAAGACGCATTCGAGAAGATCAAGAAAACACTTACTTCGGATCTCTCTCACCCACTACGACCCTAATCTCGACATCATAGTCGCAAGTGATGCAAGCCCATACGGCATCGGTGCTTGCATTCTCCACAAACTGCCAGATGGTTCGCGAAAAGCCATAGCACACGCATCTAGATCTTTACTCCCATCAGAGAAACAATATTCTCAAATAGAGAAAGAGGCTCTAGGGATAATATTCGCCGTCACTAAGTTCCATGGAAGACGGTCCATACTGCAAACGGACCATAAAACTCTAATAACAATTTTTGGTTCCAAGAAAGGCCTACCGGTCTATACGGCGAATAGATTACTTCGTTGGGGAACGATCCTTTTGAATTACAATTTTAAGATCGAGTTCCTAAAATCTAAAAGTATTTGTCATGCGGACAGTTTATCGCGACTCATTCCTAAAAATACGAATGTTTTTTAAGACTCCATCATTGCTACACTAAGGACGAATTATTAAATCAAAAATATGATTGCGAATACAATTAGAGAACTCACAGTTACTTTGGCCGACATAAAAGGGGAGTCTCGAGATGATGAATTCATCTAAAGTATCAAAAACAAAATTCGCAACAAAGTCCTAAATTTGCCTGAAGTTTTCTCCCTCTGTGAGGATGTTCTATTGTATAATGACAGAGTAGTGATTCCAAATAACCTACAAAGACAAATCCTTAAGGATTTTCACATAGGACATCCGGGGAAGAGCCGTACGAAAAGCCTCGTGCGCTGCTACGTATATTGGCCAAATATGGACAAAGACATGGCAGACATGATAGAATCTTGTAAGGGATGCGTGCTTGCAGCAAAACCTCCGACCACGACGTGCAAACCATGGCCAAACACAGACCATCCATGGCAGAGAATTCATATGGATTTTGCAGGGCCCCTAGGCAACATCAACTACCTTATTGTTGTGGATAACCACTCAAAATGGCCTGAGGTCCTGCAATGTAAAAAATCAACCACCAACTGCACGATCGGATTTTTACACGAGCTATTCGCGCGTTTTGGCGTGGTAGATTGTGTAGTGACTGATAACGGCACTCAATTCACATCAAGTGAATTCAGAGACTTTTGCAAGTCGTATCAAGTGGACCACATTACGATGCCTCAGTATCACCCCCAGTCGAACGGTCAGGCAGAGAGTTTCCTGGACACTCTAAAAAGAGCCTTAAAAGGCACTAGGCACACCTACGAATAGAGCATTACAACAGTTTCTGCAGGTGTATAGGATAACCCCTAATCCTAACACGCCTATGGGACGTTCGCCTGAAGAAACAATGTTCCCAAGAAAAATCAAGTCCGTCTTTGATAAACTCATTCCACGACAAGCGAAGTTCAAGAAAACCGTCTCGCTCCCTAAGAAATACTTTAATCCTGGCGACAAAGTCCTTTTTAAGGCTTACAAAAACAAGATAACATTCTGGGAAGTAGGCAACATCAAACAGAGAATTGGCGAACTGGTCTATATTGTCCAGAGACCGAAAAATACCCAGAAACGTCATATGAACCAGTTCAGGAAATGCCGTTTGTAGGAATCTGAGGAATCACCACAAAATATCTGCGAAGAGCCGATCTTGACACACCCCAAGTCTCTCCTGAAATACGACGCTCGGGGAGAAAGAGAAAATTTACTCAACCACTCGACGTGAATCCCAAGAGGAAGAGGTATTATCAGTTTTACTTTTTTTTTCTCCTTCAAGAAAAAAAAGAGAAAAAAAAGAAAAGTGGATGTGGGGGTGTTGTGAGACCGATACTTTCCTACATCCTGGACTCTCCCAGTACTATATTATTATGTGAATGGTAGTATCATGGGAGTAGCACCAGTAATGGTGCTCTGCTGTCGAACTCTCTGTTTGGCAGAGAGGAACTCGGACGAGGCTTTGCCGCCGGGCAAACTTTCGTCCGGGGAGGTAGACAGACCCTAAACTCGTGTATACGGGTTGTAAATGGGCATATTTTTGGCCGAGACTACGGGCTCGGTAAGCCCACGTTAAACCGGTCTTGTGCCACATTCGACCCGTGTGGGGGGTTGTTAAATATCGTAGTACCAGTAATGCGCAGCCGCGTACGATACCAATATCGGACACCACTGGATAGTAAGCTCTGCTTACTCTGACACTATTATTTGTAACTTTTCTGTTTAATATATCTTTCTTACCTCTAACCCGTGCTTCGTGTTTTCCTTCCGTGGCCCCTACTTCGGGTCCACATCAGTAACCTTGGCATTCATGGTGAAAGAATATTCGAATATGAATGGACATTTTTTTAAACTTGGGAATTCGTCCGGAAAAGATAATTCTACGCAAATGATTAAGACTTTCAGTGCTGCACAGAAAAAAAAATTTGAAACAATCGCCTGAAGCATAACTGGGAATTTATGGAAAATGATCAATACCCGGGAAGGGCTGATGCAAGTAGAACTCTTGAAAAATATTCAACACTTGCTGACCGAAAACAGAATTGAAGTCGGATAGTTTTTTGAATATTGGTTTTTTAAGGAGAGACTGGAAATTATGCAGCAAAACTGAATTCACATTCATCCGCTTATCTGCAGTTGAATTTTGGCAAGACATCCCATCAAATGGGTTTTCCAGATATTTTGGTATCCTTAAAAAAAAAAGCAGAGTATATGTAGGAGGATATTTCATACTTTGAAAGAGATGAAGGAGAAAGTGATGAATTATCTGATACCTTTATAAATTGACTTGAATACATTGCAGAATAACTTTTTATATATTAATCTGCCATTGAAAAATGGGATCTATTTTTAAATATGTAACACTTTTCATGAGATCAGAGAAAATTCTGGAAAGTGAAATAAAATAAGCGATTAACACTAAAATGTGTACAATGATGTAAGGATATTTGGTATTTGTTCGGAGTTTTTATTTGAATCCTATTTCAGATGATTCCTATTTAATGATACGAAAATAAACTTTTAGCTCCTGAAAAAGACACAAGCTCCAACAATGCCGTAAACGATGGTTTAAGGATAATCGAAAATAATAGGTGGATTTCTGTTATTCAGCGTAGAACAGAAAACTTTTTTTTTAAAATTAAATATCATTTGTATTACGAATTTATGTATCTGGTCATTTACATATTGAGGGAATATTATTAACATCATAATTATTTACATGTTATTGCTGTATTTATTTACAAGTTAATATAAACCCATCACACGTGCGAGCCCACCCAACATATATATATATATATATATATATATATATATATATATATATATATATATATATATATATATGATATAGAAAAAACAACTGAAACGTTGCAAATTAAAAGAAATTGAAGGTTTTTTGTGAAAGTGTATATATATATATATATATATATATATATATATATATATATATAGATATATATACATATATATATATATATATATATATATATATATATATATATATATATATATATATGATATTTCAGATCGGCCCAGATCTTTCATCAGAAATGACTGTTTTCAGAAGTGTGTGTGTTTGTGTGTGGGTGTGAGTGTAATAAATAAAGAAATATATTTGATACATATTAGCATGCCATAAACTGTATTTGAATCTGTATAAAAGAAACAGTTAATGGTGACATCTTATGATAGCAAAAATCGATCGCACCCTGCAGTGAAGAATAATATAAGTATATTCGATATGTAGTTATATTCATCATGCGTTATATATATATATATATATATATATATATATATATATATATATATATATATATATATATATATAAAGTGAACATAGAAGTCAACACTTAGAGGCGACAGTCTGTTTCATGCTAGATATAATCGTGGCCTGACGATTTCATCTAGCATGAAACAGACTGTCGCCTCTAAGTGTTGACTTCTATGTTCACTTTTAGATGTACACACGCTCTATCTCTGACATTGAGCACTTTATCCCATAAATATAGCACACTTTAAGACTATATTTCCTTATATATATATATATATATATATATATATATATATATATATATATATATATATATATATATATATATATAATTGCTGTCATTATTGTGGGATGGGAAAAAATCGCTGTGTTGATACATGTTTCTTTTATTTCCAAGTACTTGCAAATAAAAGGAATATGTATCAATATGGCGATTTTCTCTCGTCACACAATAATGACACCAAAATTCTCATCCATGCGTATGAAAGTATCTTATCAGAAATAAGTAGACAGAACATTTCTAAATTATCCAACAGAACATATCATTTTGAAGACATGCTGCCGAAATATATATATATATGTGTGTGTGTGTGTGTGTGTAAATCTTTCTTATTTTAAGACCAACTAGGCTATTATTTGTCAATGTCAAATGTTTCCTCGGATCTTTAGAAATTGATTTATTCGCATTAACAATAATGACTATATATTGGGTTTCGAGCTCTGAATGTGAGGATGTGCATTTAAACGTGCTTGACTGTTAGAAACTGCAGCTGAGCCGTCTAAATCATTCCAGATCACAACAGTGATTTCTGTACAACACTGCATGTAATGTCAAATCTTCCCTGAGAGTAGATTTACTTTAATTATGTCTAAAATGCATATATTCGTATGGTTGTACACTCCAACATGGTGATTTAACAAAATGACGTTAATACAAATTGTATTTGAGATATATATATATATATATTTCAGACACTATAATATTGAAATTTACTGTCAGTTGTTTGATATTTCCAGCTTTGTATCAGAGCGTTGTCTTTTTGATGGTGTTCAATTTTGCTTTTGCCTATTGTAGGCGCAATCATCAGCATCAGCTAGACGAGAAAAATTTCTGGATCCTTGCATCATCATTATTCAATCCGTATTCACTCACTCTAAAACACACAAACGCGCGCGCTCGCACACACCCACTTACTCACCCCCTTCTATTATTAAGATAACATCTCTGTTATATTCTTATCAAATATGAGATCAACAACCGAGTACTTCGATGGCCAAAGTAATAGCCATTAACAAAAATTTAGAATCTATAGAGCCTCGGGCGGTTTAACACGTTTGAAGCACAAACAATATAAAGGAAATATATTTGAGTTGCAGGAATACTCAAGTATCAATGAGTAGACAATTACCAATGAGGAATTAATCAGTTGCTTAATATCCTATTGGTTGCTGAATATCTTATGAGCCGTTTTCTTTTGGGATGTTGATGATCACGGGTCTATTCGGGATGTGGACGATCGTGTGTCTATCCCTGTTTTTTGTAGATCTTGCTACGATATCTATTTTGCTATTTCTCCTAAACCCTCTTCTACCGATCACTTACACAAGCTAGTAAGGTACGCCGTTCGAAGCTGTCCTCTGTCAATTCGCGCTTCAGTATATCCCGTGAGCTTCAACTTCAACAGCTAATCTATTTTCATTGTTAGCATAAAATTTAAGGTTATTCGTCACCTGTTAGGAGAATCCACAGCATTCACTTATAGGAGAACTGGCATTGCGTACCATTTCCTTACATTTTTCTTTGTTCCTAAAGAAAGTATCTTGTCTCTTAATACTTTGCTTAGCTTTTCGATGTTTACTTTCGCAATTATTATACGCCTACAGATTTAGTCGTTATATTTTCCGTCGTCTGTCAAAACATTTCTGACGTATTAAATTGTGTACCCCTTCAATTCTGTTGTACCATTTCGTATTTCGCATGTAGGTCTGTTTATATTTCTGACAAGAATACATTTAGTCTCCTTACAATTGATGTTTAGTTATTTATTCTGGTTTTCATTTTGTAATTTCTTTAGCATTTTCCATATTTGTTTGTCTTTGCTATCAGCACTGTGTCATCTGCATATCTTAAATTTTTAAGATTCTGGTCGACATTAATGAATCGTCTCCGGGCATCTAATCTCAGGATCGCCCTACTGAAAATGATGCATAATTCCTGTGAGAAAACAGAAACTTGCCATACGTCTTTTTTTATTTTTATGTATTTACATGATTTATCTTACACCCATATACAAACCATTTGCTCCTCGATCAGGAATATTCTAATACCGTTCCTAAATAAATCTCAATAGTATTCCATACTGTTTTTTATGGTCGACTATGAAATTTATTTACTGTTTTTTTTTAAATTTATCATATCAATTATGAAATTTTTTGATTCATCGAATCCGAACAGTTTTTATTTTTATTTTTCACTAATAAATCGAATAAAGTTACTTTGATTTTATTTATTTCTTTCCGATTGGGGAGACTTAATAATACATTTCAAATCTGGCAGTTGTTTAAATAAATCACTGTTTATCGGAATTCATGCTGAAAAATGAAACATTTCTCTCTTTATCAATCAGTTCGTATAAAACAAAGTAAAGTGAAAAGAAGAGATGAATAAAAATCTTTGAATTCTTTGCTTCCTGTATTATCACCACAATGATTGCATACATAGTTTTGGAAACTAGTACAACCTATTGTGCCTCATGGCCGTCGACATCACAAGAAGTTTCACCAAATTTTGGCAGGTAGGCTTTTATTACTACTCGGTGTCTAAACACTCTACTCACAACTAGCAAAAGACCTCAACCAGTCGGCATGTACTATTTGCTTACATGGTACCAGATCACTCGTAGTGTGACATGATATAAATGGTGCGGATTATTAGTAATTAATAATGCCTGTAATTATTTTACATCTCCGACTTCTAGTAATAGCGTTAAACCTAATTAGTAATGTATAATTAATTGCATGAAGGCAGTAGCAATTTCATGAGGATCAATTAAATGCTACGATTCCCTCTAATAACTCGACATGTTTCCCTGTAGGGAAAATGGCTTTATCCTTGACATCCGTTGTGTCGGCTGGTCAATTTGATCAATTTTGTCCGAAGAAGAAAAATACTGACAACAATTTCAAACAATTAATACCGGCCAGGAACAAAAAAATAATAAAATATACCAAAATATGATTTGTAAAATCTGTAAAGAAGATCTGTGGGAAAACCAAGAACAGATGAAAACGGTTGGAAACGAGCTGAGACATTATGAATACAGATAATATAAAGGAACGCATACTGTCTGCTCAGAAATTAATATAGTTTCCAAGTATTTACTGTTATCCAGATTTAAATATACAGCAGCAGTTAACCATCAGATTTTACAGACAGGATAGCTTCACCCCATTTCTGTTTGTTTGTTTATTTCTGATAAAAAACTAGAACATAATTATTAAATGGTCCGATGTTCACTTAACAGATATAGTTGAAATACGACAAACATATATTTTTCAATAAGTCATGTATCATTCTTCACAGAAATACATGTCACTATCTGGATAACAGGTGAATTACAATTGGGGTATGTTTCACATTCAGTATTTTATTCTGACAGACTAACGAACTAGAACTTCCCGTCTGCCAGAGAGGAATTTGTCCGCCCTATACCCATTCCTGACTGCGACACTCACTGCTCTCCTTCTGGATTCATGTTTCTCAGTCTCTTCCTCTCGATGAGCGTCTTTTGATTGACACCTCTGTCCAATATGAGTATGAGCGAGCACATTTTCCCACCATCTCTCTGACCATATCTACATGATACAGGAATGTCTGTCACAGGCCCTTGTAGAATGTATTCTGGCTATATGAAAGCACGGCCTGAATTCACTACCTTCTGGATGGGATTCCCAAATGTTTTAGTTTACGTGTTTACTCTATTAGTTTTGCCTCTAAATACAGAGAGCGCTGGATTCCTCTGATGTTTTCAGATGTCAATCTTATTTTTATTGATTTAGAAGCGGATTTCAGTTCATAATATTGATGCAGTGTTGCACCGTTTTGTCTTTTCCAGGCTTTGGTTAATTTTGGTTTTATTGTCAAATAAAATTAAAATTAAAAACATTAACGAAAGTCTTAACATAACCAATGCCATATGCATACGGCATTGATAATTTTAAGACTTAGTTAATTTATGTAATTTCTATTCTTGAATTAAAATTATGGCACTACTATGAGAATATATACTTTTGTTTGTTTTTATAATGATAAAAATATTTTGTAAATAAACATGGAAAAAATCAATATGTTTTCCCAAACAATTACTGGTTTAAAATATGTACTTATATGTGTACATTCGTTTGTTGTTTATTTAAAATAAATATTTATTTTGAAAATAAAATTAAATTCTGTTTCCCTATCTCGATATAAATTGCACAGTAAAATTGCAATCAAAATAAGACCTAACTACAGATGTGTCTGTGTGGCTCAGAGGTTGATTTGGCGCTCTATCGATGCTGTGACCTGCACAGATTCGCATATCGTCCGAACCACACTCCTCCCCGCTTTTTTGAATAGTATTATTCGCTTATCACTTGTTCGCGTTTAGTATTGGGTTATCTGTACCTTATAAAATCTTCTCATTATCATTCACTTCCAGTAGCCTATTGCTTGTTAGTGACATTATCGCTTTTCTTCGGGTTAAAAATGGAAAACAATAAAATATAATCAACTAATAGTATTGATTCTAAGAACAATCATGAATACATAATTGAATTATAAAGATGCGATATTGAAGTCAAAATTAAAATATAAGAAAGAAAATTATTATGCACCTGGTTACTTGAACTATGTCATTATAAAAACATAGATATACAAATGTCTCGTTTATGCCGCCATTAGTATCATCATTATTACGACAATTATCGTTTTTTCTTGATGTCATATCATCCTTCACATTACGACTAATTAGAAAAAATGAAAATAATTTGTACACACACGGACATTTAATCCTTGTGGATTGAACATTTGGATATTGCGACTAAGTTTACACTTTGTATTCATGACACTACTTAACGCTATGTATTCATGACACTACTTAACGCTTTGTATCCAAGACACTAATTAACGCTTTGTATTCATGACACTAATTAACGTTTTGTATTCAGGACACTACTTAACGCTATATATTCATGACACTACTTAATGCTATGTATTCATGACACTACTTAACGCTATGTATCCATGACACTACTTAACGTTTTGTATTGATGACACTAGTTAACATTTTGTATTCATGACACTACTTAACGCTATGTATTCATGACACTACTTAACGTTTTGTATTGATGACACTAGTTAACGTTTTGTATTCATGAAACTACTTAACGCTATGTATCCATGACACTACTTAACGTTTTGAATTGATGACACTACTTAACGCTTTGTATTCATGATACTACTTAACGCTATGTATTCATGACACTACTTAACGCTATATATTCATGACACTACTTAACGCTATGTATTCATGACACTACTTAACGCTATGTATTCATGACACTACTTAACGCTATGTATTCATGACACTACTTAACGCTATGTATTCATGATACTACTTAACGCTATGTATTCATGATACTACTTAACGCTATATATTCATGACACTACTTAACACTTTGTATTCATGACACTACTTAACGCTATGTATTCATGACACTACTTAACGCTATGTATTCATGACACTACTTAACACTATGTATTCATGACACTACTTAACGCTATGTATTCATGATACTACTTAACGCTATATATTCATGACACTACTTAACATTTTGTATTCATGACACTACTTAACGCTATGTATTCATGAGACTACTTAACACTTTGTATTCATGACACTACTTAACGCTATATATTCATGACACTACTTGACACTTTGTATTCATGACACTACTTAACGCTATGTATTCATGGCACTACTTAACGCTATGTATTCATGACACTACTTAACGCTCTATATTCATGATACTACTTAACGCTATATATTCATGAAATTACTTAACACTTTGTATTCATGACACTACTTAACGCTATGTATTCATGAGACTACTTAACGTTTTGTATTGATGAAACTAGTTAATGTTTTGTATTCATGACACTACTTAATGCTATGTATTCATGACACTACTTAACGCTATGTATCCATGACACTACTTAACGTTTTGTATTGATGACACTAGTTAACATTTTGTATTCATGACACTACTTAACGCTATGTATTCATGACACTACTTAACGTTTTGTATTGATGACACTAGTTAACGTTTTGTATTCATGAAACTACTTAACGCTATGTATCCATGACACTACTTAACGTTTTGAATTGATGACACTACTTAACGCTTTGTATTCATGATACTACTTAACGCTATGTATTCATGACACTACTTAACGCTATATATTCATGACACTACTTAACGCTATGTATTCATGACACTACTTAACGCTATGTATTCATGACACTACTTAACGCTATGTATTCATGATACTACTTAACGCTATGTATTCATGATACTAATGAGCGCTATATATTCATGACACTACTTAACACTTTGTATTCATGACACTACTTAACGCTATGTATTCATGACACTACTTAACGCTATGTATTCATGACACTACTTAACGCTATGTATTCATGACACTACTTAACGCTATGTATTCATGATACTACTTAACGCTATATATTCATGACACTACTTAACACTTTGTATTCATGACACTACTTAACGCTATGTATTCATGAGACTACTTAACACTTTGTATTCATGACACTACTTAACGCTATATATTCATGACACTACTTAACACTTTGTATTCATGACACTACTTAACGCTATGTATTCATGGCACTACTTAACGCTATGTATTCATGACACTACTTAACGCTCTATATTCATGATACTACTTAACGCTATATATTCATGAAATTACTTAACACTTTGTATTCATGACACTACTAACGCTATGTATTCATGAGACTACTTAACGTTTTGTATTGATGAAACTAGTTAATGTTTTGTATTCATGACACTACTTAACGCTATGTATTCATGACACTACTTAACGTTTTGTATTGATGGCACTAGTTAACGTTTTGTATTCATGAAACTACTTAACGCTATGTATCCATGACACTACTTAACGTTTTGTATTGATGACACTAGTTAACATTTTGTATTCATGACACTACTTAACGCTATGTATTCATGACACTACTTAACGCTTTGTATTTATGACACTACTTAACGCTTTGTATTCATGACACTACTTAACGTCTTATATTCATGACACTATTTAACATTTTGTATTCATGACACTACTTAACGTTTTGTATTCAGGACACTACTTAACGCTATATATTCATGACACTACTTAACGCTATGTAATCATGACACTACTTAATGCTATGTATTCATGATACTACTTAACGCTTTATATTCATGACACTACTTAACTCTTTGTATTCATGATACTACTTAACGCTATATATTCATGACACTACTTAACACTTTGTATTCATGACACTACTTAACGCTATGTATTCATGACACTACTTAATGTTTTGTATTCATGACACTAGTTAACGTTTTGTATTCATGACACTACTTAACGCTATGTATTCATGACACTACTTAACGTTTTTTATTAATGATACTAGTTAACGTTTTGTATTCATGAAACTACTTAACGCTATGTATCCATGACACTACTTAACGTTTTGTATTGATGACACTAGTTAACATTTTGTATTCATGACACTACATAACGCTATGTATTCATGACACTACTTAACGCTTTGTATTTATGACACTACTTAACGTTTTGTATTGATGACACTACTTAACGCTATATATTCATGACACTACTTAACACTTTGTATTCATGATACTACTTAACGCTATATATTCATGACACTACTTAACGCTATGTATTCATGATACTACTTAACGCTATATATTCATGACACTGCTTAACACTTTGTATTCATGACACTACTTAACGCTATGTATTCATGACACTACTTAACCTTTTGTATTGATGACACTAGTTAACGTTTTGTATTCATGACACTACTTAATCCTTTGTATTCATGACACTACTTAACGTTTTGTATTCATGACACTACATAACAACTTGCTGATATTAGCCCCTGCTCACTGAACACGTCAAATCTTTACTTTAAAATCTTATGATTGTAGTCAGATGCGAGACATTTGTGATGTCAACGAATACTCATTGCTAGCTTTGGAATGCTCATTCTAGTAGAGACTTGTAATAGCAGATACCACTATATTACGCCGTTGAACAACACTGATGTCAGACGCCTTCAAATAACACTCGCACTAATAGTACTTGCTCGATAATACTCGCTCCAACAGTAATTCGTATAGTGATCTGAATAGAGAAATAATATAGTGAATAGAGTAGAGAATAGCGGTCCGTATAATAATAGAGTATATAATAGAATTAGGGATCAATTAAACGTAAACGCGTCTTCTTATAGATGCGGTTCGTCTACGGGCACGTGATATACTTATTTCAATAATGGGATCGCCTGTGTTTGCTCACTGGCGATCTATGTTCAAACTCAAGTGTCGGCTGCGACATTATATCCTATATAACGGAAACAATTCATGATATAGCCACGTGTCAATTCAACTCAGTTTAACATTTGCAAATCATCGGTTAAAGCACTTAAGTTACTTAATGTAAATATTCTAAACGACTTCAGTTACATTTCCAACTTTATTCCTTTATATATTTACCGTTTTTAAGCACTCTAAATAGAATAAATCTAATAATATAAAAACTTAATTCAACGTGGCGCTAATGTCATCCATTTTGCTTATCTAATGAGAGTTCAGATATCTGTATCACAATCTTCGTCATATGTAATAAGATTTTCCTGAAAATTATATATTTTCTCTTTAAATTTATCCTTATATACACTGTTTGCATGCGGACTATTATCCTCATCTCCATTTTTGCTATCACAATGTTCAGGCATTTGTGCTGTCCGTGTTTTATTAGTTCTATATCGATCGGAGTAACCTAAAGGGACATCCAAGTAGACTGCTGTCGATCTGTTGCCTATATCTCCCATAGGTAAGTCTTTTTGTAATCACTATTGAAACTACATATTCCCAATATATCAACTGGTAAACTATTTTCAGTTGGTATAGAATGGAATTGATTGCAATGATCACATGATTTTTGCGATAAAAATGTAAAAAAAAAATGATTGATAGTTGACTGTTCTAGATGGCTCTGTCCAAGAAAATCTCATTTATTTAATTTTTTTAAATTTTTAATATCGCTCATTTAATTTTCGCCTTATTATCACTGATTCCAATTACACACAATTGCTATTTCCCCCAATTCACGAACCAAAGTTATATTATCTTGTTCAATACTATGTCGATAACTTGAGTCCTTAAAACTAATTTACCTGCTGATGTGTGCTGCTCATGACAAATTTCACTCTCTGAAATATTTTACTTTCGTTACTGCTGCTGCCATTGAAGACTTGCTATCATTTGTTTTTCATGCTTTGTTAACATTTCTCACATCGCATTTATTTCTATGCTCGGCTTACTATGGGATAAGATATGCGCCGATTATTTCATATGTTTCGTTCTCCAGTGTTCATCCTCATTCAGTAATTTCCCTTCATTCAACTTTCATTTTTGTACTTAATTCATTCTGACATCTTGTATCTTAAGCACCCCATTTTGCAAACTACCTTACATTTTCTTTTCTTGCAAATGAGGGTTAGTCAAACACTCTTGCTTTCCTTTACGACACTGTCTAGAAATTCGTGCATTTTTGCTTCTGCTCCTGCTATGTGCAAGCTATCTTATGAGGAACTGAAGCTGGCAGGATTGTTTTCGACGATAATAAATTCTGGGATGCTATTAATTTTCTTAAGATCGGCATGTTTGTACAGGCTAAATGAGACCTCACTACTTACTAATATAATTACGTAATGGCAAATATCTCAGGTAGTTGATTTTTCAGTTGAAGAAATACAAGAAGTTACTATACAAATTTTGATAAAATTCTGTTTGTTCTTGGAATACCGAATAAATAATCTTCACTTTTCTTATTTTCTCCATTTTCTTATTTATCTGAGCGTCCAAAATATAGAGTCATGATCATGACTTCAGGAACCAGACTCTAACATTCTAATCTTTATTATATGAAACAGAAGATTCTTTTTTTCCTGTATAAACAACATTAAATCAATCAGTGATATTTTCCTTTGAAAGCTTTATCAAACAAATGATGTTACTATTTTACAACTCATGTATTTTTTAAATTATTTTAGCTGCTCAAGAAGATATTTCACAATCGAAAGGATTACCTGACTATATATATATATATATATATATATATATATATATATATATATAGAGAGAGAGAGAGAGAGAGAGAGAGAGAGAGAGTGAGAGAGAGAGACTATTCTTTGCCTAATTCACAGCTGCTATCCTTATTTAGATGCGTCAAATGTAATATTAATGTTTTTTTTAATTTCATGCATTTCCCAAGGGGAAACTTACTTTTTACTTACACAACATTTCAACAGTTTAAGTATTATTAAATTTGGCCCCAGAAGTAGTTGTTTTGTACTTTAAATGAGAGAATATTATTGCACATGGCTAAAAAAGTGAGATATGATTTTTATTAGAAAATTTCTTATGAGAAAAAATCATTTTATCTTTAAATTTTGCTCTCATCAAAATATATTCCTTTAGCCTTGATTTTTGCTTCACAAGATTGTTAGCATTCGTTGCAAATATTTCATAAAATATAAGTTTGATAACAGATTCCATTCCTTTTCAATGACTCCAAGAGATCTTTTTTCATTCCTTTCACACTTCTGCCAAGTCTACTCCATGATAATACTGGGGGTAGCTTCAAACATTTGAATGTTAGCATATGTTTAATTTTCCAGTGAGAATTCGAAAGTGTGAAGTGGAAAAAAGACTAAAAGTTTCAAAAGAGTAAGTGGAAATATAATGCATCTAATTAGGTGTATTTTTAACCTTTCTGAATTTACCTTATAACTGTGTATATTATAATTATTAGTTAATCGCGTACTTAAATTACCGGTTTTCACAGAGCACACGATTCATCTTATTATTAAGTCGACTCGTGAATTTTACAGACATTATTAATAACCTTGACATTACGATAGCTACTGGTACAGATAAAATCAGTGTTGTTGTTCTTCTGAAACTTAAGCATGTTTTATCGCCAATATAAGTGCTGCCAGAAAGATATTTTCTCCAAAGTCTGTGGAAGTTGTCAGCTGTGGAATTAGTCAGCTGCTACTCTGATTTTAAGAATTATGTTGGGTGTTCAGTCACGGGTTATCATTCTGAGTAGTGTCAGAACATATTCTTTGTGTATAATAAACAGGAGTATTGTTGCTCACCTCGTTATAATCAACCACCTTCGCTCCTAAATACACTTTCATTCAGAATCAGAGAAGCGTTTGATGTTAGATTCAGCTCTTGAGATAAGACCGAAGGAATATGTTTTAAGGTAATTGAATATGTTTAGCTTATTTATGCGGTGGTACAGACTCAACGGCTACAATGTTACAAGAAAAGAGTTATGATGTTCTTTATATTAGGGACGTCGGGAAAGCTCGATATTAATTAACATTTTTCTGAACCCCACAATATCAAGAGAAAAAATCCCCTAGCCTTTTTCCTAGGTTCTCCATTCATTCTGCTTTGGCATAAGTCGAGGAACACTTTAAAATTCTATGTAGACAACACATGTTATGTAGAACAGATACAAAATTTAGATGATACATTTTAAAAGTTAAATGAAAAAAATTACATTTAGAACAAAAATGAATGTTGATTTAGAATACTAAGCATCCTCTTTCCTTCGTGCTCATGTGCAGTCGTATCAATATCATCAATATTTAATTTCACTGAAGTCTTAAGGGACGAAACGCTTCATACATTTTTTAAAACTTACATAGATATTTTCCCATATATATATATATATATATATATATATATATATATATATATATATATATATATACAGAAATATAGTCTTAAAGTGTGCTATATTTATGGGGTAAAGTGCTCAATATCAGAGATAGAGCGTGTGTAAATATAAAAGTGGACATGGAAGTCAGCACTTAGAGGCGACAGTCTGTTTCATGCTAGTGCAATCGTCAGGCGACTAGTGCTGTTATTTTTCTCGGCTGTTTATATAAGGGTCAGTGGTGCATTATGGGTAGTATATTTTGGCGGGTACTTTTACCGGAAGTCGCTTGTTTGTTTATTTATTTATGTCAAATTATTTTGCTTGTTTTTTTGTTTGTTTTTTTATTTTTATTTTTATTTTTTATCTTATATATTTATTTATTTATTCTTTTATTTTGATCGGTGTTTTTGGTTAACGTAGTAAAAAAATTTGTTTATATAGCTTATTGTTGGTAGTCTATAATGGCCGCCATTTACCGGAAATCGCTTGTTCGCTTATTTATTTGGGTCAAATTGTTTTGCTTATTATTTTTATTTTTATTTGTATAACAGTTATAACTTTCGTCCGTTCTTTTGTTTTGATTTTATTTCGCATATTCTAACAGGTGACTGCAACAAACAAAAGACAGATAAAACTAGAAAAGCAATAATTAAAATCTTCAAAAATAACGGATTCGAGATAGATATAAAAACTAACCTAAACGAAGTAGATTTTCTAGATGTCACCTTCAACCTAAGAAATGGCACACACAAACCATACAGAAAACCGAATGATAAACCACAGTACATACATATATACTCCAACCACCCGCCTTCTATAATCAAACAGATACCTAAATCGATTAACCGCAGGCTTTCCGACAATTCTTCCGATGAATCTATATTTAACAAAGCCAAGAAAGACTACGAAACAGCCCTAAAAGATAGCGGATTCCCAGCAACACTCACATACTCACCACAGAACACAAAAAAGACCAACAGAAAAAGAAATATCATATGGTTCAACCCACCGTACAGCAAAAACGTAAAAACAAACATAGGAAAAATATTCTTCAAGCTTTTACACAAACACTTCCCGGAATCAAGCACACTACACAAAATATTCAACAAAAACACAGTAAAAATCAGCTACAGTTGCACCGAGAACATGGCACAAATAATAAAAAAGCACAACAGAAAAATTATTAACAAACCACACGAACAAATTAAACCCACGTGCAACTGCAGAATAAAAAACGAATGTCCCTTAAACGGTAATTGTTTACAAAACAACGTAATCTACCAAGCCACGACAAAATCAGCAGATAATGAAGAAAAAGTATACATAGGAGTAACCGAAGGACCATGGAAACAAAGAAATTATGTACACAAAATGTCTTTCACAAATAGTAAATATGCGAACAGCACAATGCTTTCTAAGTATATCTGGGAAATAAAAAACAAAACACACACCACACCAAAAATATCTTGGAAAATAAGGAAAAAATCATCAGCCTACAACAACCTATCAAAAACTTGCAAACTTTGCTTGGAGGAAAAAATAGCTATCATTACCTTCCCAGATCAAAATAAATTATTAAATAAAAGATCCGAGCTAATCTCAAAATGTAGACATGAAAACAAATTTTTACTACGTAACTTAAAATAGAAAAATAAACAAATATATAAACAAACAACAATAAAATAAGCAAAATAAGCTACTCCAAACAAATCACAAAACCACACCTGTTAGAATATGCGAAATAAAATCAAAACAAAAGAACGGACGAAAGTTATAACTGTTATACAAATAAAAATAAAAATAATAAGCAAAACAATTTGACCCAAATAAATAAGCGAACAAGCGATTTCCGGTAAATGGCGGACATTATAGACTACCAACAATAAGCTATATAAACAAATTTTTTTACTACGTTAACCAAAAACACCGATCAAAATAAAAGAATAAATAAATAAATATATAAGATAAAAAATAAAAATAAAAATAAAAAAACAAACAAAAAAACAAGCAAAATAATTTGACATAAATAAATAAACAAACAAGCGACTTCCGGTAAAAGTACCCGCCAAAATATACTACCCATAATGCACCACTGACCCTTATATAAACAGCCGAGAAAAATAACAGCACTAGTCGCCTGACGATTGCACTAGCATGAAACAGACTGTCGCCTCTAAGTGCTGACTTCCATGTCCACTTTTATATTTATATATATATATATATATATATATACATATTTCATTGAATACCATAGACAACGTGATGTTATTTATTTTTTATACAATTTAAATTCCCATCTAATTTTTCTTTTCAGCTCATGAATTATATAAAGTATATAAAAATATTTAAATGAGATCTAATTGAGCTATGGTCAGAAAGGTGTAGAGTGAGTCTGCGTGTGAAACATGGTTTTGTGTGACCTATATGTTCGACCTTCGGATAAAAAGAAAATTCGGACTGTTTTTATATAATTTATCATCTGAAAAGAAACAAATATGAGATCACATGAGAAAATGGATAAAAATTTAAAAAAAGCACCATGTCAATCATTTTTAATGAAATGTGCATGAAAGAAGGATTGCTCCCTAAACACACACACACACACACACACACACATACACACACACACACACACAGAGAGAGAGAGACACACAATATGTCTGTGTGTATGTGCTCGGTGTCAAATGATGAATTATAACTTCATTAATATTAACTATAACGCAACCATTACACTTCAGAAATAGCTAATGTATTATTATTTCTTTATCATCGATACAAAGTAATGTCACTATTTTATTCGATAATATGACATTTAATCAGGTTGCTGTAATCATTTAATTATTTTTAATTTGATACCTTATATAATATTTTTAACTGAAAATATAGTTATCTTCAGGAAAGTAAATGTTTGTTTTCAAAATCTACATTCGTGTTAGATATCACAGTCATTTCTGGAAGGCATAACGTCGATATTAATACAGTATGAAAATGCGGTGAAAGTACGTTATAGATTATGGATGCGGACATGAAAATCTGTATGATTAATACTATTTTCATTTATGTATTAATAAACGTTTTGCAGATATTTTGTGTCCAAATCGACTTGATGTTTTTCTGTAGTTTACTTCCCAACTCCTTCCAATTTCATAAATAATCAAATAGGAATCGTTCTATATCTGAATATCAACCAAATGTTCACGTAGCATAATAATTTAAATCACATGCACAATATTACAGTCACATTTCAGATTCGAAGGTTTATACCCATCTAGATGGAGGCATTGGGTGAATCTTCGTGATATTATGAAGAATAATAAGAATATCATTTTAAGCAATGATTATAAATGAATGCATGCTTTTATTAAACATTGTTAGTTTACACACTGCATTTTGTGTGCTATAATATGACGTTTTCAAATTAAATGCTATCATCATCAATAGTATTACTGTAATTCAGAATTAGATGATCTCAAATACTTCAGGTTGATTTGAATTCGTTTTCTATTTTTTACCAATAAACTTTTTGAAAGGAGGCGAAATTAAAGTGACACATATTCCGATTTGTATCAAACGGTCACTAAATGTCTTGCTTCGTAATTGCAGATTTTAAATTTAAATGATTTTTTGCGTTCTTTTTCTTTTTTACAATTGTCCATGTGAACGGCATTCATTTTTTTGCAAATCAACTCTTTTCAAATCACTGCGAAGCTTTCAAACAATTTATCCTTTCTTTCGACAAAGAACAAAAAAGAATAAAAACTAAATTGTTTTTTAACACTATCTCTTCATCCAATACAAGGCACGATCAACAATCAACTGAGAGGATTACTAGATTTCTTTTTCGATAGGAGTGTGAGGAAGAAGAGATACTTGAAGGTTATGAGGTTTTGTAGGAGAGAAATCGCCAGAACATAGACTTGAAGAATATATTGCAGTTATAGTGTAGACATCCGTTCGGAACAATTTTTCATAAAGCAGCGGCGATGGGGAAGAGGCTTACCGAATGGTACTCCATTCTTATTAAATAAATTAGGTGTAAATAAAAATAATTCGATCTGTGTGTGTGTGGTATAGCGGGTCCTAGTTTTAAAACCCGGAACTAGTGCTACTAATGAATGCAAGTCGAGTAAACATTTTCCATGGAAATTGCAATAGAGCACCGACAGGATTTCGACTTTTCGCTTGTTGAAAATTCGCTGTGGAGTGAAAAAAATAATCCTGGAAAAAGAACGAAAACGTCAGCTATGATCAATATATGTCAGCCATACTCCAGTTTTGATCTAACAATTGCTTTATTACGTAACACTATTTCAAATACTTCAAAAAAAGAAATCAAACCTCTGGAAATATATCAGGAATTCTCCTGTTAATCATTGAGAAAAAATGCACACTTAAATATATTATTAAAAATGCAATATAGCATAGGAAATCTGTGTTTATTTAAATGCCATAAATATGACATCTGGTGTGATGTGCGTGTTGTTCAAGAAATTCCGACTCAGAATTAAAAACTGGAGAGAGGATTTCGAATTACAGACGTGTTATTTAAATTATCTTCCGCGCAAATAACTTTGGGAAAGGTGAGAAACCAACTCCCCCTACCCGGCTATGGATTAAATATCAGGACATATAAGATTCTATATCTTTGCATGGCAAACATTCCAGAGATTGTGACTCGATAAAATCACCTTGTTTCTCGTATTTCGGGGATGTATTGACCCATTAAAAGGCAAAGCGTTTTAAATGTTTCAGTGGTAGGAATTGGAACTTTCACTAATAAGAAAGCTTTAATTTTCCATTCATGCATAATTTAGAAGTATGAACAGTATAGTAAGGCATTTTAAAAGACAATGTGACGAAGAATTTTATATTTATTGAAAGAATGAAAAGAAATGCGAAAAGAATAAAAACTTGTATTTTACTTCGTGTTTTATATTATCATTTGATAATACAAAACATTAAGTAAAAGCGATTTCAGAAACACCATCAAGTCTTATGTACGGTCTCCATATCTAAGTTGGTAAATGCTTCCATAATCCTTGCCTTCAGTTCATCTTTGGTGTTAGAAATTATTTTGTTGGACTTTCGCTTAGGTTGCTAGCACCTGTAATAATAAATGAATATTAAATTCATCCAATTCTTTCCTAATATTTGCCACTCTCCTCAGATTGACAGAAAAACACACTGAAATTGTTATTGTAGCTTCCTGCGCGAATGGCAAGAAATAAGCACGCTATTCTAAAATTTCTGGCAGAGTGTATTGCATCATGGTGCTTTTTTTCAAAGACGGTGCCCAACTGACCCTAGTATTCTGTGCAGTAAAATAAAAAACAAACAACACCAGAGCGCGAAATTAAAAATATAAAATGACGACAACTTAATCATAGCAAACACAATTATCTCTCTCTCTCTCTCGCTCTCTCTCTCTCTCTCTCTCTCTCTCTCTCTCTCTCTCTCTATATATATATATATATATATATATATATATATATATATATATATATATATATATATATATAATCCGAATAAAAGCGTTATCGTTGAAATGACTATGCGGTTAATCCTCACTTTGCTTCCCCTGTTCTTTACTAAATATATTAAGCCTAGTTTATTGTTTATCTCTCTCTCTCTCTCTCTCTCTCTCTCTCTCTCTCTCTCTCTCTCTCTCTATACATATATATATATATATATATATATATATATATATATATATTACCAGAGATTAAAACAAAAATATGCTAAACATCTCTATACTGTAGCAATCTTGTTTCAAATTAGAAATGTGTCTATTCGGGCGATGCTAATTACTGGTGAGTGAACGATTAATTTAAAAAACATAAGACATTCTTTTTTAATGCGAAAGAAGATATCGAAAAAAAATCGCATTTAGCGCTTACACGGTTTTGAATATTACTACAATAGAAAATCCGACTGTTGATAAATTTTTTATTGGGAGTACTACGAATACTTTGAAGACTAGATGATACCAACATATATTATCTTTCACCAATAGACTTTATAAATATACTACATATCTTTCTATATATTTTGAAATCTGGAAGAAGTTAATACACTCTTATGGTAAAATGGAAAGTACAAAAAAATTTAGAACATGTAGATCTTCAAATGGACATTGTTTCTCATGCTTACATGAGAAAACAGAATTATCTGAAATATTGATAATGATTCCTTATTAAAACAAAGACATGAAATACCTGTAAATCGTTAGCATAGTCTATTTTAACTTACAAAAATTGCATTTGATAATACTTTTTCTTGCAGTAATAATAGGTAGATGAAATGCGGTGCACCTTACATGATTTAATATTCTATTGTGTAAAATTCATTTACATAGAATATAGCTCTGTCCTGGTGTCTAGTTAGTATTAATATCATATTATATGGAAGTATTGATGTCTAGTTAATATTATTAACATATTATATAGATTAGTTTTTATTAATAATAACTTATATGGATGGTATTTATTAATGATTGCATATTTATTAATTTTGAATTCATGTTTCGTTCATTTTTTACCGGTTCTTAAATCTTTTAGTTATCAACTACAAGATTATATGTAGGAAGATGAACGAAAATATATCTAGTTAACGTTATACTAGAAAATTGCCCTACCCATGTGAAACTTGAACGTCATACTTCTATATATTTTACGAAATATTGTAATCATTTTATTAGTAACAAAGAAAATTGTCTCCGATTCTATGTAGACAATTTTATGACATGACATATATGAAGTTTTTTTCAGATTTTACCGTAGGTTTCACATTTGATTGTTTAAACACGGTAGAACCACAAGCCTCATTTTAATTCTATTTATGTTTTCTCTTTCAAAAAATCTGGAAGTATGCTATTTTTGAAATTTATCGATCACTATCTATTAATTTACCATCGTCCCAGGAGACACATTTGTATTAATGAAACTTAGCGATTTTAACATTTTGGTATGAATCTTCGATAATATTTATCATTAGTCTGTATTGAAACTTCTTTTGAAATAAATGTTACTGACAGTGTAATTATACTCCATTAGTTCTGATATATGTATATATATATATATATATATATATATATATATATATATATATATATATATATATATATATATATATATATGGAGAAATCAGAGATAGAGAGTGTGTAAATATAAAAGAGAACATAGAAGTCAACACTTAGAGGCAACAGTCTGTTTCATGCTAGATGCAATCGTCACGCCACAAGTAACGACTTCCGGTAAAATAACCGCCAAAATAGACTACCCACAATGCACCCCTGGCCCGTATATATAAATAGCTGCGAAATATAACAGCACTCGTGGCCTGCCGATTGCATCTAGCATGACACAGACTGTCGCCTCTAAGTGTTGACTTCTATGTTCACTGTTATATATATATATATATATATATATATATATATATATATATATATACACACACATATATATATATATATATATATATATATATATATATATATATATATATATATATATATATATACCGGTGCAACATTTGCGCAAATAAATTGTAAAGATAGGGCAGTTTTAAAGAGCCATCTGCGCTCTCATGAAGGGTGATGAGACTGAATGTTATATAGAAAAAAAAAAATGAAATCAAGAAGTCATAGAAATTTGTTGCGGAGATGTTCTCCTTCTGTTAATAAGTGACAATCTATCTCTCTCTCCATCTCTATCCCCCTCTCTCTCTACATATATATATATATATATATACATATATATATATATATATATATATATATATATATATATATATATATATATATATATATATATGTGTGTGTGTGTGTGTGTGTGAATTTGTAAACAGTGACTAAGCTAATATTGCACGACTTTTCGGCAGAATTGAGTCACTGTCAGTCACTGTGTGTTTATCTAAATCTAAAAATAAACACGCCAAAATTCACCTTCATCCCTGTCATGCGCCGACAGCTTAGTGGGAGAAGTTCCGACTGACGCAAATTCAGTCGGGTTTCGATCCTAGCTAGAGGCAGCCGGATGTCTAGCCACAATGATGAGCTGTGAAACAGCGAAACAGTCTGTCTTTGGATGACAAAAAATATATATATATATGGTAATTAATTAATCGAGTCTAGAAAATCCCCAAGAGAATGCAGAAAGGACTGAGCTGTCGTTTTGTCCTATTTTAGGAATAATCAGCTGTGAGCATCCATTATAGATATTCGAACCTAGAGTGTTTCGATACAGCACAAGCATCGTACCACCTCTACCAACGGGCCTCGGTGACGAAGAAGAAACTGAATATATATGTTCGCAAACAGTTATTTTAATTTGTTAAAACGATTGTCAATCTGTATGTGATTTATGTTATTTATAGTTCGAAGTAGACTACTTGACTTTAGATTTGTTAAGGTTTATTTTGTTGAAGTTCCAGTCAAATCTTGCTTACTTTGTCGAAAATTCTTTTTATTTTCCCCCACAAGGCTCGGAGGTCACTCGAAGTAGTGGGTTACATTAAGAGGTAGTTTATATTGCTATTTGAAGAAGATAACGTTTAAAGATAGACTTGAACAAATTAAGTTTGTAGAGATCGGGAAACATCTTTTGGCGAGTCTGTTCCACAGGGCAGTGGTTCGTGGGAAGAATTTGTTTGAGTGCAACTTACCTCTCGTTGATTGAGTACGGAGGAATATTTGTGGTTTGCTACTATGTAAATGGCATGACGGGCCCTAGCTGTGAAAACAAAACATGGCGGAAAGAAAGAATGTAGTTTCTCTGAGGACTTTACTTGAAAGTAAAGTTAGAGTCACGCTAAATCCCGTCTGTGAGAGAGAGATTGGAGGAAGGAAATCATCTCTACTCAATACGGTACGCATTTGAACAATATCAAGACTGGAAATTGAGGACTGGGCAGCTCCAGCCCAAATATGGTAATTGTCTGATCCGGCTCTCATAAATAGCATGAGATTTGAGGTACATACTTGAGCGGTACAAGAAGCCAGTCATTTTACCTACATCGTTAGCGATGGATCTTATATAAGTGTTCTACTTAAGGTCAGGTGTGAGTTTGAGGCGCAATTTGTGAGTCGTCTGATCCACAGAGATGGAATGTAACTAGTCTGCTTTGCGAGGCATTGCATGTGCCTAGCCAGTTTTTTCCATTAGGAAATTATTGTGAGACCGGAAGACAGGTCTTCTCAAGAATTTTACAGGCGCGATCTTATATCATCGGCATAAATGTTTTCAAATGATCGGATTATTTTCTGATGCAGATCATTTATGTAAATCAAAAAGACGATTGGTGCGAAGAGTGACCCCTGAGTGACGCCTTGGAGGCCTGGCTGTTAATAACTAATTTCAGAGGTCTACCTGTTAGGAAGAATTTTATAATTGAGAAAACCCTTTCAGTAATTCCAGATTTGGAGAGCTTGTGCAGCAGATTTTTGATCCACACTTTGTCGAAAGCCTTAATGATATCTAATGCTATGAAGAAGTCCCTGCAATATATGCCTTCCTCATCGGTTTTATTCCCTGTGAAGTAAGCACTCTTTTCTTGTAAATTTGGAAAACACTCGGCACGTGAAAGCTGGCCGAGAGCAATTCGGTTGGGTTATTATCAATCTTCACTGATATTCGATCGAATATTACCAACAATTCGTTCTGCGGTGTGTAAAAGAATGAATACTAAGTTGGTACTATAGATATGTGCTACGCACAAGCACATATACGAGAGATCTGTGTCCTCTTTAATAAAATCCTTGTCAGAAGAACAACACGTCCTTGATGTCGGCACCATGTCCATGGCCATGGTGATTTACTTGGTCGTATAATGTTATGATAGGTGAGTAGCCCAGATTTGTGAGCTCCTGCAAATGGATTGAGCCAATGACACCCAGAAACAGTAGGCTAGATTTGAACTAAAGAAAACGGATATCCACGTCTGAAAGGTTGGCACGTAGACAGATTATATTTGTGCAGGAGTTTATATACCTTGGGACTGATTTCTTTTAGGTTGGGATTGTTAATTTTGTTCGTTTTCAATTCATTGATTTTATGTTTGTTTTGGTTCGGTGCATGAATAGTAGGCAGTGAAAGTAGACACATTTTGGAGATGCATGTTTAAATAACATGAATTGATTCGCCCGGAGATCCTGCCAAAACAGTACCTATCATCATGGCATCAAGCCCGCACATGGAATCTACTGCAGGTTCCAGAGTCTATTCACAGAATGACAGTACAGTAGATACGATATTATGTACC
Source organism: Acanthosepion esculentum (assembly GCA_964036315.1). Taxonomy (NCBI): domain Eukaryota; kingdom Metazoa; phylum Mollusca; class Cephalopoda; order Sepiida; family Sepiidae; genus Acanthosepion; species Acanthosepion esculentum. Next base: position 8,553,283 of record OZ038495.1, read on the forward strand.
TGCTGACAGGATACCCTCCTTCGAAGTTACTCGAAGCTTCAAGCCCTGTGTATGAGGCGTATAACACAGACAGAAATAATTTAACTTCAGCACACTTAATAAGAGTAAAAATAACACGGGAATTGTACGGGCATGAAGAGTGCCTTGTCTGCCTAGAATTCAAGGCATCACAAATCCTTCATCTGTCAGAAACATCTAGCCGGGCAGCGAGAACCAAGCTTCGCAATGTCGCTCATATATATGAAGATTAAAGACCCATTTATAGAAGGGGGGTAACCAAGGTTGCTCTGAGGTGCATTTGCTTCCCCTACACACTATCTGATATAGTGTCAGAAGCGTAGTCATTAGGCTGATGGCATGCATAGAAAAATTAATTATTCTGTTTCAGAAAGAGGGGAAAAAGAAGGAAATGTGTTTGAACTTAAAATATAATTACTCCTGTCACAGGGATTTGACTGTTGACTTGCATAATTAGAACCAGTAGCCCGAGAGGGCATGGAAAATGTAAGGACGGGCGTGATAGCTATAAATATTTAATTTAATATAAGCCTCAAGATCCTCTATTTAGTAAGAGACATGATTGAGCTAGATGTAACATTTCTATTCTTTCAAATTTAAATTGTTTGAGGAAATTCAGAGATTGACACATTAAATCGGCTAACTTAACAGAAGTTATATATTGATATGGAAGGGAGAGAGAAGAAAAAGGCATCAAGAGAAAAAGAGGTAGAGAAGTTATGAGAGAAAGTGTCATTAACTTTCTTTGGAATGAAAGGCCCGAAATAGGCGCTGCTATTTTGCTTTACTTTGAGATCATGTTTCTCTCCACTCTCACTTCCTCACTTCGTTAATTTATATATACTTAGTACTTCCCATCAAAAATGTGTAAATTTCTTTTCCTTTTTCGTTTCATCCTTTGGAAGTAAAATCTGATGATCCGCGGTCCTTTAAAAGGGCTTTGGTGAAATAATTTATTATATGGAACTTTAAAGCGGTCTGTTTTTTATTTAAATTATTAATTCTGATTTACATTGAGCTCTCTGGATTTTATCCTCCTTGGGTCTACCCATACGGATTGCCTAGTTTTTCTAAACTATATATATATATATATATATATATATATATATATATATATATATATATATATATATATATATATATGTGTATATATATAGTGTGTGCGATGGATAAATGGTCATCGTAAATTAAATCTCATTTACATAGATATATTTATTAAAATCACACTAACATTTCTTGATATACCACAAAGAAAATGTATTCAATAAAATCTTTATTCGCATCAACCACGGCCTTCAGACGAATCAGGATCTCCTACATGGACGGTCACGTCGTTTAAGTTGGTGAATGCTGACATAATTGTTGCATTTAGGTCATGATTTTTGGTACAAAGAGTCCTTTTGCTCAATCTCTCAACTCGCCCCACACATAAAAATTAAGGCTGATATTATTTGCTAAGCATTTCACCCCAATTAAGGTGTTTGTGTTACTGGCTCGAAGGGGTTACATGAAACGAAGGTGAGATTAAAAAGGAAAAAACTGTGTAAAATGGAGAATAAGGAAATGATAAAAGATGAATGGGGTTGAAAACATCAGAAGATGGCCATTCCCGTTGCATTTAATTTTTTAAGGGGGCAGTCATCAGGGAAGCTAAGTATACGGTAGGGAATTCCACAGGATGGAAGCTGTTCGATAGAATTCGCGATTAAATTTAACTATTTCAAGGTCAAAATATGGAACATAGATGCCAATCTGATAACACACTTAAATTCATGGATTCGAGGCACCAGGGAAAGAAGCTCAAAAGAAGAGTAGCCGTGGAAATATTTGTAGAAAAGACAAAGGGAAGACACGTCACGTATCTGAAAAAATATCTTGAATTTAGCAGTAAGTACTGTCAAGCATCCGTTCAGTATAATGTTCTGGTGATGCTTTTCTTTTCATGGAACTTGCTTCTTAAAACCTAGTGAAAAGACCCTCAGGAGCGAGCAGTACAAGAGAATATTAGAGTCTTGTCTGCTCCCTTCTGCTGAAAGGATGCAAATCGACCCCCACCAAGCTCATTTTTATGCAGGATAATGCTCCCTGTCACAAATCAAAATTGATGAAGGAATACTTTGATGCGAATCAGGTTAGTGCTATGACATGCCCGCCCCAATCTCCTGACCTCAAACCCATAGAAAACTTATGGAGCCTTATAAATAGAGGCTCTCGAGAAAGCAGTTGAGCAACAAAGAGGATTTGATTGTGAATTTCATATCCGAATGGAATTCAATGCTTGGAGATGAGATTTGCCAGAACTTAATCAAATCAAGGCCAAAAAGGGTTGAAAAGGTTATTCAAAATAAAGGAGGGCCCATAGATTATTAAATATTTCGAACTATATTACCAATTATAAATAAATTATACCGCTATTATTCTTTATTTAAAGCTGTTCGGTTATGTTTCTATTGATTACTAGTCGCTGGAAATATGTGAGTCATGTGAGTGTTTTTCCCTAAATCTCATTTATATCCAAAATTATAATTATCAATGGAATAACTTAGGTTGAGTAAACTTTTGTTTTTACTAGTTATCGAGAAGGAGTCTTTTTTATTAGTATGATTAAATTTAGTTTGACCCCAAAAACAATAGTCGAAAAAACTTTAAGTAAAAAAAAACAGGTGAGTCACTTTTATCGAACACACACACACACACATATATATATATATATATATATATATGTGTGTGTGTGTGTGTGTGTGTGTGTGTGTGTGTGTGTGTGTGTGTGTCTGTGTCTGTGTCTGTGTATATTCGATAGTGTGAAGATAAAAGAGAAAGAGAGGGATAAATGGAGATAAATAATTGGATTGCTTGCAGCTCTACGTTTGAGTAACCCTTATCGTATCAAAGCTGCTTTTAACGCTTACGATTGAAATTCTCAAGATGTGCAGAGAAATGGGCAATTCTTCCAGACCCATTGAATTCCGCTGATATCCAAAGTCTTCCTTAACGTGTATATAGTTATGTGTGCGTAGAGTTATACGCGTCCATGTCTGTTAGCTTTCCACGTGATTTTATTTATGTATTCAATATAACAGAATCAGTATTTTCATCTCCGTATAGATTGTAATACAGAAAAACACGATTTAGTTCAGAGAATTACTTTCTGGAACACTTAATTAATTAAACAGATCTATAAAAGAAACATATCATGATATTAACCTATTTTACGATTTATCCAATTGAAAACACTAAAATTAATTCATTTCCATACTATGGATATAGGATACTTATTTAATATTGAATTATATTTTACCAATGAATTCACTGGATATGAAAAGGCCCCATCCATTCTGAGAATGCCATTCTAAAAGAAGGCACAGTTATAACGATTTACGATTAAATAAATGAACGGCATGAAAAAGAAACCAAATCAGTTATATTACAGGTGCTGAAAGTTTATTTATGTAATCTTTACAGATTATTATTTTTCTAGCTACATATGCATATTTTATCGATGCAGTTTTATCCGAACATATAAAATGACGGTTGAAAATATAGTGAGTCATAAAAATAAACAGATATATAAAATACTTCTAATATACGTGCTGTATATTTCTCTAAAGATTCAGTCGTTGGCATATTTGCCTAACATTACAGACAGATATCAGCCTTATACTGAAAGCGTGAATTACTTGGAATAAATTGTATTATACATAATGAAAATTACTGCCCTTCCCAATTTTATGTCACTATTACATGTAACATCAAGTGTAACACATATATTTATTTTAATATAAGAGAGTGTTTATGATAAATTCCTAGTTATAGATTAGTTTTATTAAAATAAAGACTCGTGTTTTATTAATCTAAAACTTGTGTTCACATTGACGCGTGGTCTTCTCAAATAAGATGTTTTTCGTAATACACTACGTAATGCTAAATGAAATGAATTATTTCCTGTTGAATTAGTTGTTACATACTTGGTGGATATGAAATTGAACTGACGATATACTTCTAGAATATTATTCCATATTGAATCATTCAATTGTTTGACATTTATATTTAAAAATTAATTCTCTGTTAAGAGTAATAATAACAGATAGAGCAAGAGCGAGGGTTGGGGGATGTGGTCACTGTTAGATTGGCTGACCTTTTAGATCTTTCTCTTGCTTCTTGAAGACGATTCAGACTATCAGATTGAAAACTGATGAGTCTACTAAAATACGTTGATCTCCATTCTACCACCGCCAAGCCTAAGCATTTGAGGTTCGTATGACATATAATGACAGCTGACAAGTTGCTCAACAGCTTGTCTTTTATCTAAGCAATGGGAGCCTTCCAAGACGATTCGATATTATTGGTAATGTTTGCAGAACCAAATGCAGCATCAAGTTTTCCAGAGTGCTCACTTGTTGTTGAAGTTGATTTTAGAGGCAGTACGTTAATGCGCTTGGGTACTGTAGATTTTATAATCTTTATATTTTGCAGATGCAGTGTAAACTTACTCCAAAGTCGAGCCTGATCTGACATATAGCAAGTGTGGAATGAACGCGTGATCTTAAAATATTTTATGGTCTTCTTTTCGTTATGACGTAGTCGATCAGATGCCATTCTTTCGACCGGGGAGAATCTGAAACGCTGGAAATATATTTCGAAACACTCACTGAACGAAATGAATTACATATGTGCGATTATACGTATTGCTACTGGACTGCTTGAAATATGATGAACTGTGTAAAAATCGACAGAATCATTCAAATTAAGTACATTCAGCAAGACCGATGACGATTGAAATCACAAACACTTTGTTGGCACTCACCTAACGGATATTAATTGTGTGAAAATGCAATGAAAAATGATGCAACTATCGTTAACATCTCTGAAATATAGTATCGCTATTTTGAAGTGAATGTTGTCAAACTAATTTCAAGGAATTATGCAAACACCTTTTATATTGGTTATGCGGTAAAACTTTATAAAACTAATTGAATTATGCAAACATGTTAATGTAATATAAATGGCATATACTTAAATGACATGAAAAATCATTCATCTTGTTCAGTTTGCATAAATTCTATAAGTCTAACTGAATTAAGCTAACATCTTTTCTCCTTGTTTTATAAATAGCATAGAGTGAAATATGTAAAATAATTTATCTTGTCCATGGAACAATTCATTTCTATTTTTAAGTATAGAGGGAAATTGTTACGATTTGATATTCAGATAGAAACACGGACTATGACGGAGAGAGAAATTATAACGAATTGATCCCTATGAACGATGGGAGTGAAATTGTGTGGTTGAAATGGATATTCAGGATAGTAATTCAGAATGCAATAAAAGTGTCAACAAATTATAGGCCTAAAAGTGAAAATAATGATTGCATTATATACCTATCTTCATAACAAACCAGTTGTTTTATTTAATAACGAAATCTGTTTATGTTTATGAATGAAGGAATACGTTGTGAGTCTTTGTTTTTGTTCTTGAGTCCAGAGTTAGATTATTATTGTCTAAACTTGAGTCGGAAATCCTCCAACTGCTACGTTACCTCGTTTTGGCCGCTACAGAATACTGTCCCAGTCGTTGTCACATTCTAGTCCTTGCCGATATCAAATAAAATTTAAAACCAGAGTGATCAGAATTCATTGTAGATTATCTATATCAATATACACCTGATGAAGCCACAATGGCCGAAACGTTGTGATAACAACTAAAAGATGAGGACGATAGTACTAATATAAATGCTTTTAATTAATTTGCACATTTAAAAATGATAACAAGGTAACACTCTATACGCACAAGTACAATAAAAAACCTGTATTTAATTATTTCAATAATCTAGCTATGAATGTAATAAAATAATAAACACAGATCCACACGTGTGATATATATATATATATATATATATATATATATATATATATATATATATATATATATATAGAGAGAGAGAGAGAGAGAGAGAGAGAGAGAGAGAGACAGACAGACAGACAGACAGACAGACAGAGAGAATGAATTTTCGATCTTCTATCTGTTAAGAAATCATCAACGGGCGGGATTATATTTACAAAACTACCCTGTCAAAACGAAATATAAATCACTGTTTACTGAACATCCATAATTTTATTTACGCTTCTGTTATTTCCAAGGTACGAAATAACAATTCAAATATAGGGGCGTATTAACCCATAAGGCAAAACATTTTTCCGCCTTAGTAGAAAATTCTCTCCTATATCCATGTCCTTTTCCTTATTTCTTTATTTTTTTATTTGAGAATTCGAAAAACTCAGAGATTTGCCATCAGCAAAAGAACCCATTAGCATAACTGAAATCAGGCAAGTGACAGCATAGAGACGAGAAACAGTAGCGCTTGACGCCATCAATAATGCAGTTGTTTAACAACTCTGAATGAATAATTTGTTCACATAAACGTCGGAGAGGCCAAAGTGGTTTTTTAGTAGGAAATGCAAATTCCAGTAATCATAATTTATAATAATCCCAGCAAACAGGCCAGAAGCGCAGATATTCAAGCATACAAGAATATGAATGAATAAAACAAAATGAGATTTTCGATTAGAAAGGACAAAACCGATATTCGTTCGACATGTATAGAAACTTCCATTAGGACGAAGTACAAAATTCCGAGTTGACAATATTAATTGGAAAATAACTGTAATCTCGTGCAAATTGAAATTTGAAAAAATGTGAATTTTTCCAATATATTACTACTATGTAAGTCAACTTACAACTTTATTATTCGAACATTATTCTTCTTTTGCTTCTTCTATGCGCGGTGGCAGTTCTGGTCTAAGACAATCATAGTTCTACAAGATGTTATGGCCTATGTAACTCTTAGTAAATTCTGTCAACTTGCTCTCATTCCTAAAACATTTCCCGCCAACTTGTCCGTTTTGCCTTCAATATATCCCTTGACTCTAAAATTCTCTAAACACTTTTTCATCTTCACGTTCTCTATAAATTTCAATGGATGTTAAGAAACATCTAATACCATGACCTTAATGTGCTTTGTGATATGAGAAAAAAGAACCTTCGCAATTAGATAAAATCTCGGTAATCTGTTGGAATACAGAGTCAATAAAATAAATTGAGCCAACATAATTATCAGGGTGAATACTACAACTGCAAATTCTATCTACATAAATCGCTATGAGAAAAAGTGTGCTACTATTAAAGAAAATAAATAGGAAGAGAAATGATAGCAAAAAAATAAAAGGAAACATCCTAGCAGATGACAGTAATAAATTAGATGAATTACTTAACAATCTGGCTATAAATAGGGAAGTTCTAAGTTTGCAATGCTCTTTAGCAGTTATTTTTTATCACGAATTCCCAGGATTAAATATCCACATAGCTCATCAACTAAAAGTGGTTCACAATAAAAATGAATATCAAAATAATTTATTATTACTATTATTATTATTATTATTATTAGTAGTAGTAGTAGTAGTAGTAGTAGTAGTAGTAGTAGTAGTATAATAATAATAATAATAATAATAATAATAATAATAATAATAATAATAATATTTCCTTTGATTTCTGGTGTATACACATTTCTTTCCGGGTCCCACCTAGATACCTAAGGTAAGGGATGGAATCATTTCTACTGAGAAATTTTAGGAAAACATCAAAAACCACCAATAATCTCACATATTTTACATAGTGAAGCCCCTCGTAACGTGGGATCTGTAATTGTGAGTACATTTTTTTTTGTATTTTTGTGTATTTGTTTAAGGCATGGGCGACAAGGAAAACCTTCAATGAGTCCATCGGAATATTTCTGATCAGTCCTGGAAATGTTGATGCTATCATGTGCTACATTATTGATATTTCGATTACAAGGTATTTATATTTTGATAGATTTGTGAAGATCTTCAGGGATACATTACAATCTACACGGATTGTCATGTCAATAAGAAGGCGTATTTGGTTATTGCGGTCTTTGATCATGATTTTGGGGCGATTAGCTGTGGTTGTCCCCTCTGTGTTTAATGTAAAGTCCCAGAAAATTTTTACTTACCGGGTCTGGGTGGTGATCATACTAATTTCGTTCAGTTTCCGTTCCGTAAAATTTTCAGATTTTATATTCTGTGGGTGCCAATACTGTGCAACGTGATTGAAGATAGACAATTGTTCCTGGATATTTGTCACATATTCTGCATTTTAGTTTAACACATTTTTTAGTATTTGTGCGTGGAAAGTTCTGGTCACCAAGCTTTGATCCTGTGCAGCGAGAATAAACCCTTTGTTTTTAGCTTTTAACATTGCACTACGTAGCTACTGATGGGAATGTGGTTTTTCTATATCAGCCTTTTTGTACGGACATAATATTGATTGGGAAGTGGTTTATCTCGTCAACGGTTCTCTATCTGAATTTGTTTTCCTCTTTAACGTTGTTACCGCTTCAGGAAGTGCATTGCTTTACTTGCATTTCTTCGCCCACTTAGAATTCTATTTTGAACTCGTTGTCTTCCTTTATTATAGAATACAGTGCCTTACATTTTTCACGTTCTTTGACACAGATTATCATCCAGACTTGTTCAGTTATTCAAGTATCTTTAACGGCGCTTTTATGTAATTTTGTAAGACGGTTCTAGACGAAATAATCCTCTGCCTGCCTCGGATATGGGCACATAGAGACGATCACTATAAACCTTGAGGCGAGCATGCAATGGCAAGTGGGAAGATTCCATATTTTGGTGTCCATTCGCTAAATGTCAGCTTTGATCCGGTTAAGGCAGTTGAAAAAGTATTGCCCCACGGAGACACCAAAGTGCATATGGTTGTTATTCTGTTTTTTTAATTAATCTCGTTATCCAATGCCAGGTACACGCGTCTGTGGTATTCTTCTATTAATTCCTTCGCTAAGTCCTATGTATTTATAGGCTTCTTTTTCAGTTCCCTAATCTTTTTTGCAAAATCTAAATCTACTGAGTGTGTTTCAGTAATTTTCCAATTCGTGAATGTAACTTCTGCAATTTATCTAATTCGAAACCCATACTTATGTTGTCATAGAAACGAGTTACCGTTTTGAGTAGACCCTTCAACTTATTTCTTCTTTGGCAAATAATGTGATATCCATGTATAGTCGCTGATTAAACACATTCTTTAGTTTGAAACCATAGCTATTATTGTTTAGTTAATGTAAAAGCATCCTTAAGGGCAGACACAACAGTAGGGGTGACAGGGTGACCCCTTAAAAGACTTCTCTTCGAATATTCAGGTGAGTGGATATGGCAGTGCCCTTGGTGTGATTATGTATAATGTCATTTTCAACATTCACATGTTGTGTCTTTGTAACACTATCAAATTATTTACGATAATCTATCCATGCTGTGCTTACATTACTACATCTTTGCCTGTAATTTCCCAGAATCTTTTTGCTGATCATTTGTTAAAATTTGCAAATATATGAAATTTCCGATATTTCTACTAATCCAAGGGAAGAAAGTTGTTTTCCTCGAGAAAATGTAAGTACGATCCGTGAAGACAGACGTAATCAATTTATATGTAGTGGACTGATATTTTATTGGCCTATAATTTTTCGGATCATCATTTTCACACATTTTTCGTAAGGGATATTTAATACCTTCACAGATCCTTTCTGTTACTTCATTGGGATTATTAATTAACAATGATAATGTTTATCCAAGGGTTTTATGGATTTATCACAGATGATAGAGCTAAATATTGTGTAACTTTAATTTCCTGGAGATTTCCATTTTAGTATTACATAAATGAATCTTGGTCATATATTCCCATTCTTGTAGAAGTTTATTCTCGTGTGATTCATTCTGCATGTTTTTTTTTATTTCTTTGGACTGCTTTAAATATACTCCCAATGATTTTGTACTTTTTAATAGATGTTGGCTTTTTGACTTATACAACTGCTTTTCCAATTGCCCAGTAAAATTATTTTGGGTCCGTTTGAAATAACTTCTTTTGCAGATAGAACATGCACGTTTTTCATATCTTCTTGTTCATTGTGCGGTTAATTGTAATTTCTGTTTATTTCCTTGATTGCACCAATTTCGTTTAGTAATTTAATAATATGTCTCCTCTTCATCTTCCTGCATTTCCGTGTTGAAATATTTGGATTTCTTGTGGTTTCATCTAGTATCAATAGTTCACATGTGCTTTCCTCTATTTCCCACTTTAATGTTGCCTTCCAAGTTCTATTTTTGTCTGTTCTTTGATCTTTCCTTTGTTTTGACAACAATATTCCCAGTAGCTGCTAAAATGTTGCGTATATGACATTATTTATTTCAGAGACGTGTCCAAGAGGTTTGTCATTTAACAGTGTTTGCAGTAGAGAGTTATGTTTCTCCGATATGTTTATTGGACTTCATCATATGAATTTTGGGAGATGATCACTGAAATGTGTGTGTGAGTTAATCTGATGAGCCTTTGAATGATTTGTTTTTCTCTTCAGTGATTTCAACTCCGTTGTTTTCAAGTAATTCTCTCTTAATGTCGTTTGAATTTTCAGTGACAGAATCTGAATAAGCTGTTTTTGCTGCAGGTTGATTATTCATTTTTATTTTCTGGAAAATTAATTGTTCCTATCTCATTTATTTCCGTTTTTACCACATCCTCTGTCATATTATTTATTTCCCCTCGCATGCCATTATTGTTTGATAGATGGGTTATTGTATTCTGGCATGTTTAGTTTTATCTGATCTATTTCTGCGTTTGAGAGTCTTTGATTTCGCACGGTATCCATGCAGACATTGGCAAGCCTGTTTCGGCTGAGATAGGATCTTATTCCACTTGATACTATAGTTCTCAATAGCTGCTATAAATAGATTTTCGAGTGCGCTGAATAACGATGCCATGACGTGTTAATCTTCGTGATTCTATTTCGTTTGTTTGTTTTTATTAATTGATCTTTAATTGAGTCACTTGTTTCAAGGTTGAAGCTAGTTCGGGTTTCATGACCAAGTGTGTGTCACATAGATGTTGGAAGAGTTTGTCCCATTGACAGATTATTCGGCAGCATACTGGTTCTTCTCTGAGAGACGTGATTCCTGTCGAGTATTTGAGAGAATTGTTATTGTTGAATTCTTTTTTTGGTGTTTTATTCTTGACCGTCAAGGCGTATTTTTCAAGATACCAACTCTAGGACAACTGGCGACCAAAACTAAAAACCTCATCCCTCCCAGGAAACAAAGGAATTATATTCAGATGTCCAAGTTTCGAGAACTATTCATGTAGAACCTGCTTTCATGGAGGTAACATAGAGATATGGAAAATTTATTGAATATAATAAGTTTTAACTGAGTATATGTCGCAACGGCCATTAGCAGATGCATGTTCTGTGGTGTATATTCATTATGGATTATCATGAAAAATACAATTAAAAAAATAATGTCAAATAATCATACAATAAGATCTTTACCCATGTACATACATATGTATATAAATTCATATATATACACATAAACACACTCAAACACATCGACAAAGACATGATTATATAAAAACAAAACTTAATTCAGTTATGAAAAGTCCTTCTGGAAGTGTGGTAAAATAAAATTAATAATAATAATAAAATTAATGTTATGGTCCAATATCCTCGCACCACTGTTATGGTCCAAGGTTAGGACCAAGGAAGAACAACACGAAGACAAAAGTAGTAATAACAAAAATATATTAAACAGAATAATAATACAAGAAGTTGAAGGTGTTAGTATGACTGTCAGTCTGGTTTAGTGTGAACTACTATTGTCTCGACTCGTTATACTTCGTTCTTTCCGTCTCTCTTGAGAGGCGCAATCTTTGTAGTGTCAGGAAGAGTTCATTGTCGCTACAGGTAAGATCCGATAAGAACTAAAAAATAAATTAAATAATTAAAATTAAATAAAGTCAAATAGACATACATAAAATAGAATCAAATATAAAAGAGAAATATAGTTTCAAATTAACTGCATAAAAATCACACAGCTTAAATATAAAAGACAAGCAAATCTGGAATGACTTCTGAGAACCAAAGTTGAAGCCATGTTCCACTTGCTGACGCCAATAAGTGCGGTAGTAGTCAAAGTTTATTGGGTGCATCACCCTATACGTTCCAGTTTTCGAGTAAATAATGGGTGTGGGACTTTGTGTAAAAGTTTTAGCGACTAAATAGACGAGAGTTTGAATCCTGAATAGGATTTCTAAAAATCTTGAATGCACGACTGAGTAAGACGCATAAGTCGGAGAAAGGAGAGGCCAGTTCAGAGGCATATTCCTTAAGACGAATTTCAGAGATGAAATATAATACACATACTCTTGGCCGTTCAATTTAAAGATGGTTTTGGAAACAATAGACGAAGTTACATTCAGATCACGCAGCAGATATTCTAAGTGAGAAGGTCAGGTGAATAAGCTACTTACGTATCAAGAGTACAAATGGAAAAGAAATTGCAAGTAAAGCATTCTATTTTGACAGTAGGCAATGATTTTACATCAAAATGAATGAAGTGATGATGGATTTATGACTCATCCTTATTTAATACACAGAGTCGAAAATGAGGACCTCTTAGCTGACTCATTCTATCAGCGAAAAATGTTTTAGTCACGTTGGTAACTCCATTTTCAACATTCCGATCGAACACAAGGAGACATCTGTTGCGATCGGAGCTCATACGTTAGAATACAATTTATAAGTCATTGATGTGGACTATGGCGGTTGGAAAAGTAGATGTTAACCATGGTGAAGATTGTGGCATTTACGAGAAGGTGAAATATGCTAGTAGACAGTTTGCATCCGAGAACAAACATCAGTGTACCAATTTCCAAGATGAAGATTAAATATTTCACTGCACGAGGTATAGCGAAAAAGGCCGCGAAATGAATCCCAATCGACACGCTAGTCAGTGAAATAAAACATGTGAAGCGGGTTCGTGCTTAATAGACGAGGCACAAGAAATATGAAGAAATAATATAGTGTGACCCGACTTGCTATGAGGACAGAGGTGTGAAAGATAGAAATGCCAGGAGAAACGAAACAAATCTAGTAAAGAGGCATATTGTTAAAGACAAAGAGGGAAACGAGTGTATGGCAGAGGAATTGCGTAACGGAAAAATGGACAGCCTAAATATCGGTAGCATTAGAATGATTAATACACTTGATATGATGAGCATTAAAAATAAAACCAGAGAGAGAGAGAGAGAGAGAGAGAAAGAAAGAAAGAAAGAAAGAAAGAAAGAAAGAAAGAAAGAAAGAAAGAAAGAGAGAGAGATCTTCAGTTCTCTAATGTCAGGTATTATTTCTAACATGTTGCAGTCAGGAGAAAATGGGGAGCGATAAGGGAAAAAAAGATGGCTGACAGTACAATGATGAAAATCGGACGTATATGAAAGAATTATGCTCGTACTCAAAGACTATTTTATTTTCATTGAACGATTCTTCCGAAAATAACACCAAGTACCTGAATAAATACACTAGAAAACTTTCCACAAAAAGGCGGGTACTCTGGAACAGAGAATTAATTTGTAAAATAGAAGAGGTTATAATTCCTCAGAACGATAAAATATCTAGAAATCTTCTCAAGTGGACATATAATACACTAGTGAAATCGGTACGAATACTATACATGTTGGAGAAATATATTTTGAGGAGCGTCTGAGAGGTTTTTGCAGACTAGAATACTTCTGTTATATTTGTTATTTGCAGACAAGTATATTAAGATGAAAATCATAAAATAATTGTTACTATCCAACGTCTAAGGCAATAGAAACTGTCCGTCTGATGGTCAGAGATTACAACCCAATGTAATCCCATGGTCTTCTACCGTGTGCTTGCAAGCACACAAAACCATACGGGATATGGCATCTAGAAAAAACTATGATATTTTGTGACTGATTATCAGAGAAATCCCCAAGTTCGACAAAATGTTTCTGAAACCCTTGCTACCAAGCGGTATGCAAACACCAGAAAATTATCAACCGGTACACACAGAATGATGATTCACGACCATAAAACAATCCTATTACATACGGTTTAAGGAAGTTACTTTCATTTTTCTCGCCTTCTCTTACACTTTGACAGTATCTTATTATGGTAATTATTTGTTCTCTCGTTCGATGATCGTTCGTTTAATTTTATCTCCAACTATCTTTGTATTCGGCAGTTTGTTCACCAATATGGAATTGTGGTTTCTAAAAACTGAATTTTATTTTTATTCTATTTACCTCCATTACATGCTAGACACCAGTGCGAGATTGCTACAGTAATCTCTATATAGACAGTGTAACAGCGGTTCGTAACACTTGATCGGCTTTCCCGATCATAACGCGGCTCTATAGGTAGCACCTACTTTCTAGAAATCCTTTTTTTACTCTCTCATGCTAGCAATGTTAGACTACTCTTCCGTGATTGTTAAGGAAAATTAGATGAGGGCGCTGTAGCCCAACAGTTGCGTTGGAACACCTTATACAGAGAAACGCGTTTTTCCTGCGTAAGTTGCATTAATATTGCCATATGGCAACCAGGAATATACAGCTACCATATGTTTCTTTTCTTATATTAATCTTATGTAGACATGGTTAATTGTAATGGCGACTGGCAATTACAGTGAAAAATGGTTTAACTATATTATGCATTAAAATTCGATCACGCAATGTGCCTTTATATGGTATTAAATACAGGCTAAAGATTTAATTGGTTAGGAACTTATATGTTATTTACTAAAATCGTCTTAGATATTATAAGGAAAGATATAGAATAAAATAAATATATTATTATATGCTTCTAGTCTCTGACGTGTATATTCAACTTGTTCTTTCTGGATAAGACATCATGTCAATTGTATTATGGAATTAAAGCGATACGGAAATATCTGTTGTTATATTTGGGAAGGTATAAGCATATTTTCTCTACTCAGGAGTTGGAAATTTTAAGCGTTTTTTCATTCATATCGCTAGACACTATTCCCTACTAAACCAAAACTTATTCTGTGTATACACATCTTTGAGTTGACGCCCAATTTTTATAAATAGTGTATATTATTTTGTAATTGCCCTCGCATTGGAATTACTGTTAATCAAATCAATGTGACCTCCCGTAATGCGCAGGCAGGTAGACGAAATATACTATCGATAAATCCAGCGCGTTTACTTATATATGGGTATCCTTCAAATAAAGTTTGTGTCGAACGCGTAACAGTACTGACGCAGATGAGGACCTTAGTTGAATGCGTTAATGTCTCTGAAGAGTGTCAGATCCGACATCCTCCGTAGGCATCAGAATAGATTGGCCTGTCCAGATGCGGGTCTCTCTGAATCTTGCACATGTTCGGGACGTTTTCAACCGTCTCATTTACTTATTCGTGTTTTCTATTCACGCTCTGTCGGATAACTCTTAGTTGTTAAAAGAACAAATTGTTACCCATTAAGTACTTCCCCCCAATCCCCCAACCAGACTCAACACAACCATGACTTATTTTTCTTTAGTAAATTAGGAAATAATGTTCGATAAGTAATGCATTGATACTTTGGAAATCACTAAATATGAGATCGAGTGAATTAAGTTTTTACAAATTATAAACGGTGAACTGACATTTCAATCACTGGCTCCAGAAAATGACGTATATCCTCGTTCCGAAGGGCAAGAGACACAAGAAAGCAAACAAGATTTTCATCTATTTGTACTCTCTAGAAATTTCCTAAATATTTCAAGGAGAGATATCTACATTCGTGTATTAAATAGTGGTTGCCCAGAACGACATTGAATTGAGGAAGCCTGTTATTATAAGAGCTAAGTTGAATTTACGCGCCCAGCTGTAAAAGTAAATGATAATTTAAATTCAGATATAAACAACACAGTAAAAAATGAAGATAAACACATAACGATATATACCAGAGGGAAAATAGGAACTTCAGTTTAATAGAATTGTTGAATTTATTTAAATGCAGAAAATGCGAATCGTATCTGACACAGAGTAATATTTCCATTTTGTTAAGGGAATGCAGAAAATGCAAAATATATCAGATCTTATCAAGTCCCTGTTTTTTTAAATAAAGTTTCATAAACTTGTCTTTAGCTTCGAGAGAAAAACATATTATGAGCATGACATTTGCTTGTTATCTATTAGAAACCAGATTTCTTTTAATGGGAAGTTAGAAAGAAGCTCCCAATTTCGGTTATATCATTGCTGTCGCCTACACATTGTCTTCTGGCGGATTTATCGTTGCAAGATCTGAAAGGGAAATAATTAACCTATTTGAAATCCACGTAATTGATCATTTAAAAAAAAGTTCCCAACAAAAAATTATATGAGGGTGTATAATATATATATATATATATATATATATATATATATATATATATATATATATATATATAGGTATTTTAGTATCTGAAGATCAAGATGTGACTGAATATCAGTATAAAACACAAATAACACACAAAAAACACAAAATAACACACAAATATCTGTACGTGTATGCGTGTTTTAGCCTGGGGTTCTCACTCACATCTTGTTCTTGTCGCCATTTAGTATTTTTGATCTTGAGTATGCGATTTGTTATTTTTATTTTATTTTGCTGGCTGCACAGTATATGAGGGACAGTTAGGCACAGTCTGCGAAAAAAGACTACCATGATAAAATTCACTTTAGAAATTCTGCTGCACTGACTTGTATTCGCCATGGAATCTCTTTCACGAACATTTCAGAGTGTTTTGAAGTCAAGAGAGTGCAGATGATTTAGAAACAGAAGATATATCGAAGCAACTTTATTGTGGTTGGAGTGATCGTTAGTGATGTCGACTTTATGACTACATTCATCTTTCCACATGGTCTCAGACTCCACGCGGAATACTACTCTAAGTGTTTTGGAAACTAGTACTGCATTGGGTCAAGAGGATGGGTAGGGGAAGAACCTATGTCTGGCAATAAGACACTGCACGATGTCACACAAGAAGGAGAAGCCAGTCAAGGCTGCCTTTATACACGTCGAATTGAATATTTTTAGCTTTCTGATTGGTTAACTATTCTATTGGTCAACTATAAAATGAGATATGGCTCACTAGTACATAACGTACCAAAAACTCTAACAGAAGGTGTATGAAAAAATAATTACAAAATTTGAGGGCTCTTTCGTGACATCAAAAGAAGGTAAAATGCCCAGATAAACATATATCCAAAAAGTTAGTGCTGTACTTCAACAAGGCAATTAATAACAAATAATATAAATGACATCCGCTTGCATGTACCCGTCGGATCATCGATTGGCGGATCTTTAGAGATAGTATCGTCTTTGAATTGTTTCAAAGACCCCCGGGACACATTGATGAATCGTCTCAGCATTACTAATGTCTGTTGCATAAATCATTTGTTTTAAGTGATCCCACAGATAAAAATCCTAAATATTGAGGTCGTTGGAACGTGTCAGTCATTTGACAAAAAGGTGCTGGAAAACTATCATGCATGAACCACACGCCTCTTTCTTGGTACATCTCTCACTTAACTCACTACGAAACGTTGAAAACAAAACTAGCCTAAAATATATGCGAATGACATATGTATCTTGTCTATATGGCAACACAGTGCTACTTAACGTAAACTCACATAAGCGAATGGATATTGTTCGTGCTTGGATATGTAGAAAACATGCCCATAGTTGATAATTGTACATTTGGGACAACTCAAATATATATATATATATATATATATATATATATATATATATATATATATATATATATATATATATATATATATGCGGAGGGTCGTTTGGGGACCTTGTGGACTAGGTTTCTGTATTCGGCCGTTCAAAAAGTGTGGATGGTCCTTCAGGAAATTTTCACCACTATAATCAAAACGCATGTTCTGTTGTCGGCCTGTCAGTTTCCTATGAACTGATATGTTTCACCGTCATACGTCGAATTCGACGGGAGAGTCGAGTATATATATATATATAAAAGTGAACATTGAAGTCAACACTCAGAGGCGACAGGCTGTTTCATGCTAGGTGCAATCATCAGACGGTCAATGCTGGATATTTCCTCGGATATTTACATATATGATCCGGGTGGTGCATTTTGGGTAATCTATTATGGTGGTTATAACCATATAAATAGCCGAGCAAATATCAAGCATTCGCGGCCTGACGATTGCGTCCAGCTTTAAACAGCCTGTCGCCCCTGTGTCTTGACTTCAATGTTCAATTTTTTATTTATATTTAAATACGCTCTATCTCTGATATTGAACCCTTTATCCAAAAAATATAGCGCAACTTAAAACTATATTCCTTCATATACATATATATATATATATATATATATATATATATATATATATATATAATTATTTATTTGAAAATGGCTATTTTGTAGTGATTTTATAACATATTTATGTTATAAAATCACTAAAATGGCTATTTTTGTAGTGATTTTATAACATTTATGTTATAATTTTCGAATAAATAATTATATTTGCTCTTCTCTATATTAAACACTCTTTTTAGAATACTATTTGTTGTTTATTGGTATACACCAATCATATACTTGTATATATATATATATATATATATATATATATATATATATATATATATATATATATATATATATATGTGTGTGTGTGTGTGTTTCTTAATACAACATCTTTTGTTTGGAGAATTGTTAATATTTTAATCCGAAAAAGAATATATTTTCAAATAACTACAAAATATCAAATATCTGTGTATTTATTTGAACGTTGCGCGGAATAAATGGGCTTTCATTAATATTCTTAGTAAGTCTACTATCGAATGAGCACCGTAATCTACTCCCCATGTAGCAACTGATGCTCTAATGATATTTAATGATCTTTCAAGTAAAATGATGCTAATCAGTAGATTTATGTCATGGACAATCGCCATACTGTACATTCTATAATTATTTCGAGAATCAGAATTCAATATGTGTATGTGAATTGCCACCTTCTGTTAGGTTACAATGATCAATCTCAAGAAATAATAAGTTGCGTCTTTTCAAATAGGATTCAGCAGTACTCAATAAGTTTCAACATAAACAAACAAAATATTTGAACATCTATCTATTTTAAAGATAACAACATGGAGATTATACGAAGATGTTGGTATATGACTTCATTTTTACGTATCAGAGTCTAATACCTCATTATATATTCTGTAAATATTCTTAAAAATAATTTAATACATACCTGCTGCATACATTGAAAACATTTCGAAATGATTTGTAAGTGTTGAAATTTACCCCTTATTACAATATATGATGTCAATTTATTAGTATTATTATTAACATAAACCCACAGAGTGGATATTTTAGTCAACGCCCAACGGTGAAAGTCTGTTATTTTATTCTCGAGCCTGATCGATTGGCCTGATGGTCTCGCTTGAGTATGAAACAGACAATCGCTGCTCGGTTTTGGGTTCAATGTCCACATTTTTATTTATGTTATTACTTTTTAAAGGACACCCGTAATTGGTTCCATTTATATATTTACTACTGAATTACACGACAAATTAATGCCAGTCTCGTTTACAAAAGCAACACACTGGCATATTATATATATATATATATATATATATATATATATATATATATATATATATATATATATATATATATGTCATAATATTCTAAACAGAAAACATTAACGAATGATGGAGATTATTTTGACATTGGTTTCTTAGCCCCCTTATCATCTTTTCCTTGGGATATCATTTATTTAAATCATTTCGCCTATAAAAATTCAGCAAAGAAAACAGCAATTTCTTAATGTGTCTATTAATTTACATCAATTTACTGGAAATATATAGCAATTGCTATAATATCAAATATACTTCGCAATAATTGTTCAACTTCCTAAACAATGGAACGTTAGAAAAATATTGAATCAACTACTTGACTTTTCTGACACCTGTATATACACACGTTCTTGCAGATTCGTTATCCAAGCCTCGTGTCTCAATTATTACAATACAGCATGTGTTATAGGAAAGCTATCGGGACAAGTCTGGCATCGCCTAATTACTTTCTCTAATTATCCAATGGTGGACAGATATACTGACCAGAGTTGACGAGAAAATCTATCGAGCATTTTCCATTTCATATTGAATAACATGATTAGCACTTTGATTTGTATTATCTGGCTGAAACAGCTAAACGTATTCCTATCACATGAATAGGAGCAGTATTTGTTAAAGATTATTATGAATGTACATGTTTCTGTTCAAATCTCCCTTCACAAAAAATAGGTGCAGCACATGACATCCAAAATTATGCTACAAAGGCCTGGAACCCAGGGTCTTTGGCGAATGCACATTGGTTGATTTCATGTAACATATTGTATATGCAAACGGTTATTATTGCTATTTAAAGTGCATACTCAGTTATATTCGTTCCTGCAGGTGAGGTTCTATTGATACCACTGGAAATGTGACAGGAATATTACGATGGAACTGTAATCCAGGCTGAAGACAAAGAACAGATATTCAATCAGATATTTCTTTATTATATTTTAAACTTGGATTTATATAAATATGTTTTTTAATACATTAAAGTAATTGTAAATATTTTATAAAAAATTGTTCTCGAACTTATATTAAATGTCGAATGTACGTATGCATAAAATTGATAATTTAGCGTAATTAATGATATAAAAGTTTATATGTTAAAATGAAAACTTAAATACACCAATCTTTATTATATATTCTTTCAACCACTGAAACATAAGAACATTTTTCTCTGTAATTAAATTTACGACACGGTTTAAAGAGAAGAAATAAGAAGACACTTAGATATGATGACATTTTATGATTCATGTTAATTTAACCAAGAAATTATTGATAGTAAAAACGGTATAATTATAGTTCTGACTCATTATATGAACTCCTTGATCTATGTACTATTTGATAGACTAAGTTAAATCCTTCAAGACAGTATCAATGATTTGGTCATTTTTAATAACATTAAACCAATCTAAACATGTACGTGCACACTAGTATGCGAGTTATTGTCATTGAATTATAGCCTAAGTACTTGTTTATCATTTGTACTATGAAATAAATTCGATATCTTCGACAAAACAATAATTTCCATGCGATATAGATTTGTACTGCGTTCAATTGTCATCTGTTGATATCTGCCATTTTACTAAGTTTAAACAACAGTTTTCTGGTTTTATACATGTCACATCCTATCAGGGCTTAGACGATTATGATTCTCCTGAGATTAATTTCGTTATTGTCTTTGAAATGCCATAGACTGTGAGGGAATATAGTCTTTTTTGGTTGTTCTCACGGTTCATGCCTTGGATATCATGTCTTGTCCTTTCTTTTATGACGGCTTAGTTATTGCTCGAACTTTTCCCACTAAAACTAAAGCAACATTAACAAGTTCCGCAACTAAACTCACATTTAAAATGCCACTGGTAGGCAGGCAAATAATGTACCTTATAAGAAAGCCCCCTACACTGAAACTCCGATAGATCATTCTATACATTTTTCGCTGTATGTTTTCTAATCTTATTCGAAAAGGCAAAATGTGACGTCGATGTGCGTAGCACATATTCGAAATTAGAAGGAATGTTTAACCATTTAGCTGAAATGCATAAAAAGAAAGATTAGAAATGATATCATAAGCGAGGGTTTTCCTTTTGTATAAATTAATCCTTTCAACTGAATTTCTTTTAAATGTTGTTAAATAGCATCTGTCGAATTTAACCTATGCTGTTCCGAAGAAAGAACATGTTCCGATAAGAGACTACGCAAGCAGGATTCTGATAATGAAAGCAGCACAAGTGAATGGAAATGTCGATTTCTTTAAAAAAACGAATATTAATAAGAATTATAAAGATGGATAGATTGTCGTCTAAATTTGACAAAAATGAAATATTTATGTAGGTAGAGACAAGAAAGTATCTGATGTATAAAAATGCGCTTGAAGTTTCTCAGATGTTTTATGGAATTTTTATTGCTTTTGTGTATGTGTATGCATTTTTATTGAAGACGCTGAACTGAACCTATTCTTGCCGTCTGATTCAAAAGATCAGTGTTCTTTTCACTCCCATAGGGGTTAGGTGTGACAAATGCAAAAGATGCGTATAGCTTAGAAAAGCAGGAGTAATTCAGAAGCAAAATAGAGTTAAAAAACGAAAAAGCATATACTTCAAAGACTGCACACATACAGACACACACACGCACACACAGACATATATATATATATATATATGTATATATATATATATATATATATATATATATATATGAGTGTGTGTGTGTGTGTGTGTGAAAATGTTCAGATATAATATATCCGTAAAAGGCTAAAAAGAGAAAAGTGATTTTTTCTTAGTCGACGCGTTTTGTCCAGTGAAGAACTGCTTCAAGGCAAACCTTGATAAAATCCCTCAGAGAACGAAACGTTTCGGCGAAGTTATGTTTTCCATTTGGCTTTTCCCTATGTCTCTCTCTTTCGATATATATATATATATATATATATATATATATATATATATATATATATATATATAATTTAATTATCTATCCATCAATCTATCTTGCTGTATATCTCTGTCGACAGAAGCTTACCGATGCGCTGGAAATGTGGTTCAATATTTACAGTGTACCATACAGTGACTCCCCACATATTTGTATTTCAGCATTCGCAGCTTCACACATTCGCGTCTTTTTCTTTAGAACATATGTACTTGTTATTCGCGGAAACCCCGAAGACTCGCGTGCTTTTTCTGAAGAACATATGTACAAAGTATTCCCTGCGAACTCCCTCGATTCGCGTATTTTTCTATAGAACATATTTAAGATATTCTTGTATCATGTTACTGTTATTTAAGAGACGTACAACATATAACAGTTCATTTTTATTGTACTAACTAGCAGAAGTGTACATTTTTATTGTAAAAAATAAATGCAAAACATGCGTAATCCTTGTTTTTTTTTTCTTTGTTAAGTGCTCTGGCTGGGGTCGTAAAAGTAGTTTACGCTACAATTGGGGTACATTACATAACTGTTCTGATTTTAGAAAATGATTTAAGCTTTACACTTTATGTCTTGTTACACGACTTTTATACTGTATTTTCAATGGTTGTATCAATTTATGCATCATTTTAAACGGTTATTGTACGTATGAAAGAAATGTACGCTAAATGTCTGGTCAGCAATACTATTTTTCAGAACTGTTTTTAAAAGTGTTTGAAATGTTTCTAAATATTTTAGGATGACATTTTAACGCATATGGGGTTTTATCAATCAAAATAGGTACTTACAAGCTCTTTTAGTGGCCTACAAGTAATCGCGGATTCAAACTATTTGCGGTCAGTTGTGTTACTTAACACCCGCGAATAAGGAAGACTGACTTTATTCTTTATATGTGCTTTTTATGTAATTGACGTAATTCTATTTCGAGCGATGCTATTGCTTGGCTTGATCCATCCCAAAATTGGTAGTGCCGTAGAGGACATGTATCCTTCTAAGTCGATGCATTGTCTTGCCCAGATGTAGCAATGGGTGGGATCTTATGCAGCAGTTGTTATATAAATCCAAAATTACGTGTAAGTTCATTGTTATATATATATATATATATATATATATATATATATATATATATATATATATATATGTTGTGAATTCCGGGATGAAATCTGGTAGCAAATAATAACAAACGCCAAGAATTAATATAGGAAAATAAATGTATTAACGTAATAATACAAACTGATAATACAGGTTAGTAGTTCCTGGAATACGGGTTAGTAGACAAATATATAGATAGTCTTTGGTATCGACGTATCGCTGTCTGACTTCTTACTGACTCTACGTGCTCGTGACTGTGACTCTTGTGCTACCCTCCTCTATTACTACTCGACCGACTCAATGTTCACTACTAATACTACTACTTGACTGTCCCACTTGATTGAACTCTTCTGGTATTCACTTGCGGTAGTATATGTATACTCTGGGTGAATCCATTTGTGTAAAAATGGGAGACCCGTCAATAATATATATATATATATATATATATATATATATTGAGAAATAATTTTATAAACATTTAAGCCATCAGGCAGGTTTGAACTAGGTTAAACCATCATTATATTTGACGTGTCATAACATCTCGGTCATCTAGGACATGCTAGGCAAACAAATCTGGAATAGTGCCTTTGAACATGTATATTTGTGACACCCGTCGTCCTGGCCAGGGCACCATTTGTGACACCCGACCTCTTTCTCAGTCACGACGCCAATATGTGACGTCGGTCCATTGTGACGGGCTAACCCTGGGACATCGGTTGAAGTCTTGTTGGGTTCTAGTACCAACTTGTCGTACCCGGCTCGCTTCCAACGCCTGGTCACCGAAGCAACTGCTTTGATCTCGATTCAACCTACCCACGTTGTGATTTGATCTTAGGTTGACGAGATCAATCAAACGTCGGGCCGTAGTGCCAGCCGAATCCGGTTCAAGGTGATACTGCACAATAAATGTAGACAAAAAAAACAAAAGCACAAACAACAACTTCAAGGCGAGCGACTGGTTAGGAATAGTGATTAATTTTATGTCGGTTTGTTGAGTTACAGGAGTGCGTTTCTCTCTTTCTCTCCCAGCCCGAAGAAAAAAAAAATGTGGATTGTAACACTTTTGCGTTTCTTAACTAGCTCTGGATATCTGGATTGTCTTTCAATAAAGTCAGCTCTGGTGAAAAATATAAATCAGACTTCTATAATTTGTTCTAGGTTAGAAGTCTAAGTCGGAAACTTGTTTTGGTGGGAAATCTAAAGTCGGACTTCAACAAATTTGTTCTTGGTTTGAAGTCTAAGTCGGAAAGCATGGAATCGTGCGGTCACCTGTGCGAGGCGCGTCTCTCTGCGAACTGCACTGCTCTCTCTTACTGTATTGGCTGTACTCTTCTCACTGACTCGACTGTCTAAAACACCCGAAGACGTTTGATTATATGGACGCCAATCAAAACCTGGCGTGGGGTCGGACGTGGTGTGGCCACCACGTTGATTTCAAATCCCCAATAAGTATTTTCTTTGTTTTCGGCCAAAAATAATTATCATTTTCCATATTTGGAAATCTTATTCCACTCCCACCCTCTTCTGCTCTCATATGGGTATCTCGCCATACTTTAGAGGGCCTCAACGATTTTCCAACTCATCGCAGTCTTGCTTGGGGCTAACAGATTAACAAATGTCTCTCATTAAGCTCTGGAATCTACTATTTAAAATTCATGCAACCGCTATAACATACAATCTTAAGCAATCTAAACATATTAATAGTATACTGAATGTACATAAAATAATAATATTAATTTATACTAATTTTATAATATAATGTTACTAATGATTATAAGAAGAATTTGACAAGTCTAGACAATTCACCCTAAATAATGTAACAAATTGATTTATATTGGATGCCACTATTCCCGCAGTGTAAAGAATGCAAGTGACAGGAAATAGGACACTGAAAAGACATCAGGAGATTGCGTGAGAAATAAAAAGTTTAGAATATCAAAAAACAGAGGAAAGAACAGATAAAAATACACTGATAACAAATGGGAGAATTGTAAATAGGAAAAAGAATAGCAGCGAAAATTTTTTTTAAAAGCCTCTGGAATACTAAAGAGATCCTGGAGTATTAAGCATACTTGCTGACACTTTAGTAGTTGGCGTCACTAAATATCTATACTTTGAAAACTTAACATGTGCCGAGTTTTTCACAGTGCACGAGTAGAAAAGAAAAACAAAACTGGCGATAGACTGAAGAAAGACTTGTTATGAAGAGACGTATAGATATTAGCAGGACAAACACAAAAGTGTTCTTGTGGAGTGAATACATTAAACGATTTTCAGTTCTCAGAATGGGAGGAGATATTACGCTATCCAAAGAAACCTGATTTAACTTTTACAAATAAAGAAAGGGAAAAAAAAAAAATACGCCGATTCGGCACATCGCAGATTAAAGCTGAGGGAAAATGTAAATCAATAATAGACCGTAGCCCCATCGCTGAAAAAGTATCTGACTGGTGGAAATAGTTTTAGTAATCACAGAAAAGCTGAGAACCGTCTGAAGCATACTCGACAAAAAATAAAAGGAAGGCAGCGACAATGTATAAATCTTGGGTGTTATTTACGCTAATCCGTTACTTGAGTATTCTTGCTCACTAAATAACAGACTACTATTTACTGGTAGTTTGTTCATATAATGAAGGTGATTGAGGTTCAAATTTGCTTGTCGCCATAAGTATCAGTAAAGTATAAAAATCATAAAATCATTCACTTACTGGAATTTCAAGTACTGATTGCATTCGTGCTAAAAGAAAAAAATAGAAAATAGTAAACCAATCTGATATTGATGTATTGATATTTTACTCACGTCGAGAAATAAGCTATAAAATCAGACATGACGAGTATGTCACTATTGACATTTTTCATTTGATTGAAAATGTCAGCTCTGCACAAAATAAGGACGTATATACAAAACAAAAAATTAACCGACACTATAATTCAGACAATATATGCGCTAAAACAGTTTCCATGAAACTAAAAAGCAAAGAGCCTGATGTTTTCGTCAAATAAATTCAATTATAGTATCGTTTTTGATCAGTGTGAAAGATTATGTGTAGTGTTTTATTTCACACAATTCATCAGTTTAAATATATACATTACAAGATTAGATTTACGGACTATTTATCCATTGTCCGGCAAGGTGGCTCCTTAAAATGTTTTATAAATCCGACGAATGACCGTCTTCAAAATGTATCGCGTCCTGTGTATGACGATAAACTACATCCGCGTCCTGGGTATGAGTATACACTACATCCGCGTCCTGGGTATGACGATAAACTACGTCCAACCAAAAGGCCGTCGATCCGATCAATCGGCTGGTCATGTCATGCCCCATCACATCTAACCCATCCCAAAACAACTACAACTTACAATTAACTTTCCCTCCCAAACCCTACACTAAATATACTAACACCTTACCCCTAAAATATGATGGGAAACAATGATGTTGCCAGCTATACGTTTTTGAAACGATGATGTTGCCAGCTATACGTTTTTGAAACAATGATGTTGCCAGCTATACCTTTTTGAAATAATGACGTTGCCAGCTATACGTTTTTGAGACAATGATGTTGCCAGCTATACCTTTTTGAAACAGTTGCCAGCTATACGTCTTTGAAAAAATGATGTTTCCAGGGATACATTTTTTGAAACAATGATGTTGCCAGCTATACGTTTTTTTTTTAAACAATGATGTTGCCAACTAAACGTTTTATTTTTTTTTTACCATGATGTTGCCAGCTATAAGTTTTTGAAACAATGATGTTGCCAGCTATACGTTTTTGAAACAATGATGTTGCCAGGGATACATTTTTTTGAAACAATGATATTCCCAGCTATACGTTTTTGAAACAGTTGCCATCTATACGCTTTTGAAACAATGATGTTGCCAGCTATACGTTTCTGAAACAATGATGTTGCCAGCTATACGTTTCTGAAACAAGGATGTTGCCAGCTATACGTTTTTGAAACAATGATGTTGCCAGCTATACGTTTTTGATACAATGATGTTGCCAACTATACGTTTTTGATATATCTAGTAGATACTGGATCTGGCATTAAATAACCCATAGTGGTTGATATGCCATAAAACCCCAAACAAACAATCAAAATGTATCTCCTCAAAACGACTTTTTCTCTGGCCCATGCAAGGATACACGATTTAGAAGAGTTAAAAATGTCTTAAATCACCGGGTTCGATGTTCTATCCAAACCTTTTAAAGAGAGTTTTAAACATAAAGTAATAATAACAAGGGGAACGATTTCTTCTACTTTAAACAGAAAATATATTCGTAGGAGTTACACATTGAAGTTTTTCGGTCAATACAATGAATTCATGTCGGAAGTCCTGCGATTACATATTACTACTTATATCATTTACACTTATTTATAATATCGTCAATTTTTGCTATTTTTCTTCGCAAATTTGTACTCTTCTGGCCTTATTAAAAATCTCTTGATCCGTCTAACCTTCAGAAAATTTCAGGCTGAAATATTTTTGTGCTAAAGAGAGAAAAACGACTGTGGATAGAAAAAATATTGACAGTAATGGTTCCACTATAATTAGCGCGCGACAAGGGTAAAATTGCAGGCGAAAGTCATTAAGTATAAGAACTAGGCAGCACCAATTGATCTAGCAGCAAATAAACATATGTAATAGTAACGTTAGGCGTTTACTCATATGGAAACATTCAGCTTTTATTTATCAAACAGCAGTGCTAGTGTCGGTGGAAATTGCTCTTTCATCCTAACCATTTGATTGAAGTAGTACGAAACATCAATATTTCCATTACATCTTTATTTATTTCAAGATTTAACCATTTTATCTGTTGCTTCTGTTGGAAGTGTTTATGAATTCTTTGTTTTATTTTTATTCTGTAGTTCTAATACACGTGTTTCGAAGAATTATAATGTTCATTCTCTCGAATTCACTTTTAATAATTGATCTGAGAAAACGGTTTCATATAACTGACAGTTTAGACATTATTGAACTGGATGGTAGTCAACTATATCTTTGTCTCGATCTGATGAGGCTATTTAAGAAATTGGCTCGAGTTCTGACGTTAAACTTTGTAGAATCTTCTATATTGGAAGAAACTAACTATATCTTAGCTAAATCCTTCTCTCTCGTCCGATATTTATTATAATTAATCAATTTGACGTATTTAATATTTATTTATTTGCAACTTGAAATTTCAGCTTGAATTCATCGTCGATAATAATATTACATTCATTCTAATTTAATACCATAGATTATGGTTTGAAACAGAACTTCCGATAGAGAATTTTGACGCTTTATTGAAAATCATTCTTATCTCGAATATGAATGCTTCTGCGGTCAACATACACCGTCGTCATCAGTACGCTGACTTGAGGAGGGGACATAATGCTATTTACTTTTTTGGGGTGACGCACGTAACATTTATATATGGGAATCTGTCGTTTAATTCTTCGGATATCTAATCGTGTTCATTTTCCTATCGATCCAGTATTACTCCCTCTACTTACACTGAACCTGAGACCTTCATACCTGAACCAGAAATCGAAATCTCAATTAGTATCTTTCAAAATTCATGAACTAACGCTTTAATCAAGAGACAACAAAATGGCCTAATATTACGATTATTTCTAAAAAGATACGGATCGAATTTAAATAATGAGCATCAGTAAATGTCATTTTTGCCATGCGAATTTAGATGTAATTGTAATCTATGCAAATAACTTGATTTTAATAAGTGTTTTACACAATTACGTTTTCTGATAATTTCTTCTGGGTTAATATATTTCATTCCATACATGTGATAAAAATGCAGAAATGAATAGCGTAAGCGGAAAATTAAAAATGAATTTCATGTAAGAAACTGTCACAAATTCATGCAGTTAGACTATTAGTTAACTTGAAGGCCAAAAGTTACACAATTACAAAGAATAATATATGCAACAAAAGAAACACTAGTTATATGTACGATAGATTTTGTCCAATTTATATATTCAGAATAAAAACTATAGATGATATCCATGATTTCAAGCATTTTTCTTTGAGCAATATCTTGGGACATCGTCTATTTAAAAAAAAACATTGATGAAATACAGTTGTTCTATGCAGGGCTTTCATTCAAAGGTATTATTCTCCTAGACTTGTCGACTGGTCAAATTACGCTGTTATTTTCCCATAGCTGGAGATAAGACTGATACACAACATTTCCAAAGGTATTAGTGTGAAAAGGACCACAGTTGGAACTTGGCTCATAGTCCCGTTTCTGCATCGATACATTAAATTACTAGCAGATCAATAGATATCAATACTAGCAGAAATAGACGATAACACTAACAGAAATACTCTTTACAAAAGATTAAAATGAAAAAAAAAAGCAGACGGAAGTAAAAATTGAAAGATAGTTGGGCATAGTTAAGAAATATGGAATGTTATCTTATTTTCTTGATTGTCAGAGTCGTAACTATCGAGATTTATCAATTTAGTTAGACATAAAACTCATTCGTCAAATATTCAAAAAATATATACCAACACTGAAAATTTATTTGGCGATATCAGTGTTGTCTCTGTTACACGAGACGAACCAAGATCTAATTCAAGGCACAAAGCGTGAGAAAAACAACTGCTGTATAAAATGCGCAAAATATATTAATTCAAATAAATAGTAATTCTCTAAATTATAATAACTCCTCACGGCTTTTAGGATAAGAAAGGGTAATTCTTAAAGTTAGATAATGAAGCTTGCAATTTCTGGAAAAAAACAATTAAATAATTAAAAGGTTTTGGCGCAATTATGAACTTAGAATGCTGGAGAATGACATTGGGAAATACAAATTAATTAAAATATTAAAAAATAAATGCTAAAATATGAGACCAAAACTGGAGGATTGCTATGGCATTGTCAACGTTAGGTATATCGCTGTAAAGGCAATCCCATGGTTTTGGTAGTAATTGGAGACTGAATAATTAAGGCTGTATAAATTATGGTTGTTTTTCATTTAGAAAAATTGCAAAAGTTATGTTCATTAGTTCTGCTTGAATATGGTTGCAATCGATATCCAAAATAATCCGGTTAGTAGAAAATACAAGCATAAAATATTGATGAGATTATTTTGTTTTCAAAACAATAGTAATTGTTAGTTTATTCAAGAAATCAATTGCTTGCAAATCCATTCAATAATCCGTCGCTATCAGTATTCAATAGTATTGCCATTTGGATTGTTTCGATTTTCCTTGGATTTCTTGTTCAACCATTTTTTCGAATGATTTGGTAAAATCCCAAGTATTCTATTAACGATCATTACTTGAGCTACTTTCGCGTTCCATCGTTAAAACTAATGCATACTGTTTTTCACTTTCTTTCAATTAATCTATAATCTTCAGCAACAGTTAAATAAAGTACACAATAACTATTTGTCTTTTTCTTTAACTTAACAAGTCCTTCCCTTCTAGCAGAGATTTTATGACACATTTGAATTTCAGGTATTAAGATATTTAAGTTTTAATTTCGGAGGTGGATTCTTGTTTGGGTCTGTCTATATTAGTAAGTTTAATGGCGGTATACAGAGATTGTAGTTAATGACACTGCACACATAGACCTGTTTATATTGATTATTGCTTAGAAGAATTGTTATATCTTTCGTTCACCGCCTGATCTACAGATATTCATAGTTTCATTTCTTTCAAAATAGCCTTTCCTTCTTAATCTTCAAAGAATTTTTTCTTTGGGTGTTTTCTGGGATAAGAAAAATATATAATTTCTCCCGATCTCTTTGCAAATAGTTTCGATTATTTCATTAATTCTTTTTTTTATTCATGTTTTTATATTCTGATTTAGCTTCAGGTCATATGTTCGTTTTATTCCAAATCGGGGAGAGTCTAATTAGACTTCCTTCTGACAGACAAACACCGCGCCTTGACAACAACATCCCCGGACTCTTCACAACTGTTGTGTTTCTTCTTTTATTTTCATTTACTGTTTAGCGAAGTCATCTCTAGGACGTAAATGCTTGCACATTATCATTAATTTCAAATTTAACAGTTATTTTTTTATCTTATGTTTAATACTGTTCCAAAATATTCCCTAATTCTTACAGCCCAGGAAACAGTTGTTAACTACTGAGTATAATTTTATTTCTTGTTTTTCTTGGGGATTCCTGACCAATATTCTTCCTTTTTCTCTCTTTCAGATTTTTACTCTCAGTTTTTTCACCATTTCACCCCAAGCAAGGCAACAGTGCCACTGGAACACAAGGTTTAAAGGTAGTGAAATTGAATGAGAAGAGTGGAAAATCAGAAGATTGATAAAAAAGCAACAAAAAAAAGGAGCAGGCTTTAAGAAAATAGAAGTTGGAGTCTGACGTTGCATTTAAATATTTGAAGATTTTACGTATCTGGAATGCACGAAATTGGACGTGAGAATCGTGTGAAAAAGTTAGAGTTGAAATGACGGTTGCATCTAGCTAGTTCAAAGGTAAAGCGGTGAAACCTAGTTGTCTCTTCCTGGGTATAAAGATAAACTACATCCGCATCCCGGGTAAGACGATAAACTCTGTCCCGCAGCAAGACCTCTGATCAGGAGGTTTTGAGGAGTGTGTAACCCCCTCTTAATTGCTGATGTTCCCAGTTCAACCATGAGCCAGGGTGCTAGCACCTGTTAGGGTCCAAGATATAGGAAAATAGTTAACTCCTAAACTGGGGTAAAAACACTATGAAAGTGTAAAAATAGGTTTTAATACCAGAAATACATAGTAAAAATTATTACCAGCAATCAATTTTTAAGAAGAAAAACAAACTATTACCATCAATACTTTTTTTCAAAAAATATTACCAATTATTTAAAAAAAAAATATATTACTAGCAATACATTCTTGAAAAAAATTATTACCAGCAATACATTTTTGAACGAAAATGTTACCAGAAATAGAATTAAAAATATATATATATTACCAGTAATAAAAATTTTGTCGGTATTAAATAACCCATTGAGGTTGATATGCTGCATACCAAACCAAACCAAACCTAGTAGCCATTCTGTTAACACCCTTAATTGCAAGTAGTTGAACAGCAGGAAAAATTGAAACCCCTTCCTGAATTCATAGTTAATTTTTTTTACATGTATTTAATATTTCCTGATTATTATTCTATGTGTCCTGCCTCTTTAGAACGTTGTCAATCATGGATCTTCACAATTGCCTGTCCTTTGTAGCTTATAGTAATTTTGTATTTGTTTTGTCTCTACCAAACCTTGTTCCGCTAACATTTTACACAAGTTTATAAGCTAGTTTATGAGTGATTTTTACATTGTCCCTCTTGCCTTCAAAATGTCCTGGCTTCCTTTGTGCATTATGTACCCTGGAAATTCCAACTGTCGGTTTCCGATGTGTTGTATATATGCTCCCTTTGTTTCCATTTTCTCTAATACTTCGCCATTGCTCACATATGTAATCCTTATTATTCTCAGCATCCTACTTTAGGACTACATTTCTGTTGCTTCACGTCTCTTCTTTATCTGGAGATGGCCCAGTTTTCAATGTCATATGGAAGCAGTGATAATATATAGCATTTCAGAATCATTTTGTTTTAACGAAATGTTCCCGTTTCATAATATTTAACCTGTAGAATGTATATTTCACTACAGAAATCATATTATATAACATTCCAGAATCTTTGTTTTGTTTCTAAAGTAATGTTCCCGTTTCATAATATTTAACTTGTGGAAGGAATATTTCGCTACAGCAATACACCTTCGGATTTCGGTGTTGCATTTATCGTCCTCTTTTGAAAAATGTTCCCTGATATTTGCATTTCTATACTTGCTTGATGTTGCTTGTTCCAGTCGCAAATTTGTATGATTGGCTCTCCCTTTTATTTATAAACTTGCCTTCTGTCTTCTTGCAATTGGTCTAATATTTGTTGTCTTCTTTTAGCCTTCCCGCTGCACTATCATTTGATACTGTTATGGTCCAAGTTCCTTCTACCACAGTGATGGTCCAAGGTTGAACCAATGAAGAATAACTTGAACACAGGCATAGAATAACACAGATATATTACAAACAAAATATATACAAAGAAGTAGAAGTATTAGTAATGACTATCAGACTTGGTTACACTCTATGTTGTCTCGACAAGTATCTCTATTCCAATGTACTTACAATTATCCTCTCTCCACCCTCTTGAGGCGCAGTATTTATAATGTCCGGAATAGTCCTTTATTATTTTGCGTTCTCATAACACCCCCCTTCCGAAGCTTTTGCGTAGCAGAGGTTTAAATATTTTTTCTCTTAGGGTTTATTACAAAAGGTTCTGTGAACTTCCTTTTTATGGATGATTTTCGTGGTTCTGGGATTGTTTGCGGCATTTTTATATCAAATGTATCGAAAATCGTATCCTGGGGTGGACCGTTAACATCCTGTAACAGCCTCTTCCTTTTTTGGTTTAGGTGTCTTCTATATGAGAAATTCTGTCCCTCTACTATGCAAACCATATTCCTGATTCTTTTTTCAATTATACCTTGCTCCCAGTTAGATGTATTATTTTTATATGCTTTAAGAAACTTTTTCTCCTGGGTGGAATTTTCTTTTTGGTACGCACGACTGTGTTATTTGCTTCGTATGACTTGGTAGCAATTTATCAAATACAGATCTGATTTTTCTAGCAAACATCAATTCTGCAGGTGATAATGTCGATAGTGAAGCATTATTTGGCGTAATTCGATATACCTGAAGAAATTGTTGTAATGCTTTTTACGTAGGCAACTCATATGCTTTTCGTAGCGCTCTTTTGATTGTATAAACAAATCTCTCCGCTTGCACATTTGATCTTGGGTGATATGGCGGGGATTTTATATGTTTGAGTTGATAAATTTCGAAAACATCTTGGAAGTCGCCTGATGTGTATTGCGTTCCATTATCTTTGACTAGGCAATCCACTATTCCAAACCGAGCAAACAGCTCGTGGAGGCAATTTATGGCAGTTTCCGAAGTAGGATTTTTACAATGAAACTCCTCCGGTAATTTACTATAACTATCCACTATGATCAAATAGTAGAACCCATCTATTGGACCTGCATAATCTGCGTGTATTCTTGACCACGCACGATCTGCCTCTAACCATGGCTTATGAATGATTGGCGGAGCTCTGGCTGCAAAAAAACAGCCCTTGTATTTTTCCGCCATCTGAGTAATATCCTGGTCCATGTTTTCCCAATATACATAGCCTCGCATCAGCGATTTCATTCTATTTTTTTCCTCGATGGCCCCTGTGAAAATCTTTTACGATTCGCTTTTGTAGTGTTTTGGGAATTACAACCCTTTCGTTATAAAGTAGCACATTATCGCATAAAGAAAAGCGGTCCAATATTTGCTTATTTTTTTCTGCTATTTTTGCTTTTGATTCTTTTATGAATTCATCATTTATTGCTTCATTTTTTATCTCTTGTAGTGTGACGGGGAGGTTTTGAACTGTATACTTAGTACTGACCTGATATCTTCTTTATGTCGTAGGGCTGCGATTACAAAATCTTCCAATGGCTCTGTTTTCGTTGGTATAAGTCTCGACAGACCATTCGTATGCCCGATTCTTTTCGTTGGTAGATACTCGAATCTGAAATTGTAGTTCAGAAGAATTATACCCTATCCTAGAAACCTATTTGCAGTGTAAACCGGTAGACCTTTTTACTAACCAAATATTGTTAGTAACGGATTGTAATCCGTCTGTAGAGTAAAAATTCTACCATAGATATACCTATAAAATCTTGTTACTGCGAAAATAATTTTCAGAGCTTCTTTCTCTATTTGTGAGTAATTTTTCACTGCTTGTTATATCATTAGAGAAGCATGCGCGATGGGCTTTATTGTCCCATCCGGCATTTTATGCAGTATACACGCCCCAAATCCATAGGCGCACGCGTCACTTGCTACAATTATTTCTAATTTAGGATCGTAGTGTGCCAAAAATAAATCCGAAGTTAACCTCTTAATTATTTTGTCAAAGGTTTTCTGGCATTCATCTGTCTGCTGCCAAACTTTTTCTTTCTTCAGAAATTCGTTCAGTGGTGCGCGAAGTTTATGCAGGTGAGGAATGAATTCCTGGTAGTAACTCACAATGCCTGGAAAACTTTGTAATTC
The DNA here is from genome assembly GCA_964036315.1 of Acanthosepion esculentum. Taxonomy (NCBI): domain Eukaryota; kingdom Metazoa; phylum Mollusca; class Cephalopoda; order Sepiida; family Sepiidae; genus Acanthosepion; species Acanthosepion esculentum. The sequence continues at coordinate 8,588,959 of OZ038495.1, forward strand.
TGTTATGTTCTTTTGAACTGGCATTTTTTTTATTGCCGTTGCCCTTTCAGGGGCTGGACGTCTTCCTTCTTGATCGACAATATGGCCCAGGTATTTTATTTCCTTCATGAAAAAATCGTACTTGTTTTCTTTTACCTTGAACCCATAGCTTTGTATTCTCTGAAACACCTCTTGTACGCGTTCCCAGTGTTGTTCAACGCTTTCGCTATTTATCAATACGTCATCCAGGTATGCAATCGTATACTCTCGTCAGGATAGCATAGTATCCATTATCTGTTGGAATATAGCCGGCGTGACCTTAATCCCAAAAGGTAATCTTTGGTATTTGCATAATCCTTTGTGTGTGTTTATGCACAGTAATTTTGAACTTTCCTCATGGACTGAAAATTGTAGGTACGCTTCACTTAAATAAATATATATTTTTAAATTTTTCCGCCATTTAATTTAGTGAATACTTCTTCTGGCCTGGGTATAAGATAGTAGCAATCTTTTATCCCTGCGTTCCATCCCTTTCAGAAGTCAGCGCATACTCGAATCTCTCCTGATTTCTTTTTGATGTAAACCGAGTCTAGCCAATTCTTGATCTATTTTTCTTTTGACGCAAACGGTACGCTCCTTTTTTTCTTGAGGATAGTTGGAACGTTATTTTTATTTCGATATTTGCTGCCATTTTTTTTTACATCTTCCGAGACCTGCTGAAAATACTTCGGGGAAACTCTCTTTCAGTTTCTCTTTTAATTTGTCTGCCTCGGCTGATAATCTTTTTACATTTTGGCAGTACGTAATTATTGGTAAATCCCAAAGTTCGAATTTTTCCATCCAGTCCGTCCCGAATAAGTTTTCTGTATTTCTTAATACATACATTTTTAATTTTCTCGTCATTCCATTAAATGTCACATTTGTAATCACTTCATCCTCAAATTTTAATTTTCTCCCCGTTACCGATCTCGCAATTTTATCCGTTTTTAACTTGGCAGGTTTGTTCAGTTTTCTCCATGTTTGAACGTTAATAACAGTTAAATCCGAAACGGAATCCAACTGTAGTCTGACTTTTCTGTTTTGCATTTCTTATGTTAGTCTACTCCGCTTGGTCAATCCTCGTTATTCTTATTCTGCTTCTGCTTTCTCTTCTACTCCAACAATGAGACATATTATGTACTATTTTTTTGCATGATAGACAAGTTTTAAAACGGTATGGACAGTCTTATCCCAATGCCAAGTCCCACAGCGATAGCATGGACTGGGTGGTAGTTTTTTCTGATATTGACTTTTAGAAGTAAACAATTTTGTTTTACCTGTTTTTGAGGAGGAAAATTGGTTTGTTTTTTTTCTGAGGAGAAAAAGTTGGTTTGTCTTCGTACTTTTCTTATGTGCGCGGTGTCAGCTTCTTCTATATCTTTTGAGTCTTTCTTCACACTTATGCATCTCTGACAATCTTCGGCCAGTTTTTGAAGTGTCAAATTTCGTTCACCCTCCAAATTTGTAAGGATTCTGCATCTAATTTCCATGTCTTTGTTTGAAACCAGGCCTTGGACGTATATTAAGCATTTGAAATTGTCCGCGCTGAGTTCCAATAACTTAAAGTCATCACAATATTTGTTTACAGTGGAAGCGAAAGTTAGGTAATCTTCGCTGTCCTTTTTTGTTAGGTTCAGACATTTCCATCTTTTGTGGAATAGTGAGGTATTACGGCTGAAAAGTTTTGTTAACAGTTTTATGGCTTCTTTTAAAGTTAACTCACTTGTTTTCCTCGGTATGATATAATCTACGAATTTGGTATATTCGCATGTGTCTAATTTTCTTAGTAATAGACGTACTTTTCGTGCGTCTGCGCAATCTCTGCAGTCAAATTCATATAGATCTTCGTACATTCGGAAGTATGTAGCAAAGGTTTTGTCTTCGTCGGGTGCATACGTGAAATCTTCGATAGTTCACCAAATATCGTCTTGTGAGAGAACTGTTTCATTCTCGGAATTTTGACCTTTATTTGTCATTACACGTAGCAATAATTCTTGTAATTCGAGATGTTTATGTTCGTTCTTTTGTTGCTGTCCAAATTGAATTTTGCTAAGTTCCACAATGGTTGACTTAAAATCTTCCATGTTAACGTAATTTTGTGCAAGTATTTTAACTTAGTGTAACCTGATATTCTGAAACCTGTGTACGCAAAAAAAATGTCCCTTGTTGCCAGAGTAAACTTGATGTCCAATAAAGAAAATTCTTTTTTTGTGTGTGTGTTCGCGTAGAACTTGTTTTTTTTAGAAATCTCCACCATAGAACATATTATTTTAGAACTCTCCACGTAGAACTTGTTTCTTACAGTTTGCTCGTCGACACTGTTATGTGCGACAGATAGCAAAAAAATGTATGTCCTCTGCGTAAAGATTTCGTTTTTTTTTTCTTGGGGTTTCCTCGTCGACACTTGTTATGTGCGACGGATAGCAAAAAAAGTTATTTCCTCCGCGTAGAGAGTTCGATTTTACTTGGGGTTTCCTCGTCGATACTAGTTATGTGCGACGGATAGCAAAAAAGGTATGTCCTCGGTGTAGAGTGTTCGTTTTTTGGAGTTTCCTCGTCGCCACTTGTTATGGTCCAAGTTCCTTGTACCACGGCAATGGTAGAACCAATGAAGAATAACTCGAACACAGGTATCGAATAACAGATATATTACAAACAGAAATATATACAAAGAAGTAGAAGTATTAGTAATGACTATCAGATTTGTTTAGAGTGAACTCTGTTGTCTCGACAAGTATCACTATTTCAATGTTCTTAAAATTATTCTCTCTGCTCCCTCTTGAGTCGCAGTATTTGTAATGTCTGGAATAGTCCATTATTATTATGGGTAAGTTCCCATAACAAATATTGATTTTTTTTCTTCTAGCCACATTTTACAAATCCTATTGTTAATATTATAATAGGGTACTTTTCAAATTTAATTTTAGTAGGTATATTATTTTCTTTTAGACTCCATATATATATATATATATGTTGATACTGTTGTACTATTTGCGTATATATCTAATTTAAATGACAACGTTTGATTATTAAATCATTCTTTAAAATGTGTTTCGATTCCTCCTATATACTTTTTCTTCTGTGTTAATGTTGTTTTATATATTATATACTCCTCTTAAAGTTTTCCGTCAGTTGATTAGTTAATAAGTTGAAGTAAGTAAATAATTTAGCATAGCTCTTAATTTACATAGGAAATTATCATGCGTTTTAGGAGTTAATAGATTCTGGATATTTTTTTCAGAATATGTAATATAAGATATTTGTTGAAATTACAATCTTTCGAGATAAAGCATTTCGCATTTTTGCTTGAAGTAAGAGAATTTTTCTACCGGATATAACATGTTGATGTTGAAATTAAAACTTTTGATTTTTCAGTTATTCAAACCACATAAATCAAGTCATGTTTTGTACACTGCGCGACGTACATGAAATCGGAATAACCAATATTTGGAAAAAAATCATGTTTCTCTTTAAATTTGTGATGAAATTGACTTGTTTCATATTGTTGCATAAGGAAAAGGGTTTCCTATTGTATGCATTTTTCTGGTATACAACGATCAGAAATCACAATGGAGTTTTGAGTGTGAATGTTTGTATTCGTTATAATCTTGCTGAATAATTTTTATTTTTTATTTTTCTATAAAGAAAAGAGACTCCGATTGGGAAAATTTCCTTAAAATGCACTTTTTTTTGCGAAATATGTTCAAGGCTGTCACACAGTAATTTGAAAATGCCAGCATAATTTTGTCAGTTGATGATTAATGACATTCGAAATTTGATTAGCGTTTTCGTTGTTCTGATAAGGTGAAATTATAGAAAACTCCCTTCTCAACTTTTTCAGTGGCAAATTGTTTCGGTTACGAGCCGTGATAGTCACGCTTAACATAAAGACGAGTTAAATGATTTACATGCTTTTGAATATTTGTATACTGTGTAAATATGAGACTTAGATTTGGGTTTTTATGTGGTGCGGTTAGTCATAACACCGATGAAGATAAATGTGTTAGTGGATATTTCATTAAAAAAACTTAGACGGTTCTCTGCGAAACGTACACTATTTTCTAAACATTGGAATCTAGTTTTGAAACACTGCATGTAAATGTTATGTTTCATCGGAAATTGTTAATTTGCGCATAATAAATAAGTTCCATCAAACATAAGATGTAATGTCTTTATTGTGTGTATCAGTGTTGAGTCTTGACTCATTGTTGAATCTCGCCTATTGCATGGAATAATAATGCAACACAAAATGTACTTAGAACAAGAATGTATTATAACAAGAAAGTGTACACAATAAGTACATATAGTATTTCTGTATATTTCTGGGAAGACGTTCCTGGAGAATGTGTTGACTAGTCGCAGTCGATCAGAGTCTCTAGTTGGATCTCGTGATTCCTCCTCCTCGTCTTCCGGTACCAACCATTATTTATATAGTTGATAGTCACCTATGCAGATTAGGTGGATCCTACCAAAACACCCCCCTCCCAGGCCTTGGAATCCTTTTGGATTTCAAACTGGCTTCTATATGGGATGATGATTATGGTTATTTCTTTGTAGATCCCCTTTGCATAGTTCATATGTATATCTGTTTTTTTTTTTTTCAATATCTTTTTCGTTTTGGATTCACGTCCAATGGGTCCGTGAACTTTCGTTTCCTACCGGATCTTCTCGGTTCAGAAACACTCTGTGGAGGTTCTACTTGAAAAATATCATACATTACATCAATGGGATCTTCCTCCTCATCCGGTATACTCTCTTCATGCTCTAGCACGTAGCATTTTTTCAGTTAGTTCTGGTGCCTCTTATGAGTATTCTTCGGCCCTTTTATTATGTAAATCAGGTCACCGATTCTCTTGTCCACTATGCCTCGCTCCCAGAACTCAATGTTGTTTCTATAGCACTTGAAAAAGACCTTCTTTCCGGGGGTGTATCTTTTTCTAGCTGTATACATAGTGTTCTTTATTCTATTTCTTCCTGGCAAAAGCTTGTCAAACACTGACTTAACTTTCCTAGCGAACATTAGTTCTGCTGGTGCCATGTTTGATGGTGTTCTCTGGTTAGGCGTGATTCTGTATACTTGTAGGAATTGCTGAAGCGCCTTTTCCGTTGGAAATCCTGAGGCTTTCTTCAGAAGGCGCTTTAACGTATCTACAAAACTTTCTGCGAGTCCATTGGATCTCGGATGATACGGCGGCGTCGTTATGTGGTTAATTTGATATAACTCACAAAATTCCTTAAATTCGTCAGAAGGGAATTGTGTACCATTGTCACTCACAATACACTCTGGCACACCGAACCGTGCAAATAGTTCATGCAAAAAAGTTGTTGTGGTATTGGACGTAGGCTTTTTGCAGCGTAGTACTTCCGGACATTTTGTAAAGCTATCTACCACTATTAAGTAGTAATAATCTTCTACTGGACCAGCGAAATCAATGTGTAATCTTTCCCACGGATGATCCGTCTTTGGCCATGGTTTGTGTACTATAGGTGGTGCCTTAGCTGCTAACGCACACCCTTTACATCGATGAACCATGTTTTCGATATCCACATCCATTCCTTTCCAATATACAAAGCTTCGCATTAAGCTTTTTGTTCTATTAATCCCCGGGTGACCCATATGAAAGTCCCGTAGGATTCTTTTCTGCAACTTTTTTGGTACTACTACTTTCTCTACACTTGCGAAAGGCACGTTACGTTTCTTTTTAAATATAGGCATAGTATTTTCCTTTAATTCAAATTTAGCTTCAAACTTGTTACATCTTCCAAGACCAGGTGTAAAGGTTTCCGGAAACTTTTTCTTTAATTCTACTTTAATGTCCTGTCTTGTTTGCGTATTACTTTCTACTTTTCTGCAGAATGAGTTTAAAGGTTTATCCCACAATTCGAATATTTCAATAAAATCTGTACCCAACAAGTTTTCTCCATTTCTCAGAATGAAAACTTTTATTTTTTTAACGATCCCATTCAATTTCATTGGAAGTACAACCTCGCCTTCGAAGTTAATTTGCTTTCCAGTTACCGTTCGAGCGAGTTTCGTTGACTTCATTATTGTAGGCCTTTTTAAAATTTTCCGTGTTTTATCGTTCATTATTTTTAAATCTGACCCCGAATCGAGTTGAAATTTGATATTCTTTTTGAATATTTCAGTCGTCACATATTTCCTCAAATCTCTATCTGATTTGATATTCGAATTTGTTTGTCTAATTCGGTTCTTGAATTTTTTCGTTTTACAACACGATCCTTTGTGACCATTCTTTTGGCACACGAAACATTTCTTATTTCTATATGGGCAATTTATCTCCCAATGTCTTTCGTTACAACGTCTGCAATTATATGGTGGAACCTTTTTATTTTCGTTCTTTTTATTTTCTTGTCTATTCTTAAAGTACGCCGAATTTTTACTCCAATTTTTCTCTAATGGGTACTTTGACTGCTTTTTTATTTTTTTTAATATAAGCAATACCAGCTTCTTTGATTTTTTGCGACTCTTTCTTTAACTTTACGGCCCGTTGACACTCCTCTGCTAACTTTTGCAGGGTAAGGCCTTGTTCAGATTCGAGTTTAGACAAAACTCTACGTCTTATTTCGGCACTCTCACTGGATACCTGTCCTTGAGCAAAAATTAAGCACTTGAATTCTTCAACCGTAATCTCTGCCAATCTGAAATTGTCACAATGTCTATTCACTATAGATGCATATGTTAAGTAATCCTGATCGTCGGATTTAGAGACATCCATGCATAACCATCGCTTATGCCAAAGCGACATATTTGCTCCAAACAGCTCTTTTAGCAATTTCACTGTTTCCGAGAATTCCAATTCAGTTGTTTTTCTCGGTAGAATAATATCTACAAATTTGCTATGTTCTGCTGTACCTAGCTTTCTTAGTAATAGACTGACTTTTCTTGAATTTGACCAGTTTTCACAGTCTGTGTAGAAAATATCTTCATATCGTTTAAAGTACGCTTCAAACGTTTTTTCTTCGTCTGGCACATAGTTGAAAGTTTCCAGCGAATTAAATATGGTGTTATTAGAATATGAAGAATTTTCCTCATTTGCCTGATAGTTGTTTAATTTCTCCAGTGTTAACTTTTGAATTTCTAAAAGTCTTTCATCTTGTTTATCTTGATATTTTTGCAGCGCTATTTGTTGTTCTTGTTGTCTTTCCTCTTGACGTTCTTGATATTTTTGCATTGCTATCAGTTGTTCTTGTTGTGCTATCTGTTGTTCTTGCTGACGTTGTTGACTCAACTGCTGGGATTTTAATAATTCAGATATGACTTTGGATAGTTCATCCATCTTTAGCTGATAGTGTTCATGCAACAAGGAATATACTTTTTAATTTGTGTATCCACGAATATCATATAAGCTGACCAAAAAAATCGAAACAACGTACGACTTTTATATTTTATGTCTTGCTTTTACATTCACGCCCGTGCTAATCAATTTGGTATTTTTTCTTCGTGAACAGAGAGCGTCGGACTTTTTTTTTTTCGTTTTCGACTTCTGTTCGCGTATTCCAATGACAACGTCTGATTTTCTTATCACAGCTAATTCGTCACTATATTGTTGAACAAATAATATAAAAAAATAATTTTTTTAAAGTTTGTTACCTTTCAAAGTCGACACGTTGTATTTGTGCTCCTTTTAATCCATGCATGTTTTTGTAGTCGGCCAATTTTTCTTTTTAGATGGTGTCTCGTTGTAGATAATTTTTTAATTTAACATTACCGTTATTCGATTACGACACCTTTCCAATTTTTCTGAGTGAACGTTCCTTTATACTTAGTCGTCTTTTAACGAGTTTTACATATCCAGAAGTTCAGAATCCTTCGTCGTTACGTTAACGTTGGACTTTGAATTAATAGTTTTTTTTTTCAGCCTGGGTTCTTCAATGACTTGTCCCAATTGTTGAAAACTCTCACTATTAATTCTTTCTTTTTTCCGTATGGTTCGTTCTACTTCTTTGCCATTGTTGAAACTTGGCGTATGGTTCGTTCTACTTCGTGGCCAATGTTGAAACTTGACGTATGGTTCGTTCGACTTCGTCGCCATTGTTGAGTCTTGACTCATTGTTGAATCTCGCCTATTCCATGGAATAATAATGCAACACAAAATGTACTTAGAACAAGAATGTATTATAACAAGAAAGTGTACACAATAAGTACATATAGTATTTCTGTATATTTCTGGGAAGACGTTCCTGGAGAATGTGTTGACTAGTCGCAGTCGATCAGAGTCTCTAGTTGGATCTCGTGATTCCTCCTCCTCGTCTTCCGGTACCAACCATTATTTATATAGTTGATAGTCACCTATGCAGATTAGGTGGATCCTACCACAACAATCAGTTACGACTGATTTAGTATCAGAGATAAGGAAATCAAACATAGAGAGAGTTAACCTAGAAGTAGTTTCGCCAACACTGCATATTTTTAAGAGAGCAAAACAATAATCTAAAAGGTAGAGTAATATACTTAATAGTCTAGTTAGATCGAAACATTCATATGGACGTTTTACAGGAAAACAAATTGGGTAAGAAATATCGAAACTGTTAGTTGTATTCAACCGGGTTATCAGATCGATAGTTAAAAATGACTTGGAGAAGGTTGATGCACCGGCAATACACATACTACTTAGAAACTCGTGGGATGATGGGCCACAATCCCAACAAGCCGTCTAAGTTAACACAAACCACATCGCACGTGGATTTTTAAACGCAGCAAAAATCAAAACACTGAGCATATGTAGTTCAAAGGGATAATAATAAGATAAGATGCGGATGTTTCACACTATTCCAAACATAAATATAAGGAAACTATGGGAAAAAAATGACAGCTGCTCCTGGACTTAGGAAACCTCTTTTCTTGAAATATTGTTTTAAGAAAAGGATGTAATAAATTCTATACCAAAGAAGCAATGGCTGCTCAGTCTATGAATGCTGAATGTTTCCTCAAAAGGAAACAGCTAATCTGGCCATTACCATAGACATTTTAATAAATATATTTTAAAACTGCTTTGCTTACGAACTTGTTATGTTACGTAACGACCAGATAATGATTTATCACAAATGCTAGAAAGAAAATCTGAAGAATTATCCTCTTTGTATATTTGTTACTTTTTATTATATTCGTAATGAAAATGAAGAATGACCAGACAGAAACGAATGAAATCAGTTAAATAGCTGAACACATGTATTTATAAAGAGGCATTTTAAATGAATGTGGGTAAAATTTTAATTGGACAGTCAGAATACATTCTGTTTCATCATTTTACAGGTGTAATTGTTTGGATCTATGCTCGCATATGGAAACCTATTCCGGCTTCTAGACTCCCATTCATCATTGATCCTCCAAAGTTTTAATGCAATGTCAATCGTTACCTACTGTTTCCTTATTCTTTTTTTGTCTGTTTATTTTCTTAATAGCATTCTATCATATTCTCTCACACTCTGTAACCACCTTGAGTCGTAGGGGCTTTATTTTCTTGCTTGAGGCGAAAACAATAAAGTTGTAGCCCTAAAACTTGGAGGATTGTGCGCATTCGTGCAAGGTCTTATAACAGAATGGGAAGATTAGGAAATCGAACCAAAGTTTTAATTTTAAAAAAGTGTACAATTCCGAGGGGAATATTAGAGAAACGAGAAAAATTAATTTTTGTGATCTCCTGTGTAATTGTACAAAAGGTCGGTATACATTTATTACATATAATTATATGAACAATTTATTTATTTACATGGTTGGATATAAATATCCTTTGTAATGTAAAATGTATCCTTCGTAAGGTCATATGTATCTATTGTAAGGTCAAATATATAGGCATGCAACAGTAACTACAAAAGTAGGCACAAAATGACTACAGATAAATCCTTTGAATTAGATATTGTTGAAAAGTAAAATTTAGAGTCAAGCTACCATCAGATTACAATTAAGTTACTGATAACTATAAGTACATTCAATTATATTATCGACATTTAGTTTAATATCATGTCTAAATCAATTAAATATGTATGAATATTTTTAGAAATGTATATGTTTCTCTTTCTTTCTTCATTTCTTTATTGATTGTATCTCCCTATATGTGTGAGTGTAGTGAGCGTTATATAAAGGAAATAATAAAGATAATAATTAATTAAATTAAAAGTATTTTGAAATTTAGAACATTCTTGACAAATTGATATATTTGCAATTAATCTCCAATTGGCATTTAAATTTTTAGGCTTCAATAAAATTAATAATAGTAATTTTACTATTCATTATTCAATTCTGATCGAAAGTGAACTATACTGTACTGATTAAACTTTTATTATTTTTATACTTGAGAAACAAGAATATTTTGATTGGTGATGTTCAGAATTGTTAAGAGTCATTGCTAATTGAAAAATTATGTCGGGGAAGAAATGATCTGCAATTAGGAGTGCCACATTATTTCTTTATCTCTGAAATACACATTATTTTAATCAATACTGATTTGAATTCTTCAGGTTCCAAAAGATACATGGGTCGTTACATTTTAAATACATTTAAGATTAACAAAGTGAGAGTAGCAGTAGTTCAAATTTTCATGGCGAAGTTAGCTTTATTGCTGTTTCTCAGGCCAAAATATTACAAACAAATAATCATTTATTGCAAAATAGAAACAAATAAAAATCAATATAACTTTCGATTAATTGAAAATAACTAGAAGGAAAAACAATGGAAACAAATTAACTTAAGCAAATCTATTGAAGTTAAAGATTAAATAAAATGTAAATAGATTATATAAAAGAGAAATTTTATTGCATGATCGCTCTTAATATTTACCAAATATATAAAATAACAAATTGCATTCTAAATCTGTTCATACTTTCAGAATGTATTTTATGAATTTAGATTATTAATTTTATTTCCGATTTTCTACTAGGTCAGACATGTATTGCTTTATTATGTGATTTATATTTCAGATTTTTTTCATGTCTTTAAGCTAATGCCGCTGTAAAGACAGAATGAATTATTATTCTCTCTAGTTTATCGTAAAAGAAATTTGTAGTGAGTCATATATAAATGTTCCATATCTTTTTCCTGAAAACTGGAAAAAGTGAAATAAATAACACATTTTTACACAATTATTTAAAGCGGATAACTCATATTGATTCGTTAGACATTATATTTCAAACATTAAAATACGTGTAGACGAACGAAACTGCAGGAAATCTTCAGTAGGCTAAACGGAAATTGCTAAGCCCGTCTTAGATGTAGCACAAGGCCGAAAGTACGGGGCACCCAGTGAGGACAAAACTCACTACTCAGTCGAAACTGATCGAGCAAGACAAGCTTTCTAACCAATACCACACGTCGAGATGCCCTCACACACACACACACACACACACACACACACACACACACACACACACACACACACACACACACACACACACATATATATATATATATATATATATATATATATATATATATATATATATATATATATGAAGAAATATATTCTTGAGGTGTGCTATATTTATGGGATAAAGTGCTCACTATCGGAGATAGAGCGTGTGAAAATATGAAAGTGAACATATGTCCGTGGCCTGGCGATTACGTCTAGTATGAAACAGACAGTCGCCTCTAAGTGTTGACTTCTATGTTCACTTTTAATATCTATCTATCTATCTATCTATCTATCTATCTATCTATCTATCTATCTATCTATCTATCTATCTATATATATATATATATATATATATGTATATATATATACATATATATATATATATATATATATATATATATATATATATATATATATACATATATATATATATATATATCGTTTCGCCAGGTCTAACGAAGATGTGTTAACCGTCATCACTGAATATCCATATCAAGCTCTGGATGAGCACGGTAAAACAATATCCCTACGATATTTGACATGGTTTAGTGAGCTGACATTATCACCAGCTCGAGAGTTACGGTGCCGCAGGACGAATGATTTATTTAACCCAATCGTTTCTAAAATTCGTAAAATAAAAGTCTTTTTAGAATGGCATTGCTTTTAGATCGTTTCTAACGAAGGCGCCTATGCACTATTGCTCCTATGCTCTTTCCGATATTCATCAATGATATCCTCGATGTCATCAGTTCGCAAGTAGGTATTTAAGCAGATGACACTATCATTTACTTCTGTCACTATAGCAAACCCGACAGATATAACCTACTAGCTGCTCTTGAATGTCCAATCAGTAGTTAAATGGGACAAGAAATTGCTTTATATTTTAATGCGTTCAGAAATGGTTAAAACTAGACTCCAAGACAGCAACATGCCACGCATTCTTGAACTCACTTTTTACGCTGATTGAAGTCGATCGACTACATCGAATTAATTGCTGCATCTACTGCAAGGAAAGCTAGGTCACTGTGTCGTACCTGATAATCTTTCTCGTCTGAATTCATCTTGCACATCTACAAATCTACCATTCAACGTGCATTGAATACTCTTGGCATATCCGGTCTGATGCTCTGCAGTATATCTCGAGATTCTTTACAGAATCCAAAGAACACTGTGTAAAGTAATCGATCATAACTTGGCATCACGAATTCAGTCGCATTCTCTGTGACATGATGTGGCTTCCCTCTGATTTTTCTACACATATTTTCAGGGCAACTTCTCTGACAAGCTTTTTTTTGCGGGTGCTCCGAATATATGAATTTAAAAATGAATTTAAAAATCCTACTAGTTAGGCATATATTTTTGGAAAGTATATATTTAAAATTGCTAAATGCAACTGGAGCGTTTAGTACAACAGATTCTGAAACAATGACTAAATATACTAAAATCCTTAGGAAGATCAAATGTTCAATCACTATATTTACTAATAGTAAATTTAGTGATTTGATGAAAATTAAAAGATCATTAATCAATTGAATCTAACAGATATTATAATATTTGAAGATAGTTCTCCAAAAATAATCAAATATTCAGAAAAAGAAAAACATTGTCAACATGCATAAATATAACCATTATTCCTCATTATTACAAAGATAAAAAGTTCAGCTAATATACTTTGGTTATTTCGTACCGAACACTCTATTTCGTCTACTGGAATACATTGTTCTAGTTCCAAATTATATGTCTTTTCTGAATATCTCATTTTATATTTTCCCCTTTAGTAACTCAACTCTCCAAGGACAAATGGCTCATTGGATAGAAGCGCTGTTTGAAGAATTCGAGTGACTTGACACAAAGACTTTTGATTTCAATAACTGGCCAACGCAAAGATGAACAGAATATTGTCGAAACCTCACTAATATGACAATAAATATGAGGACAACTGTTTGAACAATGTAAATAGTGTAAAATGTTACGATACCTCATCGCATATATATAAACAGATGTTGCTAGGAGAATTACATCAATATTTATTTTCTAAAATCATTTCTAGTAGCGAGTCCAGAGCCGCATTGGCGAGATCTTGTGTAAAGTATCTGTCTTTTAACCCCAAAAACAATTTGAATTTGTGGATTAACTGACAAACAGATTAAAGTTTTCTGGGGTTAGAAATCAATATGGTATGACAGTGTGATTCTTTTGTCTCGACAAATAGAGCGAACTATTGTTAATTCTTAAATAAAATGTTTCTTGCATTTTACAAATCACAGGAAATAAACGTGTTGTTTCCATTTTCCTCTATTAATGTCGTCCAAATATGCGTAATGTTTAGTTTCCCCTGTTATTTGATGCAACACTATTGTTTCCTCTATAATCTGTCTTATTACAAACTCGAAATATATGAGTATAAATTAACTTAAATATATTAAAGAGTCTGCATATAATCTGTATTTTTTCTTTTAGGCTAACAATTATTCGTTGTGGATCTGTTCATATTTCACTTCAAGTTCGATGTTGTGTCAATCATCAACGCCTAAATTTCAGTAATATTTCCCAATATAAGTTGTTGAATTACAAAATATAAATGGTCTTTTCATGTCGAAAAGAGGTTATTTCGTTAAACATTCTAGATATTATGCTTTTTTAATGATGTTTTGGATTCTCATTTGTATTCAATAACGTTTTCTTATTGCTTTTCACTCTTGCTTCTTAGTGCTTTTATCAACTTGCTTCTCTTGAAATGATTGGAATGAAAAGATAACACTTTCTTACTGTTTTCAGATAGAACGAAATATGCATTTCAATATGCTCGTTTTTAAATAACATTTAATTTCTTTGAAACTGACATGAGAAATTAGGCAAAAATTACTGATATCTTCAAGAGTTATTTCCAGTTAGTAATATAAAAACAAATTAGTTTCAAAAATTATTTGTATAATAAAGTAACTCATGCATGTACACCTGCCTGAAGACAAACGTCATAATTTAACTACTGCATTATCTAATCAATCTCTTAATAGAATTCACTAGATAAATAATAAGTGCGGATGAAAAGTATTTTTTACCTGTAGAATGTGATGCTTAACCTAGAAAATTTATAATTACTACCGAGAAATGGTCAAAACTTAAAACTCTCTCTCTTTGGATCCTTTACGTTGATAAGATAAATTTACAGTGATTAAGATTAAAAAGGAACAATTACTCAAGGCATAACAAATAATTCATTCTCTGAAACAAATATGTGAATTGATTTCTTCTCCAGCTCTAAGCGCGCAGTATTATGGACATATTTCATTCAGAGGAACCCACAATTAAATAGTTGGGATTTGCATCGAAAATAACCTTGTTTAATTTAAGAACAAGCACAATCACTTTTGGCTATAACACGCTGTAATTCAGTATTTCTCAGCGTGGAAATTCTAAGTTAAATCAATTCTCTCAAGTGGTTCCCGATTTAGTCATAAGATATTGACGCCTCAAACGCTATATATATATAAATCATTATTTTCCGAAAAGTTGCGAATGATTTGAATTGCAATGATTTAGAAATACAACGATGTTTTGCGAAAAAAAAAGAACCTCGTTAGCTAAATATCAGTGAATCTGATATTTCATGCTCATTTTTTTTCATGTAAAGATAAATAAACATTGGAATAAAATGAAATAAAATAAAGCTTTCTCGTGTTTTCGCTGTCAAGATTTCACTTGCAAATTGTTAGATAATAAATGTCCTAGTTTTATTATATTTAAAAATATAGAAAATATTTTTTTAAAATGCTGGTAAATGAAGTAATAAAGTTAAAAGTCTAAATGATGATAACAAAATACTATATCTTTAATGAGTACCCCAAAACTCAATAAGTAATGAAGTTAGCAACTATAATAAATTGGCCACGGAGATTTATAAAGTTAATATAACGGAGGAGATTAGTAATATCAACACATAGGTTAAAAATCGACAAATCATAGAAAATCCGATAAGTGAGACCCAATGCATAATCTTAAATATATGTGTTAAATTCTTGGGATAAAAAATAGTCATTGCCTAACGCTCATGCTGAAGTTGTTAATTTCCGATTATGAGGATAAATAAATAAATATATATATATATATATATATGCATACACACATACACATATATATGTGTGTGTGTGTGTGTGTGTGTGTGTGTGTGTGTGTGTGTGTGTGTGTGTGTGAGTCTTTGTGCATCTGTGTCTCTGTGTGCGTTATTTGCTGATTACAGTAGCATTTGTTAGGTGTGAATTGAATACATATATATATATATATAAATATAAAAGTGAACATAGAAGTCAACACTTAGAGGCGACAGTCTGTTTCATGCTAGTGCAATCGTCAGGCTGCCTGATGATTGCACTAGCATGAAACAGACTGTCGCCTCTAAGTGTTGACTTCTATGTTCACTTTTATATTTACACACGCTCTATCTCTGATATTGAGCACTTTATACCATAAATATAGCAGACTTTAAGACTATATTTCTTTATATATATATATATATATATATATATATATATATATATATATATATATATATATATAAATATGGAAGTGAACATAGAATTCAACACTTAGAGGCGACAGTCTGTTTCATGCTAGATGCAATCATCGGGTCCCATGATTGCATCTAGCATGAAACAGACTGTCGCCTCTAAGTGTTGACTTCTATGTTCACTTTCATATTTACACAGGCTCTATCTCTGATATTGAGCAATTTATCCCATAAATATAGCACACTTTAAGACTATATTTCTTTATATATATATATATATATATATATATATATATATATATATATATATATATATATATATATATATATATATGCACACAAATGGGTAAATATAGTTAAGGATAAATGCAATCGATTATATACCAATGCATATAAATAGTCCATAGTGTAAGAAAACACAGTGCTCAAAGTAAAATAACAGAACTATTTAATATATATACTAGGAAATATATATAATCTGATATTAATTGCACAACTCCGAATTTTCTGACGAAAAATATCTTCAAGTGTTGGAATTATTATTTTATTTTGGTTTGACACCGTTTTTTTAAATATGCTTTCTGGTTTTCGAGAGATAATTTATTGATGGGGTGGAATATCATTTTGTTGAATATCTAAATGTATTGAAGTTTAAGATCATCATTGATTGATAATATGGTTGGAAATAAGAATGTATTAATTCTTATTTAGACAGACGCTGATTTAATAATGATACTAGAAGTGATGTTACAAAATCAAGGTGGTTAGCTCTATTTTTCCAAGAATCAATGGTGTAATTAATAATATTATTAATATTAATATTACTAAATTAACTAAAATTAGTGATATCGGCAATAATAAAATATGCCGTGCTGAAGTAAAATAAAATAATTTAAAATTAAAGCCATATATAGGATCGTATGAATATGCAAATAAAAAATGAATAAATAAGGCAATTAAATGAATAATTGAATAAAAGTAATGAATCCATATTGATGAGTAAATAAACACGTTGTTAATAGAAAGGCAAAAGAAACAGATAAAAACAACCATAAATAATAATGATAGTTATATACTAGTTACCTTAGTGATTATATCATGGAAAAAGTGGTTAACAAAAATGTTAAATGCGTTACCATTACAGTAAAGATTGCAAGAAAGAAAAAGAAAAGACTATTAACATCAATACTAGTATATGTAGACGCTTGGTCCGCCGAGACTATATTGATCTACGTCGACGTGTTTGAGTAGAAATTTAGAGGTAGCTAAGCAGGTGCTCCTTTATTTTGTTTAAGGGGTTAGGATTTTAAAAATATTTTTCAGGATTATTAATATTTAAGAAAGTGATAAGTTACATTTATTGCTTTCCCTATGAAGGTCTTAGCTTTCGTTACTAATTAGGTGATAATTCGGTGTTTATTCTCGCTTTTCAGATTCCAAATAAGATAGGACAGTTCTGTCACGACATCTGATATTGACATATGACATTTGCAGGTGCGAAAAGCGAGATTTTCAAATGTTTTCCGTAGAGCCCACGTAAAACTTGACCACGTCGCCAGGTTTGATTTCATTTTCATGAAATAACGGTTTGGACATACATTTACCGCATAATGGAATGTGTTCGCTATGTCTGCAATTGCTGTTATTACATGTGGGAAAAGTTTTGTTAAGGTTGTTGAAGTGATTGTTTAGGATGGAATTGTTGGGCTGAACTATATACCTGTCGATAGCTTTTACACAAGTGTATCTAACTATGAGGATGATACTGAAGATCTTATTAAGTGCTGAAAGTGATTCTAGATTAAAGCAAAAAAAAAGTTCCGATGTTAATTTTGACGATTTTGTTGAAGGCGGTTAAACAAAATAATATTGTGTTCAGGACGTTTTGCTTTGCTGGCATCCTTATTGCTATTTGCTAAGAATTTTAAGTTAATATTATGGTTGCTATGTTCTAGCGCATCTACGTATTTGCCTTTATTATTGCCAAAATGTTTTTACTGCTTTTATTGAAAGACAGTTTAAATTGGACAGGCTTATGTAATTTATGCAGTATTCTAGGATGATGGATGGATTGATTTTTGATGTATCTATGGTTGTAAAAATCCTTTGTATTTAGTTTGTGAAGCCCATTATATTGGTAAAATGTTACATCCAGGAAAATTATTATTTTAGCATTAGTCATTGTGGCAATGTTTAGACCTTAATTTTTGAGAAAATGAATTACGTATTTCCTTAGGCGGTCAGCTTACTGTGAGATTGATTTGCGTAGGAGTATAATCTTTACGTCTCTATATAGGCGTGTATTTTTAATATAAATAATAAACATAAGCCTCCAAAATAATAGTATGCTAACTAGCTCACAAGCTTCTACTGAATGAAATGCACGTATGGCAATATTAAATCTGGATTCTTATGTTTTTGTGTAATTAATGTACAATTTTCCTGATACATACATACATACATATATATATACATATATATATATATATATATATATATATATATATATATATATATATATATATATATATATATTGAGGCATGTTTCTTTGAATATTTTAGACATATTCGCTCTATTTATTTTTGATAGGTACTTTTCATAATTAAGGATAATATTTTTGTGCCATTATTGACAGACGAGAGATAATCACTGTATTGATGCATATATTTCATATATTTAATTCCGAGTACTTTCGACATAGCACAAAGTAATCACCTGGGTATTGTTTATTACAGGATAAATATTGTAGTGTTTATTGTTCTGAAAGACAAAATTTAGGTGGTCATCTGAAGATTACATTTCTTATATATGGAGTAAGGACTACTAAATCAGGCATGATTCTGGACACCGTTTTAGGGGAGGTAACTAGGTCTATTGTGGAGAGTTTTTGCGAAATGAATAGTAGAAAATTATTAGTACAAACGGTGGAATTTCATCTATCTATTGTACACATTTCAAAACATTTGTGGAGTATTCATGAATAATTTTATTATGGTTTGGTTTCAATTTGTTTTTAAAATAAATAGCTTAGGGTATTTTTAGTTTGTGTTCATTCTTTTCGTGAAAATTATGGAGGTATTTTCGAAATGGAGTTTCCTGAATTGCGAATGTGGACAGGTATGTTGTAAATGTTTAGAGCTTATAGAAATAATATTCAAATGAAAACAAAATAAATATTAATTTACCGTTGGAGATACAGTCTCCGAGATGACATTTAAATTTATACACAATTATTTTTTCATTACTAATGACTTTATTAGATATAGTTGATTTCGTGTAGTATATAATTAAGTTTATAATTTTACTAGGATACGTGATTGATATTTTAGATTTTATTAATTTTTTAGGATATTTTCATCTTTTACATATATATATATATATATATATATATATATATATATATATATATACGACAAAAGAGTAATTCAGCCAGTTTATAAATAAGGTTTAAAAATACAAAACGTGGTGTAGATTACCTACGCTTCAAGCAAAACAAACATTTCTTAATCTGTAAATCATAAAAGGCGAGTATCCAAAGAGCCACAAAACTGTTTCAAACCTAGAACAATACATACTAAATCTATTTTCTTAACCACAAACTCAAGAACTACCACGTGAGTACGCGAAAGGCGACAAAAGCCAAAATGTGAAACGCGATATTTAAGATAATTATATTGTGGACAAAAAAAATGTTATTGAAAATATTTATTGTTATCTTAAAGTGTTCCAATAATGAAATATATATATATGAAGAAATATGAAATGGAAATAAAAAAGACCAAATATCGAAGAAGGAAATACGATATATCCTTCGAAAATTCCGTCCTTATCTCCTCTCAGTTTTCTGTTAATAGAACCTAAATTAATTTAAATCAATTGTCAAATCGGAAAGCAGTAATATCAGATCAAATCTCCTCATTAATTTTTTCTAATATAATTCATCCAATACAAAGCCTAATTTTTATTTACGCTAGAGGGATACTGATTGATATTGTTGTCATAGTTGCGTCCGGAGGAAATAATAATACATTCATATTATCAGGATAGATATTGTTGACGCTGATGTTGTATACGTTTAGTTTCTGTTACTCAGGGAAGAATCATCTCCTCAGTATGTTTCACAGCTACACGCAAGCCACCAAAAAGTGTTATATGCACTTAGCGTTTACCGATGGTGGCCCGCTCTCGGATCGCCGGAGTGTTAGGCTTGGCAATGCTACCATTAGGGGACGGCTATATACCCATCGCTGGCGTGCTGGCGACCTGTCGGCGGCTTCTACTAGTGGTCCGCTGTCGGTGCAATCGGCTACCCACCAGTGGGTCACTAGTGGCTTGCGTGTAAGGTTCAGGTGTAGAATCTGCCAGATGGAACTTACTGTAAAACTAGTTTTAGAATAAAAGAGAATAATTTAAATTTATCAAGAAGAAGAAGAAAAATATCCCCTGGATTGCAAAACAGCCATATATGTTGTGGAAATATAATGAATTTCTGAAATACGATATATTTTACAATGGCTGTGGAAAGTTAAAAATCAAGCAAGAAAAAGGTGTAAAATATTTAGTAGTGAAGTCTTAACACTAAATTGCCTAACGGGCAGTGGGATAGACAGCTAGGTTACCTGGTTAAAAATAGTTTCACCCTCCAAGATTACTTAGTGAATTTTTTCATGGTATAGAGCCCATAGTCTAAAAAATTCAAAGATTACTTTCGTTTTTCAATTCCCGTAAATGAAAAAGGGTCCGAGGTAAGCAGTGCGTGACATAGTTGATGGCTTTGAGCAGGCTGACTTTTTTTTATTCATTAATAATAAAAGTTTTAGCAAAGTGTGTGTGTATATATATATATATATATATATATATATATATATATATATATATATATATATATATATATATGTTGAATGTTATATTAATATTATTATGAATAAGTGTAGTCGGTTTATCACATAACTGTTCATTTACTTGTATTAGAAAAATAAATACACTCATTTCTATATCAATATATGTGTGCTATTATTGATTAGTATCTGTCGTAAGTTATGAAGTTGTTCGTGAATTTATTTAGCGAAATAGTTATTAATGAGCTTCTCATAAATAGTGGGATTCATTTATTTTCTTATTTGATTTTTTGACATGTTTTTAATCGAGTTCATGCGAAGAAAGACAGCAAAGCCAGCGAGAGGCACCAGGTTACTTGTAGGGAAGGACTTACAAACAATAACATTTCTAAGGAGCGAGAACAGAGGAAGAGTAATCAGGAGATAGCTATTTACATCGCGTTTAAATCATTGCAGATTAAAGTTGGCTGGAAAGCATGTGACTGGAAGGGAGTCACACAAGCGAGAACCGGGAGAAAATAAACCTGAATCTACGTTTGCTTATAACGAGCTCAACTGTAAATTGCTGAGACTTCCTTGCCACTCTCGTACTGGGCTTAAATTCGAATATTCTAGGCACTATAAAAATGAAGTTACAATTTTAAACGTTAAATAATTTTAAGTTGAATCTTTCACGTGAAATTCAGTGAACTACGTAATATTCCACTCCAGTTGCAAAATTCAAAGTGGATTTAAAAATTTCGTAATGTCTGCTTAATCCTGGAATAGGTCTCGGGCAACCGTCCTTGAAATGGTCTATCGATTAAAGCACACCGTCTCCTGTGCTGTGAACAGGTTAATTGTAGTTGATAGGTTTGCCTTTCCCCCGGCTGACAATACTTCCATGTTTATTGCACTTGAGTAGAGGTGTATCTCTTGTTTCCTGTTTAACCTGTGGTTTGCATGATCGATGACCTTAAAAGTTTAGACATTAATCTTTTATTTTAAATTCAGTTATTTATCCTTATGGTTATAGTGAACACCTGAAATATCATTTAAATAGGATATAAGTTAGCAATTCAATCTTGGCCTGGGAGGGGTCGAAATCATTGTTTTTCATTCATCTTACAGATAGTTTAAACAGTCTTAAAAAGTTGGTGATCTAACAGACCAATGGCGGCGATATTTCATTTTGAAAGTAGTGTGTTGATATTCAGAATGGTAGCAATGTGTCTAAACTCTCTGTTGGCGCTTAGAGCGGTAGCCTTGGTTAATACTGGGGTATTTATACGGTATGTTACACCTGTATAAGTATCAAAAATTATACGTCCAGTAGTCTTCCCTATATTCCGAACTATTTGGAATACCATAAACGATAAAGAATGATATTTACTTTAGCTTTTTCACCTTAAAAATTGAAATAATTTTCTAATGTTAGTTACAATTAAAGACATTTGAGTAAAAAAAAAATGAAACCCACACAACTATTATTTCTTCAGTATTTATGATATTCGTAGCATTTTCTTTGACGTAGAGACGTTCTCCAGATATCTTAGCGGTTTGCAAAACTAATTTAAACATTTCTGACACTACCAATGAATTCTATGTGTCAGACTTTCTTGCTCTTTGTCGAAAATATTCCAGGATACATATGCATAGTCTCGATGTTTTTATCCTGGAAAAACAATTATCGCTCCCCTTGTGAGGACGATGAACTATCAGATACAATACAGATAGTATATAAATGTTCTTCTGTCGGTCCGTCTGTCTGTCCGTCTGTCGCTCTCTTCCTTCTTGTCATCCTCATCAGATAAAGCAGCTTAATCATTCTAATATTACAAATGTTGTTATTCAAATTTTAACCTTAGAACACTAACCATCAATTAAAGTTACACTACTACTTACCATAGGTATATCATAATCCGATTTGCAAAATATCAAAAAAATATTAATATAAATCTTTATTAGAAATATTTTGCATGCAGGCACTTCAAACTTTGTGTTAACATTAATAGGAACTGAAAAACATAATACTTAGGAAAGAAAATCAGGTACTGAAGATTTTAATTCAAAATAGGAGAATTTGAGCTGGATATTATATACCCATGTTTATTGTTCTAGGGTTAAATTATTCAATTTCTTAATCTGTCAGTCTAATAGTAGATTTTCCTACGAGTTTCCCTAAAAGTTCTAATGAAAATGATTCTTTGCTTGATTTGTTCTGTGCCAACTTGAATAGTTCTTGAAGAGCATCACAAATCTCTCCTTGTGGCAATTGGCATCATGCTGCAGTATATGTTGCCATTTTATTTGCCATCTATATTAACCTGCCATTTACAAGACTTCGTTCTGTTACCAGCATATAGATTGGGAATTCTTTCGTGATTTTCCTCGAGAAATCAATCCCCTTGTAGCTACATTTTGAGCGTTCCTATTGAGAACTGTGTCAATGAGGTTTCGTATGCAAAACTGACACCGATGCTTGTGTGCCATTGCGGTATACACCAGGTGAATCAGTATCGTATCCATAGTACATAACTAGCTCTTCATTCGCTTTCGCCCACAGGAATGTAATTTTTTCCGGCTGTACCAAAGTATTAATTTTGATAACAAAATATGTCTCGTTTTGCCCGGTCGTATCATTGCAAGCGTTCCTCAACTAGACTGAACCTTCTTTCGCTGAGAGAATGACGTAACATAAAACCTCTATAAAGTTCGGATTTCGTGACTGCAGCCAACTCTGAAATAGGGTGTTAAGTAAGAGCAAATTTCTATCCCTCTTGTCTTACTCAGTTTTCGATGTTATCGCCTGCTGATGGCGCCGCATGCTTTGCTTGTAAATACTCTTCCAATTCTACTTTTGATTCATCTGGAATATTTCGTGAATTTTTAAACAGAACAGTCTCTACTGTGTGCCATATACATATAAATATATCCATGGTTTCTACTGCCTCTAAATGGGATCATCACAAATCTTGTGGATTGATGTTATCACTGCAATATTAAGAAATGCACTCCTGATCTGATTCCTCTTCCCTTTAAATGCTATAATATATGTTTTCCTAAGTCTTGATTTCCGGCTTGTTGCAAATCCTCTTCTATAGTTCCAGTCATTAAGAACTCTTGCGAATCGCCTGATCTTTCTAATTATCGGTCTATTAGCGTCCTACTCCTATTTGGCAAAATACAGGAAGCTCTAATCAACTCCAAATTCCTTAAGCATCTCAACTCGCAGTGTCTTCATTCAGACTGTCAATATGCCGTTCGCTTCTTGGACAAGCTGAGGTTTTATAAGAGTTATTGCTGAAAGAGATTTAAATGAGAATGGTGAAGCTCGGACTGTTGCATTTAATATCTAGAATGCGTTTGACAATGTGTGAATTGCTGGCTTCTTAAGTTGAAAAGTTATGATATTTCAAGAAAAAATTGTCATTTGATAGTGTCTTCGTTATCAAATCTGGAAATTAATCTTATATTGTATGACCACATTTCTGGACCTGTTTGCATTAATACGTGTGTCTCCCCAGGGATCTATCCTTGTAATTACGTTGTTCCAAATTTTCACCAATGACATTCCTGATGTGATCACTTTTTAACTCGGTATCTATAATGGACACGCCTATTTATTCATGTTTTTATGGAAACTCATTTCGATAAGGTCAAATACACAGCTGATATCAAATATTACCTAAAATCTTACCTACAAGGATAATGCTAAAATCAAGGATCAGGCTTGATTAAGTTTTCTTGTGTTAACGGCTTTCACTAGCATGACGTGGAAAGATTACATTGCATTAATTTCTAGGTCTGTTGTTAGGAAATTTGTTTCACTCTCTCGTGGTAGACTATCTCTTATGCAAATTTATATTTCTGCTATTTGTGCATGCATTTAATATTGCTCTCACATCTGGTCTGGTGCTTCTGCAAATATAGTTAGAGATTCCAGATAAAATCCAAAGAATCGGCAATGTGAAAGATCCTGACATGTCATCACATCTCCAGTCACTTTTCCAGCTCCATATTGTAACTTTCCTGTGCTGTTTCTATAAATATTTAATGATAATTTTTCTGATGAGCTTTCCACTTTGGTACATCGATTTTTTGAATTACAGAACATAACAAATTGGCAACAGGGTCTCATCGTTTTGCAGTTTAAATGGCTCGGTGTAAACGTAAATTATATTCTGAGAGTTTACTGTCTCTTGCTTATTATTTGCTGCAGTCTGTTTTCCATTCCACTTTGACCTTCAAAAATGTAAATTAAATGTCAATCGTTATCTTTGTTTTCTTTATTCGTATTCTTTTTTGGGGTGAACTATAGACAGAAAATGCGGAACATTTTGCACCGAAACATAACAAATTTTCTTTGTTCAAACGAATCTAAATTGCAGACACTTGTTTATAATCGATAGCAGATGGTGAAGGAAAGGAAAATATAAATATATTATTCGTTGTCTATTCTTCCATCCATTAATTATGATGGAAGCAGTTTTATGTTCAGCGACTTCATCGCTGTGAAATTCTTGATAATTTGCAAAATACCTCCTAGAGAATATAACCAGAATCTGTTTAATCATGTGGTATCAAATGGTCTTTGGTTTATTGGCTACAAATGGTATCATCACTATTATAAAGAGTTGTTAGCTGTCTTTTGTATTTTTCTTTTTAAATGAAAAAGACAAAGAAGGTGTAATTGCTTGAGTGACATGCCGCCACCCCTTAAAATTGGAGAAAGAAAGGGTAGTAATACGGAACTGCCCAACTCCTTCCTCCACAATCACAAATCTATGCCGAGAAAATGTTATACCAGCATACTCATTTTGACCAAATTCGCTGAGGAAAATTCCTCAGCCCCGTCTCTTGAACAGGAGTAGAGGTTCATCACTTTATTTCTCTTTATGAAGAGGTTCCCGGTTCCTTCCCTTTTCCTAGGTCTTAATAGTGGTGCTGTCATGAATTCTTTATGATATGAGTGGATAGTAGCAATGTCTATTCATATATTTCTTCCGTGTTGGCAATTTTCTAGTTGATGTTCCTGACTGGTAGTTAGGAACCTGGACTCGTACGGAGCGTCTTGAGAGGCTGTTCTGATCAAGAGTTGATTAATGTTGGGGTTCTTGCAGTGCCTTGTCACGGATGGAAAGGTGTCCCTGCAAGAACCCCCGGAGGGAATAACCGAAGCCAAACTATGTTGCTGTGTGCTTCCGTTTTCCCTTGCACATGTTACATTAGATGGCCGAGTGTTACTACTACCCTAGATCATTGCTTATCATTAATGTCTATAAAAAACTAAAGATATGAAACTTAATCAGCTCATCAAATAACACCTAACCTAAACTGGTATTCGTGCCAATTCCTTCAGCATGGACCCATTCTTCTTCTATAAGTCTCCGCATATCATAGCTCTCAGCGGTGCTAGTCTTAAATCTTCAATCCCCTCCTCTGGTCCCTTGATCCCTGGATATCTTCCTCTCCTTAGAAGCCCATATGCATATGCCGCTGGGTAGGGAAATCTCTCTTGAATCTTCAGAGCATTCATACATGTGTGTTCGTCTCTCTTTACTTAACTCAGTTCGATACCTTTCTTTCTCTATCGTTATTTTCATCTCAAGACTGTTGTGTGCTAGATAGTAAATACGAGATAATATAAACAAAGCTTTTCTCCCTATACCCGTTTTCAATTATATTTGTGTTCGATGATTCTAATGCATCCCATAACAGGTGGCTTCACAACTTTATCAGAGTATACACTGGCATCCAAATCTTTAATTTCTCAATTATTCAATCACTCGCAGAAATGGTTGATTTCCCCTCGCGTTTCTTCAGTAACCCTAAAGGAAAGGCCTCACTTCTCGATCTCTGTTTTACGTCAATGTCGGACCAGTCGTACTACTCAGCTCTGCTCTCTCGACAACACTGATCATGCAATAGTGTCTGTAAGCATCTCCTACCAGCTAAAAACCTCTTACTAACAGAATATATTTCTGTTATAAAGAGCAGATTGTGAATCGTTCCCTGTTTTCCTTCGTGACATCACTTCAAAGAAAGTTTTTTAATCATCTTGTACGGAGATGGGCGTCTGAGGTCTCCTTCTGGGTGAAATCCGGGATCAATGCTTTCATTCCAGTAAGGAAATACCAAGTTAAACCGTGTTCATCTCCATTGTTCTCACCTGAAAACTCGGACGATATATCCCACAGGTATCTCTTCTTCCTACTTTACCAGAGCGACACACCTGATTGCACCAGATGTCTCGTAGATTCTGCTCGTAACGAATGCAAGCGTTTCCTCAATGAGGCAGAGATACTGATGATTGATAGAATTAAACAACACATTGTCATCTCGCAAGTTCGGTTCTAGAGATTATTGGCGACTCTCCAAGTGTGCTGAACAACAGCAAATACACAGTCGCTCCTCTATTCAACCAATTCAAAGTGCTAACATCTACAGCAGATAAGGTTGAATACTTTGATCAGAAATTCTCTTCCGACTCAATACACGAATCTACGTCAGATTTTCCCACGTGATCTGGGGCTATACTGAATGAATATGCGCATACCTCCGTCACTGGTCTCGGGGATTATTTCTAAATGAGACTCCCATAAGACAACAGGGGGTGACGGGATACTAGACGCCTTCCTAAAGAAATGTGCTCCGAAGCTTGTACAGTTTTCTTCAAACTCTACAACTATTGCGTCGCTGTTTCTTGCATTGGGGCTTGTTGGATGTCCTTTTTTTAAGAACTCTGGAGAACCATCCACCCCATCAAACTATCGCCCTATTAGTCCCCTAGCAACCACTTTTCGGAAAGGTATTCAGGGTTTCAATCAATACTGCAGTGGTTAAGCTCCTTAACACTTACGACCTTCTATCTGATAAACACTATACATTCCGTTTTGAACGCTCTACCGCTGATGTGCTTAGGGCCAACACTGAATGCACACATATATATATATATATATATATATATATATATATATATATATATATATATATATATATGTATATGCTGGTGTCCTCCCATGCTCTATCCTGCTTTTGTGATCTTCCTCGGCATCTCGACCTCAGCCATTTTCTCATATACCTGATTTGGCTTTCTATGTCTTTTATCCAAATATTTCCATTCCAAATACTCTGAGGAACTGTTTTGCTGCTGCCACGTATAGGTGAATTTCAGCGGGCTACAAGATTGACATCTATGTCTCTTATTTTGACTGCAGAAATAGTTAAATATAACCGCTACTTCTAATCTAACTGTTTCTTTACTGGCATTTACCGTACCGAACTGCCTTGCATTTACTTGCTCCCCTGTTAGCTACAATCTTAGAAATTTAAATGCAACATCAATCACCATCATCAGTTGTCTTGAATCCCGCTCATGAGTTCGCCTTTCCTCAAAACGCCTATAACCAGTATTTTCCCCCACTTTCACTGTCTGTAATCCCATGCGTGCTAGTGATTGTCACGCCTTGCTTGATTTGAAAGGATTAAAGAGATGAAATAATCAAAATGTCAGGTTAAATCTAATTGCATGATCCACTAACAAAGCCAGACTATTGAAACATCTCGATAACAGGAAAACAAAATGAGAAACAGGTTCGGCAAGGTAGTAACCTAAACCCACAATGTTACATTTTATTTGATTTTGAAGATAGAAAAAAAAACGTAACAGCTCATTGAATAATTTTAATTTAGTCAATAAGAAGACAGTATTCCCAGACGATATATATTGTGGGCTCATATATTCAGGAGAAATAGAAAGTTTTAGCAAGCCTAAGCAGACCTTCCCCAGAAATGTCCTGTCTATTCCCATGGAAATTTGCGTGTACAATATTTGATAAATAGATTTCTGTATGTTTAAAAACAACAGTTATTTTTCCGCCGATTAATATGTTATTTTAGTCATCACCCGTTACTGAGACAGAACGGAAAAGGAACTTTACCAACATATCATATCTGAAGGCTAATTTACGAAATTTGATGTGATGGCGATCTAGATTATGCAGGGAGAATGTGTCAAACTTTGGAATTACGGCTCAAATTACCAGTCACTATTCGGAAGGAGAACAATTTCCAGCGGTACACAAATACAACAATTCCATCAATAGCTGAGAATTTGGTAAAAACAAAGAATATCTCTGCACTGTGAACGGCCTTATAAGGTTAATTTCGAGTTTCAATCGAAACAGATGGAATCGTTTTATAACAAGTACTGCAAATCTTCATCCTCCAAGTAGAAAGGAGGCTTGCTATTATTCAGTCTTTAAGTTTTATATTTCAATTCATATAAATATCTCCAGGGTTTACTGATTCTATTCCGTCGTGTACCTTTTTCCTTGATTTATCTATGATGTAAAAGGATCGATAAACAGTCATATATATATATATATATATATATATATATATATATATATATATATATATATATATATATATATATATATATATAGCCCTCATTTTTGTGATATAGTTCTTTATTTAGCGTGTCTGTTTTATTGCATTAATACAATTTTGTAATTTTATTTTGTTTTTGCAAATATATATATATATATATGTATATATATATATATATATATATATATATATATATATATATATATATATATATATATCTTTATATACTTTTATTTTGTTTTTACAAATAAATAAATATGTGTGTGTTAGTTAATATATATGTCTGTGTTTTTTGTATATGTAAATTACATGTATTTTGTATTGTTTCAATTTTTATCCCTAACTTTAAATATTCTCACGATAGCTACACCAATAAATGTGGCTATTTTTAAATTCAAATGTATAAAATTAATTGTGGGATATTGCATTTCTCTCTGTCTGTCTGTTCTCTTTTGCAAAGAAATACACATAGACACGCATATATATATATATATATATATATATATATATATATATATATATATATATATATATATATATATATATATTTGATAAATTAAAATGTTCGAAAATATTTATGGCACATTTAGTCCTTTACGACATCATCAAACTAAATTGATATTTACGCTAATCTCATTTGTTATACTCACGATGGAACGCTGAAATTTTAATTCTTAAAAAATGAATTTAAAACTTTTTAGTTGTTGTTGGGTATATAATCTCACAAATTTATTTTATATTATTTTCTGTTGTTTCTTATGATTTATTTAATTCTTTTCTCATTAAGTATCTGTCATTGTGTTAATAGAAGATCTATCATGGAAGATGATATGTTGCAAAACTTGGTGTTGACCAAGCGATTAAAATAATTCTGTTATAATTGTGTCGTAGTAAATTACTGTCTTGTTTTAATTCAAGATTGACTATGTTACCCATTGAATTAAATGAAAGCTAATCAGTGACGCATGCAATATTATTTTACGAAAATAATATTTTTCCAGATGAAAGAATTGCTCAATGTAAGCTGCCCTCACCGTGGAAAATAATGTTATTTCGTTTAGAATAGTTGCATTAATCCATATTAAATTTTCTTTATTCATTAATGCATAAGACACTATATGTATCTGTGGATTCATATCAGATAAATAGATTGATTGTAGCTTAAATAATTGCATAATTTCTACAAGTGTATATGAAGAGATAAATGTTTGAATCTACAGACAGACACTTGCAGCTCATCAGTGTTGCTAGACATTTGATTGCCTCAATCCAGTTTCAAAACCCGATTGATTTGACATTAGTCGGTGATTTTACCCATAAGCCATTGGCTTCTGTGTACAAATTCACCCACGAGAGGGTGAATTTAGACCTATTTATTTTATTTTTTAGACAAACACTCCAACGAGCGGAGAACTCGTTTCGTCTTAATGATGTGTCTTGCATCAATAGCAATAATAGTTATTCTTTACAAATTCACTTTTCTCCCCGAATAGCTCAACCGGAATATTTTTTCAGGAGCATATATATATATATATATATATATATATATATATATATATATATATATAGAGAGAGAGAGAGAGAGAGAGAGAAAGAGAGAGAGAGAGAGAATTGTTTGTCACCACTAAATATTTGCATATTTTCTAAGGATATGCGAACATTTGCAAGTACTTCCTGAATTTGCCAGAAATAGTTGATTCCTTATTTAATTTTGAATGAATCGTGAATATGTTAGAAGATTCTGTCTATTATATAAGTTAGCAGTCCCAAATTATTCGCCACTTGTGAAATAATATTGCTCTATGACAATTTAATTTTTCTTTTCTTAATCTGATATGTAATACAAATACCCCTTGAAAATCAAATATTATTGACCTGATTATATAACATTTTAAATGGTAATGATGATGACAATATGTGAGTGCCGCAAACCACGATAAGTTATCCGTTCAGCATCAAAGGCAAAGACAGCTGAACTTGAAATGAAGCGCCGAGTGTTTTAATTCTCTCTGATTGTCAATTCCGAGAATTGTTAAGATGTTTAACGATACGCCTTGTTTTGAGAATAAATTAAGGCCTGGCAGGAAAACCTTCTTTCTAAGAGAATGGAACAGAAATAGAATGCTTACGTAACGACAAAAGACATTATCAATGATGTAAAGAAATCAAGATTAAATGTATTGACAAACAGTCACTAGATTCATGAAGGAATTCACCGAGCTGGTCTGCCAAGGAAATAGCCCTTGCTTAAGACTAAACCTCTAAAATTCAGATTAGCTTATGCTAGAGCCCTCGTAGAACATGGGAGTAAATATTAGAAATCTGTTTCATTACCAGATGAAAGCAAACTAGAATTATTTGGTCACATGGACTCCCGTTATGTTTTGAAAAAAAGTGACTGAAGGTCGCAATCTAAAAAAATAACCTCTCCAAAAGTCAGCATGATGATCAGAGTATTCTGCTCTGGGGATGATTTGCTGCCTCAGAACCAGGAGAACTGCTGAGTGTATAGGGTATCATGAACAAAGAGCAGTATTTAGTTATCCCTAAAACAATATAAAATAATATAAAATAAACAAAGTGCATGAAAGTTGTCTTTCGTTCCAAAACGTCAATAAGCAGAACAGACTATACGAGTACTTACAAAATACTTAGGTGGCGGCAAAATTAGCGTATTGGAATAACACGCACAAATTCCTGACCTAATGCCCATTATAAATTAATGGGCATATTAGAATAAAAAATATACGAGAATGAAATCCGTCAAATTTGGAGAAACTAGAAGCTTTTGCCAATGGCACATGGAGGAAAATAACTATCAGTGTGTGTAGTGATATTGTAAAGAGCAATCAGAAATGATTAAGGGCAATAATTCAGAATAAAGGATACACAAAGATTGTTGAGGCAAGAGGACAAAAACTTTTTTGGTATTTTTTGCATTATTGCTTGACATTAAAATAAACATTTATTGAGAAGACTTAAAGAAAGAAAGTGCTGATGATTTAATATTTCATGATAGACATTATTTAAAGGGTACACCTATTAGACTAGCAACCCCTGTTTTTTATTTTTTTATTTTATTAAACATTGAAAATAATAACAACCGACCAAGATTGAGAAAGAAAAATTGTGTCGCCGTCACAAATCGAAAATTCATCCATTGTTTCCATGAGGGAAAAAAACAAAAAAAAAATTAAATCGAAGTGAAACTCTTCAAGTTTGTACACGGATCAGGCATGATAGAGCAAGATGTGATTTACCTATTAATGAATGCAATCTTCTCGTTCTGACTTCTGTAAATCTATCTAAATTGCCAACTGGTCACAAAAATTACCAACATTCAGTTATCAACTGGTGCAAGGAATGGGTTGTTCATTTATTTCTATGTTCTGCATTCTATTAATTGACAGATAGAACAACCGATGCCTTCGATCGTCATAGCTAATAATCTCCAGGAGATTGACTCATTGATGCCTTCTCAAACTAACCTTTTCTGCTGACATGAAGTGGAAAGTTTATATAGAATCAATTGCGAGGTCTGGTGCCTGGAATGATTGTTCACTGTGTCTCTTGCTAGACAATTTCCTAGTCTGAATCTATTTTACATATTTATAAGTCTACCACCCGTCCATGATTTGGAAATTGTTGTCACATCTAGTCGTGTGCTCCTACTATATGTTTAAAGATTCTTTAAAAAATCCAAGGACGAAACTGCAAATTCAATGGCCTAACCTGGCATCTCGGCTTCAGTCCCTTTCCCACCGCTGTAATGTAGCGCCCCTCCGAGTTTTGTATAAATTTCACGGTAATTGGTTTAATAATCTTTCTTCTATTGTACCAAGACTTTATGTATCTAAGCGCAGTACACGATTGCGTCTAGATCTCACAATTCTACAGTTAAAATGGCTAGATGTATCTGTAAGTTCTATTCTAATAGATGTTTTTTCTCGCACTTATCTCTTGTGGATGTCTCTTCTGGTTTCTTGCTTTCCAATCAAGATCTTCAGAAATTTAAATACAATTCCTTTTGTTATCATGCGTCTTCTTAATTATTGTTCTTTTACTCTTCTTGTTCCTTATTATTCTTTCTTCAAAATTCAGTAATCCCAGCGTCTTACAGGCTTTATTGCGTTGCTTGGGAAAAGTGAACAAAACAAATATACGATGCGAGTTTATAATTTTTAATTATGAATTAATTAAATGAAACAGTTGTTTTCAAATTGTATTATTTCAAAATACGAAGTAGAAAATTTTTAATTAACCTTTCATTATCTTCTAAATTTTAGTATGTCTTCCTTTCTGAAATAGGAAGAAATCAAAATAAATACGGCTTTCATATCAATAAAAAATCACATTTGAAATACTGTTTTTTTTGTCATGGCAATCATATCGTTCTGAAAAATGAGTAATAAATACGTGACTACCTTAGTCACGCCAAGTTTAAAACGTTGAGAAGATTTAAATACATTTCAACATATTTATCAAACTCTTCTACGTGTCTTTTATCATGCTAACACAACATTTCAGCCTATTTTATCTATGGATTATCTGCAAATTGCATACGTTGTGCTCGTGCGGATTACAGAATCGTATGGTTTTCATTCGCTCAACAAAGGATTTAGAGATTTCTACAAAGATAATATATGAACACAGATGATTACATCTTCTCCATTAAATATGTTCGTTCTATCTACACAAATGATTGGGAAAAATGTAGACTGGCCGATATTAAAAGATTTGTAGTATAGATGAATTTTTTAATGTGATGGTTTTGTTATAGTTTCTGATTTTCTTTTTTTCCAATGAGAGAAGGGATAAAAGCGTTTCATGGTGTCAGTATACTAAGATCGTTTTCAGTGGAAAAAGCAAAAGCATAAATAACAGGTGTTCACTTTTTGTAAAGGTTTCGTAAAATCAACTCCAAATATTACATAGTATCAAATTTTGTATCTGAATTTCTGGGATAAGGTTTTAGCATTATTCATATGCAGAGTATTGTAATTATATATGTTGTTACCTGTTACAGTGTTTCAGCCATTGTACTGTCTGGTCTTTATCAGGTACTCTGTCCATCCGGGTAATCTTGAGGCAATTTTTATCTGAATTTTTCATTTTATCTGTAGTTCACGTTCTGTACATAAGCCATATTTCGTAATGCCCGCCTAG
Source organism: Acanthosepion esculentum (assembly GCA_964036315.1). Lineage (NCBI taxonomy): Eukaryota > Metazoa > Mollusca > Cephalopoda > Sepiida > Sepiidae > Acanthosepion > Acanthosepion esculentum. Next base: position 8,623,231 of record OZ038495.1, read on the forward strand.
TTTTCACTCAATTCAAGTGCGCACTGCATAAGCAGCTAAACGAACTGACATTTAAATCGATGTGTCTGAATTAACCTCGCATATTCTACAGATTTTATATAGTTAATAATGGTTCTCATGGTGAAATTGCCGTTAATATATATCAATGATAACAGTATACTAAATCAATATTAACTGCTTATACAAAATAAAACATATTTAATTATAAGTATATGCCCGAAGTTAATATTGTATTTTTTGTATGTTATTTTATACATTGACTAGTGGTTGAGCTGGTCAAAACTTATGAGAATATAAAGTTTGTTTTCCTTTATTAGTAAAATAAATATTAGCGAAAAGCAATCATAAGGATATATATATATTTATAATCGTCTTTCGCCAAGTTTTTTCCTTTCCTAACGATTATAAAAGAGATGGACTTCCTTCCTTTCATTTTTCACTCATTTACAAAAGTTTAGTTTTTTATTCTTTGTAGTGTATTTACATATGGAATTTACATAATTAGACAAATTCAAATGATTTTAGAAATATTTTGCATTTATTTAATTTCCAATAAAATATCGATTGAAAAAAATTGCTTTAACTTAACGTCGATTCTTGGTCATAGAAATCGATTAGTATTTTTTCTCAGGCTATATTTTGTTTTCTCGCCATAATCCCTGCAACTGAATATAGAAATATGTATAGAGTTTTGGGGTAGTAAATGGAAATAATGTATTTTCCAGGAGGAATCGACTTAGGCAATTCAAGATGATTATCAATGTAAGGTATTCTTGTCAAAAATAAACACGAACATATCTATATTTCAGTGTTCTGCGTTGAAATCTCCGACAGGCACTGATACACATGCAACTTGAAGGACACACAACACACAAATATAAGCTTGCGTACGTACAGGCACATGCAAAAGGTGTACAAGTCTCGAATATTTATGCATTTTTAATGACAGTTTTATCACTTTATAAAATGATAAAGAATCTAAAAGCAAAATTCCTAAATATTTTTAAGAAAACCATCACTAGATATGACAAACTTTACAAGATAACATGAACGTACATTTGTATGGAGTTCATTTTAACGGGTGAAAACAACATGAGAATGTCAATGTTTATTGCTAACGTACATCGATTACATCAACTTGAAAACTATACAAAAACAAGTCTTAGTCACTGGAATATTTACAGCATTCGTGGAAAAGGAATTGGCTGATTGTGCTGTTAATATTTCCTCAAAGGATTTGACACAAGAAATGCCTCAGTCGATACACGTGGGTAAGCAAAGATAACAAAATAGTGGAGAACTGTGCTGAATATTTTGGTTTTCACACTTGTCAGAGGATTGCATTTTACATCCATAATTTCGATGTAAGGAGAGTATTACACCTAAGTCTCACGAAGATATCTTTCAAAACTAATTATATAATGAAAAAGGAAATTCCAAATGATCGATTCTGTACTCCTTAACTAATATAATAATTACTACTGAAAGTCAAGTTTTACTTTTGTTACTATGCCGAACATATGATAATAAATATATATCGATAGAAATCAACATATATATGTGATGTCATGGATTTTGATAGCCTACATCTTTTACAATGTGAATCTAAATTGTTTCCGAAGGAAATATTAAACATGTAAAAAAATATGGGTGATCTACTCATCAGGTTAGTTGTTTGGAAAACGAAATTTTAGGCTACCATTCTCAATAACTTTATATAGATTTTTGTTAAAGGACATTTGTAATGATTTTATTTTGATCGACAAATGGTTATTTGCGTCGCGAGACATCCAATTAGATAACATTATCCAATTGTCCATTACTTTAGCCTAACTTTAAAGGAAGTGTATCCCGTACGTGTCTTTCGGTTTTTAGAGAATTTTAGTAATTTCCAAACTTACATCTGATGTCGCATTCACAAATGATTACAAGCAATATACACCGTTACTTCTATTCATTTGGAAATTTAAATATACATAAAACTCTGTCAGTTTGCTTCTGGTTTATAAGTTCATGACCGAATTTCACTTAGCATTACAATCATCATCATCATCATCATCATCATCATCATCATCATCATCATCATCATCATCATCATCATCATCATCATCTATGAGCTGTGTCCCCGTTTCCGAGCATGTCTCTATACAACATGTTATCGTACGTACCTCGAAGTAATGTTTGTCTCTTGCTTTTTGTTCTGCCATCCATTTACAGAAACTTAAGAGATAAGTTGGTAATTGTTTAAATCTACCCTTCTCTTACGGAATATGTCTTTTACGTATAAAGGCTTCTAAAATCCCATATATTAATTTCAACATAAGTTGGTCAAATATAGACTTCTTTTACTAAATAAGTCCTTTAAGCATTAAAGCTTCTAAAATACTCTTAATAAATTTCATGATATGTTGGACATTGTTTCCATCTAGCATTCTTTTACTCAATATGTCATTTACGCATTAATGATTCTAAAATCTCCTTCTTTGATTTCACGATAAGTTGATAACTCTTTCTATATAGCCTTCTTCCTTTACTGAATATGTAATTTACACATTAAGGATTCTAAAAAGAACTTCTTAAATTTCAATATAAGTTGGTCACTGTTACCATCTAGCCTTCTTTTCTCAATAAGTCCTTTGCACATTAAAACTTCTAAAATCCCTATCAAGATAAATGCAAAGATAAATTGGTGACTGTGTCCTTCGATCCATCTTTTACTGTATATGTCATTTACGCATTAAGTCTTCTAAAATCCCTTTTTAAAATTTCATGATTATTTGTTCACTGTTTTCTATCTAGCCTACATTTACTCTATATGGCCTTTAAGCATTAGGTCTTCTAAAATCGACTTCTTAAATTACAAGATATTTTTGTCACCGTTTTCATCCAGCTTTATTTTACTGAATATTTTTTTACGTATTAAGTCTTCAAATTCCCCTTCTTAAATTTCAAAATGATTTTTCTTATTTGAAAGATGAAGGTAACCGGAATCATTCAACAGATTATTGTGTTGATATCAATATTTTTCAAATCTAATTACAGAAGCTTCTTGGGACATCGATTTCTTCACAGATACTTGATTTCATGTAAAATATCAGTTCTGATATTGATTTCCATATCATTCGGTGAATCAGCCACTTTGTTTTGCCTTAAGTTTCTAAGTCAATCTGACATCTATCTTGATGTTTGTAAACAATATTAAGGATTTGTTCACGCTATACAATAAATTACTTATGATCAATGCTTTTGAATTGCACAATCTAACTTCAACCATAGAATAATAACTTTAATATAATAGTAATATATATGTAGAACTAATATTTTTCATAAAATACAACAAATAGGACGATTTTATATATATGATTATTTAAGTGTGTGCCCGTAAAACATTCAGATGTTGAGTAAAATTCAAATATAATTCTATGATTTCTTACGATTAGAGATATTATATCAGCTTTGAGAGTTTTACATCAGCTTAATGGGCGAGCTGTCATTGACATAGGATCAATTTGTTTTCGCAATTCAAAGTGTGAATCCGTCGTTTGATGTTATGGCTTTCTTTTCAGCACTTTACCAATTATGCATAATCCAAGAAAACAAAAGGAAACATTAGTGTCAGTTTCACATATGCTTTGACAGGATATACAAATATAAATGTTGGCTATTAGCTGGCGTATCCGGTGCAAAGAAAAGCGTGAAAACAGAATAAATACGATTTGGTGGTAATCAATCCTGAATGAATTAGAGTTTTGGCTCTGTTTCCTGACATACCAGGAACATAGGTCGCATTATTCTTACAAATGTGTTAAACAATAATCGATACTGTACAGAACATAAGGAATGACATTGTCTTGTACTGTCAGCTTGCCGTTCAGCTACGAGATTATAGGTCAATGAAAAGTTCATATGTTCTTGAAAACAAATGAAAAATATACACCATACAAGTTCACTTTCTTGTCTATGGTGGCATGTGTAATTGTGCTACTGAAAGATGAGTTGATATATTTGTCTCATAGATTTTATATCCTTCGCTTGTAGGTGGTAAATCGAAAAAAAAGAGGCGCTTGCGATTTTCTTGTAGAGCCTGAATGAAACACCCTCCGGTTGTTGCATGGCGATTATTGCCAAGAAAATGCCATGTTGAACACTGATACAGATCTTTCAACTAAGATAAGTATCTGTGGTCATGACCTCAAAGTGGTAAGCCAATTTAAATATCTTGGATCAATTAATCATTGAACTGGGCTTCAAAATATGAACAATTTCAAGATATTAAAACAATGATTGCTATCGCAAATCTAAGAATATTCCCAAAGGAAATAATATCTGACTTTAATCTAATATATGATATTTCCATGCCTTGGTCTGCACAATTTTTCTTTACGACTATTGAAATTGGAAATTAGTACTTGAACTGACTTGAAGACACGCCTCAGAAATAGATCCTAGAATACCGTCTGATACATCTGCTAAGTGAATCGCATCACAAATGGATTTCTGCTAGATAGCATAAAATATGAAACAAACCAGCAGGAAGTCTTCATATCTACTTTCAATAAGAAAATTGTTAACAAGCGCACGTCATAAGAGCAACCAATGTTTAAATTGATTTCCTACAATTCCCCGAATTATGTTTTTGACGCTTATCAACCCTTTGCGGGTTATTTAAAGCATGAGAAATATTTTTACATTGGAAAAACTTTGTTGAGATAATAAGTTTTCTGATAAAACCTTGCTAATACCCATAATTGTGCGAGAATATGTGGATTGATAACTTTCCCAAGGGTAATTGCGTGTAAGTGAATATAAAGAGCCGAACAGAAAACTGAACTCAGCTCTCCGATTAACAATTTCGAGTCATTATACATTATACCAACCACATATCCAAGCGTAGAGCAACCAAATGGCGATCGATCCACGTACAAAGCATACTCGGCGTTGATAAACTTTGCCGATGATAGGGGAATCAGTGTTTCATGTGGCTTTACTGCAGCCATCCTACAAAGTACTAAGCTAGGCAAAAGAACAGGGGGTAGACAGTGCTAAAATATGCTATAGATCTCATTGAATAGAGTGGAAGATCTTTCATAAATTAGTTCGAAAGCGAGGCATAATGAGAGATCTGGTCAATTGCTCAGCGGATAGGTGACCCTACGACCAAACCCAGTCTCGAGAATGGTGATGATGTTTTATTATATTCTGCGCAGAGAACTGCTAAATGTAGTTTTAATTCAGAGAGCAGTTTTAATTGAAGCCAAGAATGTACAGAATGGTATTAGAGATTAACAGAACGTAATTAATATATATGTTATGTTTTAAAAACTGTGTACGTATACTTTTGGAGAGAGATAATATTGTAACCCTATCATTTATTATTTTCTGTATGAATTTAATTGGAAATATATATATGATCATGTTTCTGTTGTCAGTCTTTGTGCTATCATCATAATCTCATATCAGATTGGGAGATTTTAGGTTAATTGGAATGACTTCTGAAGAGGTGCATTTATACGTTGTAATACTTTGCTGCTTATGTTTTGTATTTTGTGAATATAATTTATTATTTTTTATTTATTGTGATTTGTATTAAGCGATTATTGTGATGTCTACAACACACTTTGTGACCTTTATAAATTATTTTGATTATTTTTGGCGTTATATCGTTAGTGCACGAAAAATCATTACCTATATATCCTATGAATAGTAGCCGAATTCCGGTATAAAGTCATGTAAATCCTAATTCGATATAACCTTTACTACTGTAAATAAAAAAAATAAAGATTCCCCGCAAAATAAAATGCAAATCACAAACATCAATATAAATGGTAAACTGCATTATTATCGAGACAGCATTTTTGGAAGAACATACTGGAATCAAAGATTTACCATTTCTGGTTCTTGATTGGAATAAACATCTTATTGACCATAAGAGACGAAACGAATTAGTAATGCCTGGATAGAAAATTAAAACTCTTTTGTATATCCGCTGGAAATATATCAATGTGTATGTTCGTCTGTCTGTCTTTTTCTCTTTCTCTCTGTCTATATCTCTCTCTATCTCTCATTAGGTCCTCATTTCCTCATCTTTGCTTAGATTAGCAAAATATCATAATATCCCAAGGCGTTTGATGAGGAATTTTACACGACACAACGGAATTATTTGCGGGAATAATGTGCCAATCTTCCATATCTTAATGCCATAATGTAACATGAATTCATTCAGACATGACTATGTAATTTAATTTGTAAATTGTTAACAAATGATAGGAATAGCAATTTTTTGTTTCCGTAGTTTTTATTGAAAATGCTTACTTTGATAATTTCAGAATGTATGAAACTTAACCATTTTTGGATTTTTTTCTGAAACGAATGATTTCATATTAAAGAAATCTGTTTCTGTTGTTAAGTTAATATTATTAGTAACTTCTTTTATATAATATAAACTTCAAATAGCGTCAGACTATATTCTTTTGAAATTATTTCCTTAATGACTGTTTTCCAGTATGAAATGATTTATGGATTGAAAAGTATTTTTATATAATTTAAACATGGGAAAGGTTATTAAATTTTCAGTTTTTGCCAAAGATAGAGAGAAATATCTTTATAATTTCATGACGATTGCTGTATTCGATTTTTACACATGAAAGTTTTTACATGAAAGACAGCATGTATATGTAATACTTTCGTATAATCATTTCATTTTATACAATGATAAAAATTGGGTAAAAACACTGAATCCTTTAAACATTACACTGAACATGTATTTTATGCTTATCTTCGCTTAAATCTTATATAGAAATCACAGTCTATGCTGGTGTGTTTATCCATGTGTGTGTGTGGCTAAGCAACTCCTCTGCTTCAACTAATCCGATTTAATTGATTTATAGCTCTCTCAACAGCGCAAGAAATGTTACACGCAGGGTACGTTTTTCGTTTAGCTCAGATTTAGGGTTGCCAGATTATGCGGTGTTAAAAAATGGATGTGTTTTTCTTCAGTACATATATATATATATATATATATATATATATATATATATATATATATATATATATATATATATATATATATATATATATATATATATATATACATACATATATATATATATATATATATATATACATACATATATATATACATACATACATATATATATATATATATATATATATATATATATATATATATATATATATATATATATCATACTAGACATTATCGTTGCTTTCATGTTTCAAGGGGATTAACTCTTATGTTACTTTCATAGCCGTAATTAACTGTACTTCATTAGTGCGGTTTTATTCAATGATTATTTTCATATGAAAAATAGGTCAGTTTAGGAAAATCGTCTTATATAATGCAGAAAAGTCTTTCAGATTTGCATTTTACTTGTCCTTCAACAAGTTGGCATCTATTTGTAAAACTTTCCTCAATTATAACAAGCTAATGTTTGAATGAAATGTTCATTTAAAATTTTTGTTTCAAAGATTTCTTACTTTGCGAAGCGATAGCGAACCAGCGAAGCCTGTAGGATAATATGAAGTATAATTTGTATAATTTCTTTAGTGATGGAATTTTAATGTTTCTGATTATGCTAATAATTTGGCAATAAATTTCAGAATGAAATATACTTACCTAAGCGTAATTTTGCGTTTTTGTTTAAGTTCTTGCTTCTCTACTATTTTCAAAATATGCTATTATTATAAACTTTATATCAATTTATTGTAAACCAATTTATTTGCTTTAATTAATTCTTCAATCTTGGAGGATAAAAGATTTTCCATTTTACTTCTTCTCATACATATGATGAGGTCATTTATATGTGCGACAAAATGATTCGCTTTCTCTCTATCTTTTACAATGAATACATCACAAGTTTTTGTATCTCGTACAACATATACACTACAATGAAAACTTTTTTCCTATCATTCTTATAATATATTTATTTATTTTCCAATCAAACAATGAAACATAGTCGTTCGTGGACAGAAGTAAAAGTTTTTTCTTACTGCTTAGACACGCGAAAAAGAACAAAATAATACCATTTCATGTTATTGAAACATAAAAAAGTCAAGTAATCGAAACAAATAATGAACGAACTAATAGACATAACATGAACTCATTTCTTTTTTCCGTTTCATCCGAGATTTTGTGCAAAGAAGACAAAAGAGTGATAATTAGCTGTCATAACAGTAAAACGGAAAGAATGAAGTTCAATATTTTTTTTTATAAATGCCATACTTTAAACATGATATACTACTGATACTTTCAGTTTTTGTCGTAGGTAAATCCGATGTGTCTATAGCATTGAAATGTAAAAATATACTAAAATTGGATTAAATATGTGATATATTCACAGTAAGAAAGAATGATATCAAATATCCATCGAACTGAATCCAGTATTCAGTTATTCCGATATTTTTATACCTGGTTGTTACATATTAAAAAACGTGGGGATGTACAAACTAAATTCACATACTAAGTAACAAATCAAAACAACGTTGGCCTGAAGAAATTTAACTGTAGTTCCAAAAAGTAAATACAGATCTCAAATAACTTGTATATTCTACGTCAACTGAATAGCGTTATCTAACGTTATCTTTAACATAGCGTGGCAAATTTTAATTCAGATATTTGCGTCATTGCGTGGGGATACCTATTCAGGGATGTACGTGAACTACACCTAATTGAGTTTGATGTTATAATTTTTGTTACAATGTAATTAATAATGTCTATAAAACGATCTGCATATATTCAATCAAATAGAATTGAAATCTACTGCGAACGAAGATCAATGGTGTACGTGGAGTTTAAACGCTAGTTTTTTATTCAGTTTTTATTCACCTCTGAAAGAAGATTAATTACATTTTGTGTTAAAACAAACACTACCAAGAAACATGAGTATTATCTGAGATGCAAACAAACGGAAAAAAATATGCCTATAGAAAATCTTACAAGGCAGATACCAATCCCATAAATCGACCCTGGGTACGCGACATGGTCACACCAACCGATACACAGTTACAATCATTAGGCACAACACCTCGATATTCATCACTATCCCCAGCCTCTTACTCATCGTATGGACAGGCTTGAATTGAATGGCCGAAGATTGTAGAAACATGAACATTGGATGAGGAGGCATTGTACCATCAAGATGCTTCGACTGAACTTTCAAATACCTGATGAAAATTCATGAATGTTCTTAAATTTGCAAGCCTTACTTAATCAATGGCATCCTCAGAACTGTGTACACCCACACGAACAGCATAATAAATCGTACATTACCTTGATAAACTCCCTCAGGTCGTTAAGTGTCGAGAGGATTCTGTTTTATTATCTATTAATTAATTTATTTATTTGTTTATTCAAATGGCTATTTCTTATACAAACGTGTTGGACTGGATTACAATTTGTTTTTTTGACGACTTCACAAAGGGTTTTTCTATTTAATGATTGGGTTAAGCTTTTAAGACTTTTATTAAACTATGGAATTTATTTGTTTATCTGTTTTTTATGTTAATTACTTAATGCGAAAATTTGTTGATGTCGGCAAAAAACCGTAAACTCCTGCCTATGATTTAATAACTTTTCATTATTTAGAATCTTAATGATGTGTAGTTTTTCATGTAGGCATAAAGGGCATGGGTCATCCCAGGTTTTACAAGTTCTTGTTGTATTTATTATTTTCCATTTTCCATTTGGTGTTTTATTCGTTTCTTTTAAATGCCAGATATATTGGGATAGAGATGTCTGATTTCTATTTTGGATATTGTTGAAGAATGTCTTGTATTGTCTCCATCTTATTTTAAATTTATTCGTCTTGACCCAATGTATATCCTGTCAGTGTTAGGACTCTCAATGGATGAGATAGTGCATTGGTATACCACGGATTTTGTGAGGGATTTATTTTCTAACGGGCAGTCTTTAGGGTTTCTACAATCAAATAATTTGTCATTATTTTTGTCTAATTGAAGTTTAGGAGTTTTATTGATACTGTTTTGGCATGCGTGCTTTTCCAGGATTTTATTATTATGTTTTGTTATTATTCTTTCTAGATTTTCAGTGCAGCTGTAACTTAATTTTAAGGTGTTTTATTAAAGATCTCGCTAAGTTTGCTATTAGTGGGAAAGTGTTTTTCAATTAAAGCTAGGAACTTATGCTGAAGTTTTGTACTGACCATTTGAAAGGAGGGGTATACTATATGATCTTCCTTTTCCTGTTTTTCTTACTATTGGTACGATTGTTTCTATAGCTTATGTCAGCGCTTTTGTATCCGCTATTTTTCAGGGCTGTGTTATAAAAATTACTGTGTTGCCGGAGTATTTCCTTAGTTGCGGAGTTCATGCTTATTCTTTTTTCTATTGATGTGGGTATATGCTTAATTATAGATAGAGGGTGGTTTGACTTAGAGTGTACATACAAGGGGTTGGTGTTATGTTTTCTGTAGGGTGTGAAATTGAATGAAATGGGAAGATTGAAAACGCGGAGGATTGAAGAAAGGTCAAAAAAAGAAGAGTGTTCAAGTAGAGAAAAGAAGGTGATTAAGGTTGCACTTAAATGTTTGAAAACTTTAGTTAGAGATGCAAATGATTAGACGGGATTTACACAGGCGGAACGTGAAAGAAAAAGAAATCTGAATAGAAGCGAGAATAAGTAAAATCAACTTACAATGATGGATCAATTGTTACTAGGTGAATTTAGCTCTGACATTTTCATAGGGTAATTTCTGTTTTCTTTGTTTAATTGTCACAAGTGAAATAAGCTCAATGGTTAGCAAATAGATTATGCAGTAAATAATATCTCTAAAACTTAACCCTTTTTACTTAAGAAATTTACCGATATATTTACTTTTCTTAGTAATTTATAGCTACATTTAAGTAGAAAATATAAGTTTTGAAAAAGAAAATTACCAAGCTACTTTCAAACTCCACTGTGAGCTTTAGCCTTCGTAAGCAATATCCCTGATACATGTGAAGTATAGTGATTATTTTTATGTATAGTTTTTAAATGACTCAATAATATTTGGAAATATGTGAATATATTCAAGCTAGTTATATTTTAAATTTTCTCAAAGAGATCGGATGATCATATATATTCAGATTTCTTTCTCAATATCAGTCGTTTCGTATATATTTCAAAGGCTAAACATATTAAAAAACGAAACAAATTTTAAAATGAAGAGTTAAAAATAAACTTTATACAATAGAAATGTAAAGCAGGAAATACGGCATTTCTTTGTCGATAAAATATGAGAAAAACTTTTCAAAACGTTACCAAAATGTATTTTTAAGTTATGCGAATAAGGATTACTATACATGAAACGTATTAAAATTGCCTCTTAAAAATTGGGAAGAAAATGAAAGATGGGAAAACAATTTTCTTTTTCTGCTTACGTTTGCATATATTTGAATCTCATGAAAGATATTGAATAGTTGTCATAGTTCTGCAGAAGGGGAGATCATCAAAGCACTGAAAATGGGTTGATCTCTTTTAATGAAAAGTGAGGGAAAAAAAAGAACACAATGAATAATCCAGTGTGAAAGCAATCAAAGAAAAACCTAACGCTTTCTCGCTTGGATATGTAAATGTGCAAAACAAGATTACACAATCCAGCATTAATGTTTTTTTTTTCTTTGAAAGACGTTGCCATGTATTTTTCTAATATCGTTTTTCACTAAAAATGCATCGTAGTGATTATAATATAATGGCAAGAATGTAATAGGCCACACATATTGAAACGAATTTCAACATCAATATGAGAGACCCTTATATTATGCGTACGTGTTATATCAGTAAATCATAACATACAATTTTAATTAATACGAAGTTGTAAATTTGAGAATTACTCTAATTTTTTTTCGAAATCTGGCTCTATATTTTGCATGTGATAAACGAAATATATCGGTTGCGTCAATATATATATATATATATATATATATATATATATATATATATATATATATATATACACCATCTCCATATACAGATTTACCTATACTCTCTCTTACTCTATTTAGCAGGTTTAAACATTTTAATGCAGTTTGTATTTGTTCTAAAGAACTATGACTCTATTAGAGGGAAAATATTTGGATTTTATTTGCCAAGGTGAATTAACTAAAACTGAGATTCTACCGCCATTCAGGATATAGAAGGTCAGTTCGAAATTCCAACTTATATCACTTGAAGAAAGCCGGAGCGAACAACTGTCGAAACTACGTGAATAATGCAGTAAACATGACAACAATTGTCCGAACAAAGTAAATAATGTACACATTTTATTTTTCTTTAGATTTAATTGTTCGTGCAAAAGTATCTCAATATAATCGTGTGTCTATTAAATACATTCTGGAGCTTCACGAGATTTGATATATTTTTTTAATTATACGTGAAAACCAAAATCCGATATTTATAGCTTTTTTTATATGTGGATTAAAACCTATGCTCTATTTCGTCTGCTCATATTGATATTTTTTCCTTTAAATGTCCCCCCCCCCATAATGCAGTTTGCTCGACTGAAAACAACTACTTTACTGCAATTCACGGACAGACGCTCACATATAGATTTCGGAATCGGATAAAAAATAACCAGTGATGTAAGGTAGATTGTTTGTTTATTTGTTTTTTTTAGAAAATCAAATCTCATTTTTTTACGTCTAACTATATCGATAAGAGACTCATTCTTTCGTGGAATTCACTTAATTCATATTCTGATTACTTGAGAGATATGAGTTATATCCCTAGTTCTATTAATGCTGAAAATTAATATATTCTGCCTAACTGAATAATTGGTTGATTATATATACTGTTTAACAACACTTTCCTTTTTATTTAAAGCGAAAATATATTTGAAATGTATGAAGCTAATTCATTTATTCGTATCAATACCTGATTTCGAGAAGTCGAAATACCAAAGAGGAAACACCACTGGAATCATTGCCAAGAAAATATTTATAGAATAAGCAAAAGGAAGCTATATCGGGAATGTGACTGAAACAGATATTTACTGGGATGGGTGACGTAGGCCATCCGACTCGACACGAGATAACTGTTAAAGTCTTTGTCATGTCTAAAACAAGAATTAATAGTGCTAACGAAATTTTAGATAGCACATGCCGACAGTTTTGTTTTAAATTTTGCATGCGATGTATTAGCTAATGTCTTACATTTCTAGTGTGTTGAATCCAAACTCCGCATCAATTTCTAACCATTATGTTCAGTATTCCCGCACGAGTGAATCATATCGTAGGAAAGAAATGGTGATGGATTTGTAAGATTTAAGAAAAGTGTAAATGATTATTTGAAGTTTAAAATCGATCTTAGGTAAAATTAAAATATAGCCTCTCTGAATAAAAATAAATATAATATATTATCTGACTAGATGTGAGTATATGGCCGTCATGGAACGAACGTATTTGCATTTCGTTAATGTCTTAAGATATGTGTCTTATTTTCAGTTCCAGTTGTCATAATTATTTCTGCACTCTTCGTGATAGCGTCCATCCTTAATTTGAATATCTTGAATCTTCATCTTGCTAATCACTAACATCACGGAAATCAAATTGTCATTCATTTGGACTATGTAGAATGATCATATCTAATGTATCAATATATTTCACTTTCATAATTTATAAGAATACACTATCATTATCTTCATGCTTTATATATTTCCAATTTTCTATATGTAAGGAGTCAAATTTCAAGGATTTGAAAAATGCTTTCTTCTACTATATATATATATATATATATATATATATATATATATATATATATATATCTTGCTTTGGATGAAAGGGATTTTTTCTGCTCCGCCTAATTAACGCACTTAATAGAGCACTCTAGTAGGCGGTAATGTTTATACCTCGTATATATTACGTTAGAAATTCACTTTCTTCGTTGCGTGTGCTAATAGCATAATGGTGAGACGCTACGGCTTATTTCAAATCGGTCGGCTTTCGATACCCTGCTTGAAGAAATCGCTTGCATATTCACACTGATGAGCATTGATACTATCTATGCCTATATGTCTGTAGGCGATTCTCTGTCTACATATATATATATATATATATATATATATATATATATATATATATATATATATATATATATATATATATGTATGTATGTATGTATGTATACACGCCATAGTAAACAAACAGTAAAATGTTTGTTCAGATCATATGCATTAAAAAGTGCTCAATATCAATTTGGACGTCCAGAGCTGATTAATATTTTAAAAAAGATATACAACCGCGGTTTCGACCATTAAGTTCTCTTCTTGTAGTTTATTCACCGAATCAATCAAATGGAGGACAACAATTATTCGGACTATTGTCGTCATCTTTGTCGCCATATTTATTACAACGTCCTCGAGGACACATGGCACATTGGATAAAGGCTTTAGTTAGATCCAGTGACAGGACCCAAAGTGTGTGAGTTCTATACCCGGTTAAGGCAGTGGAGAACTTTCAGAGGAAATTAACAGGAGATAACTGATAACTGACATCCATTAAACATGCCACCTGGAACTAGAACAGTTTAACCAAGTGAGCGAAATAAAGGGTACAGTTCGATATTCCAACCACCTGAAGAAGGCCGGAGAGTACAACTGCCGAAACCTTGTAATAAATATGGCGACAAAGATGAGTACTATAGTCCGAATAATGTAAATAATGTAAATAATAGCTCATCTCAGAAATATAGACAGTTACTGGAGTATAACAACTTAAATACTTTCGTTCGAAACAGGAAGTAGTAGTAGTATATATACATATATACATATATATATATATATATATATATATATATATATATATATATATATATATATATATATATACTACTTCTGGTTTCGAACGAACGTACTTATATATGTGTGAGTTCTGAAGCATAAAATGAATATTTGATAATTTGCATAAGCTACATCCCTGATATTCATCACTTTAACCATAAATATAGTTTACGTTAAATCTATATTATTATTATCACATATGTATGTGTGTGTGTCTGTCTCTCTATATGTATGTTCTGTATGTTTGTGTGGCTAAATTCGAATGTGAACTCCTGATAAGATGCATATTTTTGTAATTTAATTGTTATTTTACGCTTATCAAGCCTTTTGTATGTTATTTAAAACTGTAACACATTCTGAATTGTACGAACAATGCACTTTTGGCAAGTGAATATTGCATTACCATGTTTTATTTTATTTCTTAACAGGTATACATTACACCGTACATAAAGATACACAATTAAATATTCATAATGATATGTGTAAAATATTTCTGAAATAAATATATATTACTTAAAATGATTCATATTTATTGTATATATTTTTATTGATTATTTTTATATAGAGTGAAGGTAATTGTGCTTACCATTTTTATTTTTCTATTATAATAAGAGAGACAATCACATAATTAAAATTAACCGCAAACATATCGTTTTTATCTATGTGATAAATTATAAAATTATTTCTAAAAAAATCTGCGGTCTATTTTCCATCATTAACCGTAACAAAACATATTCATATTTTTTTTAAATATTTTTCACTTATAATTCCAAATAAATATTTTCATTCGCGAATTAAGAGAAAGGTTTAATTTTTTTTTCTCTTTTTTAAATGCAGGTTTTTTTTTTCCCTACACCGATTGCTATCCAAGACTGGAAAACTCAGTCAGCCAGATAATACACTTGGGAACACGCAGTATGTTATAACATACATTTCATTATTTAAGGTCTTGTTTCTATGGAAAAATAGTGAGGTCCGGATTTAATACTCGCTAGTAATATCAACACTAGTAGCCATGCTATCTATTATCTTGTGTGAAGTTAGTTATTTGATTTTAAGAAATATCAACATTTGGGTCATTTATTGACAAAAGATTGTATTGTGCACCTAGTTATTACACAGCAATAATGGTTAATCAAACTAGCCACTTCAAACATTACGCCACTATGAGTTGCATAGCCAATCTCAGTTTGAAAAATAAACATGCAAACGCCGCGGCAAGTCAAAAAAAAGCTCAGAATCCCAACTAAATTTCTCGTACTGATAACTGCTCTTTTCCCTTGAATATGTTTAATTTTATCTTCGAATTATCCTTTTAGTTTTCAAGCCATTTTTCATATTATTTTTGAGAATACCGGTAATTTAATTTTGTAATAAAAAAATAGTCTTTTAGTAGATGTTATTTAAACCTGGCTGCATGAATTAATGCAAAAGATTTAAACTCGAGCGATATGCTTCATATTTCTGTGCAACGACTTTTTCTCCAGTCAAATACATCCAACTCGTATCCATTTAGATATCCATCCTTGTTTATCTCATAGTCTTTAACGTAAGTCTATCATGGCTGTCGGCCTTAAAACCGAATTTGCCTATGGCGAAAGAAACTTTAAAAAAATAACAACGTTTTGATTTTTTGATATTAGCTCAAAATTTGCGCATATTCCATTTCGAGAAGGTCAAAGAACATTGGTTAGTGTAGGAATGGTTCGTCTTCTCGTTGGCAATAAGAGGATTTTCGATCACAGAAAAAGTCATTGCGTGATGTGATATAGGAGACAATCATGACTAAGATTGATGGACCGAAGCTAAATAAGAATAGATGGCTAATGTCTGTCGAGGTGACGCTTTAACTTTGTGAATTGACTTTCTTTCATTTTCAGTAGTCAGTAACTTCGACTCGATCCAAATCTGCGACAAGCAGAAAATTCGTTTAAAAAACATTTCATGTATATCGTCTTGAAGAACAGTTATTATTTTTTAATACATTTAAAAATATTACTCTCAAGATTGTAATTTCAATATTTTGACATAAACTGACAAAATCATTCATTTTTTTTTCTAACACAGAATATTTATAGTTATTTAATTTGTGCTTGATTTGAAGAGACAGATTTGGACGATGCTCATGAATAGATTAATAAAAATGATATATGCAAAAACCTATTGGCTGTATTTGTGAAGAGATATCAATCTTCCCACTGGAAATGATTACAAGCAAAATATATATTTTGATATCCTTTAACACTTGATAATTAAATCGAGTCCAGAAATTATATCATGTATAATTACTGGGTGGTATGAGTTCAACAATCGGACACAAATATATTTCCATTAATGATGTGTATAGCATATTCGAATCACTTTCAATCAATTCGAGAAAAGAAGCACAAACCTAAACTGTGAAGTGACAAATAAAACGATAAAACTCCATATTTGCTTGCGCCTCATTTGACCTACTGTTTCCAATCAGTTGAGAAGATGAATTTTCTACTGCCACGTATCGATTATGCAACAAACCATTTAAAAGTAACTACATCTTCAGACTACCTATTTCTCGCTCAACAATCGGAGAATTATGAGTCGAACCGTTCTAGACAAACAAAAAATTGTAATTATATATCCTTTTCTGGTAAGACAACCCGATTACTTCCCTGTTTTATGATTTGTATAAATAAGTCACGCCGTCTTAACCAAAACGGCAAGATTCTTCAGTCTTCTACTAACAATTCCCTTTTGCGTTTCCCTCTCCTGATGTAAGTGCAACAACGGCCAAACTCTGTATTTACGCAGTGTTCTTAATATTCGGGGTTCTAGCTCAGATTTATACAGATCTCTGGTCCGCTATAGTCTGACCAAATAGGATTCCTATTGATACAACGAGTTACCGTAAGCCGGACTACCCATACAATATCAAGGGAATGGACAGTTCTAGAGAATCAATGGCATAATATGAAAGACCGTACAGTTACCACTTGATAACCAAAACTTCCAATGAGACACTGGGAAGACGTAATAACCGAGGTTCTATGCGCTATGAGAATACTATTGCGTACAAGAACTAATATAGAAAAGGTTTTTAAAACTTCCAAGGGGAAGTTCGGCTAGGGTCTCCATCATTTTCTGGCTCTCAAAATCACGTACTGTTTTACATACAAACCATGTAATATTCTCCTGTGAGTAATGTGGAACTGCTCGAAGCGAGCCCACTCTATGCGCGCTTCCAGCTCCACGGCAGTTTAAAAATCGAACGTTTCCCACAGAAAGTTAGCCACTGCCGGCGAGCTATCAAACCAGAGTTTGGAGAAGCATTTCCCGGAAGCAGTTTTTCTCCCTCTTGACAGTAACAACGATACAATGTCATTGGATTCTTCTGTGGAACAAGGCGCCGATAGTGATATTTCAGAGTTTGACAGGAGAATAGATCCCTCAAAACGAGAACATATCACAGTCTAATGCACAAAATACAAATATTAAATAATACTAATGAAACAATCTCCTTAAACGGAGTTGCCTATTAGCTCAACAGCAGTATAAAATATACAGATATATTTATATATTAGTACAAATAACTTTTTCATCTTGTAGCAAAATATAGCAAAACACTAGATGCGATAATATCAAGAATGTTCTAGCAACACAGATGGTACAACGAAGAGAAATATTATCAGATCTTCATCGTAGCGGCAGGATGTAAGAACATAAGCATATTTAATAACTTTGTATATATGTAATGTTACAAGGACGAGGATGATGAGATACAGTCGGCATTTTCAATAAGTGTATTACTAACAAATAGGTATAATTGTGTTATACAATATCGACCTGACTACATTGTGGATCCAATCATATTAGCTACATCTAAATAAGCAAATCCTCATCTTGTTTAATGAACCCTTGAAATTTAATCATATCTTCACCCTCGAAAATTGCTTCTAAAATTGAATATAGCGAACATCACAAGAATCAGGAAACTGTTCGAAGAACGACAAAGTATTAATGAAAATGATAATTCTTTTATAGCATTGCATGTTTCAAGGAATTACAATAATTATATTATGAATGACTTTACGAAGCTTATATTTATCCTAAATAATAATTTTCTTTTATATGGCGTATTCAATCAAGTAGTCATGATCCACCACAACTTCTGAAAAGTAATCGCTTGCCCATTAATATTCCCTCAGTCTACGTGTTGATGTCTATAATACAAAATACTAATGATCTCAACTTCAATAAGTTAAGAGGATGTCGACTTTTCCACATCGTCTCTTGCGTTCCGGAAATGACATATGTTTCTTCCTGTTTCTAATGAAAAAGATTCCTATCGTTCCGACCTTTCTAAAACTAACCACATTGGTCATATGTCAGTCCTTAGTATTCTCCTTATACTATGTTGAACTACATATCTGTTGCTTCAAGTCTCATCTTAATATCTGTGGAAAGTAACCTGCTTTTACTGACATATATGGAGACAGTTTTTACGTAGCATTAATTTCATTTTTATTGTCGAAATATTTCTGCCACTTTTTATATTCCGAAGTCATTTTCGCTATTCCAATGCGCCACTGAATCTCCATCTCATATTTTCAGTATTGTGCTAAAACATTTCCTATACATCAAATTCTCTGTTTTCACTTGATTAAAATGTATTCAATTCGTAGTTCCTCTTCCTAACCACCACGTATAATGTCGTCATAGGATTTAAACTTTTTACTATACTTCTCACTTTCATTTACACGCGTGTCTAGGAGGTCGTAGGGTTTTTTTCCGCCTCTGCATTCAGAACAGTGTCAGGTAGGTTCCTTCTATTGTAATTATGTCCTTCAATAATAAATCAAGAAAATCCTCGGGATTTTTTCTGCATCAGCATTCAATACAGTGACATGTTCATCCTTTCTGTTTTTAATAAATCACACTAGAAAATTTATATCGCTTCCCACAGACACGCCTTTTATTATGAATCTTTTTTTATTTAAGGAAAGGTTTCTTGCAACGAAATCTATTGGCGGACTCATGTTATACTTGTGAACATGCTTCCTTATATATTTTGAGAGAGTGAATTCATATTTGTAATTCAAATTTACTAAGAACTCTGGTATACTGTTCTTTTTTGGGTGAATATAGCATACGATATAAACTAATCTGTCAGTGTACTTTTTCACTTCAGGACGATGCCGGGCATGGCTCTTCACAACTTCCTGTCCTTTGTAGCTCTTAGTCATATTTATATTTTGGTATCTCTTCTCATCTTCGTTCGGGTAAGCATTTACAGGAGATTGTTAAGTTGGTTATTCGCTGATTCTTCTGCACCCTCTTAACTTCAATATGTCCTTTGAGATTCAAAATTTATAGGCTCACTTTCACCATTATGTGCCCGAGAATTCCTTTTGTCTCTTTATGATTCTAAGTATAAATGTCCCTGTTGCTTCCATTTTCCTTAAACTTTCGTCGCTTCTGACCTGTTCAGTCCATGTCTAGAACCATTTTTTTATTGCCTAAAGAGTTTTTTTTCATCCAGCATAGACTCGTATATTGGACGACCGATGTTATATAAATGCAGCGCAATCTATCTTTTAACATAATTTCAATGTTAGTTGATATTTTTCTTAACATTTGAATGGTAACTATTGCAATTCCAATGCACCCTCAGATGTTGGTGTCCCAATTTCCATATCCTCGTCTAAAACCTACTAGATATGTAAAACTTTGTAGTTAGTTGATGTTGTGGTTTCCAGTTAAATGTTCGTATCTTCGGTGTCTTTTAATGAAAATCTCAAAATCTTATAATTTCCTAGATCCAAAATCCAAAAAGTTTAAAATGGAATGTACGCGTTGTAGGAACGCTAAACTGAAATTTTCTCCGTGTTTATTATTTCCATTGGTCATTAAGATAAGAGGAAATAAAAGCCAATGAACGAAATATATTACTAGAACGGCGAGTTAGAAAATTTCATGATGATTTGAATTATACTTTTTTCTGGATCAGATTCCAGTATATCTTGAATCAATTCAGTGAGGGAACAAATCCTTTACAAATTATGACTGACTTCTAGTTTTAAAATCATTCGAAAAAACGAACGTTGAGAAATGGGTATATTTGAGAAATAAAGAACATATATTAATCGACTTAACAAAAATGGCATGAAGGCTGCGATAATTCTTTAACATTTCTTTCATTCTTCCAGGGTGTATCAGAACGTTGTCTATCCAACACTAGTAGCATATATTGGATTTATTTTTCGACTAAGTAATGATAAGGGCTTTAAGAAAGTCATATGAAACGACCCTAGAGTTCCATTAAGCAGGAGATCAGGATATTCATTTCAAAAGTTTATGTCCTTCATGATATAATTTAAAAAAAAATAATCAGTCTTTGTGTCATCACATTCATATTCACCTTAATCATTGCGCTTCCTTTACTTTAATATTTCTCATCGGTATAATTCGTCAATCTTACCGAAATTCAGTATCAACCAGACAATTGAATGCAAAGTACAATGTCAAGCAATGCCTTCCGTTCATAAGGTATGAGCATCACAATCTTTCCCATATTCTATGATATTTCGTCATTGACGAAATACATATTTTTTGACAGTTTGGGAGCCTGGTCAAGTAAATACATTGTTACGAATGCTTATGTTCGAGACAGGGATCTTCTCTTTATGTTCAAGTTTGGCACAACACAAACCTATCCGAACATACCTCTAGTTTCATATTATGTAGTTCTATTTTGTTGGAGAGCAGTGTAAAATACGTTGTCTGAATTTAAACAGATTATGTATGCAAGAAAAACAAATATAAAAATGTCAAATCTAAAGAAATCAAGTGAATACAATCCCCAAAAATATTTATCACGAAATTACGAAAAACATCCATATCATTATTCTGTTATAGGCAGAGAAAACTTAGAGTGGAATGCCGTTAAACAATAATAACATTTGCTTTAAATTATTTGTAATGTATATTAATATTTTTTTTTAAATTCACACTACATATGTAATACACAAGGAAAGGTATTCTTTTATGTGTCATCATATTTACGAAGCATTATTAATCACATGGCAGCCATAACCAAGGTAATATTATTAACAACAAAAGATTCGGAGATGACACAGCCCTGATAGCAGACACAGAAGATTACAAAATCTACTACAGAAATTAGCGACTAAGAGTGAGAAAAAAGAACTAAGACAAAACTACGAGACAGAGTGCATGGTTGTCAGAGTATGAGCCCGAAATGCGATTTGATGGTCGGGAACACTTGAATGAATCAAGCAGACGGGGAAGTTTAAATATCTAGGAAGTGTTTTGGCAGAGGACTGTACGTGCAATAATGAGATCCGTAGACGCATTGAGATAGCCAAGAACACATTGCTAAAGCTGGGCAGAGTACTGCGAGACAGGAGGATTTCTTGATAACAAAATAAAAGATACTGCGCTGATACGTGACATCAAATCCTTCTTTATGGCAGGGAATGTTGGACGATTTCCTCAAAGATGAAGAAGAAACTCGAGGCGACTGAGATGTGCTTCTACAGAAGGATGCTAAGGATATCACGGTTCGAGCCTGTGAACAACGATGAAGTCTTAGAGTGGTTGCAAACAAGGAGGAGTAATGTAGATAATATTAGGAAGAGAGAGCTTCAGATTCTGCCACGCATAATCAGGAAGGAGGACCTGGAGAATCTGATACTCATGGGTCGAATCGAGGGAAAGAAGGACAAGGGAAAACGACACGTGATATAACTGGTGGACATAAGCAAGTGGATGACAGAACGTGGTCTCGGGTAGGAAGCAGAAGGAATTCACTTGTTGATAGCTGCAAGGAATAGAAGGTGGTGGAGAGCCATGATCGCCTATGTCCTGAAAGGATATGACACATAAAAAAAGATTCAACCTGTACCTGGTTGAGGCGGACTACAAATGCATTCACGGTATTCCCTAGGGCGCTTAAGTGAATATTATAAAGCCTACTTGATTCCGAAGCAGGGTCACTGATCGGAATGAGAAGCCGGAGATATTTCTCATTCCTAAAGTGTTTTCCATTCAACGCTGAAATACTGGATTTTATTAGTATGCTAGACTACCCGTGACCCGTTGGGTCAGTGATGGTTCACGTCATAGAACAATGAAGTTGATGCCAACATTTTAAAAAAAAATATCTGTTTGAACAAATTTGAAATAAAAATACTTACTCTATAAACAACTCGTATTTTATATCATATTCAATTGAAAATATTTTTTTTAAATACGGCAAAAAATATTTTTCAAAATTATTTCAAATATTGTTTGTTTAAAGAAAGCTGAAATATAAATAAGCACGCACGCAATCACGGGGATGTGGAAAGAGAAAGAGGTGGAAAACAGCGAGAGAAGAGAGAGAAGTGGAAAGAGAGAGAGGTGAAAATAGACACAGGTAGAAAGAGAGGGATAGCAAAAAACTTAGATCATTATGCGCCCGACAGCCGGTATACACATGATTCACAGACATTTAGTAATATAAATATATAGATATTAGCGACCATTATTAATTAACAAGGAAAAAAGCGGCTGGCGCCTCCCGCCTAATAAACCTGAGATAATCACGTGTAGTCCCAGTACCAATCTGTGACATTATTTATTATATTTTATCTTAATAGTTTTTTTTGTTTTTTGATAAACAGCGAAAGCATATATAATACGGCCTAAATGTCGCTCGAACATTTAAAATAACTTGTATCTCCAAAGCGGCAAATGGAGGACATTTCCATGACGTAATCTTTAATAATTAGACAAACAGATTTTCTATGTCCTGTTAGTATCAAATTCCGCGAGCCATTATTCCCATTTGAGAGCCATCAATTTCAAATGACTCCTTTAATTCAAGTTTACGTGCCATTACTGTCGCTATTTTAAATTTTACAAGCATGACCCGTCCATATTAATTGGAGCATTCTTCTTCATGCGCACATATCTGTTACCTCAACGGATTCTTCAACTATGAAGAAATTGTTCACAGCTATATAGCAAAACGCTAGGTGCGGAACACTACAGTATTCTTTGAATTGATTGTCGAGAATTTTGCATGTTTCAAAATTAGTTGTTGCGTTTTTGGAAGGCATCATTTCCTAGTCAATCAAGATTTATGATTTCAGTTTCACATTTTGCGTCATCTTTTAAAACCCTTCTCAGTTCATTAAAGTCATGCGCTACTGCTCATGCTGACAATCATACATATTTTTTTCTTTATTCAACTGAGGCTTACCTCTTTACTCTTTCGTTCTTTTGCTACTCGCCACAATGACATATGTTAACCAAACACTGTTTCTGCGTATTTACTTAAGTCATTTTAAGCGCATATAGCTGCTTTCCTCCTAGATATACTCCTTGTGCATTATTCTGATGTATACCATATAAATGATGTTTACCTAGCAGTTCAAGTAAATCTTTGCGTCTTACTTTCTCAAAATTATTTTTTATAATATATCTTTGAAACATAGGTATAGCTGATTGTCCGATGGCGCTCGCATTCATTTGCTTTTGGCATCATAAGCAGCTTATGATAATGAATCTACAAAGGTCTTCATATATTTCGCGCTTATATAGCATATCTTATTTCCTTAATTTTGTCAAAAACGAAATCAACTAAGGCCGGTAGCGCCTCTTATTACAATCTCATGTGGCCCAGACACATTACTCCTTTTCATTTTATTCAATGACACCAAATGAGAAAACATGTAAAATTAATTACACGTCCTTCCACATGTGGAGATATTGTAGGTTAAGCTTTTATCAGTAAAGAATGATTTTATTGTATCATTATATAGATAGGATTTTGGTTTAAATTTAATTTACGGAATTCTATTTTCTGTGTGCATGAATGGACGTGGTTTTCCTTACTATCCTCCCATGGATATATTTTACTGTGTAAAACTGCATTCCTGAATTTTATTAAACTCTGTATAGTCAATATGCTTGTCTGTGTTTCCTACATGGCTTATTATATCCTTGTGTCTTCATGATACCAGGTGTTTCATATTATTTTATATTTTGTTATTTACCATTGTTTACGAGTCTGTTAATTGTGGATGGACTATTTCCGGCATAGATATTGACCATATATGGTTGCAATAATTTTGTTTTGGTATAATCCGACTCCTTTAAAGATAAACCCATGTTTGCAGAAAATTCAGCAATGATCTGATATATGGCTTCCTCGTACGTTCTGGTGTGTATTTAAGATCTAGTATATTGTCAGTGGATTGCGTCATATTGATAGTACAACACTTAATTGTGATTGGAGGATCCTTAGAATCTGCTTGCTGATGAAGAAACGATAATGTGTTCTTTATTGATGTACTAAAGACTATAAATCACCTGTCTTCTCAAGTGAACTGTTAGAGATAGGTCAGGGTAGCGATCATGTGTAAGTCTCCAATCGTCTTGATTTTGAAAGATCACGTATAACGTCTGATATCATCTGAATAGATGTTTGCTAATGATGTGAAAATGGTATTAGGAGATTAATAAGTAGAAAGTGTCTAGGGCCATGGAATATAATTGGGGAACATTTGCAACATCTCATGGGCTAGGAAACAGGATATTAACTACGTCATTATTCATCTTTCTACATGAAAGGAATGGATTCATGCAGAGTAGCCATATTTGGTGAATTTGTGTATACAAAACTGGAAGACCTTATGATAATAAAGATTCTGTCGACCAGTTCTTGGTTCTGTGTGTGCTGGTAGTTCAAAGATCAGTAGAGAGCTAAGAGGAAATACATAGAGTTTCATTTTGACTGAGGGTATAAGAAAAAATATTCTAATGAATAGGAAACAAGCTCACACTGTACTGCGAACGGAATTTAAGCAGACTAGGGTTTAGGTGAACAAAAACTAAAACAAAATATATATTAAGATTTCAAATCAGAATAGATTCCCCAAATCAGCTTCCGTAATTTCAAAGTCGTAATGATTGAGTTTTCCATGTTAACTCAAAAAATAATATCAAGAATGCATTCTCAGTATTGATCATAAAAGTTGTTTGAGAATATACTTTGAAAAAAAATGAAACCTTACACTCATTTTCGACTCTCAAAGTAAGTGTCTTTTTTGCTATATGCGATTTTTCATCAGATGATGGCTATGTGGAGGATAGCATGGTAGTGAAAAGTGTTTCTATTCGGAAAATATCTGCAGTTTTTTCAACGTTGAATGAAAAAACATAATTGATTCAAAGATATTCATGAAAGTTCTCTCAAAAATCTTTTGCGATGTTTAATTTTTCAGCCATTCAAGTGTAAGTACAAATAACCATTTATGTGCATTCTATATTTCTCGATTCTGTATGGATTTCTTGGGAAGAAGGCGGTATGCTCAAGAACATTATTTTCTATTTTGTCAACATATTCAGTAATCGAACACGATCATTTTCTTTTTCAAATTATGGGTTCCTGATTAATTTGAAATTCTGCAATGCAGCGATCATATAACTTAACCAATTAAGGCAAAGATTTGCTGATTATAAATATAAAAGCCGGTATGAAATCGTGTAGCTAAGGATAGTTTACACTAGGCTGTTTTAAAACTAACCTAGGAATAGGCAACCCAATCATACCTCTGGGTATATGAATACAAGAAAATATTCTTTTTCTTGAAGGTTCCCTTAGGTCCAACACATCGACAGAAAAGTATGTTGGTAAATATTAATTGTCCAAGGAAACGCAACAATTCCTAATGCGAGAAAATATAAGGCCGGGAAAAAAGGAACCAAATATATTAATAAAAATGATTAAAAATCTGAGAAAAAAGAGTAAATATACGAGCAAAAATGCTAATGTAAACGGTTCCGAGTGAGTTTAAAATGGAAAGGTTCTTGCAAATGACTACCTATATATATATATATATATATATATATATATATATATATATATATATATATATATATATATATATATATATACACACAACAGTTAAAGGTAATAAATCCGTTGTTATAAAATCCAATTGGTTCCTAATATTCTGAAATATTAGAACTGATACATAAATTGAGTTCTTTAAATTTATTACACAGACTAAATAATTCGTAGTAAACCATAAAATTAAAAATTACACTATATGGGACAAAGACCTATTTCAACCGATGAAACCTTCCTCAGTTTATGTATTTATACATATATACATATATACATATATATATACATACATATATATATATATATATATATATATATATATATATATATATATATATATATATATATATATATATATATATAGCATAATGAGAGGCCACGTATACTTTCTTGATATGTATATAATATCTGGATAAAATGAATGAAACAAAATTGGGTGTTTTTTTATGAAAGTATTTATTTCTGTGTTTTTGTATATATTTATTTATTTAATATTTCAGACCACCTAGGTCTTTCCTCAGAAATCAAATGAGAAACTGTGTTTGTGTCACAGTTTCTCATTTGATTTCTGAGGAAAGACCTAGGTGGTCTGAAATATTAAATAAATAAATATATACAAAAACACAGAAATAAATACTTTCATAAAAAAAACACCCAATTTTGTTTCATTCATTATATATATATATATATATATATATATATATATATATATATATATATATATATATATATATATATATATATATATATATATATATATATATATATATATTTATATATATATATATATAATAGTTTGATAATGGTCAAAAAGAAAAATTGTTTAATGTTCTATATTTTTCACCCACATTTCAAAAAGTTTATACTCAGTATTAGGGAACAATTTCTGTTTAACAATCGGCTGATTCCAATGATTTGTTTTAAATACGGGGATACACAGATATACCGACGTAGTTATAGAGTTGGACTCTGTGTAATCTTCCTGGCAACGCTAAAATTATATTCTAAGTTAAGACAACACCTAGAACAGAAGTATCAAACCTGTATACCTTTATAATTCCTTGATAATTTGACATTAGTAAGAAGATCCCAAAATGTCCAGCATTGCTATAGTCAAATGTTTCATTGAAGCTAAAGGGTCGGCAAACAATTACCATCGGAAATAATAAGGTTCTTATGGGATTGATTTTCTTTTCCCATATAGGCTACTTATTTTACTTTTTTTATTGTAACTTCAGTGTATAATAGTTTCAGAAGTTTCAGCAGTGCACTTTCTTGTAACTTTAAAAAATTACAGCCGATTTTATTTAGATTATGTTAATAAACACATTTTTACATCATGGCATTGTATTGGCGAATTGGATAAATTGTAAGTTGGTGTCTCCTTTTTTGTGATGGAGTGACACTCTCTTAATCTAAGTACTTCGCATCTTTGATATTGAAGAATATTTTTTACTACAGCCTCTCTCCCTTTGAAAAACCTGAAGTTAAGAAATTCCTTATTAAGGGAAACTATTCTTCTTATTTACTTCTAAATCTGTTGAAAATGTTTCTATTTTTGTTTCGAAAACTTAATATGCCTAAACACTGACGGGTCATCCCTTCGGTTATATTTCAATCTGCTTTAGATGTTATTTCAAATATAAGAGAAAATTGCCAAAATATTTAATTTATTCAACCATATAATATTAATCATTTCTGAGTAGTCATTTCCTTTTTTCATTATTTCTACAAGCAATTTCACAAAAAAGATTTAACATTTGACAACGGCTTAATCATCTAACATTGTTCTTCATGAGCAAATCAGAAAATAAAACTCCATTCAACAGTTTTGTTAACTGTGATTTGTAAGTGCATGAGCAGCTATAGAATTCACGTTTTCTGTTACAATGGACTTTATATATATTAGTAATCTCAAAATAGGTTTTACACATCGATAATTGATGCAAATGTTGTGAATTATGTCTTATTTTAGTAATTGCACAAATCATGCTTGGGCATGCATCATTGTTACTGCTAAAACATTTCTGAAGTTTATGCCAAATTCAATAAATAGAATTTCGTCTACATTTCTCTGAAACTTTCATTAAGATAATTAAGCCTTCCGTCTTTATATCTCCCGAAAGAAATCTTGCAATACTGCTAAACGAGCAAATGATCTCAATACTGATGTTTCATCCAAACAAATTTAACACGTAACTGCGATTTTCAAATCTGGCTCAAATCGGTTAAATCTCCGTGTATAATAATTATTGTCTCATTGACCTTACTTATAACTTATTATGTGTATCTATTTCGACAAGTTTAAAAAGGCTTCTTTAAAAAGAAACCCCTATCAAAGAGAGGATTGCCATATTTAGAAAGAATAGAGTTCAAATGAAATATGATTAAAGAAATGTCATTCGTTCTTTTTTAAATCAGTATTAAATGATTACATTGTTGTTCCTGTTGCTTTAATTATCTCTGAATAATTTATTTCTTTTCGCCATCTGTCATTGACTATATATTCTGATGGTTGCTTTCAAAATGGCGATTAATATTATATGAACGTACAACAATTTACTCCTTGCATATGCAGCAAACGGCTTTTTAATTTCGATCAATAACACAATATATTCACTCCACTCTTCGTGAAAAAGACTCCCATATCCACTACATTCTGTATTTCGTTTCCTTTTCATTGTGGCACTCTGATGGGTTATTTTGACAGACTTGAAGAAACTGTGAAAACAAATTAAGAATAGTCACAAATCTTCAATTATCCAAGCTGACACAAAAATACATAGGACTACGAAATATAAATTTAAGAAAAGTGACAAATCCTTCCTACACAACTGTACAAAGTCTTATAAAACTGTCAGATTATGACACAACGCACAGACAAAACTTGAAAGTTCCTGCATTTATATAGCCCTGATACATTTCATGATCTTATTTCATTTAATATTTGTGTGTCACTAAATTATAGATGGTGGCCCAATTGATAGCACCAGTGTTGGGCACTTCACTGTGATATAATGTTAAGTAAACTTGTCTAGATAGATTAATTACGACTGAATAATCACCACAGTTTGCCCCATACATTCGGCTTTGTGCCACCTAAAAGTTACGCTTAGAAAATCACCATGACACGCGGGTTTGTGTTTTACCATATATTTTTGCCAGAATTAAAATTCTTATATAACTTGAGACCTTTCTGCATCGAATGCTTCTTCATTTTGTAACATGGTATTCGAAAATCGGAAGTGATGGAGTTGTACAAGGAATTATCTCCCTTGAAAGAATTATAAGCACATTTATCGCGCGATGTTTTTACCCAAACCAAGGTGTTATTAAAAATCGTTGAATGGAAAAGTGCAGTAATAATGCCTTGTTTATATTGCCAATTTGGCAGTTGTGCGTATAAACAGCTAACAACATATTCTCGCAAAATGATTCATGGAAAACAAAATAGATACATAGTGATTCAAAACAATGATTGAGTAGGTTTCCGCTTTGGAGACATTATGTTTGACATGTTCGTGATGTTCTCGTTATATGTTATCTGAAGTCTGGAAAAGCCATCATCTTGTTCGTGAAAAGATTTCTTTTTGTAAAACTGAAAGTATACGTCAACGGTGTTTCATTTCCAAAGAAAACGAATGGGATTCATCTGAAAGATGATATCAATAAGTAGGTCCAGATGAAGAGAATTCATAACATTCAATGCAAT
>OZ038495.1:8656130-8708630 GCA_964036315.1 Acanthosepion esculentum
CTACGCACACACACGCACACACACACACACACGCACACAAACACACTCGAACACAATCTCCCACTTAAAAGCCAGGCCACGTTAATATTAGGAATATGTATTGATCATGTCTGATATATCTTTGCTGGTGTTGAAATGTTTTTCTTTCCTTAATTTTGTCTTTATGATCATATTTCTAAAAATTTGTAATATAATTAAGTAATGATTCTCTTTTTTCTTTCCCCAAAATGTAAAGTTTAATAAAATGTGCTAAAAGGAAATTAATGAAAATTGCTAAATTCAATTATTTGTCTTGTTGGGTGATGTTGGGTCATAATTTTTGACCGTTCTCCATTATGCAAAAATAATTACAGTAGAATATGAACAATAAACAAATAAACAAATGCAATATCACAAAGACAACGGAAGTGACAATTGTGCCAGAGAAATGTTAAATTCAGAGATTTTAATTGGTTTCTCTAGAGCAAAAATCGATTCATTCACTCCTTGACACAAGAAAGTTTTAGATTTCGTTCGTCGTGAAGTTAATAATCTGTAACGGCGATCACCAACATGAAAATAGATAAATATGTTTAGTCTGACTTCAAATGAGCATTTCATTTGAGTATGCCATAGAAACACATGTACTCTTCGGGAAAGAGTTGCGAATATGTAAATCATTTTTACATAAGGCATACGAAATACAGAAATAAACAAAATACATTGATTTAAATATCTGAATTTAGAACGAAATAAATCCATTTATTATAGTACTTACTGTCCAAAAATTATTATGCTAAAATATAACACATCTAAAGTTTTGAGAGCCACTCAATGTAGAGTGTTAAAGTCAGAAGGATGTGCTGGATATAAACGTAGTAGAACATGTTCGAACATAGTAGAATTTATTTTAGTTTTGTAGAAAATTTTACAAATGACACTTGATGTGAAGATATCAAAATTGAAGCCACCAGGGAATCACTAATACGAGAGACTCTTCCAGAATTTATCAGGAATTGTCAAAAAGTTGTTTCAGTAGAATTGAATTATTATCTTTGGAACGGTGAAGTTGAGGATGATTCGACACCCGAGACGTAGCATTGACTGCCTTAATTGTAAATATCTGAAGAATTGTAATGGAAATATCCATAGGTCAAAGAAAGGCGTGTATGATTGCGTTTTGAGGCGATACCTACAAGAGTTTAGAGGAAACAATAATCAACCACAATACCACACAAAATATTTAGAACTTTCTTAAGGCTGGAAAATATCGTCTTAATTCTACGTGTTCTTCCGTATTCTCTAGTACCATTGTTTTTGTCTATGTTGTATATTAGTCCTATGTAATACATGTTATTGCTTAGCGCGATTTTTGTTCTGCTATTTCTTTAATCGACACACTATGCAAAATTTCAAACACTATACACTGGTATTCATCTTTTGCAAGATGGCACACATCTTTAATTTATTTTGTTTATATTTTTTTATTCTGCGTCATTTATTCGTGATATCATCTTCATTAAATCGAGAAGTCACCTTTGAAGAGTTTTATATTTTTTGTTTCCTCTCTCCCCTCGGGATGATTTCATTTCTAATGTTTACAAATGATTCTCTAAGGAGTTTTACTTTGAATTGCTGACCTCTTAGAAAAATGAATACTTTTTCGTATATAGAACGGCGTCAAGATGCCAGTATAATGTAACGGTTCAAACTCTGAACCGCGAATCTAAGAACCACGTTCGAATTACACAAATATGCTTCGGAATGAGTAAATACAAAAGTAATTTCACTCATTGCTTAAGTCTCGTCTACGAATCCATGCGAAAAAGAATATCGTTGCCCGTCTTAATTTTATGCATATCTTTCGTTCTTTAATCGTTTTATTTCTTTTATAGATTCTTGTTTCTACTTGGCACTAATTTTTTTTCCTTTTCAATTGATGTGAATTTATTCTACTCCCTTTTGAAATCTTTGAATATTAAATCGTTGATTTGTCTGCCTCGTGCAATTATTAGACGTTATTTTTTATTGATGGCTCACAGACGTGGAGTGTCGTCTTCTAAGAGTTCCAGTTGGCACATCAGCTATGTTGAAATTCCAGTTTCAGATTCCTCATCCATACCTCCCTCTGACTCATCAGTTTCTCATGTACCCATCTACACTATCCCATCTGGGTGTATGCAGTGAGTTCACAAGCATCACGCGTTGCGCTCTCCTTCCAATGCGCCTTCTAGCTCACGAGCGATCTATACATACATAGCTCTTGCCGTGACGACCCTGGCTCCCATCATGGCTCTCCGGTTAATTTGTCTGAGTGGAAGTCGTCCTTTTCAACAATGATTTCTCTGGATGCTATGTATGTTGTTAATCGATTTATTTTTCTATGTTGATTGTTTGCTTGTGTTTCTTTCTTTTTTTTTAATAGGCGTATATAGGTTTTCTTATCGCCCGGTTAAAAACTTCTTCCAATTCACTTGAACAGGAGTAAAGGCTCATCTCTTGTTTCCTGTTCCGGAAAGGGTTCCCGGATCCTTTCCTTTTCTCTATCCTCAGTATTTTTGCTGTCGGGAATCTCTTGTGATGTGTGCAGTTTGTGGCAATGACCTTTCATTCTTTTGAATTCGTATGAACAGGATAAAATTACGCTCATTTCATATAATCTCCTCTTATACGAATTCATTACTCCTGCTTTTCTCTTCGACGTCCATTACACTCCACGATGTGCGTTTATTTATTTGTTTTTATAAATAATACGCTAGGAAATTACTTAGCGCAGATCGCATGAAGATACCGATGGGTTAAAACCAAGTTAGCGTGATCGGCTGATTTCTTATTTTTTTAAATTTAAAAGCTGTGCATTTAAAATTTTTATTTTATTTATACGCGTATTGAGCACTTTTAATACTACTGACTTCTCGTTTAATCCAACAAGGAACAATAAGTTTTTTTTAATAATTACACACACACACACACACACACACACACACACACACACACACATATATATATATATATATATATATATATATATATATATATATATATATATATATATACATGGATGTCAACATTCAGAGCCGCCAATAAATAATGATAAACGCATACGTTATGCATGACAATTGCGTTTAGCATGAAACAGACTGACTGTCGCCTCTGAGTGTTGACTTCAATGTCCTCTCTATGGCCGATGCTGCCCTCTTTAACCCATAAGTATAGCAGTATGATAAATATTGTTTTAATATATATATATATATATATAATATGTGTATAGTGATAGATAGATAGATAGATAGATAGATAGATAGATAGATAGATAGATAGATAGATAGATAGATAGATAGATTCCAACATATTTAGGAATAATTTACGACAATGTAATCCAGCCATTTTTAGTTACTGGCTAACAGAGTCGGGCAAACGGGGACCTGGTGACCCATGCGAATTTTCTCAGTACCCTTCACCTCTTTAAGAAAATGTATTTCTCATAATTGATATATGTATGTGAGTACGTTGTTATTTTAATTTGGTGCCAAAAAAAAAGTCAACCTTTTTTTATTTCAAAGAGCGTGATAAGTCAACTGGCTTGCATAATCTTTTTATGCTATTCGCCATTTATGAAGACATATGCAGCTTATTAACACCGGTTGTGCATGATGTTAACTATTTCTGAAACTGCAATGTATTTAATATAACACACAGACAGACACCCTCGATATATGTTTCGGATTTGTTTAGTAGAATGTTATTGATATGTTTTGTACTCTCAATTTTTTTATTAACTTTTTCAAATGATGTTGAACATCCGCTTCCCGTATTCTCACGTCTCACTGAGCACTAAATCAGTAGTATTTTTATTGCAGCCCGGGAACTCACAAGAATATCAAGAGACTTGACTCTAAGAAAGGCCACTGGCCTAGAGAAAACCCCAGTGGATGTCCTTAACAATATCACCAGCAATTATCCTCAATCTTTGAGAAAATATTTAATTATTGTTTGAATACCAAATCTTTTCTAAGTCTTTGGAAGATTTCAAGTATATACCAGGTTTTCATAAACGCGGGCAGTGCCCAACCCCCCTCTCAAAATAGACCTATGACTGATAGTGTCATTAGAACGGTATTTTGAGGATATAATCTTCAAAACGTTTGAGGATCACCAGAATAGGAGCAAACTTTTGACTGTCAAGTAGTACGGATTTCGATCGTTTAACCAGCCACTGCTTATGTCTTAACTGTCATTATACACGGAATTATTGAGACACTAATCAAAAAATACATATCAAGGAATATACATTGGATATTCCAAAGGCCTTTGTTACGGTTTGATTTAAAGGAATGTTGCACAAGCTCTCAAATTCTGGCATAAATGAAAAGACCTTTCAATTATAAAGTCCTTTCTACCGGGTAGGTATCTAAAGGTAGTTGTTAACACTCTATATCCCGGGTCCTAACAATCAACACACGTGTACCCCAGATGTCTCAACTCGGAACAACCGTCTTTTTACTTTACGTAAGTTATCTTCGTAAGAAATACTTTGATCTCAGAAGAGAACCTAAACTCAAACCCACCACCACATTCCCATCGCTCAACCCGATTCCCAAAACTAACACAGGCCAACTAACATTCAAATGGACGTATTCTTAACTTTCAAATAATTGTCCATTGATATGTCGTGCGTTTTAACTGTACACAATAAGATAAAACATTAGAAATGACATAACTGAATTCACATACAATACATATTATGGAATTTACCATTCTGTTTATTTTAGTAAATACGAGAAAAAATTCGTACTTGGATGCACCGATTGGGAAGAGGAGAAAAAACAAGTCTTTTGTTGAGAAAGTTAGAACAGGAAGAACCTGCAATAATTGTGTACTACCGAAAAAAATCAGGTGAAATTTGCTTTGAAGAAACAGTAAATATTCTGACGAAAATTATTAGCAAGAGAATTTCCTTATTCAATACTCGTTGGAAGTGTATGAATCAGACGAAAAAGTAAAATTAATATTTCGTCATACATGGTGGAATCGTTCACAAGGAGTCTGAGAGATTCCGATTAAATGAACTGACTCCGGGTACGTTTATAGGGTTTATGTTTTATGCAAGGAAAAAAAAGTAGATATACGCACTAGGAATTCTAACAAAACGTGAAAAGAATAAAAAAAACACTACGAGATTTTTCGACGGATTTGCACCAGAAATTTACATGCACATGATGACACGAATTCTAACTAGCATGCTAGCATGCAAAAAAAAAATCGATAGCTGCATTCGTCACAAGAGGGAAAAATTTAAATCTGCATGGCACTTTACTCCAATTCATTTGCTTGCTTAAACTCAACGTTGATTCTGATTCCGCAGAACTGGTTTGGGTGTGAAACAGTATTTGTTGTTAACATTCTTTTTTCATTCGGTTTTTCCAGTCATGTGTCCTTTTTTAAAGCTGATCGTTTGAGTTCATTTTGTTTAGTTCTTTTTTCGTAACAGATTTAATGTTTAGTATAGAGCTTAGAAAAAAATCGCAGTGTGAAATAGGCAAGAAGTAAGGCATGTAGCAACATCAGCACGGCAAAGGGCACTCCTTTAAAGGCAAGGAAGGGCAAAAATATTTTAAATCAAGTGATAGCGATTGCGGTATGAGTTTTAAGATTTTTTAATCATGCACGGGCAACGCCGGGTCATGCTGCTAGTGTGTATATATACCGGCTAAAGAAAAATGGGCAAATAGAAGAATTACTCTATTTTAATATGTGGATTTCAAAGTGATACAAGTGCGGAAAATTATTACTTAAAATATCCCAGTTTAAAACTAAAGCCAGGAAAAGTTCTCAGAGAAACAAAAATTGTACATAGCTTTGCGACAGAAAAATTATTATCGAAACCAAAGAAAACTTGTCTATATAAAAATGAATAAAGTGGATGTAAAAATGCAAGTAGACATTGGTAGTGATATCACAATTATCAAGAAAGCCATATGGAAACCTATATTTGAAAGAACTTCGGGAATCGCACGTGGGGTGTCAAATGAGAAATTATGTTTCATTGGCGAAATGACGTGTAGCGTCTCATTTCGCAGCAAGTGTGTAAAATATAAGGTTATACTATAAACGTATTCGGTAGACTGCTATGTAATTATTTGAATTGTAGGATATACATAAATAAGAA
Source organism: Acanthosepion esculentum (assembly GCA_964036315.1). Classification (NCBI taxonomy): domain Eukaryota; kingdom Metazoa; phylum Mollusca; class Cephalopoda; order Sepiida; family Sepiidae; genus Acanthosepion; species Acanthosepion esculentum. The sequence goes on from OZ038495.1 coordinate 8,662,279, forward strand.
GAAATAAACAGTGTGAAAATGTAAAGACTGAATTGAAAAATTGTTTTCCGGATGTTCTGTCGGACTATTTCGTCCAATGTTACAAAGTCAATGCGAAATTTCAAGGAAAAATATGGTCGACGCTCGTGTTTAATCTGAAACGTAATGTCCCATTGTAGCATTGCATCAGGTCAACGAAGGTTTAGACACATTTGAAAAAGTAGGTGTAACGATTGACCAGGTAAAATTGGCAGCAGCTCCAGTGTATGTAAAGAAAAAAATAAAATACTTGTTAGTGGTGATTATTCAGCAGTTTTAAAAAATGATTAGAACACAAGAATTACCCATTATCAAGTCCAAAGGACATCTTTGGTAATTTAAAATGTGTCAAAAAGTTTTTCGAAGATGGATATTTCTGAAGCGTCTTTGCAAATGCATGTTGAAGAAGAATTTTTAGAGTTAACTATAAATACGCACAAGGGATTGTGTATGTTCTACCGACTTCCTTTTGGGATTAAATTATCTCCAACTATATTTCCACAAATTATGGATACTAAGTTTGTAGATTCTGATTTCGCAGTTACTTATCTGGATGGTATATTAATTAAAAGTTTATCGAAGGAATAACATATCAGGCATATGAAAAGACTTTTTTCAAAAAAATACGAGAATACGGGTTCAAACTCAGTGAGGAAATGTACGAAATGTTTTTGCCTAAAATCAAGTGCCAAGGAGAAATCATTAAGCAAATTATTCGCCAACCAGATCTGTCAAGTGTGAGTGCAAATGTGAATGTGTCTCCTTCAACAAACGTTATTAGGTTTCAAGCATTTACGGGACTAATTATCTATTATCAAAATTATATACGCAAGAGGCAGACTTTGAGAGCTCCACTGAAACATTTGCTTAAAAATGCATAAATTGGAAGTTGACTGATAATTGTTAGGGGGCGTTTGAAGAAATCAAGAAAATACTAATGCTAGTCCAATCATTAGCTTACCACGTTCCAAAAGCAGAAATCATATCGGCTTCAGATGCTTGTAACTATTGTATAGGGTCAGTAAATTTGTATAAATATGAAGACGGCAAAATGAAGGCCGTCTGAAATGCTGTGCATTCGCTACTACCGTCAGAAGAAAACAAAACTACAGCCAGATAGAAAAACAGGCGTTAGCAATATTTTGGGTGAAATCATTTCACAAATTTATACATACATATGCAAATTTCTAAAGAAATTTTGTTTACAGACCGATCAGTGACCTCTATTATCAAAGTATGGAACGAAGAAAAAGGAATTCTGACGCATACAACGAATAAATTACAACACTGGGGTATTGTTTCAGGATGGAATAACCACCGTCAAAAGATAGCTGAACATTTGGAGGACACTGCTATTGAAGCATTAAAAGATGAAATAGCAATTAAAGATATATTATGCAAATATATTACACGAACTAGCAGTTACCATAGGAAAAATAAAAGTAAAAGATGGACAAATCATGTTTATTTCGAAAATAAAAAAGAAGATTAAAGTGAGATGATTTTTAGAACGCAATCAAGAATTGAAAACTTACTTGATATGTGACGGAGTAATGATGTTTGCCCAATGAGTAGTAATCCCTAGCATATTACAAAAGCTTATAATAAAGGAATTTTATAAAGAACATCCGGGAATTTCAAGGATGAAATCTTTTAAGAGAAGCTATGTATATTGGACCAAAATGTGTTAAGACTTTGAAACATTTGTAAAAGATGGCAGAGGATTGTTTTGGCTACAACATCAATTACAAATTTTCAGTGTTTTCTATGGGTGTCGAATTCTCCAAAGACACCTTCTATATTATATGCATTAGAAATGACAACTGTCTATTTTTTAATTCTTTTTGTATGCATACATTTTAATTCTATTTTCGTTAAAACTCCCTCGATATTCATGAGTTCCGTCTATGATATTCTCAGTCATCCTTTCCTTTGCCTCAATTCTCTTCTTCATCTGAGACGCGATATTAATATTGAAATACATGTATTTGTGAAAATGTCTTCCTAAATACATATAACGTATTCTTTCAGTTTACTGTTCAATTTTACATACTATTTATTATATTCATATTTCTCTCCTTGCCGATGTGTTATGCCATCTTTAGGCTCAATTTCTGGCATCCCGCGTAAGACGATGAACTACATCCGACAGCAAGGCCTTTGATCAGAAGGTTTTCAGGAGCGTGGAACAAACTCGTAACTACTGGTTTCTGAGGTTCATTTTGAGCCGGTGTTGTTGTATTTATCAGGGTCCTAGCTATGGGCAATTTGTTAACACCCTCAAAAGGGGTTAAAACTTTATGAACGTATAAAATAGGTTTAATACCTGTAATACATTTTTGGCAAAAAATTACCAGTAATACATTTATGGAAAAAATATTACCAACAATACATTTTTGAAAGAAAAAATATTACCAGAAATATAAAGCTTGTCATCATTAAGTGTTTTTAGCATACCTACGGACGGTTATAGCGATGCCCTCATTCACATAAATACAGGTAGTAGATAAAGTATGTTGTGATGCAGTCGGAGTTTCGTCTTCGGTTGTGCTGGTCACTCTGTCTCTTGTCAGATTGGATCCCCAGAAGAGGCTATGTTGAAGGGCAGATTCTCGTCTCGGGAAACAGCTACTCGACCCTGTTTTATACGGCGTCTACATGGAAAATTTGCCCGAGCCTACGGGCTCGGATACCCCACATTAAATGCGGCCTTGTGACACATCTGACCGCGTGGGGTGGTTGCTAGATTTCTTGCAGTTGAAGATTCATTGTGGAATTCACTTAACTCACTTCTAGCAGTTGACTACTACTTCTTCTATGCACCGCTGGGAAATCTTATATGTGTTGTTCTTGTCCTATATATTATCGTCCATTATCATCAATCGTGTAATTATTCTATTCAGTAAACTTCCTTTGGTTACAATAGAAACCCATTGAGGTTGATATGTCGTAAAATACAATAAACCAAACCAAACCGGAATTTGTGACAAAATCCGCGTCGCGAAATGCAATATAATTCATGTCGTGTAATAACACTGATATTTTATTTAACTTGAAAGGTTCTATGTTGTAAGCATCTAATTCTCCCTTTTTCTGTTTCTATTTCTCTCACATCCGCTTGCATGCTAACCATAAAGCTATCACCATAGACAATGTTACAGTCCGTATCAACTCATCAGCTGATTATCATCTCAAAGTAAAGAGGCCGTCCGGATTCGTCATGCTTACTTCAGTGAAGGGACTTTCATATTTATTATTGTTTGTCGTTTTTTTTTTCTCTTCACTCTATATAATGAGAAGAAAAATATAATATAGAAACGTTGAGTATATAACAAAATTACATGAAAAGAGGACGAGTTTGAGACAAATTGCCGAGGCTCTCGTAACAAATCGATTTCTAACAACGGAGACGTGTCAGCTCAGGTAATAAATTATTCAAAGTGATGATATATAATTGATTTTTGTCTAATGCAAAAAATATTGTTTCCTCGTCGGGGCCAGACGATTTTTTCCTTTTATATTTTGTCATCCTGCTTTTTTCTCCTTTCTTTTCCTACAGCCCATTAAATGTATTGGTCCGTACAGATATGCCATATACTATCTTCTTATCTTGACTGCTTTCAGTGCATAAAAATAAACTATAAGGACCAGAAAATAAAACAGCAAATTTACATATAGAGACGAACTGCGCTTCTTTATTCATGTTCTCCTTATCCTTATCCTCATGTAAATATAAATAAACTGAAAGCCGAGTGAAATAACAGGATAATATAATATAAATATACGTTGTGAGTTAAATAAATTTTAATTGTTTAGCCGTATTTCAAATTCCTTAACCTGTTACGTTAAGTTAATCCTGCAAGTGATGTCTTCAAATTACACAGCATTTTTACGGTTATAAGATGCGACTACTTCAGGCGGATCTCCCATAATTAATCTGGATTTCTTGGAGTCGTCTAGGGAAATTTCTTATTACCTTTCTCTATATATTTCTCTGGTATTTAATGGCACTGAAATGACCAATCATTCAAAACGGAGATATTTTCATCACCGATGCTGTTACGCTGCAAGCATCTGCTATAATAAAGAAGATTGGATATTACAGTCCAACAGTTTTCTTTCTAGGATAATTTCGTATATCATAATTATTTGCTAAGTATCTGAAAAGGATTCTTTTATTTCCCGACGCTTTCATATCTTTCAGTGTCTCATTTTTATACTCATTTACTTTATAACTCATGTTGACAAAGTTATTCACTCAATTGATCTATATGTCACGTATGAATAATAAATTAGTTTTCTACGTCTTAGAAACACTTTGCTGGTTATTAAAAGCTAGAAATATTTTTAGAGTGTAAGATCTTTCTTTCTTTAGTGATAAAAGTCTCAGTAATTAAATTTTAGATGAGGGAGAAGTGATGGAATTGAATCTCTCCGATTAACAATTCAGTCATTATCTATTAAACTTCCCACACATACAATCTTATACCACCTGCTATTCCCAAGGAGTCACTTAACGGAGTAAAGACGAGGCTCGACGATACATAACTTTGGTAAAGTTATGGGACCTGGTGTTTCTATGTAGTGTGGCTGAAGGCTTCTCAGGTCACAGATATCTAATATTCTTAGATGGGATATTTGATGACATTGCCACCTTTTTATTTAATGATTATACTTTCTGCATGACTTCATCCATTACAGTGTATAATAGTTCATTTATTTTTCCATTAATCTTACATAAACATCATGTATGTGTAGTGAGTGTGTTTACGGTCTACCGATATTAAATCCTAGAAGAATAGAATTAAAGAGATTCGGTAACAAAATATCCTCATTGCATTGTTTTTTTTTTCTTTTTCTATTTCTGCGAAATAATGAACATATTTCACTTGTCTTTTCAAGCAGAAATCTTATATTATATATTAAATTATTTGAATATTCTTTAATTGTAGAAGAATTAAAAAACATATTTCTACTGTCCAAAGATAATCGCTTTGTGGATGATGCAGTACAGATTTTCAATCGGAAGCCCTCCATGCAAGGCTGTATAGCCGCTAATACGCAAGACGTGGTGGAATTAGCAACAGAAAAAATACTAATAATTCGAAAGATTAATCAGGTGGAGAGTAGATACCGATTGACATAGCATTTAAAGGTTTGCAGATTAAAGGTATCTGGAAATAATGGAGCCGGAAGTGAGTTCCACATGCAAAAAATATGTTAAATATACTGTTAAAATACAAGTTACTGCTACATCTAGGTAGTCCATTTTGTAATTTTATATCGATCTCGCTTCCAGTCTAGTATTGCACTTACATTCATACTGTTTAAATACCATAGCAAACAGCTCATCCGAACAATTACCTTGAAAGTATTTACAAAACAGGAACAGAGAAGCAATCTTACGCCAGTGGACAAGTGACTGATGCCGAGCCGCCTGATGTGGACCAGAATTATTGCTAATTCCTCTATAGATCTTATGGATTTTATGTTATGGAGCTCCAGGTAAATAGCAGGGGCACCGTGCTATGTATGTCAGCAATATTCTAAGCATAGACGAACAAAAGCCTCATAGTTGGACATGATAGATTCCGGGGTGTATTTGTGGCTTTAGATACAGCCCGTTAGAATCCAAATTCTCTCATACAAAATTACACATAATTCATAGCATCAACCTGTACCTAGATAGAAGAATCATTCGCTTCCACTTCCCGTCAGTGCTGATGATCATAAAACGATGAAACACCCGTTCCAGTAGGGTCATCGAAGGTAAGCAACTTGGAGCTTGCTCAGTACCTAAATGGGTGACAGTTTAGAAATACCAGGAGCTGTAAGCTTGGATTAGGGGGAGGTGTCAGTTATTGAAATCTTTAATAGGAGAGTAGAGTTCCAATTTCAATTGTGTTCGTTATACTTACTTGCGAGCAAATAGCATTGGGAAAGGAATGAATCCACCTCTTATCCCCCATCTATGGGCTAATCAGTAAGACTTGTATTAGTGAATCCTTATTATTCCCAAAATGAAATCTTCAATATCTAAATCACGGTCTAAATACTCTCCTTCATTCATCAAACAGCGTTATTTATGGCTTTGTTTTGATGCTTCTTTTCGACTTGACCAAGTATATAAAGTCGCCGTTGTAGTACATTATGCATACATCACCTGCCCTAGGCATATTTATACCTGAATTTAATGCACATTTATTACCTTTTGCGTAAATATTGCATCATTGTATTCATTGTTAAAACGATATTGTGAATTTCTCTCATAACTGTGTCACTTCGACTGGGCGTTATGTTTAGTAAGCTTGTCTCTCAAGATCATTTTTAACGCATTTCACCCCAATCAAAGCGGGAGTTTCACTAGCACGCAAGGGGTAACAGAGTGTAGAACACAAGATTAAAGGGGGGTGTTTAGGTAGGGGATAAACAGAAGGACGTGGAACAAGTTAAATATATTAGACGATGTCGATTGACATTACACATGAATATTTGAAGTTTATAATTGTCAGGGAAGCAAGTAAGAGGAAGAGAATTCCACAGACGGGAAGTGCGAGAGAAGAAGCTGTTTGACTAGAAGAGAGAGTTACATTTAACTCTTTGTACAGTGGGAAGGTCGGAATTAGATAACAAACTAGCTGTTCGCTTAAATTCATACAGTCTGGGAACCAGAGAAAGCAACTCGTCGGAACAGTTGCCGTGAAAATAGTTATAGACGAGACAGAGGGAAGACATGGCATATCTGTGAGAAAGTGACTGTTGACTAGATGCCAGATCAGGACCTATCACTTTGCATATCCGTCTCTGGATTTTGTCAAGGACCTAGAGATTTACAGCGGGGGAACAAGACCATATATGAGAGCAATATTCCATGCAAGGACGGATGTTCGTTTTATAGTTTTGTAGGATGGACTCAGACGAGAAAAACCTTTTGGCACGACACAGAGAACCAACTTTCCTTGCGGTGGATGAAGCTATTGAATCGATGTATATGTTCCACCTCATATCACCGGACAGCGTGAGACCAAGCAGGCATGACGAGGCGCTCTAGTGAAGTTGGGCATCATACATTCTGATGGCAGGAAGGAAGGGTTCTCTGTGGTGGTTAAATGAGATCAGTTTTAGTTTGAAGGTATTGCAGTTTAGAAGACATTTCCTGCCCCAATCAACCACAGATTGGATGTCCCATATTTTCAGCCGTGTGCCACATCTATAATACACCTAGAAAATCACCATATAATGTAGTGCTCTTTATATTAAAATGGCACCTGTAGTAAAAGTATCGTATCCTCTCGCCACGTCCGTTATTTCACCTTTGTATTCCTCTGTACTTGGGCAACAGAAATACTCTTATCTATTATTAATTGTTGCTAATAACCTGTTCTCGTAGATTATGGATCAACTTTGACATCGAAACGCGATTTCTGCTACTAAACTTTGGAAAATAGATAATGGAAAATATGTCGACGAGAGATTTGGCTTCATCTAGCGTGTGAAAGGGAGTCTCTTCAAGGCAGCTTGAACTCCTTCTTCCTACCAGCTTATTTAGGAAAAGTCATGAATCACAACACCTACATCACACTGGCTCTAGACCAACATATTTCAGACGTGACAGATCGGACACTGGGAGGAATGTGACGCCTAAGTGCTTTAGACAGTCATGCCCAATGAAATGATCATTATCCCATTCCTAGCTCGTGTAATGACCAACATAATATATATCTGCTAAGATGTGCTGTTATTTATTAAGCATCTTCTACTGCTGGGACATACTCCTTCTTCTTTTATGTGCGGTGTCTCTTCAGGGATGAGTAAACATAGCTCTGCACCAGTTCTTATTACACGTGGCCCTTAAAAGCGTTTCTATGAGAGTTGTACCTCTTGGTAAATAATTAAAAATCTCTAACATTAAAAAATACTTGTAGAAAATAAGAAAGGGCAAGACGTGGAAACGACAAAACAAATATTATTTATTATCTGGTTGACAATGCTTGTTATGTGATGTTAGATTTACGAGAGACAGGAAGACTGCGGAAATGATATATAGTCGTTCTTGTATGTTTTTATGTAATGTGTGTAGTGAGTATAGAGTCAATTCAGTTAAAAAAAGATGGCTGGAGAGTTCTTCCCTCGAATAATATTGATGAGTGTTAAAAAAGAAACTTTATCATTGTGGACTGAAAAGTAGTGTATCAATATTTAGATCAACCGTTGATAGATAGTCAGGAGCGTCACGTGTTTGCATATGGAAGTGAAGCAGATCGGTGCTGATTCTCATTGGTTTTGAAAGCGTGGATGGCATTAATGGTATTTATCATTACCATCATGGTTGTATTATATTTATATGTGAAATTAAATTAGATTTTTATCTATCTGTTTTTGATTGAAACGACACGTTTCTCCAATTGCCAAATGTCCTTTTTTTCATTCTACAATCCATTCTTCTCAGTTGTCCGCTGCCTTCCTCACTTTCTCTCTTGCGCTCGATATACCTTCTCAGTTAGGTTTACCAATTCCGTATTAGGTGTTCAAGAAATCTCAAATCTCACTTTCTGATTCTGAGTATAAATGTATATTTTTTTACAATTTTGAAACGATTTTCTAGTTGCTTACTCGCCCTACCCAAGGAAATTTTCGTCATCCTTCTATAGAAACATATTTCTGTTGCCTCAAATTTTCTCTTCATCTCTTGTGTGATTTCCCAGAATTCACTGCCATAAGCGATTATTGAAATAACTTATTTTCTTTCCAACGAAAATTTTCCGTGATTATTACATTGTTTATCTGTTGAAATGCATTTTTGCTAACATGATACGCGTTCGGATTTCGATATCGCTGTTTTCCTCCTTTATGAAGACATTTCGCAGCTCAGTAATATTTGCGCTATCGTCTTCAGCTATGCAGCGGCGAATGTTTTATTGAGTCAAGTGTGTGTTGTGCGCTTGTAATTTCTGAGACTTACTTAAATTTCACGAGTGTTAAACCTACTGACAATATGAATTTTCTACTTAGATGTAGTACCAAATATTACTAAATTGCCCACGGAAACACCGGTTATAAAATAGTGAATACGCAATCTATATAATGCCCCAAAAATTACAGACATGAACATCATCTATATAAATAAATGCGAATGTCAGTGTGCCAGTGTGTCACACTTTTTCAACTTTACTCCTAGAGGCCGTGGCACAAATTATCATACCATTTTGGATTCAGGCCGACTCCGTGAACAAATTATATAAAAATCCGGACCGGATCTGATATATATATCCTGAATTTTTGGATTTCAAAATTTTCATTTTTTTTCCATTGTTTTCGGCGTATTTTACGTGATTTTTAACGATGAATCTTTCGTACGATAACAATTTTTAAAACTTGGAAATAAATTTGGCAATAATTAAAATTAATTGCGAAACCCAGTGAAAGTCACACATGAAATAATAATTGTTTGTACGGAAATTAACGACCAACGTACATCAAATTTTCTTTAAATCAAGTGAAGGTAGAAGAATTATCGTTGAACATTTAAAAGGTAAGCGTATACTGATGCAATAAATGCAACGATTAATTTTTGTGCTATTTTGTAGTTTATTCTTGCCTTATTTTGTAGTATATTCTTTTTTTGTTGTTGCGAGGCATACTGCTGCCTTGTGGTTTAGCACACAGCAGCGGTATGCCTCGCAAAAACAAATCTCAGCAAACGGAGGACCTGATTGCAATCAAAAGAGCCAAGGCTGAAGCGAGGGGAAAAAAGTCACCCAGATCAAATGGCGTTCAGGAGAGATTCCAGTGCTGATAATATGCAATGACTTCGGGACTCTCAAACTCCTGAACAAGCCGAAGCCCCATCACGAACTCTCCGCGGGAGATAGCTTCATAGTAGAGCAGCTTTTAAGCTAGTTTTTATTAAATAGACTGCATATTATTTTAAACAGTAATCAAGATGAAATGCATACTAAAAATGATGTAAACATTATTTTCAAAATAAGTTATACTAATAAGATGTAACAAAGGAAATAATTCTAATATTAAATGAAAGATTTATATTTATATTCACTGCAATTTTTCTGCACAACGGAGTTGTAGATACATTTATTATTCTATTATTCATTTATTAAAATGTCTGACAGTAGGAAAGTCTACCAACACATTAACAATATATCTTTACAATGCAATTAAAACAAACTTATTTATATAGCTCAAGTATTTATATTTATTAGTTACAATATGACAGCAAAAATAGAGATTAATCTTTTATTACTGAAAAAAGAAATGAAAAATCGATCGTCGCAACAGAATAATAAATATCTAAAACTTTAAAACATTATGTGCTTGCTACAGGACCAATGTCGGAAAAAACAAACACACTTTAACAAAACTAAAATGTTTTCTATTCGCCCAGAACTCCAAAATTAATACGAAAGCAAACAATAAAAAAACTCTTGATTCAGCTTATTTTATTTATATATTATAGTACTACGACTGTATTTGAGATTATCGTGAGAAAATAAAAGAGATAACAGGAAGTTTATTTCAGCAATTATTATTATCATGTGATATAATACACAAAGTTACGAACATAAATTTGATGTAATAGTTTTTGCTTTCAAACACATAAAGGTATTATTATTCGATTAAAATGTCTATAAATTTCCATTTACCTTGTTCAAATGCAGCTGTATACTAGCAGTTATCTCAGCGAATGCAAACTCAGTTTTGCCATATCATTCTGAATTAGATCACGATTCACCCTATTTTAACTCTGCCTCTGGTGAAACATGTTTTTAATTAAATCAGCCGGCAACTGAACCGAGAGATTTTGAATTTGTAGTTAGTAATTTATGCTTTAGATCAACTGTCTAATTTGCTTAACAGAAGGATTATTTAATGTACTTTTTATATTGGCATGTATTTTACGCATTCAACTCATATTACTCGGGGATAAATTCTTGTTAAATAAAATACTTGCTGCTCTATAACGCAACGATTATTTAAATAATATGTAAAATGTCAAGTTGTCACATCAAAAAATGGGATAATTTAATGAGCACACTTTAACAAGGTGGGGGGCGCAAACCAATAGGCTGTTTGAATCATGAATATGAAGCTGATAAAAATAGAGCAACAGTTTGATGGCTCAGAACGACATCGGCAGATATCTTCTATATAGTCGAAGACATGTGATACGAACAGAGGCAGTTCAAAATACGTTCTAACCTTGTTGTAGAAGAGCATTCATTTGAGGACTTCGACGTGGTGTAATAGTTAACAAGTTTGTTTTGCTGTATCAATTACTACTGAGTTTAAAAAGATATATATACTAAAATGGCGACTGAAATATATTGAAAGTCTGAAAATTATGTGTTGTATATTTTCTGTTTATAGATTATTTTTATAGATACAAATATCGAGCGTCATGTTATATTACGATTCCGTGTAAGATATAGGTTCGATTCCTGTCAGAGGATATATTTCTGTGAAATATCTCGGATATTCAAGCCGGTAAATGTTAATAATGTTTACTATAAGCAGATAATTTACTTAAATATTTGAATATATAAATATAACGTATAAACAGTATATATATATATACATATATATATATATATATATATATATATATATATATATATATATATATATATATATATATATATATATGCAGAAATATAGTCTTAAAGTGTGCTATATTTATGGGGTAAAGTGCTCAATATCAGAGATAGAGCGTGTGTAAATATAAAAGTGGACATGGAAGTCAGCACTTAGAGGCGACAGTCTGTTTCATGCTAGTGCAATCGTCAGGCGATTGCACTAGCATGAAACAGACTGTCGCCTCTAAGTTCTGACTTCCATGTCCACTTTTATATTTATATATATATATATGTGGGAGATGCAGAAAAATAGGAAAGAACACGTTAGGTAAGTATTTCGGATTTCTTTAGTATTTGTGTTTTTATTTTTAAAAAGACAGTGCTCCATACAGAAGTAGAGCTTATATTATAATAATTTTAAAACGATATGATTTCTTCGCTACATTAGAGTTTTCATGTTTCAAAAACGAGAGCCGAAACCCTCAATATAATTATTGCAATTAAGTTGAATTAAGGTGTCGAGTCCCGTTTCATCCTCAAGCGAAAATGTAGGAATACGCTATCTTGTGTTTTGCACGTGTTTATAAATATGGTCTCTTGCAACATTAATTACTATGGAAACGACTGGGGGGAGGCCATTTTGGTTAGGTGGTCGAAGACTTAATTCTTATCTACAGATCAGTCACCTTCGGAAAGTTTATGTCAGGTTATGGTGGGGTCTCAATTTCAACTCTGATGGTGGCGGTCACCGTCTAGTTAGTGTAAAGCGAAATATATTTTATGGCGCGATGACAGGTCGTTAAGTTTCGAGAGGATTCTGTTTTATTATTATCTATCTATTAATCTCTTTATTTATTTGTTTATTCAAATGGCTATTTCTTATAGTACAAACGCGTTGCACTGGACTGCAATTTGTTTTTTGACGACTTCACAAATGCTTTTTCTATTTAATGATTGGGCTAAGCTTTTAAGACTTTTATTAAACTATGGAATTTATTTGTTTATCTATTTTTTGTGTTAATTATTTAATGCGAAAATGTGTTGATGTCAGCAAATAACCGTAAACTCCTGCCTATGGTTTAATAACCTTTCATTATTTAGAAACTTAATGATGTGTAGTTTTTCATGTAGGCATAAAGGGCATGGGTCATCCCAGGTTTTACAAGTTCTTGTATTTATTATTTTCAATTTGGTGTTTTATTCGTTTCATTTAAATGCCAGAAATATTGGGATAGAGATGTCTGATTTCTATTTTGGATATTGTTGAAGGAGCGCTTGTATTGTCTCCATCTAATTTTAAATTTATTCTTCGTTGACCCAATGTATATTCTATCAGTGTTAGGACTCTCAATGCATTGGTATACCACGGATTTAGAGAGGCATTTATTTTCTAACGGGCAGTCTTTAGGGTTTCGGCAATCACATAATCTTTCATTATTTTTGTCTAATTGCAGTCTAGAATTTTTATTAATACTCTTTTGGCATGTGTGTTTTTCCAGGATTTTATGGTTATGTTTTTTCATGATACTTTGTAGATTCTCGGTGCATCTGTAACTTAATTTTAAGTTTTTTTTATTAAACATCTCGCTAAGTTTGCTATTAGTGGGAAAGTGTTTTTCAATTAAAGCTAAGAACTTATGCCCTAGTATAGTACTGAACATTTGGTTGAACGGAGGGGTATACCCTATGATTTTACTTTTCCTGTTTTTCTTACTATTGGTATTATTGTTTCTATAGCTTATGTCAGCGCTTTTGTATCCGCTATTTTTTTAGGGATGTGTTATAAAAGTAACTGTGTTGTCGGAATATTTCCTCATTTGCAGATAGTAGCTTATTTCCTTTGTTCCATTTAATCTTTATTTAAAAAAAAACTATTATGCAAATTTTTGTAACTTTGTATAATATTTATGCATTACACCCTAATCTTTATTCGGTAAAAATGTAATTGCTAATCATGCATTACTTTTTAAGTAATACACATATATATGTCTTTGTTGTTTCCGTTCTTTATATTATTATCCTTATATATATATATATATATATATATATATATATATATATATATATATATATATATATCACTTCCATGAACAGACAAAAATTAGTTTTCTTATGACCACTCATGATAATATAAAGTAAAAATCAAAAACGTGTCAGCTAACGGGTTTCGTATCTCGCTCAACACAGCTAAGTCTAGGTAAATAGAGTAAATTATATTATGATGAAAAAAATAAAATAATGGACAATGTTTATTGGTGGGAAGAAGAAAAAAATTAATAACATTCAAGGCCAGTAGGCAAAAATAAATGAATACACTGTCCAATAAATAAACGGAGTTTCTATTCAAATACTATTATCAATTGAAAATAAATGGTGAATTATTTTTAAAAAAACATGATATTCTTTATAACAATTATCTAATTAACTATATCACATGTATATAAATGTCGTATGAAAGATATTTTGAAAATATTTTATTAAAATGATGTTTTTTTAGTAAGTCGTATATATTTACCTGCGTCCGATGACATTTCTGTTTTATATTAATCCATAGATTTTTAATAATTATATATTAATCATTTTATTTTATATTAATAAACCTCTTGTTTCCGATCGTCTATTCGATTGTCCTTAAGGTTGACCTCAGCAAATTCAGATTTAGAGATGAATATTTTCATTACTTCCTGTAGTGATTCAAAGAAAGCACTTAGGTAGAATAAGACAGAAAGGCGACGTAAATGTACATGTCTATGGGACACAGGAATCAAAACCTATCAATATCCTTGAATCTGGGAGCGTAGGCAGGATTTCTAAAATCAAGGTTATGAAAGATTTTATTCTCTGATAGCGGAATATCTTCGTTAAAGCTGAATGGTATATCGTTTGAATGAATTTCGTTTATTCGGTTTAAACAGATGAAATACCTCCTCATCATTTGATTACAATAGATTTATTTTTTTTATTTATTTTGGCTTCATATTGATTTTTACCAATTTGTTTTATATTCTGTATATATTTTCTCATTAAACATTCATGAGGAATTACTGATTGTCCCTTTTAATAAAATTGAAGTATTTAGACAAAGAATAAATTTCTATCTTCACATATACATAGAAGCACAGAAATCGAGAAATAATTTTGCAATGTAAGTAGACATTGTTTGCTATACCGTGAGTTGAGGTCGTTTTTGTAGCAGAAGAATGTATTGGACCGGACGAAATTTTAACGTATTTTAAAGGGAAATTTTAATACAATATTTAATTATTTCTACATATATAAATGCAAACAAATATGCGCCATTGTGTTTCGCTACATTCTGCTATCTTTAAAGCAGCTTCATGATTATTTCGTCCTTGAACTTTCTGGCTGAAAAATTGCTCTAATTGCCGTTTACAGACATCAAGCTTATTAGAGATTAACATATTAAGTTAAAGTGGCATGGGGCGAAATGAGTAGTATACAGAAGGTAACATGTTAGTTTAGTACAAATAGGACAGAAAGATATCGGAGACATTATTGACGGGTCTGAATTATGATGTGGACTTAATGGAAGCCAACGTCACCTATTGGCAAATTATGGATACCTTTCATATATATTTCTGCATTTAATCAGTTCAATTATGCATACTACTTTCTCGTATTCATCGCTTTATTCTTCAGAATGATGATATGGTGCACAATCCCGTTCAGATACAACCTTCGAAGCTCTTTGGAATGTTTGTTGCTTAAATAATTTTGTAAACAATCTACGTAACTCGCCTGCGATTATTACATTGAAAATTGTTTTCGTTGACTTTTCAGCAGTGAATCCTAGAACGAAGTGTAGCTACTCTTTTATATATATATATATATATATATATATATATATATTAAGACATTAACCATTTAACACACACGTACACACACGTACACACACACACACACACACACATATATATTCAATAAAACACCTACAGTAAAATGGAAATTAATAAGAAAAGCTAGAATATGTAGGCCATTAAAAGACCCATGTCCTTTGTACATACATGAGAAACTTTATATTACTAAGTTTATAAAAAAATAATAATAAAAATTTACTGAATCACAAAAATGAATTAGATATTTTTGCCGTCATTGTCAAAATAAATAATAATTAAAAAAAATAAAATATAATGTGACCTCTCAATATACCTACTTATATTTTATATGAAAAAATAATTTTATATACTGTAAGTAATTCTAGTACATTTACTTGTTTGAAAAAGAAATATAGTCTATTAAAAATTATAAGTGAAAATATCTTAAAATTGTAGTTAAATAAAATGTATTCCAACCTAAAAAGCATTAAGTATACAAATAGAAAAAATGCCAAAAGAATTTTTTGCCGTTAACAATAAAATTAAAAAACAACCCAGACGACATGCATTTAACGGATGTCAGAATTCATTGAAAAATACATGCCAACCCCTCGCTAAACTCAACCCCTTTTTCGAACGTAACTAATAACTAATACAACAAAATTTAATAAACATGAACACGCTACCCCCCCTGTCTGAATGATTAGATTAGATTAGTCAGTATACTTGCAAATAGTGAATTATGAATTTTTCTGTGCCTTTAAAACTCAGTAAATTTTTAAAATAGGTTCGCTTTTGATGAAATGGAACTAATGTTTTTATTTTAATTACAAAATTAAATTCGAAGTTTTTAGCTTCCATTTTGAAACATGGTTATTACTGTGTAGCGAAAAAAATCATATTTTAAATCAGTTAATTTATAATATTAATCCACTGTAAATTTACATTGAGCACTATTTTGTAAAAATAAAAATATCTATAAGAACACCGGATTATATATCTTACTCTTCTTTCTTTTTATTCACACACACACACACACACACACACACACACACACACACACACACACACACACACACACACACACACACACACACACACATATATATATATATATATATATATATATATATATATATGTATCTGTTAAATCGTGAGACATAAACATCAAAATAATTCAATTATCGACGTGTGTTCAAATACCATTAGAACTTTCATATAAAATATTTTGTATATTTTTGTGATTTTTGTGTTGTGTGACGTGAATGATGTCTAACCTGAATTTTGATGTTTTCCTCATCAATGAACACAGGCCTAGGAGTACTATCAGCTGTGTCACCATCTTCATGAACATTAACAATCTTGATTTATCTATCAGGTGTTCAGATATCACCGTCTTGAAGAAGGATACAAGCTTTTGTTCTAGCGCAATATATCAGTTTACAAATCCCACAAGTGAGTCAGAAATTTTCTTTAAGAATTAATAATTTTATTCAAACCCATATTATATGAAATAGTAGTTCATCGACAGTTTTTTCTCCGATTTTCATCTATTTTCTTTAATAAAGTAATAAGACTTATTTTATTCGTCATTGATATATTTTAGCAAGTATTACTAATTGCAAATATATCCATTAGAGTTAATTTCCCCACGGACATATTTACCTTTTCTCTCTTTATAATTAGTGGATATCGAGAAAAATATATTCCTGAATGTCCATTTAATAGAAATTTAAAACGAATTGCCTCTCAGTAAATATTAAAAAAATCCAATCAAATAGTAATTTGCATCCAATTCATACCCTAATAGACCAACAATTGAATTATATATTGCAATGTACAGAAATAATACAAGCTAAACTTAGATAAGTATTTTTGCATAGATTTAAGAGTATATTAATAAGTCAAAGAGAGCTATCAAATAATATTATCCTCGAGGGGACATGGTTCGTAACGTACATATTTAGGAGCCATTATATGCTAGTGCTGTCTATAAATGATTGGCGATTTTCGGGTCGATGCTTTGGTTTGTTTTGCGGCAAATCAAACTTATTTAATGCCGACAAGAATTTTATTGCTAGTAATATTTTTTCCCCAAACTGTATTGCTGGTAATATTTCTTTTTTCATAAATGTAATCCTGGTAATATTTTTTTCAAAAATATACAGCTGGTAATAATTTTTACAAAAAAAGATTGCTGTAACTAAAACATATTTGTATACATTCATAGTGTTTTGACAGCTTTGGGTGGGTAAGTTTGCCCACAGATGGGAGCCTAACAGAGGCTACCACTCTGACTCAGACTGGACATGTGAACACCATCAATTAAGAGGCGGTTCCATGTTCCTCAAATCCTCAGGATCAAAGGCCTTGTTATCGGATCTAGTTTATCGTTTCACTCAGAACGCGGATGAAGTTTGTCGTCTTACCCAGAACGCGGATGCTGTTTATTTTCTTATCCAAGACGCGGATGTAGTTTAATGTCATACCCAGGACAATTTTGGATCGAGCTGCAGGAAATTATTAAACATGTCCAATCTATCTCATTAATGAATAAGGTGATGAAATATGGCAAAAATCGTTAGAATACCTAGATATTAAACGCATATTTCTACCTTATGATTCCTGCCACAAACACATATTTTGTATTTTTCATATTTGGTTAGAATAAGCATCGTTCCCGTACAGCGAAAAGGGAACACTCTTTATATACATTTTTGAGAAATTCTAACGAGTTGAAAAGATGTAATATTTTTCATTTACAGAGGTTAATAAACGAAAAGGAAATAAAACATTACATCGATAATTACTGGAATATTACTCAAGGAACTGGCATTTATAACAGTGAACTTTAAGAAGTTTAATGGTTTAACAAAACTGTTTACACGTTTATTCTATATTTGTATCATTGTTTTTTTTGTTGTTTTTTTGTTTTTTTCGGAATGCCGGTATGAAGACTTTTGTTCTGTATTGAAATACTTGTTCTAATCTCTAGCATTTTAAATTGCGCCATTCCGGGATACACCGCTGAACTTTTTTTATACTTTGGACAAGGTGTTGGGAAACGTGCATTGAACATTATTCAGGCTTCCATTAACATGTAAATATAAAGAGGTGAAAGATAAAAGTGTGTTCTCTTAACGATTATGCAAAGCTTCCGTTTGTGTAAAACAAACAGCTGGAATATTTTGCTAACGCAAGCACGACATGATTACGATACAATAAGTTCAGATTATACACCGATTAAAATGATACTCTCACCTAATTAATCAATCAAGTACTGTTGAATGGAATTGTGACTTAGAAAGGTATTTGAAAATAATCTAGAATGTTTTTTGCTCATTTTACCGATTTCGAGCCATGTTGCGTTTATTATTCTGCCGGTAGGATTTACCTCAAAATCGAGTTTGTGATCCTTAATCGTAATGTAGCTGTTTTTTCGGTAAGCTTGCCTACTCTGTTGGATTTATCGTTTGCTTCAATGCTGATTGGCCACCAATGGAATGTTGCGTCTGTATGAAAAGTGCTTCATAATGTTTCGGTAAGTTGAGCCAGACTCTATGCTATAGGACTACATATGAGGACTTGAAAGTCATTGGATTGCTTCATTATCTACAACGTGGTTGTACCTAGTATCCTTGTTTTTTATCTTTGGGACAGTCAAGTAAGAAATGGAAATTGAATACAAACGAGAAATGGTCAAACAGGAGGTAGTTTAAAACTTGAGAGTGAAAGATTATATTTTCCCTATTACATATCATGAAACAGTTTTGAAAGCCTTACGAATTTGAAGGGCACAGATTAGGTGGCTATTATAGGACGATACATTTTTGGAGACCATGTCTGCCGTTGGAAAAGAAGCCCGGAAATCTTCTGCTGCGGTTTGGAAAGCCGAAGTCTTCAGATTAGGAACAATTCGTGCAGACGATGTTTAGCTAATTTTCAGCACTTGATTACGATATGAGTGTAAAAGTATACTTACTTACAATCATTTACACTATCTCCCATAAAATCCTTCTGCAATGAGTGATGAGCTAGGATGAAGATTCCACCCAGGCATCGAGACTAAACACTCTCGGTATCAAGGCAGGGGGGTTGAAACTACTACCGATGTCTGCAAAGACACTCTCGCGATGTAAATTATTCCCGTAAAACAGCAAGGACTAGCTTAAAGATATATCTACAATAAGATGTCCAATTATATATTTTGTGTTAGTACATTTTTATTGTCTAACAAGTATATATTTGATTTGCGTTAGTTTCTTATTTCTGTATTTTATTTAATGATTTTGTTAAAAAAAGGAATTTCTTTTTAACAAAATACATTTATATGATAGAAAATTTCTGTGGACATTTTTTAAATCAGAAACATCTATTTAGGTAGGAACAGTTGTAAAAAGCAAAACATCTATAATTTCTTTTGAGGATATTCCCCAGTGTAATTCAACATTTAAATTGTTTTAAATAACTTATGATTTAAGATATTAATGAGACTGTGCTTTCTGCAGCACAAGTTTATACTAAATTAAATAAGTGTTTTTTTGCACTTTCTATGTTTGAATGAAAATTTATCCTGTCATGAATATCTGCGTTTAAAATACCGATTTCAAGCAGCAAATTCAGGCTTAATTGTGAAATCGTATCTTGGCTAAGAAGCTGAAAGAACGCAGTCAGATAATTCCAAGGGAATAGCGCTGATATATGAAATTAAATTAATACCAGAAAAATGTATAAGAAAGCTGATTATGAAGTGCCTAATGAGAATTCTGCAGAGATCTCAAAACGGCTGAACACAGATGTTCCAGTACATAGACACATATGAAAGAAGCATAATTTGAAAATGTAAAATTTAAAGAGAGGCCGATCATAATGAAATAACGGTAGGCCACCGATGGACTAAATACAGAAGCGAAAACCATATAATATTCATAATTATGGAAGACAAGCAATGCAGTAAGGCTAGATTTAATATGCCTATAATTGATTAAATACTTAGGCATTCACTTAACAAATGTCATCAGATTGATGATAGTTAACAATACATCGCTCTTTCAAAAATGGAATTCATGGGGTAGTGTTACAAATATTTTTAAAGTCGTATTCTGACATTATTGAAGTTAAATCAGCATGAACTACATGGAACTGCGGTGTCCGAACCGGTAGATCAATATGTGGGTGGCCGATGTGATATTACATAACTTAAATAGAACATACATTTGATTTCTTTTGAAATAATGTGTGTACCGGAAATACCCTATGAAAAATTAGTAGTTCCGATGAAGAGTCCATAATTAAATTAACCACACGGAATTGGCCGGCATTGTTTACTGCAAGAGACAATTGTTACTGTCTCAGATCATATCCAAATACAATGAAAGTTGTCTTGGTTACCATACTATATAGGTTAGATACACATCAACGCCTACATACACGATCTAATGGGACACAGCTTGGTTAGCTACGTGTTGTGTACTTATATGGTTGAAATATCCAGTGGTTTCAGGTTCATGGGAATGTCCATTCTGAACAACATATGACTTCATCGACTCCAAGTGTCAGCAAAATAATATACAGATTGGTGATTGTCTTATAATGGCGTGGGGATTATATCTATCATATCCTTTGTTCTACCTAAAAATGACAAAATTGAACGATGTTTAAACAGCCATGTGCGTCCATACATGGACTTCGTATATACTTTAATTCAAGTAGGATGATAGACAGTGCATTGATCCTAATTGGCCCCAAACTGTTTTAAGTCGGATCCTGGGGCATTCTAACGAATGATTGTGACTACCTCGTCCCAAACCTATGAGTGCAGGGGTGAAAGTTACTGGATGTGGTGGTCATGACAGTTCATAGATATGTTACTTTGGCTTCAAACTTCTGGGAACTAACGAACTTGAAGCCATGTTACAATTCTCTCCAGGTGTTTTCCAACAACTTGGTGAATCTATCTTACATACTGTCACATTTGCAACGAAATAGTACTACAATGAAAAAGCACTAACACTGGACTTTTCGCATGTCAGTGTATGAATTTAGGATTGCTAAAATTTCCAAAATAATAAAAGAAATAAATGACAGCGAGGAAATAATGCAGATTGGTAGATTAATGTTCAGTGATCTGCCAAAGAATCCCGATGTATATTAATGAGAATTTCCCCGAACATCCGCCAAGTGACAAATCTAATATCTGGGCTTCTAATGAATAGAGATCGCAGAATTAAACCAAAGATAGGGGAATGATAAATGCAACCCCCATTCTCATAATTCCATGATAGCGAATGATGAATGCATAAAAATATATACCTGCTTTTAATAAATTGTAGCAAATCACTCGATTATATACAACATAAAGAACTGGGGAAAAGCGTACCAATCTTCATATGCAAAGGAAATATATTCAAAATATACGTAGTAACTATAGATAAGGTGATATAAAATGATTTCAGTGCAAGCGCACCCTGCCCCACACAAAAAAAAAACAAAGAGCACATCAATGATATGTGTTTCTCACTGGGTTAATTGATCCGATATATGGAGATAAAATAGAGATATAGAAATTCTACTGGAATCTGTTATTGGCTGACGTCTGCTTAACAACATAAACACTTGATAATATACTGATGGTAGATTAAAACAAAACTCAGATGACTTTTAAATAAATAGCCAATGAAAGCAAGATGTATGGAAAAATCATGAAATGTAATAATGCAATATGAAATATAAAGGGAATATGTTTCCCTCTCATAAAAATGGAGCAAGATAATAAAAGATGCAAATATCTTTATGTAAATAAAGAATGATTGGTTTGGTTTAGTATCCTTTTCTTTACGTCATTTCCAACTTAACGGGTTATTTGAAGCCAACATGATTTTTATTGCTGGTAACAATTTTTTTTTTTCAAAAATATTTGTTTTTATATTTTTCCAACATTGTATTGCGGGTAATAATTTTTTTCATTCAACATCTATTGTTACGCCTTTTGACCACAATTTGGTGGTTATCTATTTGCCTATAGCTGGGACAATAATACCCGGGTCAAGCTGGACCTGGACACACCACTAATTAAGTGTTGGTTTCACGCTCCTCCAAACCTCCAAACCAAAGGCCTTGATGCCGGATGCAGTTTATCGTCTTACCCAGGACGCGGATGCAGTTTATCGTCTTACGCAGGACGCGGATGCAATTTATCGTCTTGCCCAGGACGTGGGTGTAGTTTCCCATCTTACACAGGTCGAAAACAAAAGAATAATGCGGGAATACTATATAGTTAAAGAGTCAGAAAATACTTGTAACGAAAAATATGTATTTCTACAAATGAAATCTGAGAAAATATGGTTTAATACTGTGAGAAACAAGTTAGGTGTTGTTATGTAGGAATAAAGTATCGCTTGCGGTACTTGGCTTTGAACACGGGTTGCCAGAGAGCTCGTACAATCGACCTCATCTTGAAATACTTAGATCATGTAACTGATAATGGAAAATATATATTTGGGAATTAAACGCGTCTGACTGAGTATTTGCCCGAGGGGGTTACTACTATTCTATCTGTGATTTACAAAGTCTTTCGTACAAACAAGCATTACCAAACAAGATTAGGCACCAACCTTATCAATAAGAAAAGGACTGTTGAAAAATATAATGAGTAATCGTGGAAACGTATCTTCAAGTGAGGAACACTCACAGTGCACGTGGAAGACTTGAGAAACTTATAAAAGCAAAATAAGAAAATGTATTCAGCAACAAAAATCAGAACACAAAAAGGGAATACAAATTTACAGTTATTAATTGAAGCAACAAAAGTCAGAAATCTGTGGAAAATCCTGATATACTAACACCTGCAAGGAAATAAAGCAACCAATATTAGAGATGGAAACAGAGTCGTATAATACAGTATTAATGATTCCTTCCACACAAAGTACTTACAAGGGAAGGAAATTTGTGTAGGCACCAAGCGTGTTTGATACGTTTTTGTTATTAATTATTTGTGTTAATTATTTCACACAGAGCCAGTAAAACACAATAGTTTACTGAGTGGGAATGAATCTGAGAAGGAAATTATGGAAAGAAGAGATTAAAAGCACAAGTGTTAAAGAGACAAATCTTCTTGAATTCCGTTTACATTTTTCAAGATCATATTTAACTGGAAAACAAGAATGCGGAAGAGAGATACGCAATTGAGAAATGTGAAAGAGCAATCTCTTAGCACAGAACGTATGGTTACAATTTCAAATATAATATAAAACGTACCTGCCAATCTATTACTACTCATAAATTTGAAAATGATCTTTCGACATAACTGAACAAATCTGACAAGGTACATATGATGGCGATTGACTTCTTATTCGATGAGATATATATCTATTGGACGGATGATTACTCTGAATGATTTCCTTTGTTATTAGTCATATATTAAAAAGCATGCCATCACTTATAGCAGTATTTTAGCAGCGCAGATGCCGTTATATGGTATATACAAAGAAATATATAGATATAACTGCATCATTTTTCGCCTATATGACATTCTTCTATGGAATTTGCATATAAATTATATCCTGTTCTGATTTATAAACACACCAGTCATATTACATGAAAGCAAAACTCTCTTTACATTTTGAGAATAATATAATTTCTTATTCTACTTCTACTCCTTTGGGCAAATTAATTGAAATAAAGCGAATAATACCGTAATTATTTACATTTCTTTCGTATTTTTCCAATGAAACATAACCCATTGCACATGTTAGTACTTCGTATGTTCATTCCACGAAATCTTTTCTAGCAGACTGACAACAGATTCTCCATTGGATTTAAATAAGGAGATTACACAGACCAGTCGATAATAATTTGAATTGCTCAATGGTAAGGCTTGTAAGTGTGTTCGTGCAGCGTTACAATTTTTTTTTGCTTACTTAGAGTAACTTCCATTGGCCGTAGGACAACAAATTCATAGTCGAGACAATAGTGCCTGGGCGTGACAAAAATCTGATGCAAAAATGGCACAATTTTTTCAAGGGCAAACAAATTTCATCATGAACCCCGAATATAGATTCATATTACTGGAACCACAGCACATGACCTAATCTGAAGAAAAAAGTAGAAATAGATTATACCTTGTCAATCCAATGTGTCTAAAAGTGACATTTTGGTAAAGTAAATGAAACTAAAGCTGTTGTTTCAATTAATTTGAACAAGGGTGTATGTGTTGTATTCATTCAATGGCTCTCCCAGTTTGTCAGTCATTCTTAATTCTTAATAATTATTTATCCCTCCAAATCTTTGTTCAGATTATCATCTTCAAAAACCCGTTTGTTAATCGCTGATTATCTCTGACCCTGTTTCCCCATGTGTGCCTTGTGAGTGGCAAATTCTCCAAGGTAACTTTCCTTAATATTGGCCCTAATCATTTCCACAGTCTATTTCTGATTCTAACGGTGAGTATACTTTTCCCTCTATGTTTATTAAAACTTCGTTATGGCTCACATATTCATCCCTTGGTATTCGCAGAATTCTTCTGTAGAAACAGAAGTCTGCCGTTTCTTCACCTTTGAAGAGATAATCCAATTTTCATTGACATTTAGGAGAATCAATATTACGTAACAGTGCAGCACGCTTTCCTTCGTTTTTAACGAGATTAATGCATTACTTAGCTTTTGCAAGTCATGAACTGCTATTCCAATACTACTTCGGATTTTTTCATCACATCTCCTGAATTCTGTTAAAACACTATCTAGATATTTAAATTCTGTTATTTACCATGGTTATGACGATAAAATTCATCCGGCAGCAAGGCCTTTGATCAGAAACTGAATATCTGAAAAATCTTCATACATGTATTATCCAGAACGCATGGTCATCATCCAGGTTTATACTCCAACTTCAGACCACGATGCTGAAAGGATTTATGAAATTATAGAACCCCCACAAAGCTGAATATTCCACGAAATACATAATCATTATTGGAGTATCAATGTAGGGTCAGGTTCATGTGAGAACTGTTCAGGAACAGTCGGTAGATTTGGCATTGCAGAGACAAACTTAAACTGCATGGGGTTTTGTAGAAACCACTGCCTCATTGCAACCCCATAACCTGTCAGGAACCACCTCGTGGTAATTCCGTAGCAAGATTACTTCAATTTGTTCCTGCAGCTCTTCAAGTCCAGCATCAACAAAGCGAAACCAAGGATATTCGGCAGCCATCTTGACAACATTCAAACTGAAACTGAATACTAAACTTTGGTAAGAGACCCCGAGGATATGCAGAATCCTGAAGTCCCGATAGGTTTTCAGGTCCAAGTCAGCAGCAGGTTTGCATCCTTCAATCCGCTTGTCAGACAGTCCTCCATTCAACATCAAAGAAATCCTATGACAAACAGCTTCAGATTTCCTGGGAAATCCACGAAAATAAATTCATCTGTGGAGCACGACAAAAGCCCTGAATTCGCGTGACACAACGGAGGACCTAAGAGGAAAAAGGGACTCAAGCGATGACGCTTAGGCATACTAGGAAAACGTACACAGTAAGGTCAGGAAGAAGTTAACAAAGCAAAGAAAGAGGAGTGGAGAGAAGACCAGTGGGGCGCCATAGAGAAGGACATGAAATCAGCTGAAAGCTAGAATGCCTGCAATATACTTGAATCCCTCAATATGACAAGCCAGACACGAGAAGCTGTCATAAATAACAAAGAAGGCAAGAAATTGAGATTGAAAGTTCTGAATATGTGGACTGAATATGGTAACAACGTGTACAAATACGAGCTTCTTTTATTGCAAGACAAACAATAAGCCACAGAATTCGAAGACACTCCGCCAGTATTGAAGGAGGATGTAGGAACAGAAGTATGGAATCTGAAATTTGACAAGTCAACTGAACTGGACAATGCACCCCGTGAAGTAGTGATAAATGTAAGTTAATATACTGTCAAACCCTACAAAGTTCTCTGCCAGCGGATTCGGAAACAGAAAAACATTGCTCAAATTATTGTTTATACGCCCACTAAAGACTTCTCATCCTAAGGAATGCCAGAATTATAGAACGATAAACCTGATTAGCTCCTCAGGAAGATCATACATCATATTATCCTCAATCGTCTGAAATTCAAGGCTGGAAATTTAATGCCGGGCGGATCACAGTGGAATATATCATCAGATTTATTATCCTTAACCAGAAACAATTTCATTGATGTCAGGAAAGCATTTGTTCGGGTATGACATGATAGCGCATATGACTGAGAATAGAAAAAGAGCTCCTGTATGTCATCCATACCCTGTATGGACCTCACACCAGTGCAGTTCACTTGAGCAACCAAGTGGCAGATTAGTTACAGATGACCATCGGCGTTAAATATTGATGATTACTGTCTATCGCACTTTAACCTGTTTCCAGAAAAAAAAAACTATACAGAAACACTCTACAAAATGAATGCCTACCCGATATCACACTTCATACTGTTTCTGGAAATGATTATGCAGGAAACCCTCCACGACAGTAATGCCTACTCTCTATCACACTTCAACCTGTTTCTGGTGTGAATTAACCCGGACACCCTCCACAACGTCAACACTTCTATCTCTATACGGTTGCAAAAATGGTTGCAACCTGCATTTTTCAGAGGATATTGACCATATGTCGGGCAGTAACAGTGTGATAAAACCTGACCAACAAACTCGTTAAAAGAGTAGAAGAATTTGGAAGAAAATCCAACACGGAGAAATCTAGTGTAATGGTGAATAGCAAACACAACACAAGTTTCATCGTCAATATTGACGACAAACCGCTGTAGGAAGAGTTCAGCTTGAAATACTTGTCAAAAGATGATATTTCAAACGCAGAAATCCAGATATGGATCGCCACAAACACAGCTTAAGCTCTGTAAATAGTTGGCCGTGTCCATACTCGTCTACGGTTAATAGATGAAAACACTTTTTGTTCAGACAGGGAATGTAACCAGGTGTTCGTGAACAAATTCATGAGAGATCTTATCCGTATCTCCTACTAGGAGCACAAATTTACTGATTGTACGGAGCAAGGTCAAAAGTTTCGCGCACTATCAGGAATATCTCTTCACTATTATTAAGCGTCGGAATATGCCATGGTTTGGCCATATCACAGGGTATAACAGCCTCTGCAAGGCACTGTTGAAGGCGGAATCAAGCGGAGACAGCGACGCACAAGTTGCTCAAACATTCACCAAAGAGTGAACTGACAAATATAAGGCTCGACATCCCGAGAGCATCCGCCAATATAACATCCTGAAGGAGGATGGCCGATTCTTTTGCCTTCAGTTCTCCGGTCGATTGAAACATTCAAGGAACTGAAGCTATTGTTGCTGCTTCTGCCTCTGCTGCTGCTACTGATGATGATGACATTTCTGTTGAGCGACAAGGAAAAAATTGATTATATTGTAATTAATTATTGCTCAGAGCATATAGAAGTTTTATTGAATTCAAGATAACTTCAATGTGTTAGCCTTCCTAATTCTCAAAAGATTTCTATTCTTAATTATCCGATTGAATTATTCGAAAAGATAGAGAACTGAATCACCAAAACGGACATCTTATAAGAGAATAAGGCTGTAAAACACGGCTTCATTACTCAACATAATCGGTTAATAACAAGGTGTTTTCGCAGTTTCAGCTGCACTATATGGTTCTCTTACAACACAAGTTCAGTATTTATCTATGTATCATTAGATATGTAATTCAACATAGCAGATTACTTCGTTGAAAAATGTCTTCGTAATTATTCATATATATATATATATATATATATATATATATATATATATATATATATATATATATATATATATATATATATGCACAAGGCCTTCACCACTATAATCAAATCCTGTGTGGCTGTCGGGCTTTCAGTTTCTGGGAACTGATCTGTCTGACCCTCATACGTCGAGTTCGACGCGAAAGCGATAATATATATATATATATATATAACAAGTATGTGGTGCAATTCAGTTTACATTACATGAATCATTCATACAAAAATCAGATAGTGAAGTTAATGATATAAATGCCAAGAATCACTCTCGCAAACAATTTTTAAGAAAATACATTGACCTTGAACCTGGAAATGAATGTTATGATCCCTGTTTATAAATTCCAGTTGTATAATGTCTTTTTAAAATACAAGCTTTCGATTGTGCATACAGTCATCCTCAGGTATGGAAATAGATATGTCTTTTTTACATCCAGATTATAATAGGACAACGAAAGTTAAGATGTACTCCGAAATATTTTTTTTAGAAATGTGTTATTGTTAACCGTGAGATATTTTGGAGCGTGCGGTCGCAAAGCTAAGGTTGATTTTTTTTTTATTTTTACATTTTGCATTTTTGTACTAATATAGTAATATGAGAATTCTTTTGTAGAGGTAGGTTTTTTTTCAGTCAATGTGGCATGAACTAAATTGTTCAATAAATAGAGGTATGTCAAGGTTATTATCAGAAATTTGCACGTCGGGTCAGTTATTTTAATATCAAGTATGTGGTGCAATTCAATTTACATTACATGTATCATTCCTACAAAAAGCATATAGTGACGTTAATGATATAAATGGCAACAATCACTCTCGCAAACTATTTTTAATAAAATGCATTAACCTCGAACCTGTAGATGAATGTAATGATCTCTGTTAATAAATTCCAGTTGTATAAGGTATTTTTTACTGAAGGAGCAAGGTCGGGAGAATAAGGTAGATGATGCATTTTCTCCCAACAAAGTCCTTCGATCTTTTCTGACGTGATTCTCGCTGTGTCTTGTCACGCATTATACCGATGAAACATAACCCGTTTTCGATTCACTAGAGCTGGTCTTTTTTTTCCTCAAAGCTTGGTTCAAACGCTCTAATTGCTGACAGTATATTTGAGCATTAATTGTTGCATTAGGTGGTAAGAATTCAAAGTGGATTATTCCTTGGCAATCCCACCAGATTGAAAGAAGAACATTTTGCCCATGAAGTTCCCTTCTCGGATATGGCTGGGGTCCTTCCCCTTTACCAAGCCAATGTCTACGACGCTTAACATTTCGATAAAAGATCCATTTTTCGTCGCCAGTCACAAGTCTATAAATAAAAGTGAAACAAGTTAGCAAGAATGGAGAGAAGAGCAGATGTCAACTAGAGAATTGAGTGTGTTTTCAGACAATGCACGAGGCACCCATTTTCCAAGTTTCGGAACTTTTCCAAGTTGTTAAAGATGACGATGAATAGTGGTATGGTTTGAACTAAGAACCACCGCCAATTCCTCAACGGATAAAGCAGGATTTTCTTCAAGGGCTGCTTCAAGAAGCTTTCCATCAAACTCAACTGTACGCCCAGTTCGATCTTCATCTTCAAGGGTGAAATCTCCACCTCTGAATTTTAAAAACAATCTTCTGCAAGTTCTTTCACTCATACATTCCTCTCCATAAACTGAGTGAATGTTTCTAGCCGCTTCGGCTGCTGAGTATCCTTTCTTGAACTCATAAAGCATTATGTTCCTCAAATGATTCTTGGGTACTTCCATGGTAGCAGGTTTTTAATCAAACAAAATTTAATTTTATTGTAATCTGAAATAAAGTTTGATCGGTTTAAATCCATCTAAACATAAAAATAATGTTTAGCTCCATTAGGCATTATAAAATACTCTTTAAATTTCGTTCATTTTAACAAAAAGTTAAAATACGAACAGAAATTATGGGATGACCTAATATATATATATATATATTGGCATGAGACAGACTGTTATGCTGTATCACAACTCATCAGTGTGGCTAGACGTCCTGTTGCTTCTATCTAATATCGAAGCCCGACTGAATTGGTGCCAGTCGGGGATTCTACCACTAAGCCTTTGGCACACGGTAGGCATGAAAGTGAATTTAAGGATATTGATTTCTAGATAAATAAACAGTGACTGATAGAACTCGATTCGATTTACCGAAAAGTCTTGCATAAACACACACACACACACACACACATATACATATATATATATATATATATATATATATATATATATATATATATATATATATATATATATATACATTCACTAGCATGAAACAGACTGTCGCCTCTAAGTGCTGACTTCCATGTCCACTTTTATATTTACACACGCTCTATCTCTGATATTGAGCACTTTACCCCATAAATATAGCACACTTTAAGACTATATTTCTGCATATATATATATATATATATATATATATATATATATATATATATATATATATATATATATATATATATATATATAACGCAAAATGTATTTTTTATAAATAAACTGTAATCTCCATATGATATTTGACTGCGGTAAAGAGATATTTTTCTTTAAAATTATTATAGTCATAACTCAACACCTAAAGACTGTTTGGTGCAAGAAACAGCGTGCCGTGCCACCGTAAAGGATATATTTGTGTGTGTGTGTGTGTGTGCGCGCACGCGTGTGTGTATGTGTGTGTGTTTTTGCGAGTCTGTGTGTGTGTCTGTGGTGTGTGTATGTGTGTGTGTGCGTGTGTGTATGTGTGTGTGTTTTTGCGTGTCTGTGTGTGTGTCTGTGTTGTGTGCGTGTGCGTGTGTGTGTGTTCGAGCGCGCGTGTGTGTGTCTTTCTGTTATTACAGGACTGTTGTCCTGTTTATATTCTAGAAGCATCATGATGTCTGTAATTTACCTTTTGTCAATTTGCTTCAAAGTTTGATAACATATCGTTTAGCATTGGCAATGATAACTGACTATGAAAGTTGGGTATCTATGTCATTTCAAGCTTTTTTCCATTCGTGATCCTTTTACGATTTCGAAATCCATATTTCATTTTGAGTTTCATGTTTTCCCGATTGCTTTGTTTAATTATCCACGTTGATATTCATTTGAAATTTTGCACACATATTTCTCTTTTCGATTAATCTCACAGTAAATGTGTTTACTTTCATCATTTTGGACTATTCTACATTGTTTTCCATATTGTTCGGTTATTTGTCTTACTTGATTAAACTGGAACAGGGCATTTTTCCCTTATTAGCATATTTCTTGTATATACAATAACCGGTCTCTCAAATTTAAATTTAAATTTAACACTAAAACACTGGTACTAAATTTATTTAAAACATATTTATATTGACTAATATTGGCTTATTTTCAAATGACAGAATCAATTATTTCTTTTCAGATATTTTGCTATTCCGCTTTATCTATATTTGGTCTAATTTATTGTCTCCTACTAAAATTTTATTTGCATGCCAATGTATCTTCGGATTATTTAATCTCAAAATCAACCTTGAGTTTAGTAACATATATAATGTAATACATTTGGATTTGTAAGACGAGTATCCGCTTGGAATGTTTATTTTGCTGCCATTTGGTTTGTACAAGCTATTTCCTAGTTGATCCAAAAACGTTAGCATTATTTAATCTCTCATAATCTTGATGGAATAGATTCCTTTCAGAGACATCATAAGCCACTGTATATAATCCTTGGAAAATGAGACGTGCCAGTGGGCCAGTAAGAAATATACAGCAATGCTTGCGAATATGAGATGACTTAGAGTATTTTATTCGGAAGTGTTCTTGAATAAGTTAGGATACACTGTTCCTGGACGTCATGGGGAAAAGAATTATGGATATAAGTGTAATGGATTATTTGAAATACTAAATAGGTATTTATATTAAAGTTATGTAACGCTGAGAAAAACTTATGGAAGATGTGACGAATATTGTTTGAAAAATGAATAAAAAAGAACAATAATAGTTTACTTGCTAAAGGATTTGGTAGATAATCGTAGCAAGAAAGAAGACATTAACCCGAATAAAATGCCTAGTTTAGTCTTTTCCTTTGTCTATCAGCTTCATTATAAAAATAGAAAGCCAATTTCAAAATGTTTTCTCAGGCATTTTATTAAATTATTTTTCGTGCTGGATATAAGAACAAAAGAAAATGAAAAATGAAGCACGGAGAGAAAGGTTTTATGTTCAGAATTTTCGGAGAAATATTTGGAGGATGGTGTATTTTCCAATATATATATATATATATATATATATATATATATATATATATATATATATATATATATATATATATATATATATATATATATATATATATATATATATATATATATATATATATATATATATATATATATATATATATATATCACGCGAAATGATGGTTCCGTATAGGATACAGGTTCGATTCCTGTCGGAGAGCGAATATTTTCTATGAAAATTTCTCGGACATTCAGGCCGGTAAATATTATTTAATACTGTTTATTATAAAACAGACCATTTGCTTAAATACTTGTATCTATAAAAAGAACGTTAAACATAATATATATAAATGTCTTTAAATAAATTGTCGGACTATGTCCAATTCTAATATATATATATATATATATATATATATATAATATGGAGAAATTATTTATTTATATATATATATATATATATATTTGATATTTCAGATCGCCCCGATCTTTCGTCAGAAATTAATTAAATAACTGTATTCAGAAATTTGTTTTCATGTCTTTGTTTAACACTAGTTTATATGTGTCTAATTTTAAAATCCAGTATTTCTATTTATTTACTGGATTTAAAAATTAGACACATATAAACTAGGGTTAAACAAAGACTTGGGAATTTTAAACCTGTATAAATATTTCAATAGTTAAAAAATTTCTTTAGATATATTTAACAAAAAACTTTTTAAACAACATCTAAAATATTATGGTTAGATTTACGTTAGAAATATTCAAATACACTTGCATTCCGACGATACTTGAAAACAAACTTCTGAATATAGTTATTTAATTAATTTCTGACGAAATATCGGGGCGATCTGAAATATCAAATATATATATATATATAAAAACATATAAATAAATACTTTCACAAAAAAACATTCATTTTTTTTCGTTTAATTTGCAACTTTTCAGTTGTTTTCTCCATAATATATACACATCAAGAAAGTATACGTAGCTTCTCATTATGATATATGTATGTATGTATGTAATACCGGGTGTACCAACATTCATACTCTGGCTTCCAACTTCAAAGACCATTGAAGAAACAGCAAGAGAATTGTGTAGAAGTTTTAAGAAAGTGGGATGAGAGGAAAACTAGATCAGGAGGCCACAACAGGAGGAGGTATTAACATTTCAACTTAGAATTAAAGAGAAGAATAAGAAAAAAGATCCATCTCAATCCCTAAAACGTTTGGTATATGAGGGAGGAGTCAAAAGAAAATGAAATCGTATGTGAAACATTTGAGGTAACTTGTTACTCCAGCACAGAAAGTTAGAAGGTGAAAGAGGGCAATGACCTAGGGAATATGTTGAATATGTTGCAAAATAATCCTGGAATAATATATATATATATATATATATATATATATATATATATATATATATATATATATATATATATATATATATATATCAGGTCGCCTGACGATTGCACTAGCATGAAACAGACTGTCGCCTCTAAGTGCTGACTTCCATGTCCACTTTTATATTTACACACGCTCTATCTCTGATATTGAGCACTTTATCCCATAAATATAGCACACTTTAAGACTATATTTCTTCATATATATATATATATATTTATATATATATGTATATATATATGAACTTTATTTCAGACATTTATGAGCTTCCGGTCTTTATGAGTTTACGGTAGATATGTTAAATGTACAATTAAAACTACAATCCAGAAATACTTATTACCATAGTTTGTGGTCCTTGGACACTTGACTCATCAACCTGGTGATAAACAGCTGCAAATTCCTGATGACTGGCTAGACTTTGGTTTGGGAAATCATTCCTATACAGCCGAGCAGCCTCGGATCCATTAACATACGCGCGGCCGTATGTAAATTTTTTATCTGGCTGTTCACGATACTAATATCCTCGCTTTGTTAAACGGAACACTTCTCAGTTAACTCGCTACTTCACACGATAAACTTTGAAGACAGTCTAGCCACAAATTTACTAGAAGAAGAAAATTAACCTAGTCTATATGCCTATAAAGTACCATCTACTGTAAAACTTCTTGAAACTTAATAACTGAAAAAACAAAAGATTAGCGTACATATCTTTACATGGACATTTGTATTTGGTGTGTAGAACCAGCCCTCCAAAATTGGTAAAAGCATTTGTATACACCTTATATATATATATATATATATATATATATATATATATATATATATATATATATATATATATATATATACGCAGAATACACACACATGCTCTATCTCTTGACATCTAAATCTGTATTTGGGTAAACAGCATACATTTAATATGTTGTCTTTCGTAATTAATTTGGTTCATTTTATTTTTTGCATAATCATATCATTATACTTGCTTTTTCTATTTAATAGATCACGTTCATTTAGGAATCGATCACAGCATGCAATATTTAGTATTTATTTTATTTACGACAGATCACATATTGAAGTAATAATTGTAATTAATCATTAAACACATAACCACACCTAATATTCCTAATTACATAATTAAATGAAAATAAATTAATTGAAACAGAGAACGGGTTATAAAAAGAGAAATCTCGAATGTATTCTGCCTTCTTCATGGCCATCGGCATAAAAATAATTTCGTATTCAAAACAATGAGATGCCCAGAAAAAAAAAGATCAAATTACAGCCTTTGGAAAATGGATTAATCAATAGAATAAATACTTTCGATTTTAGAAAGAAAAATCATTTCAAGAGAAACAAAATATTCTGATATGAAAAATAATTAAAAATATTTAACAAGCAGAGAGAAAAGGAAATTCTTATAAAATAATAACTATCGTGTATAAAACGTAATTAAAAATGAAATAATTTTCAAACAGAATCAACTACCATAAATAAGGAAGTTAAAACAGAATAATGAAATGAAAATTAGTGAAGAAAATCTAGTTTACATTAAGGAGGAGGCGTTCGTCAAACCAATAAACCATGAATATAAGTTCTCAATTAAATGTAAATGCATACTACAAAATATTTTACACAAATGTAAACGAACATATATTACAAATATATAATTATTTTCTTTTTGAAAAAAATTGATACCATCGTGACAGATAAATTTCTATGAAAACTGAAACTAAAACTGTAAATTTAATTATAAAAATTAAACATAAAATCCAGAGTTTCTTTCCATTGTCAAGCGATGTTAGCAATTAACTTTCTAAGAAATATAACTTAATTTATAAGCGCAGACAATCTGAATATTTTGAGTTGTTAAGATTAAGGAAAATTCAATCTATGTTGATTAGGGGTGGTTGGGTTTTTATTTCCCTAGACAGCTTATGCATCAAATATATGTTGCTTAGAAAATCAGGTAAAGTTTAAGTGGTGTAGTGGTGTCTGGTCACAAATATAGACATCCGTTATTCAGTGTGTCGTATGGGTTTTCTATGACAAATAATGACATTTTTAATTATCCGCTTAATTCCTATTTTTATATACAATCATTTTCTGAAAAGGTAATTTAAATATGAGTAAGTCATATT
Source organism: Acanthosepion esculentum (assembly GCA_964036315.1). Classification (NCBI taxonomy): domain Eukaryota; kingdom Metazoa; phylum Mollusca; class Cephalopoda; order Sepiida; family Sepiidae; genus Acanthosepion; species Acanthosepion esculentum. The sequence goes on from OZ038495.1 coordinate 8,698,240, forward strand.
CTTAATATTTAAATTATATTCCTAAAGATTTAAACTATCATTCCTAATATCTAATAGACTATATGGAATTTTTACATATAAATATATTAGAATTTAATTACTAATTAATGATGAAGTATATATATATATATATATATATATATATATATATATATATATATATATATATATATATATATATATATATATGTGTGTGTGTGTGTGTGTGTGTGTGTGTGTGTGTGTGTGTGTGTGTGTGTTACATCTCTCTCTTTTTTGGTAAAACGAATTATTATTTGAGGAAAATGTTCATATCTTTGGTTTAGTAAATTTTCATTTTTAGAAACTTAATAATGTATGATTTGGCACGTATGCACAAGGATATTGGTCACTTAATGACCTACAATATGTAGCTTTTCATATTAATTTTCTTTTTACCGTTGTTGTTTTATTGATGTCTTTTACGTTTAATTAAATTAAATTATATTTACAACTTTATTTTCAGGATTCAAATATAGAAATATTTGTCACGCGATGGAATCATATTTTTGAAAAGAACATAATTATAACATTATTCTGTAATCTATGTATTGATCTCTGTTATTTTATAATTAAAAATAATTAGGAAGAACACCAGATTATAAATCTTACTGTGATTTTTTAATATTTTAATACATATTGCCAATATATGTTTACATCTGAGATATACCTGAATCATAATTAGTAGAAAATACAAAAGATATAAATAATTGCTTTAATAATATTAGCATAGAATAGAATATCTCTCAGTACCGATTCGTAGATTTTAATTAAAATGGCAGATACAGACACATCGGCACAAACACAAATATACAGATACATATACACTCACACACACGCACAAACATATCCACCCCTAGATAATGAAAATGCTGATAGATAGTTATATAACGAACAGTGATAGATAAACAGATAGATATTAATATATTGATATTCTTTATTTTTTAGCAATATGTATATAAAATAACTGAGAAGATTAGAGGGCAAATTTATATAGTTAATATTAATTTTCTACTTCAGATGTCATGATTCAACCTTACTGATGTTCGAGACACTCGTCGAAATGTTGTCATATTCGTTTATTTGTAGAAGGAGAAATGTATACCGAGGAGTTAAAGTATGTTTATGAAAATCCTCTCTTGCACATTGAAAATAACTATAATAGGATCACTTCATCTCACATACGACTCAGGCATTATCTTGGCATATGACTTCCCCCGCCCTTATTGTAATTTTGTTAATTAACTGAGGAAGTTTTAGTTGCCGATTAACATTGTCTACAGTGTATGTACAAGAGGGGAACAAAAAAACCGACATTTGCCAGGAGGAAAATAAAAGATTTTATTTTACAATAGATACGGTTACTTTTCTGGCTGCCGAACCTCTCTGATTCTGCGACTGTGGGTTTTACATAATTATGCACAATTTGTAAGTTAATAAATGTCAATATTTCTCTCAGCATAACGCAACAACGCAAGTATTTCCACGGAATGCTGACTGGTAAAAGTTTTACAAATTCAACCATGAAACTTTGATATCGCACTTTCGAATTGTATCTTTAAAAAGAACTGGTATCCAACTCTTCTATTTTTGAGTAAAATTATTCACGGGTATTAAATTGTATGTGATGACTTCGTAACTAGGAAAGAGGGATTGGCATATGAAGTTAATCTGAGACAATGCGAGCCATCTACTTGTATACGTGTTCATGTCTGCACCGGATTTACCTACATATGCACTGTCGCTTTTACATATGATGCTTGCCTCACCTCGACAGTTTTAATGAAACTGTTTATGGAAGGAATACGTTTCTCTCAAGTTCCAGGTTATAATTTGATTTGTATAAGTATTTATCAAAAGGTTAGTGAATGGGAATTAAAGCCTCATCAGTCACTCGTTATCGGCGTTAGCCTATAACTATAAACCTATCGACAAACGTAGAAACGTCGGATAGAACTGTTTCAAAAAAGAAAAGAGTTTTTCACCTGTTGTTTTCTCTATGTAGTCATTATTCGGCGGTGATTGCTCGTTAGGTGTTTTCTATATGAACCACTCGAACCTTCTGTTAAATCACGATCTCAGAGTGAATTCCGGGAAATAATACATTTTTTATAATATGTAATACCCTTCGGTCGCCAAAAAGAACACCAGTAAAAACAGACCAGAGAGTACTTCTGGTGAATCCAATGTAGCTAGATTAGATCTGTCATCAACTCTTCAACAACTTTCATGATAACTTTACTCTAGTACAATGACATTACTCTAACAACAACTTCACTTTATCTTACATAGTAAATCAGAGCTGCATGGATTCTCATCGAAACAAGCCACCGATAACAAATACAATTACTGGTGAAATCCACGGTTAAAACTACTGTATTAATTCCACAATAACATGTCAGTTTTATGGCATATTACAACAAGAATAATTTTTATTCAAGTCAGCAATTATATCATAACTTATGGGTACAATTCACAGCTTTGACGCGATTGCATACCTTTTGCTTACACTTATAATTTCCCCTAATTAATTTACAACAATTCACATTTCAAACGGACATCATGTATAAAAGAAACTTATTGATAAGATCTACTTCAGTAATTCCGTCCTAGAGAGAAGGGAGGAATTGAAAGGCAGTTTCAATTGCTGTTATGAATGAGAATAAGAAGACATAGGCTGATATAATAGAGTGTGGAACAGAGGATATGGCATAAATAATTCCCACGTATTCCTCCCAGAATTACCTCTCAAATACTATTCAGACATTAGCTCAATGAATACACAGTTGACACTAATGCCTTACTATTATAAGGGAGGTATATCTGCGAGGAATATGTGAGAGGTTTATCGGCCGCTCTCGGTATTATTTCACAACCCAGACACCCCATGGGGTCCATGATATGTTCTTAGCAACTGAATTGTCTTTACAGTTATTTTGCAAATCCACACAGAAGTCTGTTGATTCTGCCAAAGATCCGATAACTTCTCCCTAAGGAGGTTAGTTATAAATGATTACAGGCAAGTTAATATTTATGGCTAAGAGAACAATATAAGATCAGTGAAATTCACAGAGTCACAAAGATAGATGAATGATGAATTTGCATAGTAACAATGGAAAATATTAAACATTTCCATAATTATCGCTCATGTGCTATGTATATCAAAATGTATCTGTAATAGTATCTATGTTTTGTTATCCAATCACTCTTATCCACACTTTCATTATTTCGCTTTATATTGTAAAAAAAGAATTAGGTCCAATCAATGGACATATATTTTCAGATAGAGCTCAATACACAATTCAAAAAATTGAACGTGCAGAGCGGGTAATAATATATGTTTAAAAAGAAATCACGTTCAACATTACCAAAATAATGGAAGAGTACTAATGAATGTATATCCTGTTTTCATGGAATTGAAGTTTAAAGTAGGCATGTTTTCATCAAGTAAGTCGTCAAAGACTTCTGCCCCACCATATCGGGCCATGTTGAAGCACTGGGTTATGCAATTTTGTCGATATTTTATTCCACAATGACAAGAATTGGCTTAAGAAGACAAGAAAATATGCATTGATGTCTCACATGTATCTTTTGATGAATTTGAATTTTCGGAGCTCATGGGACTGTTGATGTTAAATAAAATCTAGAAGAATTTCAAAGGTGACAATCACGGAGTCTACAGAGAGGGTCTCTACAAGATCAGAAAAATGCTTTTCAACATTTCCACGATTTTAAATTGGAAAATAAACAAAAACTTGTACACTATTTAGATGTTCAATTTAACCTCGGCACTGTCTCTCCATATATGAAGCTTAATAAAAGAGTGGAATATATAAATTTAAAATCTAACCACCCTACATGAATTATTAAGCCCATCCTAAACGGTATCGAATGTAGGCTTTCGTCTAAATATATCTTCTGTTTTCCCTAAATACATGTCATTACATATTACGTATGGAACAATACCATATCCATATTATCTCCCATCAGATATTTCCATATTGAAACAAAATTGGTATACACAGGCCAGTGGAGAGTAAATGATGACATCCAGTTGCCTACATTGGAAGAGAATTTGTACTTTTGACCGTTCTCTTTTGCATTTCAAGGATACGTCGAAAAAGACTTTCAAACGATACAGTAGAGATCTCATAACCTGAGAAAAAAGAGAGATAGTTTGGAAAATGTAGACGAGAGCTAGTTTTAAGGAGAGAAGACGTTTGGCGAGAAAGGCCAGAAACGCTCTTATGAAGTTCAGGCTTAACCCGATGCCCATCCGAAACTCGACGAGAACAAACATTAATACGGTATGGCAGATTCCATCAAATAAAAAGCAGTAAACATCTAACGTATCATGGTGGTAATTTTTTCTTAAGAGTAAAACCATTAAACACACACACATACATGTATATATATATATATATATATATATATATATATATATATATATATATATATATATATATATATATATATATATATATATATGCGACATAATAATATCACTCTGTCCGAATTACGCCATCCATATTCAAAAGGACTTCAATACGTTAATCGATTTTTCCTTTTTTCTCCAATGTTCTGCTAGTCATAGACTCTTAAAGCTTTCTTTCCACATTATCTAATGTAGAATCCTACCAGTTTCTTTTTCAAGTCCGTTTCCGTATACTTGCTATTTCCTTTGATTTCCTAGTTGTTCATATGTTCACTCCATTTATTCTCATCTTACGTCGATCGCTTGTAATCTATCATAAACTAATTCTATCGTTTTAATTCTCTTATTATCCGATCTTTACAAAATTATTATAAATCAAATATGGCATAGCGTTTTAGAAACTTAGTTTCTCTATGGAACAGATTCTAATTACAAAATCCTTTCGTTATTTTTTAAGGAATATTTTGCAAATGAAGTAGTTCTCATTTCAGCCACTAGAATAAAAAGATACAAATTTGTACCATTATAATTTGACATTTCCAGCAGCCTGCTCATATATAATTTTTCAATTTAGCAGATAGCCATCCATTTTGTTTTCAAAGAAGTAACAGCTTTTTCTTCTGGGTTCTTTAATTTTGTAAGAGCTCTTTCTCTTTTATTTGTGTATCAAGCAACAACGGAGTGTCAGCGGTGTATTTTAGGTTACTTAGGTTATAGCGACCGATAATAAATCCTGTAAAACCTTCTTATTCTCTTAGGAAAAATTCGCTGCATGAGTTAAACAATTTGGTGAGAAAAATGCAGTTTGTCTTATGTCTCTTGTGCACTTTACTGAATTCTTTCTCGATGCAAAGAGTGATTGTTTGTTCCCCAAAAGATTAGGATTACTCTGTATTCTCCACATAAATTTGTATTTCCTATATTTTAAGGTGGAACTTCTGATTAATATTATATATATATATATATATATATATATATATATATATATATATATATATATATATATATATATATATATATATATACATATATATTAATCGTATCGCAGAAAGCAAGGAAATAAAGCCACTAGAACGCAAAATTTGACATTGAGTTTGTGAATATGAGAAACAACTATTATTACAGAGAGAGGATCATAAAAGGACAATATTTAAGAAGACAGACACTGAATTTAAAATTTAGAAGATCAAACTTGGCTCGGAATTAAGAGCCTCGAAGAGAATGATGTATGATAGGTATAGGTATTTCTTAATTTTCATTGAAAGCATTTCATTTCCCCGTGTCGAGAACAAATTCAGGGTTCTCTTGCTCTATTTCAGGGCGACTTTTGCTACGAGTACTAGTCATGAGGATCCCGATGAAAAATTTAGTTTCATTGTTGTATGAAAATTATTTCCGGTTGAGTACCTGTTCATCTTCAATTGACTTTTGTGCTTCGATTTAAATGTAGATATACTGAGATCTTTTCAAACATATATCATTAATGTCATATTATGATCAATATCCTTCCTCATAATTTATGGTTTGTCTATGATACTCTACTCTATTTCCGGTGAATTCAATCCAGGTGCATTTCTCATGAGAACCCGAAGTTGGGGCCATGGAAGGAAAACACGGAACACGGGTTAGAGGTAAGAAAGTTATATTAAACAGAAAAGTTACAAAGAATAGTGTAAGCAGAGCTTACTATCCAGTGATGTCCGATATTGGTATCGTACGCGGCTGCGCATTACTGGTATATTTAACAACCCACCCACACGGGTCGAATGTGGCACAAGGTTGGTTTAACGTGGGCTTACCGAGCCCGTAGGCTCGGCCAAAAATATTCCCATTTACAACCCGCATATACGAGTTTAGGGACTGACTACCTCCCCGGACGAAACTTTGTCCTGCGGCAAAGCCTCGTCCGAGTTCCTCTCTGCCAGACAGAGAGTTCGACAGCAGAACATGCGGCTGCGCATTACTGGTGCTACTCCTCATGATTCACATAATAATATAGTACTGGGAGAGTCCATGATGTAGGGAAGTATCGGTCTCACAACACCCCCCCCTCCACGAGTTTTCCTCTTTTTTCCTCTCTTTTTTTTCTCTCTTTTTTTCCTTGAAGGAAAAAAAAAGTAAAATGATTCACATAATAATATAGTACTGGAAGAATCCATGATGTAGGGAATTATCGGTCTCAAGACAATTTATTTATTTACCCCCCCCTCTCGTAGATTATATTTTGTCCTGCTATTGCATTTTTCTTAATAGCATATCTACTATGTTTATGTTCGCAACTTCTCCTATATTTGTTGTCATATTGCATTTGTTGCTTGCCTTTCTTTCGAAAGTCTACTTTAGGATCATATTTTTTATTATAAGTTATTCTTTGCCATTGAAAGTTGTCGCTTTCTCATTAGATCAAGATTTCATATATCTTTATCTTATCTCTCTTCTATAGCTAAGACGTGTTTGACTGAAGGTAATAGTGCTTCTATTCCGTCAATCCACAATAGAATTTCCAGCATTGGCTATATGATTTTAAATGATATTAGTAATTTTGACTACTAATGCAGTCTGGGAGTTGTTTTAGAATTCTCTAGCATCCTCAATTTCAAGCATAGTTTAAAAATTGCCTGTGATGTGAACGTTCATGCATTTTATCTATTTGCATTTCTTTGAGAGTAAGACCGTCCTTCTTAAACAGATTATTAGTTTGACTACTCGGCTTAATGTGGCCTCTCCTTGATTATGCTAAACACACATTTTCAGGTGTTTAAATTCATACAATACTATCTCTGTCATTGTTGTTTTCCTTCCTGCAATTGTATTTATTTTTGTAATCATCTTCTATAAATCTCAACATTTTTCGTATTCTGTAGCGGTAAGACTGAGATATTATCTCATTAGATGGTCATACATGAATGCTTTGCGATCGATTTCCAGTCTTAGAAAATTGCCGGATAGCGAACAACATACACGAAAACATTGCCTATGATATACTATATTAACCCTTACACACGCATAAAAAGAAAAGTAATATCAATAATGTGATATAAGTTTTAAAACACATACTATGTGGAGAAATAAATATCTGTACCAAGTTTTGAAAAGCTAGAAATCATGTAGATTTAAACAGAAAAAAAGTTAAAACTTGCGAGATAAATATTATGCATCTTGGTCATTTTGAATTTAAAAATATATTTCGGTATTATTAATTAGGATAAATAGTAAAATTAACATCGTTTAGTATTTTTTAATATTAAATAAATCTAATCTTCCCAACAATCTATCCATGAGCATCCCTATGTGAGCTCCTTTGGCATTCAATACATTTATCACTCTATTGTCCATTGAAGTAGTCAAATTTTGAATTGCATATGAAGTTATATTAGCGATCACATTCATTATTTGCTGTTTCAGTTCTTCATTGTTGATGTATCGCTTTCCTCATTCGTATAGCTTCTTCTTGACAATGCCCGAAAAGTTCACAATGCATTTAAGGTCTGGAGATTGATGTGGCTTATCCATATATCATTGAATCCGTTTAGCTCTCAAATTGTCTATGTTAAATTGGCTGCATGCGTTGAAGCATTGTCATGCATAAAAATCATCTTGGATCTGAAATTTCGTAATTTTTTTGTTGTATCAGAATATAAAGTTTGAGTTAAAAAAAATAGACGTATTTGTCGCTATTCATTTTCACGCGATCTTCTACGAAGAAGGGTAAAGTAATGGGATCACCGATGATTCTGCCCCACCTTGTTGATCTCTGAAGAGGATTGGGCGTACACTGTCCTCCGTGAAGGCATCAGGGCCATCGAGAGTAGCTCGATATTCCTCCGAGAATAAAACGGAACTGAAATAGCATTTCATGTAGTTATTTACCCAGGGAATTCTATTCCTAATATTATTGATAAAGGAGGGCTAGATTGGACTTATAACTTTTGCAAACTCATTCAAGATATTATTCCTTGCAGCATGAGGGCACCTCTAGGCGGTGTAATAGTTAGCAAGCTTGTCTCGCTTGAACAATTACGACTGAGTAGTGAGTTCGAACCTCACTCGGTACCCCATACATTCGACCTTGTGCCACATCTAAGCTACGCTTAGAAAATCACTATTCCTTGCAGCTCGTTAGTTCTAGCTACATCAGCTTTCTAAAATATCTTCTTGTTAGACACTGACGGATTTTTCTTCAAAGCCAGAGTAATCAGATGACACTCTCGCTTCCTTATCTTCTTTTTGCCAGCCACAGAAATTGTTTTCCGAGTAAAGTTGATGTAGAAATCGTTTTCTTGATTGTACGGGCATCACATTTAATCATCAATCCAATATCGGTAGCTGTAACCCCTTCTGCTAACATATTAACAAGTTAAAACTTGAGACTTTTCTTTTCCACCTTCCACTGATTTCTATTATTTCAAAAATACGAAAATCAAATAAATACTCCTTTCAGAGCAGCGTTAACCTACCGTGGCGTAATAGCCATATCAACAAAAATAATGCCACAAATCGAAATATACACTGTAGCTTTGTAAAAGTACATATGGGGAGACCTAACTGCTGGTTGGACAATGTAACTACCCTATATTCAAAATAGTATTTAACCAAATTCCTCTCCAATTAATATTTTAGGTATAATTGACGTTTTAATGATTTGCATAATAGCTGAACTGTATCCACCCTTCCAACAATCCATCATTCCATCCATCCATACATACATATACATATATATATGCTCCAGAAAAAATTATTTCGGATGAGCTCTCTGTGGAGGATGTGTGGGTTTGTAAACAGTGACTATTACGGCTAATGCAAGACTCTTCGGTAAATCGAATCGAGTTCTCTCAGTCACTGTGTGTTTATCTAAAAATAAATAGACTTAAATTCACCTTCCTCTCTGCCACGAGCCAACGGCTTCAGGGTAAAATTTCCGACTGACGCGAATTCAGCCGGTTTTCGATTCTAGCCAGAGGCAACCGGATGTCTAGCTACACTGATGAGCTGTGATACAGCGAAACAGTCTGTTTGTGGATGACAATATATATATATATATATATATATATATATATATATATATATTGACATGAATATATATATATATATATATATATATATATTGACATGAATATATATATTGACATGAATATATATATATATATATATGACATGAATATATATATTGACATGAATATATATATATATATATATATATATATATATATATATATATATATATATATATATGAAAATCAACACATAGAGGTCATGCCATGTGGGTTGTGATTCTGATCGACTATTATATATAAATTTCAGGGATGCATTATGGGTATAATATTTCATTGTTGTTAGTCTATTATAGTATACTAACGGTTATTTTGGTTGAACTTGTTTCTTAATTCTTTATTATTAACTTAGTTTATTTGCTTATTTATTTTTCTGTCTTAATGTTTCACTTATTTTGTTTATTTTTATATATTTATTTACACAATTTATATATAATTCATAGCTTTACTTAAACAAAATTCGTATGCATGAATGTTATGTGACAATATTAAGATCTTTTATAAAGAGAGAAAATCTCAGTAGTTAAGTGAACGTGAGAATTTCAGGTTTGTCTGTATGACAAGCACCTGATCAAAGTTTGACCAAATTATTAGCACGCCAACTAACAAATCATGGATCAAATAACGTTCCATTGGCTCAGAAAATAGATTTATTATTCTCAAGTTTATTGATTAATAACTATTTTCCAATATTTAAATATTCATTTTAAGGAGTGAAATATTGTTGAAAATATTCTTAACTGATACTCAAAAAATACATGTTTATCGTCTGATGTCGCTGTTTGGTTAATAATGTGAATACGAAAATTCAAATTATTGTAGCAAGTCAGTGTAAAAAATGTGTTGTCTTCTGTGCGATCCGTTTTTGTACAAAAACAGGAGTGTAC
>OZ038495.1:8711130-8721130 GCA_964036315.1 Acanthosepion esculentum
TGTAAACAAGATGGCGTGTTACATCCTGTTCAAATCTCGTGTGATGTTCTATTCAGCCCCAATTCTGCAGAAATTCTTTTTAATCTTATCTATTTTAGAATGTGTTTTGCCAACGAACTAAAAGAATATCTTATTTAAATATGCTAAATAAGAGTTGCTTTCTCTGCTTCAATTACTTACACGTGTAAAGAATATCGAGTGATAAATCTTGTATCGAAAATTATAGGTGAATATAATATTAAAATGTATTGTGCTATCACAAAATTCATATATGTATATATATATATATATATATATATATATATATATATATATATATATTTCTGAACTATGTTAAGTTTTTTACCTATCTTAGTAGCAAATTCAACTACAGTCGAACGTTAGATGATGAAATCATGCATCGGATTTCTAAGGCTACCAATGCTTTTGGCAAACTTCGCCATCGCTTTTGGAATGAGAGCAGTATTCGACTGAATACGATAATTCGTGTTTACAGAGCTGTTGTACTTGCCATCATTTTGCACGGCTCAGTTTCGTGGATTCCATACAGGTACATATACGCCAGTTGGATGTTTTCCATAAAAGCTGTCTGTGTGCAATCTGTGGAGTTAACCTTCAAGACAGGACATCTAACGTAGACCTGTTCAACAGATGTAATATTGGAGGAATGGAGACTTTTCTCTTACAGTCTCATTTACGGTGGACTGGTCATGTCTTGAGAATGTCTGCTGACAGGATAACCAAGATCCTAATGTACAGCCAGTTAGATCAGGGCTACAGGAATACAGGACGCCTATGACTAAGATACAATGACAAGTTGAAAATCAACTTGTCAGCAGTCAATATACCACATAACACCCTTGTGCGCTTAGCCTTTGAGCGGGTAGAATGGAGATCAACGTGCTTTAGTAGATTGAGCATTTTTCAGTCTGCTTGCCTGAATCATCTTCATAAGCGAGAACAAGATCTAAAAGTTCAACCAATCTAACAGTGATCTCATCTCACAATACTCACTCTTGCTCCATATGTGGCCTCCTTTTTAAATCACTAGTTGGAATTAAGTGCCACTTAAGATTATCGCACATAATTTCATAACTTAACCAACTAAGCTGTCAGATCCTCATACATCGAAACCGACAGGAGAGTCCATTATTATGATTATATATATATATATATATATATATATATATATATATATATATATATATATATATTGCTGATACCCACTGACGAGTCGGTCGAGTAATTCTCAAAGAGTCCTTCTACGATAGTCTGGTTACGTGATGCTGAAGGTACCATCAATCAGCTAAGTGACACACACACACACACACACACACACACACACACACACACACACACACACACACACAAGTTCTCAAAATAAACACCAGCTTTTTTAAAATTCAGAGTATTTCTCACGCAAACACACGCAAACCGAAACACATGTGAACATATAGATATATATGGAGAGAGAAGGTTTTATAAATAAGGATATCCACATTGGGAAACTTTATTTTTAGATTACTTTTTTTCATATATAACTGTCGTTACTTGGAAATCTTTATTGTTTTGTCAGTGTATTTTTTAATATATTGAAATGTAATTGTCAACTTTGATAATCGCTTATGTAAGCCGGAAGCTTATATAAGATTAAAAACATGTATCAATATGGTGATTTTCTTTCATCTTTCAATGGTAAAATTATTAAGCTTATCAGACAATATGAAAGGGATTTATATATATATATATATATATATATATATATATATATATATATATATATATATATATATATATATATATATATATATACGTGTATTTAAAAAATTACACATATTATGCACGTGTATTATACATAATACGCAAATTCAATAGCAAACGAAATGCATTCTTAGTGACACCAGCCCAGATCCACCTTGCTATGTACACATGTGCAAACAACGTATATTATCTAGATATTCCATTAGTACAGGGGATGTTCTACTTCTTCCCATTCGACTCCTGCATGGAAGCTTCCCTGAAATCTACTATATATATATATATATATATATATATATATATATATATATATATATATATATATATATATATATATATATATGTATGTATATATTCAGGAATACAGAAGTTATCATAAAACTCATGGAGCACATTCTTACATTGAATATTTTTAACTTCAATGGCGCAAACTACCTTCAAGTAAGAGGTTGTGCCATGGGCACCATTGCAGCTCCTTCATATGCTACAATATTCATGGGAAAATCTGAGGAGACCCATATCTACCCCCTCATTGGTAACGACTGCGTATTCTATGCAAGATATATCGACAAACTCATCCAATTCCTCATGGCCCTAAACACAGTGCACGACTCAATTAAGTTTGATTATGAAAAATCCAAACATCGGTAACATTTTTAGACACCTGCATTTACATAGATGAAAACAGGAAACTACAAACGACACTACACACTAAAATCACCGACACCCACAACTATCTACACTTTAAGTTTTCCCACCCTAAACACCTCAAAGAGAACCTTCCCTATTTACAAGCAGTTAGACTCAGAACGATATGTTCCCACAATGAAGAATTAATCAAACAATTTCATTATACTCAATTCATTTTGTGTGACTATATGAAAGCCAATTTTCTTTTATGTCCTGTCAAAGATTTGATTTTATTTTCCATTGCCCTGAGATCTTTGTTTATATTCGTAGCAATTTCAATATTCTGCTTCCATTTTAAATTTTACTGGCATGTTTTTGCGATGTAATATTTCTTACGACTAATGACAATCTTTATATATCGGTAATTCAACAACATCTATTTATACATATTCATGGAGAAAATTAAATATTCATTGACAAATAAAATATCTGAAACCAAAGAGATTATTGTAAATATATCTAATAAAAAGAGATATTATTAGATGAATTGCCCATACAATATTTGTCATATCACTTTAAACTTCACCTGAAAACATTAACTGTATAGTGGGCTTATTACGATTTTTATTGATATAGAAGCGTATTGCATAATATAATCTTACATAATATATATCCTAAACGAAATCGCCACGAAAACCTATTTAACAGGAATAAAGAATAGATTTCATCATTTTGCAATATATTATATAATAAAATTAATGTCCAAGGTTGTAAGTCTTGGCTTCCAAGTAAAGAACCATTTATAGATATTTTGGCAAAGTGTTTTTCAGTAGATATTGATTTGGAAGTTTGCCTGCCAAACAGAGTCAATTTGATATATAAAATAAAAGAATTAAAAGTTTAAAAAGAAAGATGCTGTTTTGTTTTTACCACACAGATCGATTTTATAATCAATAAAGCATTATGTTATTCTTTATCGGAACACACTTAGCATCTTCAGTATTTTTTTAAAATCTTTGGAAACACTTACTATTTCTCATTCTTCCGACTTTTTAAAATGTTATTTACCAGTTTATTGATATGCAGAAAATTATTTAGCTTCCCATAAACCGAAATAGAGACGGACATGTATATATGACGGGATATAGTTAAATAATATTTTCCTATCATTTCACACAAGCAAGGCAATAAAACCACTAAGAAGCAGGTGATACTGAGTGTGAGAGAATATGAAAAACAGAAAAGATTATTAAGGAAAAAGTAACATAAAAGAACAGGAATTCTGAAAGAAGATAGCTATTGATATTGCATTTGAATTTCTGAAGATAATGTTGACTAGAAAGCAATAAGCCGGAATAGTGGTCCACAAGGGAGAGGGAAGAAAAGGTTGGCATAGAAATTTAGTCTACATCTATTTCAAATGTAAGATGTTAAGACTTTGCCGCCAGTTTAGTAGCAAGGTTCTCTTTATGTATACTTTTCCAACCATTTATCTACTCTTCCCCATCTCTCTCTCTCTCTCTCTCTCTCTCTATATATATATATATATATATATATATATATATATATATATATATATATATATATATATATATATATATATATATGTATGTGTGTGTGTGTGTGTGTCTGTCTGTCTGTCTGTCTGTCTGTGTGTGTGTGTATATATATATATATATATATATATATATATATATATATATATATATATGCGTGTGTGTGTATATATACACCCCCATATACACCCCCATGTATATATATATATATATATATATATATATATATATATATATATATATGTGTGTGTGTGTATTAGATGTGGAAGATAACTGTTAAACTCTTGACATGAACGGGTTAAGATTGTACTGACCGGGGAAATATCCTCTAGGGAGTCTGTTCTAAAGTTCGCGGAAAGAAGCTGTTCTAATGTTCGAGCGGAACTTACGTCTCACCGATGGAATGCGGAGGGAAATTCGAGTGCATTCCTACTGAGTGGCATGGTGGGTCGTACTCGTGAAGATTAGACTTGGCGGAATCAAAGAATTTAGTACGTTCTAGGACTTTCCATGGAAGTGGCAATAGAGCAGTTGAAGCTCGACACATCCCGCCTATGAGAGAGAGGTTGGAGAGTGGGGAAGAAAAGTCACCCACAAGGACTGGGAGACGCTTTTGAACTCTATCATGCCGGGAAAGTGAGGTCGAGGCAGCTTTTCCCCAAATATGATAACCGTATTCCTATTTCTCCATGGTATGACTTCTGTAGATATCGAGGTTAGCAAGAGAAGTCAGATAAGTGGATATTTAGAGAGAGATTGTTTGTACGAGTTCCACTTAAGTTCAGGTGTAAGATTGATGACCAATAATACATAGGGGCATAATCTCTCTGCGAGGGGGCATCCGTTCTTGACAGGCACTTGTTCTTGTGCCGAACTACGATAATGGAATGTACCTAGATTGGTTTTCGAGGCACTGAATGTAACCTGGGGAGTTATTTCTAGATCGAAAGAGAGGCCAGGTACCAATCTTTTATCGTCAACAATTTTGGAGGTGCAGACGTATATCGTAATATCACCTGAATAGATGTTTAAAAATAATCTGAGTATATTTTATGGTATATTTATATAAATCTGAAAGACTGATTATCTGAGAAATGAGCACAGTGTATCAGAGGACTGGACGTTAATAGCTTTCTTCTGAGATCTACATGTTAGGAGCGATAATAGTGATGACCCATCCAGTGATTCAATAACTGGAGAGCTTGTCTATCAATCGTTGTGCTCAGATTGGGAAAGACCTTCAAATTATGCCATGGTCTTCGAAGTGATTTTTCGTAAAGAGTCTTATGCGTGTAATGGTAGTTAGGACGTATCGAAACATATACTGCTATTCGCACAGGGAATTTTTCCTATATATGTACTCTAAGATTATAGGCTCAAAAAGCTTGCTGATTATACTGAGGAAACTGACGAGTATATACTAGTAGGAGGAGATTACTTGACCGCCTTATTGAAAACTGGGCATATGCTTGACTACTTCCAGAGTTTTGGGAGTTATTTCACCTTTAGGAATCAGTTGAATGACTCCATTAGCTTTTGAGATATTTCCGTGCAGGTATTTTTAAGGACAACTACCGGAATTTTTGTATGGACAGTGGCTTTTTTATTTACGATGCTTTTGATATGTCTACTGATTCCTCGTTTTGAAATGAAGATTTTATTGTAATTGAGTTCAGCGAGACGTAGAGAGTTGGGAAGGAGATGACTTTGACCATCTAACGTTGAGATTGAAGCAAATATGCAGGCGAAGATCTTCGGTTTTTCTGTCGATGAGTATATGACCTCGGGCCATTTATTTAGTAGGCACAACAATTTTGCCTCAATTCATAATTTGATTGGAGATCTTCCAGAATTCACGAAATCTAAATAGTTTCTTTGCAACCCTGGCCTAGAGAGATTACACGTAGGTGCATTTGGTGCATTCCACAACTAACTTCCAGCTCGCGCTTTGAAAGCAGTAAGGGCAACACAACACCGATCCTTGTGATAGAAATCTATGTAGTTGTATTGAACTATGAATGCAGCACATTCAGTGGTGGATGAGGGATGACTGTTTTTTGCTAAAATTCTTCTTTGCTTCTCAAACTCTCAATCCCAGAAAGATTACATTCTGAGACAAAGGCAGTGTTTTTGAATTCAGCGGGCCTGAAAAATTTTGATAAAAGAGCTTCCGTCATATAGGACCAAAAGCTTCCGAAGTCTGCATTCGCGTAGCGGAAAGCCGTTCTATGGAACGTGAAATCGGAGGATGTCTATGGTTTGGTTTCGTCTGGACGATGACTAGGTAATTATCTAACGCGTCTCTGGGTGTAAAAATTTAATAAGCATTTTTCAGGGCTGGATGTTAGAAACATGTTAAGGATGATCATCAGCTTTCCATTACCGTCCGCTATCCGGCTGACTTCTTCGATGAACTGTGTTAGTTCATAGGCGATGGAAAGATCTCTGCAATATCTGTCTTCCTCATCGGTTTTGTTTGAGTGGTGTAAACACATTTTGTAGTGGATATTAAAGTCACGACAGATATGAACGCTAGCCTAGGGAAATTCTGTGAGTATATTATCAATATTCTCAGAATATCCGATCGAATTTTACCGACCCTTCATCCTGAGGGCGATAGAGAGCAAATGGTATAAGTGCCACACATAAGCATGTATACGGGAAATCAGGTCTATGTACTCCCTGTGTTATTATATTATTATTATTATATATTATATTATTTCTCTGATTTACGTTTTAAATTATTCGTTTTTTTGGGAATCTTCACAAGATATTCTTTTTAAGCTATAACCATATGGTTTTGAATTCAGATTAGTTTTATGCCTAGATTGCTAACGACTGAACTCTAGACAACCTCATCACTCCTGTTATAAAAATAATCCAGTAGGATTCTCCTTCATGAGTAATATTTATAAAACCATATATGCAAAAAAATATTTTCTAAAAATAGATCTATAACTGTACCATGTGACTGCTTCTTTGCTCTTAAAGTAATGAGAAATCAAGTACGTTTAAGGAGATATTTGATTATGAATTATATACCTTAGATATTCATTCACTGAGGCCTATTTCCAGACTAAGTGAACATGATCTGAACTGATTTCTACATTTAAAGAATCGACGATATTTATCGGTTTTATAGATGTCGGCAAGCATAGCATCTCATTATTGGCACTTACTCTTGAAGAGACATAAAATTAGAGAAACTCATTTTAACAAATATCATTTCCGAACTTAAAAGACACGCCTCGTTTTTATTGGTCTCTATCTTCTCATCGTCTGAAAGCAGGAAAATAGCTTCTGCAAAAAAACGATCTGATGCGGATCTAAAGAGTTCGACAGACTCTTTTTATAAACATTTCCTGAAAAGCCCATCTAAAAGGAATGAATTGTGTTCGAAATTATTCAGGAGATTTATGGAATTTTTTTTGTATGTAGTGAAATTGATTTATATTTCTTTTACCTTATGTAGATGGCTTATACATTAAATCCCTGACAGATTGTCATTAAATATACGCACGGATTTTTTGTGCGCGCAAAAATAGAAAAATACTAAAGCAGACATACACATAATTTAATGCATTTCTGGAATTATTAATATAACAATTATGAAAACATAATGATCAAATTAACTTTTCTAAAAGATAATGCAATTCCTAATATATAAAGAAATCGTATTATGTACAAACTTAATAAAATTTAATGTGGAATTTAAGAGATCGTATAGAAAACAGAAACACACATCTCTGATGTCAACATACGAAATATGCATCACATATTTCATTTTATTTTACTATGACAACACATAAACACGAGGAATCTATTTGTGAGGATGGCGCTAATGATTTATGTCCGTGGATGTGGTCAACAAAAATATATTATTTAATCGTTTAAAAAATGTTCCAAATTTAGAATTCCAAGGATTCGAAATATGATATTTTTATTTACAATTTAATTCACAAATGAATTTTATGAATTCTGTCTAAAAATTTAAATAAATACCGTCATTTAATATGTAAATGAGGAATGAGTAAATATTACATACAGTAAATCTTTCTTGTAATTATAGGTATATATTTTTACAAGAATGATGACGTTATATAAGTAGATGGATAGATATTCTATAGAAGTAATTTATAATAATACGATGAGATATATAGACGGTACTACGAGAACGCACACATAAAAAAACAAATATACACACACATACATATATCTACACACACACACATATATATATATATATATATATATATATATATATATATATCTTATCAGTTAGTAGAGATCATTAAACACTGTTGTAATCAATATTATATTATGTTAAGCATTCGCAGCTGGTGAAAGATCCAAGGAAATACGTGACTGTTGACACTCCGATGGCTAACATGCGAGGTCGTGATATGAGCAAAATAATAATTAAAGAAATTGACTAACTATACAAACACGATGGCCTATTCTTTTATAACGATACCAGTTCTCCACGAATAATTATGTTGGTTCGACCGAGGGTACGTTGAAACAAAGAAAACGCAACCACTCATAATCGTCCAGGTTGAGGATGTATTTGAATAGCATTGCACTGTCGAGATATATATGCAAAAAATGTTGAACGGAATATGGGGCATAGGAAAAGAGTATTGAATCGTTAGCACTATGAAGTGGGGATATATATTGCAAATGAAAAGGAGAATTGGCGATCTTGGTATTTCCGATTCCGGCTCATTATTGAATAGAAGAGTGGAAATAATCGATATGGACATGTGAAAAAATGTATTTGCTAGCTAATATGGAACCGGGATGGAATTGAAACCCAAGCACACTAACATAATATCGAGTTCTAAACAATTATGGCTGTGAAAAACGAGATTTGTAGAAATTCAAAAATGCCTGACATTTGCTCATTTTAACGGTAAAACTTCATTTACATCAGTTGATAAAGCGAATATTCTAACAACCAAAAAGCTATTATACCTTACTTTCCATACTTTTGCTACACGGATTTAGCGTCTCGCGGCCTTCTTCAGGCGAAGAATGGATATTTTTATATTTTATTAAAAGAAATTAAATTTCCATATGTTTTTTCTCTTTTTGTGTGAAAGACACAGAAATATCTTTCTTTGACTGGCAGTGAGAAAATTATTCTGCTTGAAGGGTAATAAAACAATTAAGATTGGTCTGAGAAAGTGAGTGAGATATCTGTGTTTTCATCTTTTAATGACCCCTGAGTGTCTTAGATATATTTCCATTTTTTGTATTGTGTGGTTTTTGTTAGTATGCGTTTGTATATGTCTATTCCCTCTCCATAGTTACATACTGTCTTATAAGTAATTAGTATGCACATATATACTTACATAAATAAATACAAATAAACATATATATATATATATATATATATATATATATATATATATATATATATATATATATATATATATATATATATATATACGCATACACACATCCCTATGTAGTGTTGTGTTCGTATGTGTGATTTTGAGTAGCCTATTTGTTTTTGCCAATATATGTATATATATATATATATATTCTTGCTCTGCATATACCCGCGTGAGAGTGTGTGCATATGCATATGAGTGGTTCGTCCACTGTATTAGGTCATGATGTGTGCATGTTGTGTGTTTTTGTGCGGGGGTTATGATCTATTTAGTGCTGTTTGAAATTTGTTTAAGCAGTTTTGTTTTTCTTGCATTTGTAGATAAGAATAATTGTCTGTTTAATATATTGGCATAATTTTAAATTCACAATTTTATAATTTGGTTATATATCCAGATGTGTTGGTATACAAAGAATTTTCTTTTGTCTGGTAATTTGATGGTGCTTTTGTGAATGGAAACTCTGCTGTTTAGTGCTTGGCTAATAGCTATATATGGCCTCTTGCATTTGAGTGCATAAATCATATTTATGTAGTTGAAATTTATTTTTTTATTATGAATGTTGTTTTGGGGTCTTCAAAAGTGTAGTAGATTTCTTCTCTGATGATATCTCAAACTAACTAGGAAATCCAAAGAAACGTAACGTCGAACAAACTCTAGCAT
>OZ038495.1:8726130-8826130 GCA_964036315.1 Acanthosepion esculentum
ATTAATCGAAGGTAAAATGGGTTTCTCAAATATTATGTACCACATAAACCCAGGCGATATAATGGTTTTTCAGTTTTCATTTATTGCCACAATAGGAAAAAGACATATCTGAATTCAAATCCTGTTGGATGAGGAAAAATTCTAATCCGTAAAACCTAGTATCTGAGGACAATTACAGCAGCAACGAATCGTTTGTTGCTGATTGGGTCTTATATTCCAGGTGAGTCGACGGAGTTAGCACTCTTTTGTAAAAGAAACAAAACATTTATTTGTGAAGGAATATCTGAGCCTATTTTGGAAATCTGTTTTTCCTTGTAATTTTCACTATTCTATAACATGAGCATATATTAATCTACTTTCCTGGAAGACGTAACTCTCGTACGTATACAATGCAGAAAAAACAAACAAACAAAAAAACACAATAAATTAGAAGTTATTCCCAAAACGTACGACATATACTGGCTTCATTAAAAGGAAATAAATAAATCAAATGTGTTTTTCCAATTCTAGACAAAGTTAGAAGTAATATTTGTCAATTAATAAAAAAAATCCTGATGTATGTGGTTATAAAGAAAGACCTGAATACAGAATGATTTTTGCAAAATATAAAAAATCGTATAGTTTTCTCAGTTATAAGTTAGTTGCACGTCAAAGCTTTACTATATTGGTCTAGTTTTATTTAAAATATACATTTTTAATCGCTACAGAAAAATAAAATTTAATTATGAATTAAATTAATAAATATACATAAATATTATTACTTAAGCTTACAAAGAGGCAATATCAATATTTCTAGAATGATTTGAATAATATATTATAAGAGCGTGTATAACATTTCATTACCCTGCAGAATAGTCCGTATTTCGTTTTTATTTGTTATTTTTTCGTTTAATACGTTTCTAGAAGATTTCATATTTGTCTGCATATTATTCCGTCAAATATTATAACGTATTTAACAAATATGTAAACATAATTCATCAAGCCATATATCTTCTATGTATTATGTCTTTTAATGAATAACCTATCATTGTTCTTCACAAATTCTTATCACTTGTACCTCTTAATATTTTCTTTTTCAACGTAAATCTCAATTCTTCCAAACCTTTACGGAAGCATATGTTTTCGATGATTTATCCCTTTTTCTTATTCTTTTTTATCTCTGACTACATATATATATATATATAATATATATATATATATATATATATATATATATATATATATATATATATATATATATATATATATATATATATATATATACATACACATATATATAAATGTATATATATAATTTCGATATATGTATATATATATACGTTTTATATATATATATATATATATATATATATATATATATAAAGAGAGAGAGAGTGAGAGAGAGAGTTGTGTATACAATTATTCGCTTCAAATTAATATTTGTATATTTTCTAAGGAAATGCGAATACTTGCTCGTCATTCTGAATTTACCATAAATAGTTGATTCCGCTTCGTGAATATTTTAATTTCGATACATAATATTCAGTTATAGATTTTTATAATAATGGTGCAGTCAGAAATTATTGCCCTCCTACTTATAGAAATGAAGAAATAATTTTTCTCTATATCCATTCTAATGTTTTCATTCTTAATTTGACATTTAATACAAACACCTTTTGACAAAATTCATATTATTGTAATGATTCTGTAATATTGTAAAATGTATTCAAGAAGGAAATATGTGAGTGCCACGTAATGCGATAACTCTGATGTTCTCTCACAATGGTGAAGGCTGGATTTGACAAGAATCTCCGAATGAAGAAAACTGATGCGTACAATCAATTTGATGGATATATAATGCAATCCAATCGTTTAAATGTTCCTAGATCGATATTTCGTAGCATCATCAAAATATACAATAAGGCTCATTGTGTTGAGAACAAATTAAGGACTGGCATAAAACGGTTGATTTCTGGGAGAATGGAAAGGAAAATTGTTAGAGATGTCTCTAAGAATTCTCACTTGATAATGAAGGACATTGTCAATGATCCAAATTCATCAGCCGTGAATGTATTGATGAAGATGGAGACAGTCTTTCATCGAGTAGGATTTTGATCTTGTCGCCCCATGAAAACTCCCATATTAAACACATAAAATGAAGAGTAGATCATGCTAGAAGCCATCTAGAATATTGGAGTAAATAATGTAACCTTTCTTGGTAGATGAAACCAAACCTGAATTATATTGTCAAATGAATTCCTCTTATGTATGGAGGAAGTGAATGAAGCTCACAAACCAAAAATAGCTTCCTTAAAATTGAGTACGATGCTGGAAGCATTCTTCTCTGGGAATGTTTTGCTGCTTCTATACCAGGAGAATTAATGACAGAACAGTATATTACGGATAAAGAACAGTATTTGGCTATTCTAAAACAATATATACCTAAGTGTACGAAAGCTGTCTTGGGGAGTCACTGGATGTTACAATAGTACAATGACCCGAAATACACGGCCTGAACTGTTACAAAAATGAAGGCAGCAAAATGACGGTATTGGCGTACCTTGCACAAAGTCCTAACCATAGAAACTTTGAATCTTTATGGGCACATTTGAAGAAAAAATAAAAGAAATAAGTCCCTCGAATTTGGAGGAACTAGAAGCTATTAACAAGGGAGAAGGTTAAAAATATATATCTGTGTGTGTATTGATCTTGCAATGATATATTTATAATAATTAAAGGCAATAACCAAGAATAAATGTTAAAGAATTGATTACTGAGGCAAGAGAATCAATAATGGTGTCCTATTTTAAATGTTGTTCTGGTATTTAATCCTATCTTAAATGCTGTTCCTGTTTGAAATTTCTACAAAAGATTTTTAGTCATCACTTCAAATTTTTCAAATCCGTTATTTCATAATTTAATAAAATTGTACGTGATATTTTCCTGAAAGTTTGACGTGTTCTAGATTTATTTGTAATTATGGAGGAGGTAAATAATTTTCTCCAGAAATGTATATCTTGCCTTCAATATATCCGCTGAGTGAATAATTCCCTAATACATTTTTGTTCATTGTTTTTCTACATCTTTCTTATTCGATCATAATCTTTTGTTAAAACTTCATAATTAATCACATTTTCAGCCCATGGTATTCCCAGTATCCTTCTGTAGAACTCCATCTCTGTTGGCTGATGTTTCCACTTCATTTGTGAGACAATTGTCCAGTACTCTCTGTTATATAAGAGTATTCATATTACAAAGTTCAGCATTCATTATAATTTATTCCTATTTCCTTTCGAGATAATTAAAAATGCTAATAATCTTCTTCTGTGAAATAGAAAGAAACATATCGCGTGTCTCCTTGAATGTTTCGAATTCTGTATTTACAAATCGTCATTGAAGGAAATCCTGTGAAAATCATCAGTTTGACAAATGTCTTGTAGAGTAACAATAATGAGTTCTTTTTCATTTTCATTTATTAGTCTATGTATTTACCTATACTAATTCCCATATACTATGAGAATGATTTAGTTTATGTAGAATTAGTAAATGTTAAGTACTTCAAATAAGTTCGTCTAAGGATAAGTTATAACAATTCTCCCATAGTGGATAAGGAAATAAAATATGCTGTACTAGGAAGTAGCATCTCAAAATGCTATTATACCAAAACATTTACCTAACAATACGTTCCATATTCTTAAATAAACTCATGGGATTTAGATTCAGATGGATGTCCTGAAGGATGACAAACATTTCAGAAATGTCATGAATATAAAAACGCTCTATGAGTTCAAAGCTTAAAAATAGCTTCGAGGTAATGAAAACTGTAGGCCTTACTGAGGACCATGCTTTTTTTATCTGGCCTTATAGAATCACAAAGTATTGTACAAAGTAAAAGAAAGCACCTAAATTGAGGACACAGAAGCAACAACTCAAATGCAAATTACATATAACTCGAAATGTTAATGGCATAATGGCATTGACTTTCTACAGTTATTTAAAAAATGTTTGGTAGAACACCTCCGTTACTTGTAGGAAGAACCATAACAGTTATGGGCATGATTCTCTATTTTACTGGAAAATTAAAAGAAATAAATTATGAATTCCAACCGACGGCAGCATCAGCTGTTCGGTCAATGAATGCTTCGTGCTGTCGCATGATGTAAGGGTTAATATCGCGATTACCATGTGGAGAAATGTGCCCCATACCATTCAAAAGGACAATAGCTATTATCGTAGAATCGGTGATATCGAAAGCATGGGACAACAATAAGGAAAATACAATTTAAATCACAAGATAGCACGAGACAAAAATGCAATTTTGCTTAAGTTAACCATATAAATGGCGAAAGTATATTTTAATTCAGTCATCTATCTATCTATCTATCTATCTATCTATCTATCTATCTATTTATCTATCTATCTATCTGTCTGTCTATCTATCTATTTACCCGAATACAGTCTCGAATAAAGAGGAGAAAAGTGAGAAAAGAAAAAAAGAAAAGGTCTCAAAGCAATCTTACCGACTCTGTAATGTGTTCGAAATCTAGATGACTTGGACCGAACGAAAAACGCTTACCAACATAAAACTTATGAAAGGACGGCTCTAATCGTCACAGAAGTTTCATGCACACGCGATATTTAAACGACTATATATATATATATATGTATGTATATATATATAGATATTTATCGACATGTAGAATGATTGTACACAATATTCAATATATTTCAAACGTATTGCGACTCCTTAATGTTTACTAGCGTTAAAAGTACTTTAATCAGTGTATAAATAGTTAAGTCATATTAAAAAATAATATAAATTTACTTGAAGATATATATATATATATATATATATATATATATATATATATATATATATATATATATATATATATATATATATATATATATATATATATATATATATATAAACAAAATTATTTATGTGCTTTTATAAAGCTATAATACAAATAATAATGAAGAGATAAAACCAATTCTATAATAAGATTGTGGAAACTAACAAAAGAAAATAAATTTTTAAAATCAAAAAGGATTCTATAAGAGAATATAAGAAACTTAAAAAAATATATATCCTTTTTTTATAAAAAAATATCTCCTAAGTATTTTGGGTAAGGCTCTGCGCTTTTGTTTGTTATTACATCTGGTTTTCAATGTTTCTTTGTTTTTGTTTTTGCCAGACTGTTATCTACTGTTCCTCTTGTGGGAACATTGGATAGAGTCCAATAAATTTGACAGAAATGGACATAGACGTGAATATAATTGAGTAACTAAAAATGATAAAGAAAGACGTAAGAAAATGATAAATTAAAATAATTATATATAGAATTAAAAAAGAATTACATAAAAACATTTTAGAAATCAATGAAATAGATATTTCTGCTATGACGTACAAGTCTACCATCTCTCCTGAACAATAACAATGTAAAAAATGACGGTTTGTTCAAAATATTTAACGGTTTTAAATACAGGGACGATCATAAACAATTTCGGATAATAATCGTGTCATTTACAACGATATACAGAACAAACACATTGATATCTGTATATATATTTATATGTTATGTCGTTATATTTAAATGTGTATATATTTATAGTCACCGCAGGTCACAGCAAACGATGCGTACATATCTATATCACCTTTCCGTATCAATTCATTCGTATCGTAGTAAGTATGGTCTTTTCAGTTGAAGTAACAATTCTTTATCTAACGTGACTTCTCCATCAGTAGTAGTGGTATAATTATAACGGATATTCTGTCAACATTAAGCTTATCAACAATAGTTCGCACTAGACTAACATATATCTATTCCTTTCCAGTAACAATGACACAATCTACGCATCATAATATAAATATATTATGTTTAAAGATAGATACACATACATAAAACATACAATAAAACTTATCTCAATTTGACATACTCGACTACGTTATTAGATGTCACTTTTGAAAGATTTCCACCGAAGCAATTTAATAATGGCAATAAGACGCAATAGGTTACTGAAAATGAAAAGTGAATGAGAATACTTTAGTGAGAATATATGACAATAAAACAACAGGTTTCAGAACAAAAGAAGAATGCGATTGGCGTAGCATTTAAAATTTCAAGAATTTTAGGTGGGGAAGGAATCACGAAATCAGAAAATGGTTCCAATGGTGAGAAGTGCGAGAATAGTTGCTTCTTGGAAAGATTGTAATTTTATTATTAGCTTCAATAATGCAAGTAACCCTCTTATTTTGGTTTTGCTTTAGGATCTCCTAAGTGCGATTGAACCATAGTTTGAGGGATTTTCGAAGTTCTGTTCGAGTTTTGGAATTTAAATTATGGTAGCTTGTTTGCAGACACGCGAAATATTACAACTGACAAATAAATATTAGTAAATATTCAGTTGGTATTTCAGGGAAATATATGGTAGATGTTTTAGGAAATCGTAGTGAATTTTCTCTTGGCCAACTGACAAGATGTGTGATTATTCTATACGAGATGTATACGAGATGTAGTGTGGTAGAGTAAGAATCTGGTTGTAATTTTATTTATTGTTAGAGTGGAAATTTAATTTGTTCTTCTCTTCATTTATTTTGATGAACTAAACAGTTTACTAAGGTTCTTCGGGGAGGAATTTCGCAGTTTTGTGCTAATAAATATTCTCTTGGTTAGTAACTTACATATTGCTTTGACATAGATGTCTCAATGGAGTGATTCTATTTTTCCCAACGATATTACTTATAATATTACATACTGTTTTGGTTTTGTTGATAGAATTACTATTGGATACAAAGACCTTCCATGAGGGCAGATTGATTCTTTAATTACTCTGCCCATTTTAGCTCTATTTATTTTGGTGATGTTCAGATTTTCTTGGGTTGGATGCAATGTGAAATTACGTCGAGCCACTTGGATCAATCTGATCACTTATTTTACACTCATCATTAAAACATTGTCTGCCATGTTTGACAGATTTAGATTTTGTTTTTGCTAGGTATTGTTTTGCATTACTAAGAAGTTTTCTTTAACATATGTAATGTGCCCTGTATTGTTTACATAGGCTTCTGGTGTGAGTTTTGGGGCACATGTAGTTTTTCAGTTGACTTTCTTAAGTTTCCAGTATGTTATTCTTTCGTTTGCTAATGAGCCAGAGTATTCTAACGCAACTGTGAAATAATCACTACTGTATGTTTGATAATGTACTTTTAAGATATAGTATTGGTATCTTGTATGACCATTGAAGGCTAGATCGACTGCATTATATGGACAGTTTGATGTGTGGAGATAGGTATGTGACGTTGTATACGAATATGTTGTTTCTATTGATAAAATCTTGCATAAGTCTTCAATGCTAGTCAGTAATTTTGCAGATCCGTATGATAATATGGCTATTAAAGTGTCCCCCATTAAAATAGATGGTTTTCTGATGGGGCTTCAGTAGATTATATAATACAGTTCGATCCATGGGATCGTTACGGCGGATGTAAACAGGGCATACGGTAAGGCTCTTATGACCATTGTCTGCAGTGCGGTATTCACATCGATTTTTCACCTCATATCGTTTATATTGAAGTAATCTTTTTTTACTTATATTGAAGTAATATTCTTTTTACTTATATTGATGCGATATGTTTTTTAAATTATATTGAATTAATCCTTTTTACTTATATTGGCGATGCTCTGTTTCTACTGTTAGAAATAAAATTAATCATGTGAATTGTTTAATATTTAAATTCTCATTATCCTTTAAAAACATTCTTGGAAGACGATGATAGCAGGACATAAGTCTGCAATAACCAAAAACAATTAGTTTCGATTTGCTTTTTACACGTCTTCCATTCCATTGAATCATATTGTTAGCAGTGATGTTTATGTTAAGGTTTTCAGTCTTAATTTTCCATTTTTACTGTGTTGTGTTTAGATGATTTTCGTTACAATATTACCTTTCTTTTGTTTTATTCCTATTTTATTATTTCTGTACGTTTCTGGTAACCTTTAATCGAGATATGGGGCCAGATGATTATTTCGGTTTTTAATATCTATATTTAACGAGTTAGAATTTTCTAAATTTGGATTGGATATATCAGATTTTAGTATAGGTTGCCGTGTAAATTGTTGTTTTCACCTGTTGATATTAGTTCTCATTATTTCACTTAATGTCATTAGCTCTTGCTTTAGTGTTCACAAATATCGTATTTCTCGCCAAGTGTTGTTGGGTTTTCACTGCATTTCCTTAATTATTTTTAATATTTTGTTTGGTGTTGAAATCAATGATTTTTCAGGTTATAGGAAAAGTTACATTTTCATGTTTTTCATTTCAATTATTTCTTTTAATTTTTATCCAGCTTTACCCAGATATGAGTATGTAGAGTGGGTGTTATTACAATTCATGTATTTTCTAACAACTTGGCACTTGTTTTCTTGATCGCTACTGTTGCATTTGTATCATAACGGACTTATAATACATCAATCTTTACGATGGCCAAATCTTTGGCAGTTATGATATCTAAAAGATCTGTTCCACTTTTGTAATTATATAAACTATTTTTATTACCGCTGATAGTTTGGGAATTTTTAATTTTAATATGTATGTATTGGTTTATATGATTTTCAAGTTGTTTTAATGGTTATTCTGGCTGCATCGATTACATACATTCTGTTTTGTAGACTAAATTTGATTTCTTCTCGAGAGCAAATTGCCAGGTCAGTAGTATTTATTTACAAGTGTTTAGACTTTGGTGCGGATAAGTTTTATTTTTTATGTTATTAAATATTGACTATTTGGTGACTTATTTCTTTGTCAATTGTTTTCCTATTTGTATTATTATTGTATTGTTTAATGATTTATAACAGATATAATTTTTGAGTACATAGTTTTTTCTCGATTAAGAGTGGTTGATAGTTTTGCAAGTTTCTCAAAGTTTCTCCATTACTATATATGGTGGGATGTTGTCGTGAGTTTTCTATTCCTTTTCAGAACTTGATTCAGTGAAGGGTCTTTTCATTTTCTTTGATGACATATTATATTTTTTACTTTCATCATTCTTGCACTACTCCTAACCGGAAACCCTATCATGGGAGATGATTGAGGGGAATGCCATTTGCCCAAGAATCTCAGAGAATCAAAAATCGTTTACTCAGGCTTAGTATATATAATAATTATATAATAATATTTTTCATTCTTCTACACCTATGAGTCTGAATATAGGTTTTAATTCTTATGATACATTTTACTTACCACGTAACTGATCCTTGCTACCACATTCTAGTACCAATTTGTATAAATATGCTTGGCGTAATCATTTTTTTATGTTGTTCTTGTAATTCTGTTGGATTATTACTAGTGCTTAACATGACTATCCTTGAATAGCCGGAATAATTGATTCTGGTGGCCTATAGCGGCTGAAAGACAGGGTAAAACGAAGGAGAACAGTGTGGCTTAATTTGCTATACTATATTTTCGATACTGACACATACACAGAAAACATGTCAAGATAGAAATGTTATTTGATGGGCGGCCATGCAGATTATCACAAAATGAACAGAAACATGTGATTCTTGCCTAATATAAATATTAAAAAGTCAATGTTATAATATATGAGATGTTTTTTTCTCTTTATAAGTTATTTTTATTGATACAAATATTTAAGTTAATATTTATAATAAAGAGTATTAACTAAATTTACTGGCCTAAATGCCCGAATAATTTCATAGAAAATATGACCTCCGACAGGATTCAAAGTTGTATTCTACATGGAACCATCATATATCCTGACGTGCTATAACATATCGCTACAGAGGAAGTGTCTAATTAACAAAATCAAATTACTGATTCTGAACAACAACTTTCCCAAGATTATTCTCGATCACTCATATCTTTTCCATTTGACTTTTATCTTTATTTTTTGCTACTATATTGGACAAAATAATTGAAACACTTGTTAAATTCAAAGAAAGGAATTTTCAGACATTATTCCATTAATACCTGCTCCAGATCTTTAAGGTACGACGATGGAGGATAGCGGCTTCTAACTTGTCGCTCCAAAATGCACCATAAATGTTCAATAATATTGATATCTTGAGATTGGAGAGGCCACTTCATGTGTTCTAGCTCACTTTCATGCTCTCCATGCCAATTCTTAACCACTCGAGCGGTATGTATTGGAGCATTATCTTCTTGGAAGATGAAATCACCATCAGTGAATATAGTCTGGGCCATTGGATGAATATGATTTCCCAAAATGTTCAGGAAATCTTTGCTGTCGTTGCTACCATGCAGGGCAACTATTGGACCGAAGCATTTCCATGATATGGCGGCCCAAACTATCACTGATCCATCTCCATGCTTCACTGTTGGAAGAAAGCAGTCATGGTTGAAAACTTTTTTCTGCTGCCTCTACATATAAACTCGCCCTGAAGTTGGGAAAAGAGAAAAACTGGATTCGTCTGAGAATATGATTTGCTTCCATTGGTCTGCAGAGCAGGCATTGTGATCTCTGCAGCACTTCAACCTCTTCTGAATGCTGCGAGTGGAGAGAAGAGGTTTCCTTACGAGGGCTCTTCTATAATATGCAGACTTATGGAGCTCACGACGATCAGTTTTAGTAGAAACTGGACTATTCAGATTATTATTAAGATCAGTAGTAACTGTGGCCGCAGTAGCCCCATGATTTCTTTTGCCACATTGCGTTTCAGTGCACGTCAGTCCCTGTCAGTATGATTGAAAATCCGGCCGGAATTGCTACGGTTGCTAGAGGTTTTGCCCTGTTCCTCGAATTGCGTCATAGTTCTTGATATCGTAGATCTTGAAAAACCAAAGAGTTCAGCAACCTTAGTGAACGATTCTTCTGCCATACGAGCTCCAACAATCTGTCCTTTTTCGAACTCAGAGATGTCACACATTTAGCTTAAATTTTACTAAATTCTAAAAATAAATAAGAGAGTAAATTAGATAAATAAACGTTATTACAATAGATATAACATGCAATTACAAAGTTTTAGTAAAAGTTATTAATATAATAGGTATTTGAAATATAGGATTGGAATTTGCACATTCCAATTATTTTGTCCAACCCCTGCACACACACACACACACACACACACACACACACACACACACACACACACACACACACACATATATATATATATATATATATATATATATATATATATATATTCGGTTGTTCGATAAAAGTCACTCACTTGACTTTTTTTACTTCAAAATTTTCTCGCATATTGTTTTTGTGGTCAAATTAATTTTCAATCATACTAATATAAAGATCCCTTCCCGACCACCTACAAAAAAGTTTACTCACCCTAAGGTATTCTATTGATCATTATAATTTTGGATATAAATGAGATGCAGGGGGAAAAAAACTATTTCCTGCAGCTAGTAATCAATAGAAACATCACCGAACAGCTTTAAATAAAGAATAATATAGGTATAATTTCTTTATAATAGGTAATATAGTTCGAAATATTTAATAATCTATGGGTCCTCCTTTGTTTTGAATAACCTCTTCAACCTTTTTTGGCATTGACTTGATTAGGTTGTGGCAAATCTCATCTCCAAGCATTGAATTCCATTCGGATATGAAATTCACAATCAAATCTTCTTCGTTGCTCAACTTCTTTCTCGAGAGCATGTACTTTATAATGCTCCATACGTTTTCTATGTGGTTGAGATCAGGAGATTGGGGCGGCCTTGTCATAACACTCACCTGCTTCTCATCACTGTATTCCTTCATCAATTTTGATTTGTGACAAGTAGAATTATCCTGAATAAAAATGAGCTTGGTGGGGTCGATTTGCACCCTTTCAGCAGAAGGGAGGAGACAAGAGTATAAAATGTTCTTCTACTGCACGCTCCTGGGGGTCTTTTCAATAGGTAGTAAGAAACCAGTTCCATGAAAAGAAAAGTATCCCCAGAACATTACGTATGATTGACAGTACTTACTGGTAAATTTAAAGAGCTTTCAAAGCTTCTTCTTCGGATTTTAGATCGCTTATCGTTTGAATTTAATTCAACTTTCGTTTCATCGGAGAAGAGAACATTTAGCAGTAAAAATCAGGAGAGTCACTTTTATCGAACTTTTAATATATATATATATATATATATATATATATATATATATATATATATATATATATATATATATATATATATATATATATATATTGAGAGAGAGAGAAAGAATGTGAGAGTGATAGAATCACACACACACGCGCGCGCACACACACACACACACACATATATATATATAGATAGATAGATAGATAGATAGATAGATAGATAGATAGATAGATAGATAGATAGATAGATATTGTGAGGAGTGTACAAAGAACAAGCAATGTATAATTAAGTGGAATTTAAGAAATACTGTGTTAAGATCAATAACTTCTTTACGTTCTGGTTTCCTCTCATTTCGGTTGAATAAATTTCGGGAGGTATAGATGTTATTCAAATATTTATAATGCAGTGTTGCATAACTTACGTTTTTCACTTAGCAACATCCTTCATCTACAGAATTGGCCAAACCATGGAAAAAATTGTAAGTGCTGTGGAAAGTTCAAGATCTCTAAGATTTAATCACTAAGTTCGCTGGTATCAGACATGAGCTGGCTCTGATTTACTTAAAGAAGAAAACTGAAATGAAATGAAATTATAAAATCTTACTTTCTTTTCTGAAAGGTATGTCTTCGATCGCCCACACGCTTACACACATTGTTTCTAAAAAGTCAGTTTCTCTATTGACTTTGAAAAGGCATAATTACTTTTGGCTCAGTAAAATGACTGTCGAAACTACTGTAAACACATAGCTGTAAGCACTCTAAAACCTGATCAAATCATTTTAATTTAATGTCTTCCTTATTATTTTGTGCATAATGCATTTACCGTATCTTTTACTACGTGTTCTGCGCTTTCAGAAAGTTTCTGATCGTGGCTCTCAATAACATTCTAGCCTGCATTTCTCTCAGCCATGTTTGTCTATTTACTAACCCCATGACTTATTTTGACATAGATGTACATAAGCACTTTAGGCATGTTACTCACCGAATCTCCTCTAATCCACTTGCTTCAATAGCCCCAGTAAATTTTGAAGTAGCAAGACATTCTTTTCTTAGTATATTTCTGATCTTTACGTCTATTTTTATTTCATCATCCTTAAAACTTCCACCTTGCTCACTAGATCCTTCCATAATATACTCATCATAGATCCGTTGCCTCAAATATGTGAGCAGGCGCTCCACCATTTATTGCTCTAGAAGGGGGAACGAACTTACTTAGTGTCTGTGTGACATGCTTCTAACAGAGTCTTCCTGTTTCTCAATTCTGAGTTTATATTATGGTCTGTATTTTTGCCATCGCAATACTTTTTCACATTTAAATGTCACATCTCCCGTCATCTGCTATAAAATAGCAAGATATTTAAAATTCTGCGCTTGCTTGATTTCGACGTCTCCAAATCGTAGCACTCATCTTTCGGCTTTTTGCAAATTAAATAATGTAGAGTGATGCTTAGCAAGCTAGTTTTATAAACTGTTCCTAGTGAGTTCTGTATACTGTGTGTGATCAAATAATTCGGTCTTCGACAGAATCAAGCTTGAATTGTGATTATAGAGAAGTGTTTACGTAACGAATCTAGTGTATGTTGATATATATATATATATATATATATATATATATATATATATATATATATATATATATATATATATATATATATATATTTATATCTATATATATATATATAGATAGATAGATAGATATATCTATATATATATATATCTATATATAGCCGAGAAAAATAACAGCACTCGTAGCCTGATGATTGCATCTAGCATGAAACAGACTGTCGCCTGTAAGTGTTGACTTCTATGTTCACATTTATATTTACACACGCTCTATCTCAGATATTGAGTACTTTATCCTATAATTATAGCACATTTTAAGACTATATTGCTTCATAAATATATATATATATATATATATATATATATATATATATATATATATATATATATATATATATGCATAATGGAATATAGAGATGGGTGATACGAAACGAATGTTACTTTAGAAATTTATAACGTTCTGCATGTATTGTTAATCCTAAGATTAATACAAAATATAGAGTTCAGTTCTAAATTTCAATCACTTTAAGAAGGCCGGAGGGTACAAACGTCGTCAGTATATCAATAAAGTTAATGACAATACTTTGAATAATGTAAATGGATTTGGCATTAGCCAGTATTATATTAACAGTCACACAAAGTAGGAAACTTTCTCTAATGGAAGAAAATTTTTTCTAGTATTACATGTACAGACTCGAATAAAAAAAATATGTGACAAATATGTTTATACAAAAATAGCTAGGCCTATCACATATTTACTGGTTATATTTTATCCTTTAATGTTGGAAAAATGACAGATATCTTTGACCAGAGTCAACCCACAGAAATAGGCTTTATATACTTTCATGTATGATCATGCTGCCAAGATTCTGTCTAAAACAAAGTGCTAAACAGTATTTTAATTTTGTATTACTAGAAAAATAATAATCCAACGCTTCTATAGATCGACTCGAATTCCAGACAAACATACATTGATGTAGACAGGGGTATATATAAAAACTTAGAGGTCAATAATGCAAAGTGAAAGCATTGTCAAAAGTGATCCTACTTAATAGGGGATAACATATGAAATTCTTAGTATCTCTCTATATTTTCTGATATGAGGTATTATGTACATTATTTATATTATTCGGACTATTATCCTCAACTTTGTTGCCATATTTAATACAAAGTTTGGGCTGTTGTACGCTCCGGCCTTCTTCAGTATCTGTCTATATTTCTCAGATATTTTAAATTTTAACCCGCTGCTTCAATTTGGGAATATAACTTCCCCAGATATATCTGTCTATATTTTTGAGATGAGGTATTATGTACACTATTTACATTATTCGGACTATTGTCCTAATATTTGTCGCCCTATTTATTACAAAGTTTCGGCCCTCCAGTATCTGTCTATATTTCTTTGATGAGGTATTATGTACACTATTTACATTATTCGGACTATTGTCCTAAACTTTGTCACCATATTTATTACAACGTGTCGGCCCTTCAGTATCTGTCTATATTTCTGAGATGAGGTATTATGTACACTATTTACATTATTCGGACTATTGTTCTCATCTTTGTCGCCATATTTATTCCAACGTTTCGGCTGTTGTACGCTCCGGCCTTCTTCAGTATTTGTCTATATTTCTCAGGTATTTTAAATTTTTAACCCGCTGCTTCAATTTTGGAATATCACTTCCCCAGATATATCTGTCTATATTTCTGAGATGAGGTATTATGTACATTATTTACATTATTCGGACTGTTGTCCTCATTTTTGTCGCCATATTTATTACAACGTTTCGGCTGCTGTATGCTCCAGCATTCTTCAGGTGGTTGGAATGTCGAACTGAACCCTTTATTTCGGTCACTGTCTTAGACTGTTCTAGCTCCACGTGCCTTGTTTAATGGATGTCAGTTATCAGTTATCTCCTGTTAATTTTCCTCTGAACGTTCTCCACTGCCTTAACCGGCTATTGAACTCACACTCTTTGGGTCCTGTCACTGGATCTAACTAACGCCTTTATCCACTGTGTCATGTATTCCAAGCGATTTCTGCTTCATCTTCTTTTTACCAACACTGTGTGTCCTGGGCTATGACTGCCAACCAATATAGACACAATACACCATCTATCAACTTTCGGCATAACTCGTGTGGTTCTGGTCATCATCAACTGTTGACGTATCAAAGACCAACAGCCAACTTCCACCACGACCTCCCAGGGTATTTGAAACATCCTAATTCTACAACTGTATTTTCCTGCCAATAACAATTTTTGAAATATTATATCTAAAATTTGTGTCCTCGTTACCCTTGCTTTGGCCTGTGTCACTTCTTCATCTTATTGTTTGTGGTGTTCATCTACCATCGACATTCGGATCCCACAAAACACTAAACAATGTCTCATCGTCAGGGGAGGTTCAAACTTTTATGTTTTACGCCTTCCACGTGGAGAACCCTTAGACCTATTTTGGTTCTGATGTCCGGGTTCTATTTTAATTATTATTTTTTTTTGTTTTTGCATCCTGCAATTATCTCCGTCCCGTTGTACAATAGCGAAACTCTGTTCAGAAAATTCATGGTCACGCTCTCCATATTTATATCGTAAATCACGACAGATAGGATGATCAAATATGTCTTATTGATTTTTTTCGAGGCTGAAACTTGAGTTACCTCGGTTTTATTTTTATTCTTCATTTATCTTATATATATTCATTTATCTTTTCACTTAGTGAATGCATATGCCAAGTCACTTTGTAGTTTATATTTACGGACCACTATTATTAGTAACTCTAAATTATAAACATTTTACTTTGTATATACCAGGTTTAATGTCATATATTCTCACTCATTTTAGTCACTGCTATGTTCTTAAGCTATAGATTTTAATCATTTTGATAAAATTTTATAAATATTAATAATATATTTTCTTTTTGCTTACTTAAAAAATAAAAAAAGATTTGCTTGGTCAGTCCAACTGAAACTTTCAGAATATTTAAACAAAAAACTGCAATACCAATTACGTTACATGAGGTAATGAAAAGGAAATATATCGATAACTTTTAGCTTTGATCCATGAGAGCAGTCAATATAGACGAGATACTTTGAAACACACAAGACAGGATATTTTAAGAAGAAAGTGTGGACATGCCTGAAGGTGATATTTACTTTGTGCCTAAGCACATTATTATGTGTCTATTATTAGGAAGAACTATCTGGATCAGGTCGGGAAAGGAAGCGTTTAATTCTGATAAGGTCAGGTGTGATGACATCAGCTAAATCTGCGTGAGGAAACAGAGAATCCAAACAGAATTTCCTGGCAAATTCAACAACTCGTATATTCGGATATTAGGCCTTCGATATCTATGATGAATTCTTAGTTTGTGGGTTTCTCTAGACAAGAAAAAAGAATGAAGAAATAAAGGTAAACCGTAGACAAATACTAATTAAACAAATAAACGAAAATATAGTTTCCTTTGAATGCAGTTATGTAATACTCATCCAGTAGAACGCACAAGAAAGAACGCAGCGAAAAGTAAACAAATTGACAGGGATAGATAAGAATCTGTTTTCACATGAGCCATTACGACAACAAGAAGTATAAATACCTATGGAATTAAGTCAAGAGAGGCTGCATTCGCATCAACCGTCAAATTATATTGGAAAGACAATTTTAAATAAGACATAAAGCTTCTCTCTCCCACTATCATCATGTCTTTTGCTGTAACCAAGTTAATGATTAAGAAATAATGAAACAAGATGTTGCAGATAAATAGTGAATAGTAAATACAACAGAAGAGTGTTACACAACTTGGGAGTGTGTATCGGTTGACCCACATTCAGTTTCGATCCCTACCCCCCACCCCGAAGGTTTACATTTCCGACTAACTTTATAGTAAGTGGAAGAGTCCATAATAGACTCATTAGAATGAAGACACAATGACACCTTTAAACGAAAAAAATTCAAGCAAATTTTAAGAACGAGAAAATATTTGTCAACCAAAATAAGATTTGTCTATGAGCTTAATTTGTCTCTGCTTGAATTCTTAATTCTTTGTAGCGTATTTGTGATACAGCATATTATTATCATGGGTAATTCCCTCTTAAGAATCCTCGGGCCATCATCTACTGTTACACTTCTTATCTCTAAATATTTCCAAACCTGGTTATTAACAAAGGCTAAAGAACATATAGTTTGAGCATAGATATATTTATACTTAACATAATTGAATTTTTGTGAATGTAACGAGCATTATATATATTTCCCATTCTCAAACCATTAAATATATATGTTATTTTCACGGACTTTGATAATATAAAGAAATGCCGGACTAAATATTTTATGAATCTTTTTTTTTTAATTCCTAGGTATTTAATGTAAATATAATCAATAAATTTATTTGGTTATATATCATCGATTAGATGTTAGATCACCTACTTTTGAAAACATTTAGAAACCAATAAATGAGTTCATAATGGGAAGTCAACAGCTTTTTATGGCATTTCAGTCGATGTGTTTTGTAATATATATATATATATATATATATATATGTGTGTGTGTGTGTGTGTGTGTGTGTGTCATCCAGAGACAGACAGTTTTGCAGCTCATCAGTGTGGCTAGACGTCCGGTTGCCTCTAGCTAGGATCGAAACTCGACTGAATTGTCGTCAGTCGGAACGTCTACCACTAAGCCGTCGGCGCACGGCAGGGATGAAGGTGAATTTTAGCGTGTTTATTTCTCGATTTAGATAAACACAAAGTGACTGACAGTGAGTCAAATATATATATATATATATATATATATATATATATATATATATATATATATATATATATATATATATATATATATATATATATATATATATATATATATATATATATATATATGTATAGGGCCAGCGCAAGGGACACCTGGTGCTAAACGTAACCTATGCTACCACCAAATCTTTTATACCCCCGAACGTATGATATGAGGCCCACCCACGCTAATACATCTCAATTTTCATAAGGTAGTATTCTTATAAAATACAAATATTATCATAACATAATTATATATAATGATGGATCATTTGCAATATAGTTGAAGGATTCAAGTAGACAAACTGAAAATAAATACAACTTAGAGACATGTCATAATAGATCATTCCATCTTAAATAAATCATCAAAGATTTGCGGCGGGTTTTAACATCAACTTGAGATTTTTTCTTGTTTGAAAGTTGAATAATTTTAACACATTAGCATTGTGTATAAGAATGTGTCATCTTATAAGTGTCAGTTGTGCTTATTTTAATTTGTAAAGTATAGTAATATGAGCAAATTAGAGTGAATGTCATGTTGTTGATATCAAAGCTAATAAACACCGGATCGGGAGGTGTGCGTAACCGACGTGGGATTTTATATAAAGTATATTTTAAACTGTTATTCTTTTTTTAAATAAGGAATGAAATAAAAAAGAAATAAATCAAAGTTAATTATAAAATCTTACTTTTCAGCTGTCACATGTTTCGTTCAATAAAGCACTTGTTTTTTTCATTTTTTGTTTTTCTTAGAGGGAGAGAAAAAGTATGAGAAAACGTTGTTGAGGAGGCATGAGTAGAAGGGAAAATAACAGGAGAGTAATCGGGTAGACAGAAGATGGCGATTGATATTGCATTTTGATTTAAACAAAAATCGGGTGGATGGTTCCCAGACGAGAAGTGCGAGATAAGAAACCCTTAGAATAGAAAAGACGGTTTTTATCGAGATAGTTCAACAGTAAAAAACGGGAGCGAGATAATTGCCAACCCTATCAGTACGTTTAAATTTATGCTGACGAAGCACTAAACCTCATCCGAAATGTTTTTATGAACATATTTATAAAAAACGTCAAACGAAAGTCACGTCAAGTCGGTGAGAATGTGGCTGAAGTCGATATGAGAGGTGAGGAACGATTACACAGGGAGACCATTCTTTTAATTTTGAGAAGAATCTGGAGACATATTTTCTTAGCACCAGACAACATATTGCAATAGAATTAAATGTACCAATGGTAGATATATAAAAGTGCAATTGGATTATGTCACGAATAATTATCCGGCACGAGGGAGTTGTCTCAAATTTCCTAGAAGCAGGCCAAGGAATTAATTCGATATTATCACTCCACTTCATGTCAGTGGAAAACATGATCCCAAGAAAGCTAGATATATTACACTATTTATATTATTCGGACTATTGTCCTCATCTTTGTCGCCATATTTATTACAATGTTTCGGCGGTTGTACGCTCCGGCCTTCTTCAGTTGGTTTCAATGCCGAACTAAACCTTTTATTTCGCTCACTGTCGTAGACTGTTCTAGTTCCACATGCCATGTTTAATGGATGTCAGTTATCAGTTACCTCCTGTTAATTCCCCTCGCCAAGTTCTCCACTGCATTAACCGGGTATTGACCTCACACATTTTGGGCCCTGACACTGGATCTAACTAACGTCTTTATCCACTGTGCCATGTGTTTTTGAGGACATCTGTGTATGGATTTCTGGGTATTATAAACGAAACGTTGTAATAAATACGGCGACAAAGAGGAGGGAAATAGTCAGAATAATGTAAATTAGTGGACATAATACCTCTTCTCAGGAATATAGACAGATATTAAACATATTAATCTACTGGATTTTAACATATGGCATGAGGAATTGATAGTAGGCAGAAAAGGTTAAACCTTGTGATTAAATAAAATCCGTTTTGCTTTGGGGTGACAAATTTACTAGTCATTTTTTGACTCAATTATCCACTGATTAGAGAGCCTTTTAATGAATAGTTGCGAGATATACATGGTAAGATCAGTCGGACCTGCTAATAAGACAATAAGTCATCTGTTTAAATTACTAGATGTGAACCGATGACATCAGAAAAATCGTTGAGGAAGATGTAATTCTGTCAAAAAATAGAGTCCTGGGGACTTGTATTGATATGAACTGATCTAGAAGCGAGTCAGTTCCACACGACGTTAATTAAAAAAAATTTAAAGAACGATTTGCTTGTGTCAAATATTCGTCCAAAGTTACTATAGTCTTTGCCAAACTGTCGAACGCCTTTGGGATATCGAGAGTTACAAACCGAGATTTTCCTTTTTAATCTGAAACCTGATGGACAGATTTTATGATAACCGCTAATTCACCGGCAGTCATATTTGTGGCGATCTTGTTTAGAAATAATGTCAGGTGACGAGGACGTAATTGTGTGTACATAAATCTGTGTCTTTTTCTTCCAATTTAAAAGAATGCGTTATGCTTTTGTACATATAAAATAGCCATTGCATGAATAGTTTTTTTTTAAAGAATTCCTCTTAAAATGTATGCAAAGTCACAAGAATATGGAAGACATCAGAGATGTCCAGAAATCACTAAGTTGAATATTTACATAAATAATCTTCTCTTTCTATGCTCTGTTTCATAATGCCTAAACGAATTTGACTCCAGATTTTTACATGGAACCAAATATATATCCTGAATAATATGTATTCTGAACAAGAACACTTTAAATCGTCAACCGTTACGTAATTAAATGCAGCTCAAACTGAAGTGATTCATCCGCTCATTTAACGTTACGTATGAATAAAATCCCAACGTTTTTCGACGAAATAGTGTAATGAAATATCATCCAAATGTTTTGCCATAGAGACTGTAAAGTCTACATGTTCATGTGTTTGACATCAGTATTGCTATATACTAAGAGAAGAGACAAAGCCCGCAGTTACGCTACCATGAAAACCGGAAAAACGAAGATAACTACAATATTTTGAAAGTCTACATTCTTGCTTTCCCTAGAATGTTTGACAAGAAAATGATTCAATATTGCCCATAAGAACTATTCTTTGTTTTTAAGTCCTAGATGTTAAAATTGCTTGAATCCCCTGGTATCTGCAGAAAGGGTTGCAAAAGTTTAGAACTTTGATATACCAATAAGGGAGAATATATACAGTGTTGTAAAAAGACTTCAGTTACTCGGGAAAAAAAAGACTAACAGAATCAATGTTGGTTTAATTTTAGATTCCACCAAAGATAAGCATCGAAAGCTATGCAAATATAGTTAGTGAAATAATAATGGTGGTGATTTGAATGTAAGAGGAGGTGATAGGAAGTGAAAATTATTTCGATAAAGATAAATATTGAGCCTTCAAGAGTTGACGAAAATATGAGTGGTAATAATATAGAAGACAACCACACAAACTATAGATTTTAATTATTTGTTACTATGAATGTTCACGTTGAAATAGAAGCATATTTCGATATCTTTGGTTCGAATGTAAATAACTGTTATCATCCGTTTTCATAATACATCTTCCAGTAAAAATAAGAAGATCCACTTAGGTTTATTTTAGCAGAAGAATGTTAAGTGTTAGCAATACTCCCATTTATGGGTCATATTAATAGGTAATACACAATTCTTTACTATTCTTTTTTAGAAGAAAGCCAACAAACATGACCAGGATTTTATTTTCATTTTATGAAAATGAACCGTTGTTTGTATACCGTCGATTCATTTGAAGATGTTTATATTGTTTGGCATTGAGTAAAATGCATAATGAAACTTGCGTTCTGGTACGAATCAATAAACGGTTTAATTTTCTTGTGACCAAAACTTATTTCAAATCATTTCTATTTCCGTACAGATATTAAATATATCCCTACAAAAAAAATCTATCCTTTCATAAAACCTCTGACGTTGGATTTTTGCCATACTAAAATGAACCTACTTATGGTAACTCCAAGTTTCCATCTTTCGAATAACAACGCATTTGAGTTGATTAAAATGAAATAATCGGTGCTAGTATATGTTTACACCCATGTACCTTTTATATCA
Organism: Acanthosepion esculentum; assembly: GCA_964036315.1. Classification (NCBI taxonomy): domain Eukaryota; kingdom Metazoa; phylum Mollusca; class Cephalopoda; order Sepiida; family Sepiidae; genus Acanthosepion; species Acanthosepion esculentum. The sequence continues at coordinate 8,748,584 of OZ038495.1, forward strand.
GCAGTTAATAGCAGTTATTCTTTACGTATAACCCTTTTTATTATATTGTTGTATAGCATATGTTTATTTAAGCTTTGCTTAGTTAAATCTCTAGTTTTTTTTAGAATATCATGGAAGTCAAAAAATAGTTAGAATCACGCTAATGTCAAGAGAATTATTCATAATATCGGCCTAAATAAAATTTACTCGGGATAATGTTATTCCGCTGTATGATTCTGTTCAAAAAGAATACTTTACTACGAATTCATGCAGCAAGTACATTTTTCTTAGCAGTATTTCACCGACACCAACTTCCAAAACAGAAGCAAGGATTTCAGTCGGAATTATTCTGCATTAAAATGGTCATGTTTAACATGGGAAGTGCAGTAGGGAAAATCACCTTGGAGTGGGAAAACACTTTTGCATATTACTTTGGTTCAGGCATCTTGCATTGACTGATCCGATGCCACAAGCTGAGAATAGAAGAAAATTTAATTTGAAGAAAAAAGAACAGGCATTCACATGAATTTACACTTATAATAATATCACAAAATAAAGATCCACATATTATCCTGAAAATCATAACAAATCTTATTGATATTTTCTCTCGAGCCAACCATCCTATGTATCCATCTATCTCACACTCGCCATATATATATATATATATATATATATATATATATATATATATATATATATATATATATATATATATATTCGAGAAAAACCAACATTCGCAGTTTGACGATTGCGTCTAGCATGAAACAGCCTGTCGCATCTGACTGTTTACTTCAATGTTCACATTTATATTTACATACGCTCTATCTCTGATATTGATCACTTTATCCCATAATTATAGCACACCTTAAAACCATGTATATATATATATATATATATATATATATATATATATATATATATATATATATATATATATATATATATATATATGTATATATATATATATATGAATGTATTCGTAGCTATCTCTCTTTATATCTAAATTTATTTGTATTTATCTATCAAAAATTACTCGTATCTATCTGTAATGAATAGTCTAAGTCTGGTTCAGCTTAATGTGATTTTATTGAACGTAACTGAAGACCCAAGCCGTTTTGGCTAAGACGATATGACTTATTTATACAAATCATAAGACATCAGAAGTAATCGGGTTTTCTTCCCACCTTCTCCACGGCTTTATTTTCTCCTAGTCCGACACAAATTCATCCAGGTGACTGGTTATCTTGACAGTTTTCTAGGATCGCTTTGGTGGAAGCTGATCTGGGATTTCAGTTATTACGGGAAAAGTCGACCAGAAATATTTTGTCTTGTATTGTTTTTATCTTTTTCTTGTAGGGTGAAGCTCTGATGTTGAAAGCTGATTATCAGAATCTGTGGTAGTATGCTCTCGTTTTGAGGGAGTTATTCTGGTGTCGATTATAGGAATCGCCACTATCGTGCCTTTGTAATTCAGGAGATTTTGATGGTATTGTGCCTTCTTTGCTAGTAAGAGGGGAGGGATTACTTCATGGGAGATCTGCTCCTCCCTGTGGGCCAAATCTCTGAGGAATACGTTCGATTGTCTACCGTCAGGGTGCAGGATGTGCGCATAGAGTGGGTTAACCTCGAGCAGTTCTGCCTTATTCACAGGGGAATCAAGCTTACTTGGTCGAACATGGTTTCTCACTAAAACAGTACCTCGCTTTGAGAGTCAAGAAGGGAGGGAAATTCAGACCAAAATCCGAACTTCGCCTTGGAAAATGTAAAAACGTTTACACAGTAGTATTATTATGGTGTGCTCTGCCTAGGTTATTATGCCTTCCCATTGTCTAATTTGAAGGTTTTGGTTTTCGAATGCTAACTGTACAGTTATGCCAATGTATGTCCCAAACTATTCATTCCCTTGAGCGTTATATTGGGCAGTCAGTCTTATGACCACACACTGTACCACTAGGAATTTTATTAGTTGATTGTGCATAAAAGGGACACCGTGATCTTTATCAATATAAGCTAACCCTCTGAATATTTAGAACAGTGAGAAAAGACAGCGTATGACCCTTTTTGCACTAACGTCTGGACAGGGAAAGACAAAAGGGAATCGTGAGTACGCGTCAACGATATTTGTTTCGGGAATTAGATGGAAGAGGGCACTGAAACTCCACACTCACTCTCTAAAATGGATGTGTAGTTTTTATTAGATTTCCTGATTCGGGTTTGTAGAACATTGTTTTTATTCGAGCGCAGATCTGACAACCGTTTATTAATCGTTTCACGCCCTCAACTGAAAAAGACAAGTTTCGGCTTCAAACCAAATGCCTGTAAGTCAGAATTCGTTATGAAATTGGTGAGTTTATGGATCCACACACCGTTGACAGTGCATCCGCTGTTGCATTTATCTTTCACGACTGTTAGAAAATGTCAAACGAAATCTCGCTATTTTTCTTTTCTTTTTTTATTTGCTTGGCGTCTTGGGATTAAACATAAAAGTGACTGACTTTTGGTTAGTGATTTAAAGCAGTGACCCCTTACTTTTTACCAGAACTGTTGACAAATTTTTAGCACCTCATATATAGCATAAACCGCATTTTCGAGAGCTGAATGTCTGTGCTCAGATTTTGAGAATGTTCTGTACGTGAACACTACACGGCTCCTGGATTGCCTTAACAGCCTCGACCTCTAGGCGCATGTCAGGATTCATGCCTGAGTTGTTGGCAATAATTCTTTTTAACTCCTGAAAGGCTTTAACGGCAGAAGAAGTTTCGTAATTTTCGTAATTGGATGTATTTTGTTCAGAAAAGCAGGGTATCCGTTGAGAATACCGAGCGAACTTACCCACGGTTCGTCACAAAGCGACTACAGTGTTGATGATAGGTAGTTTTAGCAGTGATTTCAGGCTTTCAGAGTCTGGCATCATGATTCCTATAACTTCATTATATCCAAGTAGTCTGACTTTTGTCGATCCATAAGAACTCTTTTCATGTTTGAGCGTAAGATTATATTTCTTGACAACCCCTCCCAACAAAATAAAACGTTTCAGGTTGCGGTTGGCCCAGTCATAAGCGCACACTGCTATTTTATCTATGTAGGCTAAGGTACCTTTTAATTTTTATTCAATAATTATTTTATCGAAAACCATTTTAAAACAGGAAACCAAAACAGAATCCGTCGGAACTGACAAAATCGTCCGTAGGCTACAAAAGTCGTATAAGGATTTTCTTGAGGGCCTATAGCCACTCTCTCTTAAGCACTCCTTAGGTCTAACGTGCTAAATATCCTGTATTTGGCGATACAGTTTATCATTTAGTGAATACCTTGTATAGGTCATTCATCCAGGAGGGTGTACCTATTTATAGCTTGGGGGTAGGACTATGGCCATCATCTTTCAAAAGATTTATCAGAGGACGTTATTAATACTTGTGCCGTTCCTGTGATCAAATCTCTTCCATTATTTCTTCTCTTAATATTCTTGTTATTTCTGCTTGAATAAATGTTTTGTCTTCAAGAGAATATTTTCCAGATTTGGTTGACACTGGTTTACAGATTTTGTTTAACTTTTCCAAATGACATGGGTGTTGTATGAGCCACAGATTATGGAGATTAATAATAGCAGCTGTTTGATTAAATTCTGGCCCAGTATGACATTGCCTCGCAGATGTGGCATGAGGAAAAATTTGGTCTTTGTTTAGTAAGGTTGATTCAAATCTAGGCCGGCCAGAATGTATCGTCTAACTTGCGAAAATAGTGAAGTATTCGCCATAGACATCTGACTATTACAATGTTCGATTTTAAATTTGTTTCTCGTTGCAATATCGGAGATAATAAAACTCAATACGATTCCTGTATTGACTAGAGCATTCATTTATACCCCGTTTATTTTTACGGTTAATATAGCCTTTGGAAATCATTTCGGGTTTGATGTTGATACGATACAAGTCAAATCGGAGCATTCGAACCAGGTAGAAAAAGAATTGATCGACAAATCTTAGAGAAATGTCCCTTCTTCCTGCTCCTGTAGAGAGTGCAGTTTGAGACCACAAACATTAAATTTTCATCTGGCTGCAGCATTAACAGTGCATGCAGTGTCTTCGGAGTGAGAATATTTTGAACTGGCGGAGTGGATGGGGCAGAAATGAGTCTTTTTTCTTCTTGTTTGAACTGGTGGACTAGTAGGAGTGTGAGTACTTCTTCCAACCTCTGCGAACTTTTTTAGGTATGAACAAGATTACTTTTTCTACCATCGCTAATGTAAGTGCCTACTTCCGAGAAATACCTAAATCTAGTTGTTTATTTTCCAACAATCTTTGCTGGATATAGTTCAATTTTAATCCAATTATAAAGAGTCTCTGATAAATTCGTACGTTACCTGATCTGCTGTCATCACTTGAAGTCGCAGGCTAGACATAAGATTTTTAAGCGCGAACAGAGTCCGGGCAAAGATTATGTTTCGTCTATTCACAGAAATTCCATCCAAAACGTCCATGACACTCTGGTAAGTTTTCCCTTGAGAATATTATTATATACAGATATGGAAATCTGATGGTTAAGTCTATCCATAGCAGTAATAGGATTGGGCGAATTGTTTCCCATGCAAGCAAGGCTCCTTTGAATAATCTTTTTCAATATTGCCAGATGTCAGTAGAAAACGGGCCTGCAGAGTCCAAGTCGAGATCTTCTGATTTCAGGTATTTGTCTATAATTACGTAAAAATTGTAATGAAACCCCAGAATCTAGTTCGGCTTAATGTGCCTTTATTGAAAGCAACTGAAAAGGCTTGACGTTTTGGCTAAGTTGATGTGACTTATTTATAAATTCACATGACAGGTAGGTATCGTGTTGTCTTATCACCCTATCTATCTATCTATCTATCTATCTATCTATCTATCTATCTATCTATCTATCTATCTATCTATCTAAACTTAGTCATATTCATTTATCCATCACTCTAAATTTATTCGTAATCTTTATCTCTAAATTTAATCATATGTATATGTCTATATAAATTTAATCGTACTTCGCGATCCATATATTTAAGTTTATTCGTATTTTCTATATAAATTTATTAGTATCTTTATATATATATATATATATATATATATATATATATATATATATATATATATATATATATATATATATTTCTAAATTTATTCTTACCTATATATTGATAAATTACAAAAACACATTCACAAAATAAATGTACACACGACAGACTATTGTAAAATTTCAGAAAATAACTCAAGATATATATATATCAAAACGCACATCTTACAAAGTGTATATATATATACATATATATGCATATATATACATATATATATATATATATATATATATGTATATATATATATATATATATATATATATATATATAATACACACACACACACATATATATATATATATATATATATATATATATATATATATATATATATATATATATATATATATATATGTATGTATGTATGTATTCTCCTGTTCATATAACGATAAAGATAACTCGACTTTCCTTATGGGTAATCGGATTCACTGATATCTCAAGAATGTAATTAACTTACCATATTCTATTTACAAAATGTTAAAACCATAATTTTATTAAATTTAATCTTGTATAATAATTCTACATAATCTTCTTTTTTCTCTCATTGTTGTTGTTATTATTATTATTATTATTATTATTATTATTATTATTATTATTATTATTATTATTATTATTATTATTACAATAGCATTAGTTATTCTCGTGTTGATTAATTTCATTTTATATTTCTTTTTTTATTTTCAGAGCAATCTTAGCTTTACAAAAATCGTGGGATATAAAGAACAAAACTAGAGAAACCAAGAGATTTCAGAAAGTGCTACTTTGCCAAGGAGAAAGAATTTAGAGGCTAATTTCAAGTAAAATCTTAATGACGAAATCCCAACGGGCGCAAAGTATTAAAACATTTTCTTAAATTAAAGACATTTTTCAAAAGATTACGTATATTTTAATGCAAACCTATGTGTATCCTGTTTATTTTAAACGTAACCTGAATAAAAATAGATTAGTAACATCTGGGGAGTTTATAGAATATTAAGTAAACCTATAATAATATGCCAAAATTAGGGTCAGAATAAATATACTATGTCCAATCAAAAATTATCGGGACTAGTGCTATAAGGAAACGACAAATATCAATTCTGCATTTAATAATCCTGCCAAGTGATTCCCTTCTGAAGCAAGACACTTTATAGTGTGTCGTTCCCATTGATGGATGCATCCCTGCAACATTTTGTTGGATAGCGAGCATCTGCCATATCTTGGATTTGAAAACTTGATCCTTAAATTTGGAAATTGATTTTTAAAGAAGAAAAAGTTGTAATGGCCGAGGATTGCGGGATCTAGTGATTCTCAGGCCTAGGGATGTTGTTCTTGTACAAAAACTGCTACACAACCTATGGTTACGCTGGAGTATCTCTGTCGAAGTGACACGCTATACAACTGCCTTTTAATCGCTGCTATAAACAGCAAAAATATGTGAGGACGTTATAACGTAGTGTGTTTGAGCGACAGTGTTCAAGGTCAGGCTGTAAAAAGCGAATTTACTCTTCAAATTGTAGCTCCGTTCCGACAGTTTGTTTTTCTTGGTAGAAATATTTATTATATTTCAATCGAAGTCATTTATCATCTTACTTCGTTAAAGCCAAATTACATCTCGTTATTTAAACATTTTTCATAGTCGTTAATTTTTGTTTAGTATTTTTAATCATTTATATCCCAAGTGGATACTGAGACTGAAATGAACTGAGAATAATTTGACGAGAGGAAAGTCAATAAAATACCAAGATTAGAGAAGAAAGCAGATGATAATTCATGCTGCATATACTTTTTTAATTGTATAGTTGATAGCAGAACAGGAAGCCTGAAGAGAGTTCAGCAATCGAGATAGGCCTGTGAGGAAAGTATTAGCTTCGAACTTAAAACTCGTAATTTCAGCAGTAAGATGATGAGACACAATATTTTCCTACGCTCTATTTCAAGAAAAATAATTACCATGAAAGTATTTTTAGAAAAGTCAAAGGGATGCACCGTTACGGCTGTGGAAAATGTTTGAAGTAAAGATGCCATCTAGGGACGGGTAATATTGAAGATTGTTCTTTAGATGCTGTTGTAATCGTTTCCGACTATTAATTTTTTAGTGGCAGTGTATTTGGCTCTGATCTTCTGAAGCTGACCTTGGTGTCAGCTGGTAGACAAAATAGGGATGTCGATTTTGATTGGCTTAAACGTGGAAATGTTAGATTTAGAAAGTGTTTTCGAGGAGTTGAGTTTTTATACGTCATACAGATTAGACGTGGTTATTTCTCGTCCCGGAGAACTTTCTCCCCCAGCGTGGGTGATAGAGCGACACCACTGGCTAGTTAAAATGTACACAACGTCATGTTTAATAATGTAGTAAGTCAAAATTCCTTTTATTAAGTTCTCATTTTACCTCCGAAGAAACCAGCTAGTGATAACCCGGCCGGAAGATTATAACGAGAAGAATTCAATATATGAGTGAATCAAGATCGTCACCCAAGAGAACACACAGAACGAGGTGAGCTATAAAGCATATCGCCACAAAAAACTTTTCGACACCCAACCGGGGGTGAGAAGAGCAGAGCTTTTTTGTGGAATCGACCCCGTCAAAGAAATAAAACCTTGTCACGAATCTGCAGATACATAGCAAAAGCACGAGACAAAATGTAACAGCAATATTCGTTGTACGACTTATAAATATTCAATGGTATAGTACGGCGCAGCGGAACAGATTTTCCAATAGCAGACGTAACATTTAGTTCTGAATAATAATTCTACGATAAGTTAGTGTATAACATTAGACTGAGACTTTGCAATGAGTTTCTCTACTGAATGATAGTAGAAGCAGGCAGACTCATAGCAGTCAAAATAGGTTTATTAAGACGATTAAATTTTCGTTCTCGATGTGTTAAAATTTAAAAGATATTTCCGTTAAAAAATTTTTCATTTACTTTCATAATTGTTGTTTCAATCTATTTTCTGTATAATCCCATAAATATATTTCGGATGATATTTTGTTGAGAAATCTCAGGCGTCAGTATCCAGTGACAATATTTTTAATGAATTTCTGGAACAGGGAAAATCTCCGAAGGAATAAATTTGCACAGAACGTTTCTTTGGGGAAATAAACAATGTAGGCCCTGTAAATTCCAGAATAGGCGGGAAACAGATATGCAAGATCTGGTGAAAAGTCACAATCTGAAATTGATTTTTATATCTGAGCTTTACAGAATGAATGTCGTGAACTAATTTTATAGCAATATCGAATACGCAACATGACCGAATCGTAGAATCTCCTGTCAGTTTTCTCGGCGGAATATTTTTTTCCTGTTCCGTACGTCATGATGGATTACCAAACCGTAACATTTTTTTCAGCAAGCCAATATGCAGAACCTCTAACATCTAAACATAGATGTCTTTTATAAACTTAATATTGAATTGTCTCATAAATCGTAAACGGATTACGGTGACATTACGTTAAAACACTCATTTATATAAGTTCAGCGACGTTGAGGAACATCGAGACTGGTCAGTACATAGAGGATAGACCGCTTGGAAATACCAGGTGCTTTAAGCATGGATGAGGCGCCGGTGGCGTGGATAGTTACTCGAAAAGTTACTCATTTCTTCCATATAATCACTCCCCGTATTTTGTATTGTAGAAAATGTCTAAGTTAGTAAAAACTTGATAGAACATTAATGTTCGGGATTTCACTAGAATTTGTTAGTATAATGATTTATGAATGGCAAGAATATCTCGTTATGTCTTTCTCTTTCTCTTTCTCTCTCTCTCATTCTCTCTCTATTTCTCTATCTATCTATCTATATATATATATATCTATCCATCCATCTATCTATATATCTATCTCCACATCCTTCTATCCATCCATCTATACATCTATCTATCTCTACATCCTTCTATCTATCTATCTATCTATCTCTACATCCTTCTATCTATCTATCTATCTATCTATCTATCTATCTATCTATCTATCTATCTATCTATCTATCTATCACTACATCCTTCTATCTATCTAACTATCTATCTATCTATCTATCCTTTCATCCATCCATCTATCTCTCCTTCCATCCATCCATCTATCTATCTATCTATCTCTCCATCCATCCTTCTATTTATCTATCTATCTATCTATCTATCTATCTATCTATCTATCTATCTATCTATCTATCTATCTATCTATCTATCTATCTATCTATTTTTGTCTGTTTATGTTATTATGGTCTACTCAATTCAAATTAAGATCACTTTCATTTGAAATTAAGTGAAACTCAAACCAACTATAGTGATCGTACTTTCTACAGCCTAATAGTATTCTCTGAACATCAACTGCCATAATTAAATTGCAATAACGCTCACATATGAGTGGTAGAGGACTCTATGAACCGTGAATTCTAATGATTAGTTGCGAGAAAAAGATAGATTAAAACATTTCTCAATGCTATTTATGCGGATGCTGAGTTAACGATTTCGAGTAGTATTTGAAATGTGCGCGTTCATATATATATATATATATATATATATATATATATATATATATATATATATATATATATATAAAATGCGTGTTTATGTTTATATGTCTGTTCTCTTAATGTTACATATTGTATTTTTAATCATGATAATTTACATGATAATTAATACCAATTACGATACTAATGGCTTTATAATAATAATTTTGTCGAGTTTTAAATTCAATCACTTGGTAAGATATAAAGCGACAGATCCTACTAATTAGCAATATTTTAATATTTAAATTTTAATATTTAAAATATTTAAAATTAAAATCATGCGTAGTTAAAAATTTCGGTTTTTATGTATTCGTTACTTGTAATATTTCTATTTCTTGGCAACATTTTCTCGTAATAGTTAAAATTGTCTAACATATACAGAATCTTACTGGCTACCTTTACATTATGAGAAAACACATAAAGCCGATATATTTTACAGTTAATTTTAGTCCAGATATTGTGTAACTTTTAGGCTTTGTGTTGAAATAAAAACAAGACAAAAAACCTGTGGTTACGATTGAATGAAATGTTTTAACGGCATTTCTATTTGAATATTTCAATAATATTTATTATTACAATTTATATTGTTAGCTATTGATAACTTATTTTTGTCTCACATAGGCGTTAGAATAGATAACATTGGGCACATATAGTCTGCAATGTATTGCTTACCGAGTCCAGTAAAGTTTTATTGTTGATTTAGATCTTCTATCTGTGTCTATTGCTAATAATACATAAAAATTATTTGGAAAATAAACTATAAGATGGATAGTGCTTATGATGACGATCTATTTTATCACTTGATTACAAAGTCGTATGTTTCTCAACAATTCGCGTTGAAAAACGCAGAAAAATGTCATGAATGCGACCACTTTTTCGGTGTAAACAGTTTTATTTGGTCAAAAGAAAAAGCATGTACATACTTCTTGGCTGTTTTACTGTAGTAAGAATTGTTAACCCTGTTACAGTTCATGATACATGCACACAATTAGAATTGCATCATGACGTATTTCTCTGCAAGAAGACAAACGCATTTACAATGTGCAAATTCTGTCACGAGAATTATAGATGTAATTCGGCTGACATAGATAAAATTAGAGACAATTGCCTAAATATTAACAACAACTGAAAATTCATGGCCTTACTTGGACGATGATAAACTCGTTCTGTTTGTAATATTTCTCTTAAAATATATTTTCAGTGAGATTGTGATATTACTGAAGAGCTTTTTTGGAAGAAGCAATCATGCTAATTAAAAATATAATATTTAGAATGAAGTAACCTAATTTGTTTGAGATTTATTAGCCTTATCCTCATAGGAGACGAGTGAAAATTATGTTTATACTTATATATGGTGGCAGCAAAAGAACAATATTCTTATGATCAAGCTTAGTAATTAAAAAACCTGAACCGTGAGATTCGTTTCATATTCACTGTATTCAAATGTAAGCGAAATGACTAACTTTCCCCAGGCGACTTAATGAGTATACAGCTGTAATTAGTGCCGTAAAAATCATTTCTCATCTATTATATATTCATTAAAGATATCGATGCTCTGTAGAACGGTTTTCATTCTTTTACATGTAATATTAGTAGACGATAACGTGAATTAAGTTATCTACTTAATGATGCGTTGACAAAATAAGTGTATATTGTTTAATATTGAAATCAATTTACAATGCATTGGTGAGTAGTAAAAGATATTTAACACGTTACACTAGATGGGCATAAAATAAGCTAATATAACTTAATAAGGAATTAAATTACAAAGGCATAAGTACCACCGTTTATGCGTATAAAGAAAGATGCAACAAATGCACATATATACAGAGGGTATATTGAGATTCATATAAATAGATTCATAGAGAGAAGCGTGAGTCATGTCAACCAAATAAAATGTCCTTTATGTTTATGCCAATATTGATTTAGAATTGAGGCCATGTGGACAACACGAGGATAAAGGGTTACATTTATTGTTACAACAGTTTGGGAAGTTCGTCAAATGTAAACCCTGTAAGCTTTGTAGGACTCCTTGTGGAAGAATTGATTGTTTTCCACCGTGCAGATCCGAAAGATATCAAGTATTAACTATACTAGGTTTAGTAAATATCCATCTTCTCTTTCCTCCAACTTTCCCTCTGTCACTACATACACACACGCACACACACACACACACACACACACACACACACACACACACACACACACACACACACACACACACTCATTCACTCTCTCTCTATCGTGGTATATATCTTCTTCAGTCTCCCGTTTCATGTTTGTGAAAACTCCTTGTTTCATATGCATTTACAACTTGTCCACATTTTAGAATGTTCATCAACGACATCATCATTACATAAAGCGTCCTGTCTTCTTTTCATGATGATATAAGTGGCATTATATAGTAGACAGATGAATATACTTTGAATTCCTAATGAAGAAACTGTTTCGCCAAAAATGGTTGGAGGATGTGTGTATATAGAAGGGTTTATCATTGGGTTTTCTGTATGGTTTGTACGTGCCGTTTCGTAGGTTGAAGGTAACATCTAGAAAATCTACATCGTTTAGGTTAGTTTTTATATCTATGTCGAATCCTTTATTATTGAAAATCTTTATTATTGCTTTTCTAGTTTTATCTCTGTTTTGTTTGTTGCAGTTTCTTAAGATTATGAGACCGTCGTCCCTGTAGAGTCCTGTGTCATTTCTATCTATTATTTTGCTAAGGTGATGGCCTTATCTAACATACGTTTCTTTATGGGTGGGTAAAATTATTTTATGTCTAATTGTAGGAAGTGGCAATTTTGTTTGTTATTTATGCTGTGAAACCAGTCAATAGTTGATTTTGTGTTTTTCCACTGGTTTACTCCTAACTTCTTCCTAAGTTCAGAATTAATTCTTTCTAGTATCGTTTTACTTATTTTACCTAGTTCGCTTTCGGCTGGGTTTATGACGCAAATAAATGGTCTTCAGTGATGCACTGTTCTCATCGCCGATTTCGGGTTTCGCATCATATCGGCTCCAACAGCAACCCCGACCTGATTCTAGGTGAAACAGACCGCCTCCTCGAAAGCGTCGTGCTACGCACCGCGTCATTGCAAAAATAAAAAAAAAAACTAATAAACTAGCAAGGCTGGACTTCGACCGTTCTTATTGTCTTATGTCAGTCAGCGTCAGCCAATGAAAACAGGGCTTTTTACACTCCTCTTCTATATAATGGTGTCTTAATACTACATCCGTTTTTTTTTTATTTCCGGAATCCATACCGAGGTAAGCTGGTATCTTTATTGCATTGTTTACGTCCATGTTTTACCTTTTAAATACTAATCCCATTTCCATACCAAATCTTTAACTAAACCTACACTCATATCCAACTTAAAACTAATCTATACGAGAACTTTCTCAAAATATGCACATATTTAGGGCACACATAATTGTCGAATATGTCATAATTTAGCCATGTCTCCTTCCGCCTATTGGTTCTACACGGTGTTTTCATCGCGCCTTACTGCACTTCACATTGACCTTACTTTTCCATAGCCATGCGAGATTTATTTTTTCTGCTGTGCTTTTCTTCTTTCCTCTTGAAGCCTTCACAAGACATCCGGTTTTGTTAGTACTCCCTGTTAAGTTTTGGGGGGTCCCCTGGTTTACTAGGATATTTATTCTGTACAAATTTACAAAATTGTGGCACCAGGCCGAAAAAGGGGTAGGGTAGAGTCTGGACTTCACTAACCACCTTATACCGAGCTAATCCGATTCACGACCCTTTCATACGTTACAATTTACACATTCATCAAAAGAACTCGTCCGTCACCATTCAATCCTCCATACACAATAATACCGCATCCTCACAAGGGGAACCTACAAAACGCGCCATTTAATGATAATAAATACATAAAATTCTAATAACGAAAAATCAGAGGGGAGGGAGATGAACCGAATAATCAACTAAAAATCAACACAAAACAAATTAAGCATAACTAATGTTAGAAGGGCCCGTCCAACCCTCAAAGCAGAGAGGACGCTGTATTCTAACCATGGGTCAAAATCAAGACGCACTCTCGCTAGTGTGGAATAGATAGAAAATTACACTGACATGGGAAAATATTAGGTTGGTGCAAAAATGATGTCGTTTTCTCACATGAAGTTGAACGTCAAAAAACGACATTATTTTTGCACCAACCTAATAAAAGTTTCACTCAGTCGAGATAAAAGGGGGCGCAAAAACAAACTGGGGAGGTTGGAAATCTCGACATGGATCATAACAAAAAAGATAGCCGGGAACAGACCAGGAACAACACTTACACACATTAACTAGGTACACAAAAGCTTATCTAACCTAACCAAGGGGAGGGATCCACAGTAAACCACCCCGATGTGACCTAGGTTGACCTAGAAGAGAAAATCAAGGCTAGCCCCATTCAAACGAACCACGCTCGCCTCTTTTACCTCTTTTACTTTCGCTGAAGACTGTCGTATGCAATCGTTTTCTATCAGTTCTAATCTTCATCTTCAGCTGATGTACAAAGAATCGGATTAGATCCTGATGAGAAAGACGGTTGCCTCGCAAGAATTCCTCCTTTCGCGTCGTCCAAATCACCATTCGGGCCGTGGAAACACCGTTCGTTTCACCCTGGAATACGGGGGCGACACATTGTCACACGCGTATGCGCGATTAATGGACACAAATTCTTCGGGAGCCAGACGAGCCATCAGCTCGCCGACATGGTCCCATATGAGGCGGACACGGGGGCAATCGTAGAAGGCTTGCGAAGCCGTTTCTTCTAGACCAAGGCCACACCGTTCACAGTCAGGCAAATCTGCCAAGCCCCATATGAAAGCCTTGTCACTGAGAGACAGCCGATTCAGAGCCAATGGCCAGGTAAGCGAAAACTTAGGGTTACTGAGGTAATCCGCCGCTGGCGCCAAAGACCAGTGGGGGCGAAACTCCTCCTCCGATAAGCAGAGCGTATCACGTAGGGGATCCTTCGCGGGCCCCTCCACTAACTCCCGATAGAAGACCTTCCTAGTCTGTGAAAGGTCACTGGAACGCGGAACAGCCAGCAAGGCCGACCGACACTCGCAAAGGAAATCCGATTGATCCCGGAGATTACGACAGCGCTCAACCCACGAGATGGGGGACTGATAGTAAGGCAAGGGAACGCGTCCCTAACAATCCCCGCCAGAATCGGATCTCCTCCTGTCAACGCGCGGCGTAGGAAAGCCAACCGAGGGGAACGAATCTGGCTCTTCAAGTCTGGGATTCACACGAGGAAGTACGGACAATCGATAAAGAACAAGAGGGAAAATATATGTAGCACACACCTCCACACTGCCCTTCACGGAAAACTTGATTCCAAATCTGACCGGCAGAATCGAACTTTGCTCGTAATTCAGACATTTTCCCTCCAGCTGGACACTGCAGTCAAAATCGGAACAAAGATGTGCGACAGCCTCAAGTTCAATTCATAGGGCAAACCATCCAGACCGGGCGACTTTACTTTGCCGACCTTCTTCAATGCCACGTAGACTTCGCCCTTCGTAATCTCACCCTCGCAGCTACACTCTTCAGTCGGCGAAAGCAGAGGAAAGTCAGCCTAATAGCTACGACACTCCTAATCACGGAGACCAGGTTCCTTGGTAAAGCGGCTCTCGAAATGACGCAGAAACGCCTCGCACATGTCGTCAGTGGCCCGAAGAGTAGTCCTTCCGGTGTATCGACTTGCCGAATATAACGATCGCCACGTCGACGGACTTCTTCCCTGCGCAGATCTGCGCCCATATTCACAGCTTCGGAACACATCTTGCTTAGCTTATGTCTAAATACCTGGCCCATGTAACGCTTGCTATTCGAACGCTCAAGGGCCTCCCTAGCTACGGCTATCTCTAGGGGATCCTCCAGCCTCAACACGTGAAAAACTACCCTTAAGTGTTTTCAACTTTTCAGCTCTATCTAGAGCGAGTCGTTTGCTGGAATCAGTGGTGAAGGACCTAATCCTATCCTTAAGTCTCTCCCACTACTTATTCCCGATAACCGCCCCCACTGAACTAGTTAGCTGCTCCTGGAAGTCCCGCCTGTCCAGTAAAGACAGATTGAACTTCCAGTAACGAGCCCTTCTAGGCCTATGTTCTAACGCCACCCAAGCACAAAAAAGTTTGTGATCCGTGTAGCCTACCCAGTGGAACGTGGGACAATCTAACAGATCTATGTCGGCTCTTCTAAAGAGCTAACCACCTTGTCAGAAGGCTAATTAAGAGCCCACGTCCACATTCCCCCCGCCCCA
The DNA here is from genome assembly GCA_964036315.1 of Acanthosepion esculentum. Classification (NCBI taxonomy): domain Eukaryota; kingdom Metazoa; phylum Mollusca; class Cephalopoda; order Sepiida; family Sepiidae; genus Acanthosepion; species Acanthosepion esculentum. The sequence continues at coordinate 8,764,436 of OZ038495.1, forward strand.
GTGTGATCGACCCGGTATCTATCGACGAGACCATAATCGTCAATCAGATCAACCAGGCTACGATCGCCGCTTCTCTCGTCTAATTTGGGGTCCTGAATGGGATTCCGGTCCCCCATTAGAACTAGGTGCGTTGAATCGACTAGGAACGGCCCTAACCGCCGAAAAAACTAAACCAGCTCCTCCCGGTCGTTGGGCGCATCAAGTGCAACGACCCGAAACGAACCACTTCTCACGGCAATATCGGCCACGATTAACCGGCCTTCGGCATCGCTATGCAGAAGGTCAACCTTCGCATCAAGAGTACGTCTAACCAGCAAACTCCTCTGGCAAACCGGTCCCCATATGCTTAATAGACGACAAAGTCGTCCTCCAGCACACACGGATCGGAACTGCAAAAAAGTGGGTCTCTTCGATCGCGGCGATATCGACACCGAAGGACAAGAGATCCCAAAGCAGGCGGGCAGTCTTACTCCGATCCCTCAAGCCCGGCGCATTCAAACTGGCTATCTTCATTGACATCTTCTAAGCCTGCAAATATAAATAAAAGATATTATATCACATACGCGGCGGAAATCTGCAGTTGAAAGGATCTCGACGGAATGTCCCAGGCTTCCTGTGCCCAATTCTGTCGTCATCCGACCATCTGGGACAATTCCACCGACGTCCATTGGATATGTTAGTTTAGCTGCCCTATATACAGAGGGGTGGAGCAATACGGGGACCCTCCCTGCACAGAAATGTGAGAGTTTTTTGTAGTTCTGATGTACCTATCTGAAACACTCTAATCCCCGGGAATACATCCCTGCACTCATGAAGGAAGTGCCAAGCTTTCAAGTTCTCCCCTGCGTCCCTAATGTTAGTAATGATACGAGGGGCCTGAGGGAAATTCCGTGGATATTCCACTGATTTCCCATCCACAGCTTTTAGTTTGAAGAGCGGGCCTAGTCGGGCTTTTTATGCACCGAGAAGTCCTTCTCAAGTTATTTCCTGTCCACTTTGCAAATCCGCTCAGGGCCAGAAAAATGTGTTTTCTTTTTCTTTTTTTTCCTTTCTTTATCTGGGATGAGTGTGAAAGGGGCAACTCTGTGCGATGGGATAGAAGTATGAGGTGGGGTGGAGAAAATGGAAGGAGCGGGAGAGGAATCCCGGGATCTCCTGCTGCTGCTGTTCTTGATTTTGTTGCTGCCGTTGTTCCTGCAGCTGCTGCTGGTCTTTCTGTTGTTGCTGCTGTTGTGGCTGCTGCTGCTGCTTAGATGCCTGCTTTAACAATTGATTTTCTTTTTGCGGCCCCTTCTGCTTTTGTGGCTGTTTCTCTGCTGCTTGGGTCGTTCCTGGAGTTGCCGTTGCTTTTTGGGGGTCGATACATCCTGTTTTGGGGGCGGGGGGGCCCTTTCCTTCGTACGACACTTCACCGTCCTCCATTCACCATCTGGAGCCTTCTCCTTTTCCGCTACTTCAGGAACAGCCGTTGTTGCTGATGGAGTTAGAACCAATGTCGCTGGACAGGCTGTAGGCTGAGTGCTTTTGTTGGGACATGCTTTTGCCATATGTCCCAGAGTCCCGCACGACCAACAAATTGGTTTGCGCCCTCCATGACTACCAGCATCCGTCTATCCCGACACATCAGCACATTTGTTAGGTCCTAAACGTTTGTCTGTTCAGGGTTACCATGTCCCAAGTTGCAATACCTGATTTGCTAAAGATCGAAGAAACCTCCTCCACTGGACCGAATTTGGAGAAGAATGCCTCCATCCGATCTTCATTGATGTCAGAGGGCACGCCATGGACAGTGATCCTTGTTCGTCTAGAGCCCAATTATTCTGTCTGGAGCCTTAGTGACTGTGTGGTCAATGTGCTCCCTTCCAGACGATTTGCCTCCTCCTCACTTCCCAGCAAATCTCCCACATGGCATGGGATCTTCTTGGCAACAATTTATGGGCAATATTAAGGCCTTTCAGGGACTCTTCCATTGTTTCTATGCTGGCCCCAATCAGTTTTCGACTTTTCAAATCTGAGGTCAACATGGAAATCATCTTAACCTTGACTGCCTTCAGGACCTCCGGAATTGTGAGGAATTCGTTTACCTGAAAATATTCCTCATTTTTCGCTCTTAAATCCGTAGAGTAAGCAGAATCCTTTTTGGGCCTGTTTTCCGCCCAGACCGTTTTTTTCCAAGTGACGAATTGTCCGCTATGGTGGAAACAATTATCCACCACTGCAAAAATATAAAAAGTTTCGCCTTAAATGGCTTGTTTTTTAAAAGAAACTCAAACGAAAATATCCAAAGAAAGGACAAAAGGAAACAAATAAAACACAAAAGTGGATAATAAAAGTTGTAACAATTAAATAATACGAAAAAATAAAAAAATAAACTGAAAACAAGAACAACAAAAAGGATGAAAGTAAAGGTAAACAAATAAAACAAGTACGATCAAATACAAAGAAAAGAATAAGAAATTAAATCTTTCAACAAAATAAAGTTAAAAACTTAACAGTTGTGTAGTCTGGTAGACTTTGGTTGAAAAAGTCCCACGGTACACTAAAAAAAGAATGACTCATTTTATAGTCCACCAATAGAAGAATTATTGAACAGCTGCTACTAGATATTGGTGTTGTTTCATTGAAAATTACTTACGTTGGATTCTACATTAAGACTACGGTGAACATGTATAACAGTGGTTACGTGCCCAAGTTACGACTGTATTTTGACGGAGACCAGTCCAGATATGACTTGTGGGAAACGAAATACTTAGGCTACCTTAGAATACGAAAACTTCCCGACAACATTCTTTGCCAAGATGACCAGAAAGAAGACGATGATTTTATGGAAAGAAATGCGACCGTGTTCGCCGAATTAATACAATGCCTGGATGACAGGAGTTTGTCTTTAATAATGAGAGAAGCTAATGAAGACGGGCGTAAAGCCCTACGAATATTGCGTGAACATTACTTGTCAAAAGGTGAGCCTAAAATTATTGCTTTATATACTGAACTAACCGCTTTAAGGAGACGAGAAAATGAATCCGTAACAGATTATATCATACGAGCTGAGAATGTCACAAATGCCTTAAAAATGGCCGGTGAGATGGGCTGCTAATAGCCATGGTTTTAAAGGGATTGCGACTGACATTTAAACCATTCACGACAGTCATATCTCAAAAAGATAAAAAAAACTAACTTTCACTGATTTTAATGTTGCATTACTTAGTTATGAAGAAAATGAAAACATGTGCAAACCCCCCCACCCAAATCAAGAAAAAAACGTAATGCAAAGAAGCACGTCAATTAAAAAATTCAGAAAAGTAATCCTTCCAGCCTACCAGACCAGGAATTATGATATTAAAAATAAGGTGTCTAAAAACAACAACAACAACAACAACCGGAATAATAATAATAATAATAATAATAATAATAATAATAATAATAATAATAATAATAATAATAGAAAATCAAATATTATCTGCTTTCGTTGTGGTAAAGTCGGGCATATACGTGCGAAATGTCAATTTTATAAAAGGAGTGATTTTTGTAAAAATGTAAAAGCTTTTTCAAATGAGCGAACATATGCCTTTTCGTTTGAGTTGGATACTATACCCAATAATAATAATTCTTACCTAGTCGATACGGGTGCGACAAATCATGTAATTACTGATAAAAAAAATTAATTTTACCACTATTGCAAAACTGATACACATTTTATAGAGTTGACTGAGGGAACTAGAGGTTCCAATTTAATTTTAAAAAGAGGCGATGCCTGTATTTATTTACGAGATACTAATGGAAATATTTGTAAATATTTATTAAAAAGGGCTTTATATATCCCTAAATTTAAAGAAAATAATTTCACGGTTCAGTCTGCTGTTAAAACCGGTGTTAAAGATAATTTTCACCGAGTCAATTCAAACGGAACTGAATTTCATATACAACAAAATGGACGTTTATATTATTTGTAAAGTATTAAATCTGTGAAAAGATCCACCCACGACTTAGCGACTTGGCATAAAATATTAGGTCACTGTAATAGTTCGGATGTTAAAAGATTAAATGAACACGTGACTGGAATGAGAATTAAAACTTCAAAGGGTTTACAACATTGTGACACATGTATTAAATGAAAAATGACAAAGTATAGAAATAGGGATCGAATCCCAAAATCTTGTTCATGTTTATTGCGATTTAGCGGTCCCAATTGCACTAATAAGTATAGGTACTTATGCATATGTATTAAACTTTGTGGTCGAATATTCAGGACTTATTATGATATGTTTTCTGAAAAACAAATCTGATACCTTACAGGCTACAAGAATGTATTTTTCTGATATTTCACCTTATGGAAATGTGAAAATAATTAGAACAGATAATGGTGGAGAATTGTCTTCTAATGATTGCGAAAACCTCCTAATAAATGAATGTATTAAACATGAGAAGACAAGTCCCTATTAGCCGCACCAGAACAGAATCGCTGAGCATAGTTGGCGGACGCTTTTCGAAATGGCTAGATGTTTGCTAAAAGAATCTAAGTTACCAAAATATCTGTGGGTCTATGAATTAATGCCTATATGATTATTTGCCAGAAAGTAAAATAATAAGGAAAATAAGATGCGCCAGATTTACAGATTCCTTTGAGCAAGTAAAATTCCCCGAAGAAAAGAATATTAATTCTGAGGAGCTGGTCCCACACGAACCAGTATGGCCTAATTATGAGATAAGTCCTATAAATAGAAAACCCGTTCAAGATCCACAATTAGATGAAGTTGTTATATCAGATGATATAGACGAGGAAAAATCAGACGCAAACATTGAATTAGAAGAAAATACAACTAATGAGGGGGAACAAATTACGCGTTATCCGACCAGAATTAGAAGAAAGCCCTACTCTTTTGGAATGGATCAATGGAATATCTGTTGCTATTCGGTGCAATGTATCAAGAAGCCATAAATTCTGATAATTCCAAACGATGGATAGCCGTCATGCAAAAAGAAATGGAATCTGTAGATTCAAATGATACTTTTGAATTGAAAAAGGCCCCGGATGATGAAAATATTATCGGCAGCCGTTGGGTTTATATTTTAAATCGAACTGAGAATGGTTCGCCAGTGTATAAGGCTCGTTTTGTAGCTAAAGCATTTTCGCAGATATACGGGGTAGATTATGTAGAAACATTCAATCCAACAATAAACATGACAACAATAAGAATTTTAATACAAATGGCTGCGGATTATGGCATGGATATACACCATATGGATGTCAAAGGAGCATATTTGAATGCACCGATTGACTATGAAATATGCATAAAACCGCAAGAAGGTTTTGAAAAAGGTGACAATTATGTATGGAAACTCAAAATGTCAATATATGGGCTGAAGCAATACGGAAGATCGTGGAATAAATTACTACATTCCTATTTAATGGAACAATTTTTTGAACCCTCGCCAGTAGACCCATGCTTGTACACAAGGACATTTAATAATGAAATATTAGAATTTTTTATTATTTGGGTTGACGATATGTTAATTGCTTCAAAATATAAAGCTACTCTATTAAATATTAATTAAAAAATTACATGAATATAAGGTTTAAAATGACCGACTTGTGTCGACTATCATGGTTTCTTGGTATACAGTTATTTAAGGATAACACTATTACAATGAATCAATCCAGATGCATTGACAAACTCTTATCAAAATTCAGCATGCAAAATTGTAAAACGCGGACTACTCCATGTGAAATGGATTTAAACACAAATCATTTGCATTTGAAAAGAGCTAAGAAAGTATTACGTTATTTAAAAGGAACTAAGAATCAGTGCCTAGTATTTCGACAATCAAAAAAACCCCTACAATTGGAAGGATTTTGTGATGCTCATTGAGCAAACTACCAGATCGTAAAAGTATCACAGGATATTGCTTTAGATTGGCAAAAGATAATCCAATAATTAGATGGAAATCTGAGAAACATGGGATGATTTCACTTTTGACCTGCGATGCAGACTACAGTTCATTGTCGCATGAAACACAAGAGGCTATTTTTCTTAAATCACTAATAAAAACTATTAAAACACTAATAATAAGTGAACCTGTAACTATTTACTTTGATAATTAGGCCAGTATTACTTTGGCTAAAAATCCTATAATACAACAAAGATCAAAGCATATTGATATTAAATATCAATTTGTTAGAGATCAGGTACAAAAGAAAACATTACAAATTGAATATGTTCAATCGAAAAATAACGTGTCGTATTTGTTTACAAAGCGAATTACAAAACTGAAATTACCGGCTTTCATTCCTCTCATTTTTTATACTGACTTCTAAGGTTCTCTTATAGCCCTGGGTAGAACGTAAAACTGCATCCATTAGTTACTGTCTTATAGACCTGGGTAAGACGTAAAACTGCAGACATTAGTTATTGTCGTATATTGGGGTATAAACGTGAATAGTCCTACTTTTAGCCCAATCTACCGTCTGAATAACTCTCAGAATCACTCTAACCCGGGGTGATAGTGACTGTTTTAATGTGTCCCAGCTATGGGTAAAATAACAACTTTTTCCACATTTTTTGTTGTGATCACCACGTAAATTTATAATATTGTTGTTAATGTTTATTAACCTGAAGTACTTAACAGTGGACAAATGGTACAACTAATTTTTTTGGATATAATTTTTTCATTTAAAAAAAAAAGTTAAATTAAAAAAATAATTATTTTATGGATGCTAAAAAAAAGAGAAAAAATTATTTTCGGAATACTAAATCATTAGTTCCATATGAATATTGACTTTACTAATATATTTAAAGAAGATTCAATAATGTACCCCAAAAGAGGGGGTAATTTTTTGGGGTCCCCTGGTTTACTGGTGAGCCAACCAAAATGAGCTGACTCATTTTATAGTCCACCAATAGGTTAACCAATTAGAAGACTTGCAATATTCAATCCGACGTGTATAAAGGCGGCCATTTTGTTTTCTCCGAATATTCACTGCCAACCTCGAATATGGAAGACCTTAAGAATTATTGAACAGCTGCTACTAGATATTGGTCTTGTTTCATTGAAAATTACTTACGTTGGATTCTATATTAAGACTACGCTGAACATGTAAACACTCCCCCTCTTTTGCTTGCACACGTTCGCGTTTCTTCTTGCTAATTTCGAGTCGATATGTCGAAAAACTTACTAATAATTTCTTTGTTGAGATTTTCCTCATGAGCTTTGGTGACGACTTCCTGCTTTCTTAAACGAACCCTATCTCCCAAGCGTTGTCTAAATCAGATCGTCAAGACTTTACCAGGGTAATTGTCCTTGAACTGAATTTACTTTCCTACACTGTCTAGATAAGACATTATCATCAGCTTGATTTCTTCGGTTCCGCAAGGTCAGACTAAGACAGAGCACATTTCCAGAGCAACGGCTGCGAGCTCCTGCTCTTGGGCCGTCAACACCGGCGTTCTACCAGCTAGAGATTTAACTGGTTTCTTGGTGATCCAGCATCTCAGTGTTTCTCTGCTAATACCAAAACTCTTTGCAGCACTTTGTATACTTGCACCATTATTCTGGACCTCAATGATCGCGGCTTGCAGCACATATGGGCTATACGATTCAGTTTTGTGTTTGTATGACGGAGGCTATCCAAAATAGAAAACAAATTACATCAACTAGGCATCATTTTCTTGTTTATCAATACAGAATTGATATCAAATCAGTACATTTCATTCAACTGGTATGATTTTTAGATACATCTGAGACTAAACATACACTTATTCATAACATTTCTTTATGGGACTCAAATTGACTAAATTTATTGTTTTTTCATTTTACCCAATACCACTCAACTGGTTGGTATAATTTTGGATACTTTGGTAATTTCCCCATGCAAAATTGGACACAATTTCTATCAGTTCGGGATTTTCAAGAGAAAGTTTTATTTACAAATATAAATAAACTTACCCGAGTTAGAATAGGTCCTTCCTCTCTGACATCCCAAAAACAAAACGATATTGCAATTGTTGCCGTTGTATCACAAGGTTAGATGATTATGCAATCCATAAGTACAGCAGCTTGCTGTGAAACCAAGTGAGTTAGGAGACGTTAACCAGAATCAAAAGTGACCCAAATTAGCCCAGTGATACAAAGAACCTCACGCCACCCCATAGTTGGGTAGTAAACTTGAAACCTTAAACCAAATTTGCCAGCTGATATATACCGCTGTGCTCCCCCTTATATTTGACTACTGTCGTTGACTCTGCTATAATAGATTTGCTATCATTTGTCTCTCTTTATTAGCTGCCCCATATTGTAATTATTGTTTTGTTAGGCCTGCTAAGGAAGTCCTTATAGTCTAGCATATGCACTGATATCTTCAGACGTCTAGCACGCCTGTGTTTTTCCTTTTACATTCTTACCCTTCTCTCCGCATGGGCTGATGACTACCCTTTTCCCTTTCATCCCTGATAAGCCATAAATTCCATGTCACTGTCTCATCACACACTGAGTCTTTCTGGTGTTCTTCTAGCCTTACTAATAGGATGAGGCGTATTTCACCACGATATTCTTTTTCACAGCTGCAGAAGATGGAATACTCAGATTTTTGATCATGTTCTTCCCCTACTTGGTTTACCCGACGGTGATTTATATGTAAAGTGGAATATTTCTGAATATATTCAAAATGCTTTATGAAATGCAAATCTTCTGAACGTTTAATGATGAGCCATGATCGTATTGTAGACAAACCGCAGTAAATTTCGGTTCTCCTTCGTTAACCCTCTTCTGTTACTATCTGCAGATACTGATGTTATGTCCGTAAGGGGTTATTCTGAAGGAAATGATCGATGCTGTTTATTTTTATTCTCCATGTCTCTTGGCCTTAATTTTATGTGTAGATTTTATCCAAATGATTTTTTTAGATGCGAACGATTATCTAGAAAAATTTTTTCCCGGAACTTGATTGAATTATTATGCAATTTTCTGTGATGTAGGCATAATTTTAATGCCCAGATTCGATCCTTATATTATGCTCATTTGAATACCTAATCTTATTAGGGATTCCTTGATGCTTCCTTCTCATGAAATCTTTGAAATTAGCGAATTACAAACTAACACATACGTACACACGTGTGTGCACATATATATATATATATATATATATATATATATATACATATATATATATATATATATATATATATATATATATATATATATATATATATATATATATATAGATAAGGATAGATAGATATAATGGCATTTAAACAACTGCCATTGGTTGCAAATTTGCCTCATGATAATTAATAATTTTATTATCCTTCGACATATAAATCAATTATAATGAATTTTCTAAACGAGTTTATCGATAAAAAAAAATGATAGCATGGCAGTTAAATGATATGAATAATTCAACACAACGGATGATTGGATTATCGCAAACATCACAGACATACACACAAGCAAATTGCTGACTTGCTGAAATTTAAAATATATACTTATTCTAATTAACTTCTGCAACGCTACCTTTCCATTTTCCTCTTCAGCTTCTTTCCATCCCATCAAATATTCTTTGTTTCTGCTGCCTCTTCTGGTTGATTCAAATTCTTATTTACACTCTCTCAGGGTATCTTTTCTTTCTTTTATTTATTAAAACTTATTCGTTTTGTATTTGTTCTGGGAATATTCGTTTGAACTTTATAACTATAATCACCTGCATGTATATTCTTAATGTCCTTAAACTACCCGACCCTTCAATATTTGTGAGGAGAATTTTCTGCATTAAACACCCCACAATATTGTATATCCCTCTTTTATTTATTTCTAATTGTTACTTCTTGCTTTGTTTGTTCAAGAAAGAAATATTTAATTGCATTTTAAATACGAGATTGTATCGTAAATGATTTTGAAATATTCTTTGTGTCAATAACTTTTAGTATAGTCCACACACACACACACACACACACACACATACACGCTCCCACACACACATAACAGACATGTACACAGACTCACACACACACATACAAATATATATTATATATATATATATATTTATATTTATATTTATATATATATATATATTATATATATATATATATATATATATATATATTGTCATCCACAGACAGACTGTTTCGCTGTATCACAGCTCATCAGTGTGCCTAGACGTCCGGTTGCCTATGGCTAGAAGCGAAAACCGGCTGAATTCGCGTTACTCGGAAATTTTACCCTGAAGCCGTTGGCGCAAGGCAGAGAAGAAGGTGAATTCAAGCGTATTTATTTTAGATAAACACACAGTGACTGAGAGAACTCGATTCGATTTACCGAAGAGTCTTGCATTATTAGCCGTAATTGTCACTGTTTACAAACCCACACATCCTCCCTAGAGAGCTCAACCGAAATAAATTTTTCAGGAGTATATATATTGTCATCCACAGACAGACTGCTTCGCTGTATCACAGCTCATCAGTGTGGCTAGACGTCCGGTTGCCTATGGCTAGAATCGAAAACCGGATCAATTCGAGTAAGTCGGAAATTTTACCCTGAAGCCGTTGGCTCACGGCAGAGAAGAAGGTGAATTTAAGCGTATTTATTTTTAGATAAACACACAGTGAATGAGAGAACTCGATTCGATTTACCGAAGATTCTTGCATTATTAGCCGTACTTGTCTCTGTTTACAAACCCACACATCCTCTCCAGAGAGCTCAACCGAAATAAATTTTACAGGAACATATATATTGTCATCCACTGACAGACTGCTTCGCTGTATCACAGCTCATCAGTGTGGCTAGACGTCCGGTTGCTTCTGGCTATAATCGAAAACCGGCTGAATTCGCGTCGGGCGGAAATTTTACCTGAAGCCGTTGGCTAACGGCAGAGAATATATATATATATATATATATATATATATATATATATATATATATATATATATATATATATATATATATATAGCGAGGAAATACTTAAATGCTGTTGGCAAGTATTTAATTACAATTAAGTGCAAATAGGTAGATTGATCGTTGCTAACACGTCCGTAAATTTCGTTAAAAATCTTGTTTTTTGAGTCAGCAAAATTGACAGATGACAACATTATTTTCCATTTTATAAAATCAATGAAAATCTCGGTTTGAAATTCTTTTAAATATCAATTACCATGTTTTCTTTTAAATATCAATTATCATTTCTTTCTTTTTTAAGAAAATCAGAAATTATAATGTTTATTTAAAATATTTTTAACCAAGATTAACTTAGCTTCTGCGCCGGAAAGATGTAATTTGAAAATAAAAAAAGCAGGTCATAAACTTTGGCGTCACTTGACAGGTGACGAAATACATTTTTATGACGTTCAGATAGCTTATGGGAGGATAATTCTTTCTACGGATGGAGGGAAGTGAAATTATTTAGATTTAAATGAACAGATTATTTACCTCGTTATTTTTAAGGAAAACTTTCAGCGCTGCAATTTTTTTGTTTTTTGTACTTAGCTTTCACCTTTAGGTTTACGATGCTTTATGGAAAATTTATTATAAAAAAATTAAATTAACACTCACACATGCGATTAAATTTCATAAGAAAGGTATCTAATTAATTTATAGTTATTTTTCTTATGAAATTTTATCAGAAGTGTACATAAAATACTATAATTTTATGTACATTTACTACATTTTTCTGTGTCATTTGTATTTCCATTTATTTTATTATTAATTCTGATATTTCATTTATTGAAAAATGCCATAACTGAGATTAATATAAAAATAAGATCATATAAATTTCATAAGATGATACTGATACTTTTAGGTACCCTTCCCAGTTGAAATTGAAAAATCAAATAAACTTCTCCACACGTGTTTCGCAAATGTAAAAGACTTAACAGCGGAGAACAATGCTTAACGCAAATAATGCAGCTTAATTGTATTCTGGTTGGTCTTCCGTACTTTATAATTAGAGACCGATTATAAAAACAAAATTACATTTCTTAATTACTGCGGATCATCTGATTAGTCAAAACGATAAAATTTACAACGCACTAAAAAAGATAAATACAGGGACTAACAAAATCTGATGCGGCCTTTAACTAATTTTATAATATTTTAACAACTTAAATATAAAAATATATTCTAATTAAAAAATAACAAATAATTGTATTAAAAATTCATTTTTCATCGAAATTTTATTTTGCTTTCAGACAATATTTTCCATATTCATAAAAGCAACTAAAATCAAATATAAGCATTTGGAATTAAATAATATATTTGTTTTATTGAGTTTTGCATGTTACAATTCAGAGCTGATTTTCAGGTAGGGGGTATCCAATTAAAAACAAAAAAAAAACATGATTTGTATTCCTCAAATGCTTGTGCTTTTAAATATTGTAATCACTAAATCAGACGCGATCGCATTTCTAGCGTTTTCATAAATTTAGTTAGGGTGGGGGTATAAATATAAAAAAATATTTCTGCCATGACTTAAATAACAGAAAACATATGTATAATAATTTTGATCATCTGTGAATAGTTTCTGAAAGTTTCATAAACATCCGACAATTATTTTTATTTTTGCAAGATTTTCCAAATTAATGTGTGTCATACAAAAAATACGTGCTAAACATTTATATATTATTTTACTAGTTCCGCTGATACAAAAAGAAACAAGGATTTTTAAATGAAAATTCAGATTGTTCTAAAAAGAAGGAACATTTTTTTTTAAATAATTAAAATAAACTTTGTTTTTTCTTCTTGATAATAACATAAATATTGAAAGAATAAAATATTGTTTTCGTGTGTAGCGACTTTATCAATATGCTATGCTCTTTTTTAGCGATCTCGTGGAGGTAACTACATAAACAGCAGTAGATTTATAATCAAGAATTGCGATGATTTGAACGAATCACTAGAAATCTGATTCGAATGATTTGAATTGTTCTTAGTGTATTCGCTTTTGATTAATCAGAATGTTAATATTGTGCCCCCTACAATTTACATTCCGTAACCAAGACTACATCAATTGCAACGTCTCCCTACTAAGACTCTCGTAATCTCCATAGATATACAACAGGTTTAATTAAGAATTATTAATTTCTTTGATGATAGAAAAGACGTGTTCACTTAGTTTAATTAGGAAGAGTGAAAAGAAATATATAATTATGAAGCAAAAGTCGCATCACTTTAATTAAATAATGTTTGGGAAATAATTTTTTTATGCAATCGAATACAAGAGATAGCACTACATTTTAAATCTGTGATAATTTCTTATCGAAAATGGAAGCATAAAACTATTATGCCCATGAATATTTTGGCAAAAGGATAATTGGTTAAAAGCCAATTACTCATACACCTATATCTTCAGGTGAATACATAATTATTTATTATACATTATATATCACAACGCAAAGTAAAATATATACAATAATTGAAATCTTTAAAAAAAAAATGAAAATGAATATCTCGTTCGAAAATTTTTTTTATAGTTAAAGAAAGGTTTTCAAATAGATAGCAACTTGCTGAAGGTCATTTCAAACACTTTTCTGTAATATATAGGACGATATTCCTAAGCAGAACTTTTTTCAAATGAAAAGCAAAACAATCGTCGAATAAAATAACTGTAATGAAGAACAGTTAATTCATGAAATAAACATTAAACGAAAACGTTTCAAAAATCAATATGCAAGGTATTTAAACCTAAAGCATTAGATTGACAAGAAAAAGATATTATATGACATAGATTTTGAGCTATCAGACTATAAACCCCTCTTTGGAGGGGGTGTATGCGCTCGGATACGTACCGGTCACAGGGCTCTGTCTCTGTGCTGGTGGTATCACGGCTATTACTAGCTGGGACCGGCTCTGACCAATTCGGACCAGCTATGACAAGCCAAGACTAGTTACGACTAGCTTAGACCAGCACTGACTAGCTTGGACAAGCTAAGACCAGCGGTCCGAGTGAAAACATCCAGGTCCCCACGTTAAAAGCTGACCTTGTGTCGTAACCTGACTCAGTGGGGGGGGGGGGTCAAATAAATACCGTGTAAAACCACCTTTTGAGGGTATACACATTCAGATCCTTACCGGTTACAGGTATCCGTCCCTGTGCTGGTGGTATCACGTCTCTGATTGCTTGGACGAGCTATGACAAGACAATACCAGTTATTGTCTAGCTTAGACCAGCTCAGACCAGCTTCGACAAGCTAATAACAGCTAAGACCAGCTTAGACCAGTTGCCAGAATGACAGCAGTCGGGTCCCCACGTTAAAAACTTACCTTGTGTCACAACTTGACTCAGGATGAGGTCAAGTATATACCACTCTTTGGAGGGGTATACACATACGGACCCTTACCGGTTACAGAGATCCGGCCCTGTGCTGGTGGTGTTATGGCTACGACTAGCTTGGACCGGCTCTGACCAGATATGACAAGCCAAGACCAGCTATGACTAGCTTAGGCCAGGTCTGACCAGCTTGGACAAGCTAAGTCCAACTAAGACCAGATTAGACCAGCGGCCCGAAGGAAAACACTTGGGTCTCCACGTAAAAATCTGACCTTGTGTCACAACATTAATCAGTGGGGGGGTCAAGTAAATACCATGTAAACCACTCTCTTGAAGGTTCGTCCCTGTGCTCGTGGTAACATGGCTATGACTAGCTTGTACCGGCTTTGACCAGTTTAGACCAGATATGACAATCAAGACCAGCTATAACTAGCTTAAACCAGCTCTGACCAGCTTGGACAAGCTACGACCAGGTAAGATCAGCGTGAAAACACTCGGTCCCCACTTTACAAACTGACCTTGTGTTAAAACCTTATTCAGTCATCGGGTCAAGTTAATAACGTGTAAATACATCTATTGAGGTGTATACACATTCGGATACTTACCAGTCACAGGGATCTGTCCCTGTGCTGGTAGTATCACAGCTATGGCCAGTTTGGACCGGCTCGGACCAGCCTGGACCAGCTATGACCAGCTAAGACTAACTTTGACCGGCTTTGCCATGTTAAGACCAGCGGCCAGTGAAAACTCTTGGATACCCACGTTAAATACCGACCTTGTGTCACAACCTGACTCAGTGGGTGGTCAATTAAATACCGTGTAAATACCTCTCTCCTGTAATTTGTAACACATTATTTATCGACTCGCAGCTGCGTCTCTATTTGGGCAGAGTTGTCTCAAGGGCAACTCCATCAATGGACAGAGTCACAAAAGAGGGAAATTATACTGTGAGGTATCCAGCCCTGGGGAACAGCTGCCTGAGGTCGCGACCACTCATTGCACCAGAGAGATGGATTGGTGGTCGCACCGAGGCCAGCGCAGCCGGCGGTTGGGAGGACTGCAGGCAATTTTGGTTCCTAGCACGGGTGTACACGCTCGGGTGCCCACCTTAAAACCTGACCTTTTGTCACAACTCCTCTTAATGGGGAGACAGGGTAAATACCTAATGTGTAAATTGCTCTCTCGAATAGTTTGTAACACGTTATTTATCATCTCTATGTTGTGTCTCTGTCTTTGGGCAGATTGCGCTCATGGCCAGCTCCGTCAGAGACTCAACTGAGGAAAATTATACTAAGAGGTGCTTATCCGTGGGGAAGAGCTACTCGAGGCCGCGCGCTCTCATTGAACCAGAGAGAGAGGGATCGGTACTGGCAACGTGGACAGCACAACCGACGTTTGCGGGGGCTGCGAGCAAATTTGTACCTAATCAAGGTGTACGCACTGGGCTCCCCACATTTAACCGACCTTGAATCACAACCTGACCTCGTGGCGGGGTGGGCAAAATACAAATTGCTCTCCAGTACTTTGCAACACGTTTATTTATCATCACTGAGATGCGTCTCTGTCTTTGCCCAATGTGTGCTTAGTGGAGACTCCATCAAAGGACAGAGTCGCAACTGTGAAAAATTATACTGAGATGTGCTCAGCCCTGGGGAAGAGCTACCCGAGGCCCTGCCCTCCTGTTGCACTAGACAGAGGGATTGATGTTCACAACGAGGCCGGCGCAAGTGACGATTGCGACGGCCCGGGAAATTTTCGTTCCTACCCCGGGTGCACGGGCTCGGGCTCCGCACATTTAACCGACCTTGAGTCCTAACCTGTACACGTGCTGAGTTAAGTACATACAAATTAATATAAAGTAGAGTTGGGGCTTTTTAATCTCGCACTGCGTAGGAAAATTGAGCTCAAATTTCGCATTTATTCATATAGATTCCATAATATAGGTTTTACTTAATTAGCTATTATTTTTCTCTAACTCTTCAAATGTTGAATGTATAACTAATTCTATTTTGTATTTCCCCATCTTTACATTATATAAATTTTCTCTTATACATTGTCCTTTGACTGTCATCCATGAAAAAATATTTTTTGTACGGAAAACAAGGATCTACGTACATCAAATAGCCTTTATATTAAGTGGCAGCAGAAGAATTATCGCTAAACTTTTAAAAGGTAATCTTAAACATTAATTCAATAATTAAATGCAGAGATCAGTTTTGAGTTCTTCATTAATTTATTGATACCTATCACATCTACTCCTCCCTAGTTATTGTGATGATGGCCAAACCATGAGTACTCTATAGGAGCTAGCTAAATGCTGCCCGATAGGTCGTCTTTTAAGCTAGTTTATATTAAAAAGGACACTGCAGTTTTGAATAAAAAAGGAAAATAAGAGTTACTCACTTGAATCATGAAAGCAACGATAATAGCTAGTATAATATATTAATATATCTATGATTAACCACAAATAATCTGGCAAGCCTTAATTTGAGATCAACGAATATCGTTCCATGCATCTAACGTTTCTTGGGTTATTGAATGAGCTATGAATCATTGAAATCGGTCCAGTAGGAGCGGAGGTGATACTTGAACACACACATGCACAAACATACATTGTACTTTATATATTAGATTAAACACGTCAGGACGATGGAGTATATTTACATATTTTTTTATATTTTAAGTATTTAAAAAGTGTTACACAGCACTGTCTAAATCACACAGAACGTAAACAGAAGACTAAATCTTCATCAGTTATTTAGTATTTAAAATAATACAGCCTATTTCTGTATATAAAACGATTATAAAATACATGTAATGTAACTGAAAGGGAAACATTTTGATAACTTCATTGTAATTGCATAGGCTACAGCAACACAAATTACGGAAGAATAAATTAAATTGATTTGCTGTCGACCAGACAATGCAATACAAATTTTAGTAATTTACAATCGTCTTGTCGGCCATAAATGCTGAAATAGGGAAGGAGTAAATTTAGACTATAAAACCGTTATGAACGTGGGAAAATAGGTCCAAGTAGTCAACACCTCGTTTGAAAAATATCCAAGATGATTATAGACACGTAGAAACCTCGTAGGTGTAAAGAATAAAAAGTTCGACTACATAACGATCAATATGATATTTAGGAATAAAGTTTTGCATTGTAAGGATTACCCAAGTGCAGACAGTAGGATCAACTATATTCTAGTGATACTACGTAATTTGTAGAGGATCCAGTCTTAACTAAAATTGCAATATGATATAAGACTGTATGACACGAATTGCATACATACAGCTTTAAAGGGAGGCAGAATGAAACAAATGAAAATGGAAATTCAGCCTGGCCTATATAATAAGTGGCGCTTTATTAATATCAGTAAACATGATAATCCCAAAGAAAACTATAAACTAGCGCCACCTAAGTAATTCTTTCAGAAATAATGGTTAAATATATCAGTATTTGATCTAGAGAAGTGAAACCGATATTGCTTATCTGAATGAACACCTGCAATATTTCATTTTTGAATGATGGACCTGCTAGGTGAGATGCTTGAACAATCCAGAGTTGATTAGTGCCTCTGGTGCTTTACCAAAAAGATGTAGAAGGCTAATAGGAAGATATTTAAAAAGAAAACAAGAAGGAAAAGGTCATTTACCTTAGATTCCCGAGGAAAAAAAGGTGCTAATCTAGGACGTCATTTCTTAAAACCTGTAACAAGGATATCAAAAATCCACATGCTTTTCAGGGAGCTATTTTTAGAGATACTAGCAGAGTCCATGGATCGAGATATATGCTTATAACTCAGTAGATATTCAGTTCCAAGTGGAGAGCCAAGCCGAAATCCAGAGTCGAAATTAAAGAGTTCTTACCAGAGAATATTCTACTTCATCACTATAAATTATCATCAACTAACTATGAGCGATGGGAGGAGAAGTAGAAGATTTAATTTGATTTAACACACTATTAACTATTATTCAGAATGCTTCCTAAAATATAGTGTTATCACTAGTTAGGTCTGCATATATTTGGCATTTGCCGCTGGCCAAACTCTTCAGGCCAATGAAAATAAATATAAAATATACCATTTGCACCATGAAACTAAACCACCTATTTCAGTAGAGCTTTAAAAAAACGAAGGAAAGAAATGGAAAAATTAAAATCTTTTTCACCATTTAATATGGAACATTTGAATATTTTAAAATTAGGTTAAATGCTACTTGCCAAAAGTTTACTGCCATATTTAAACGAAGATTTAATTCGTAAACATGTAACCAAATTTAGTAATTTGTGTTCAAGCATTAGTGCAGTCAGTATCTCCAACGTTACATTGGGTAAAACATACCAAACACTAAAAAGTCTCTCTTTACCCCTTTCTCCCTTATTGCTGATTAGAATGAAATTATTAGGTTGGTGCAAAAATAATGTCGTTATTTACATAAGTAACATATGTGAGAAAACGACATTATTTTTGCACCAACCTAATATAAAATTGATTTTGCAAATTTTTATAAGTCACAGTGCAGGAGGATTCATCGTGATCTGGATTTCTATCTTTTCCCAAGGAACAATGGCGCTGCAGATTATACAGAGACGTCAAACATCAGTTGTTTAGACTGGATTATTGACTGACGGCCCACCCTTTTGCGGAAATGACTGCATCTTTCAGCAGAACAACACCACAATCCATAATGCCCGCAGGACAAAGGACTTTTTCATAGAGAATAACGTGATTCTTTTGGACCATTCAGCGTGCTCGCTCGATCTGAACCCCATTGAAATTTTTTGAGATTGCATGACAAGAGATGTCTATAGAAATGGATGTCAATTTCAAACAGTACAGGATCTTCGTGAAGCCATTTTCAACAATTTTAGTAAAAATTCCTGTCAGCCTTCTACAGAGAATTATATCGAAGTTTTTTCATAATGACAGCCGTGTCCCTCACTACTGAGACATCTTTGGGATACGTACTACTCAGTTTAGGACTTCTTTTAATTTCAAGAATTCAAATTTTCCCTAGTAAATGCTAGAAATTTTTTTTTAAATTCTACTTAAATAAGTGGTTGAATCTAACAATGAAAAATATATATTTCATCTTTATTTTCATTGTCCTTAACATTTTTGCAAGCAGTTTACGTGCGAAAATTTATCTTATTGCTAAACATAACTGCAAATCTTCAAGCGGAAAATATATGAAAGGCGGCGGCGAAAAATTTGTATTGATTTTGTTGGTAAAGCTTAAATTATCCAAAACAGAGTAAATATGTATGTAAAATGAAAACATATTAAATATTAAAATATTATTTTTTGTAATTGTTGCATAAAGAATGTGAATAGAATATTTGATAGGTACATGTTAATCACATATTTGACTTTATCTGCGTTAAGTTTATGGACGGACGTCATTTTTTATCGATTTGATGCAAGATTCTTTTCATCATTAAAACAGGCACGTGCTTATATATAATTAAATTTAGGAATACGGAAATGATTTTCAGGGATATTTGCGTAAACAATGTACAGAATTTCATATTAATCTTAGACAATCAATACTTAATCTGCAACCTCGTAATAAAACCGGGATTAGGAAAATCTGTAACATTGAGAAAAGTGTGAAGTTAAATGTGTTGAAAATTTTGGAGAGTCATAACCGCCTACAACATTCACCAATATACTATATAATTAAGTGTATAAGTTTAACGCATAATTAGAAGAATGTTGTATTTAGTTTATCCGTTATTTTTTGTTGTTTGGAAAATCCCCATTGATTATATCGGTTTCATATTTGAGCTTGAAACCGAAGAGTAATCTAAGGAAATATACAGAACCCTAACATCTACAAATCATTTTTTTTTCTGCGAACAAGTAAAATTGTATCGCTTTGGGTGATAAAATGTATCTTTTCACAGTGGTATTAAGAAAGCGGGAAACACATGGAGGCTAATGCTAGAATCAATTTCCTAGAGATTGGTTCCGATGTCTTTTATGCCAATGTAACTACAAATAAAATCAGACAATTCCTTCTTATTTCTAAACAAATGCAAACAGGTGACAACATTGTGATTTTATCAGGTGTTTTCTAGCAAAATTAAAAAAGCAAAACAACGTTGTCTCTCTCTCGCTTCCACTCGAGGCATGACAATATTACGACGCTACAAAAAAGTCAATGTTTCTCAAAATAAGTGGAAGGAACGGAAGATAGATTTTCCGATGTTCGATGTTTCGTATGCATTAAATTATTCCATGAATATTCGCTTTATCTCAGTGGAACTTCTTAATCAGTAAGTTTGCAGGAGTTTCATTTCTTTTCTCCGGAAAAAGTGTAATATATCAACCTGTAGTTTACTGTTTGGCATTTAGTCTTGAATATGTTTCTTTTTATAAATTTACTTCCGATCCATTCATATTGGTTATAAAACTGTTATAATTCAAAAATGAATAAAAAATAAGCTAAAGTTTTATAGGTAATTTTAGTTTCTTTTCTTTTAGAATAAACCAACTGATAATCATTCGAATACAAATTTTGTTCTGAGATTATTATATAATATAATATATAAATAATTGGTGAGGGATGAAGGTAGGAATTCATTATCTATCAAAATAAAAATGTATATATATATATATATATGTTAAAATTTCTTTATATTCGGAAGTTCAAACACGTCACCTACAGAAAATAGGTTTCCCTGAAAATGTCAAATGTACAATAATATATAAAACTGGTACATGTCAATCCATCCAAAGAAAAATTACTTTAATCAAAATATCAATGAGTAGTAATCTAAGGTCATGAGAGAAAAAACAATCTGAATGAAAACTGGTCTCTTATGAAAACTGTGTTTCCTGTTATTTAATGAAAAGATGTATAAATCAAATATCAAAAACTATAATGAAATAGTCAACATTAGTGACTCATGTATAAGCTATAATACATTTATTAGGATAGGCATTAAAATATTACTACTGATATTGTCAGCATAGTTATCCAGACAGAAAAAGACGTTCAAACGAATATTTCAGTAAACGCTTTTAGAGGACCGTGGTTGTTTTTTACGCATTGTGATATGAATACGTGTGGAACTAATGAAATAAATCCACTACATAAATATGGCTGATTTTTGGATGAGTCCAGCAAAGAAAAATGTAACAGAAAAACAGGAAACCGACATACATGTACAAGCAAATACGTGTATTAGACAACAAAAAGGGATTACAGTAGATATAATTAGTGTGTGTATGAATGTAGAGAATTCGTGTTTCAATGTATGTTCCTACGAGTGTGTGTGCGTATGTGTGTGTGTGTAATGTTCATGGTGTCTTTCCAAGGAAGGGTATAGTGCCCCGCTCACAGAGGAGAAAACACAATCTTCGGCGAGAGCCTACATTGTTGTAGTGTCCGCTGAAAATGAAAGAGAGAGAATGAAAAATGTATTCGCAAGTATTTACAGTTTAGGGATATCTCCACCAAAATGTGGTGTCATTATTTATGAGGAGGTAACTCCGAAAATGATCCCGCCTTCTAGACGATCGATTGTACCAATTCGATAAAACTGTTTCTGTTTTTGTGCACTAGAAAGAAAAGGTCTCAGTTGAGATGCGTGTCAAAACGTGTCAACGAAATGTGTTTGTATTTTCATCATGGTGCTGTAGAGTCGAATTTAGCATGCTCTGGAAAAATGCGTAGAAGCAGTTTTCTCCCTAATTTGAACTATTCTCATCAGGTTGCTGTGAATATTTAATTTGAATGAATCACGCTCTTGAAAATGTGTGCAATGTGTGTGTCGGCGAAGTGTACGCGTGTTTCGTCGACAGGTGCTATTAGCATATTCGGGTTGAATGTGTAGCACGCTCTGGAAAATGCGTAGAAAATGGAGTTGTACCAAAAATTCAAGTGATATACTGCGTTTCGAATGTACGTTTAAGAACTGTAAGAAAATTTCGCTATGAGTGTTGGTTGAATATCATACTTGCAAAAAACAATTACCTTGTTCTTGTGCATCAGGAAAATATGAAGATAAGTCACACTTTATCTGTTTCAGTCCAAAAGAAGATAGTTTTGGTTATAATTGTACTTGAAAATGGTATTGTGTTTTCCGTTTGGTAGACATGTGCGCCGGGTCAGACGTCGCCTGAGAAAAAGAAAGGGCCAAGCAAATAAGGAAAAGGTGTGTTTATATTGCCGTCTTAATGTGTTATCATAGTAGTAGTCAACAGTTGTAGTAATTCTTAATAGCGATTAGTGCTTCTCTTGGTCCTACGTGTTGTAGAAAAACAATCTATTTGCATCGTTGGAAAATATTGTTTGTTTTAGTGTATGAAATGTTGTGGTTTTGCACATCGTAGGAATTAACCACAAATTTGTAGCTGTAAAAATTGTTTTGCTAATATTGTCCGGCGTAGTAGAGTTGTGGAGAACGCAGGAAAATCTTTGATCGCCGTGTTTGGTAGGATGTGAAGATAATATTCGTTGGGGTTTTATCTCGCTGGCACTCGTTGTGGAAATTGTGTGTAAACGTATGAGTCTGTACATATATAGATATATATGTATAGTCTTGTGTTTCTGTTATCAGGAGTAAAATAAATTACGTCGGGCGGTCACCAAACTTGTTGCGGGCCGTCGGTTCTTTTGCGTGTTGTGATACAAACACTTGTGGAACTCCTGAAATAAAGTCTACTACAAAAGTATGGCGAACTGGTGATGAGTTCAACCAAAAGAAAATGTAACAGAAAAACAACAAAAATCCTGTATACATGTGCAATTATGTGTATTAGACAACAAGTGTTTAAAATAGACACAATTAGTTTGTGTATGTATGAACGTAGAGAGTTCGTGTTTCAAAGTACATTCGTACGTAGGTGTGTGTGTGTAACGTTCATGGCGTCTTCCCAAGTAAACGCATAACGCGTCCCACCACAAAGGAGAAAACGCAATCTTCTGCAAGAGCCTATATTGTCGTACTGTCCGCACAAATGAAAGAGAGATTGAACGAATTATTCTTAAGTATTTATAGTTTACGGTTAGCTTTAACATGTGCTGTGGTCAGAATTTTGGAGGAGGTAACTCCGACAAGCTGTTGGAAGAGACAACATCAAAACGGCAATAAGACCGTACCTGAGATGAATTTAATTCTATTAAAAGAAGGATAACTCATGTTGTTTCCTATATCTAAGCTTTTTGATTCCCCTTTTTTCATTTAACTGCATTCAACACAAAAGTTATGCATTTGATTTTATAATTGTCCTGATGTCTAGAATAATGATGCTATGAATTCGTATATGACAAGAAGTTGTACAATGTTCTTTTCAATGTAAATATGAAAGATCGCTATTATATAATGAGGGAAAGTATCATAAGATGATGTTTCTAATATCTACAAGAAAGCATCACAGATCAACATTGCTAGAATTCGCACGGTTTCACACTGCAATATAATGCCACTACTGATTTCGCTGACAATATATATATATATATATATATATATATATATATATATATATATATATATATATATATATATATATATATATATATATATTTATAAACAAGAACTGATTAAAACATACTTGGTACACAATGACTTGTAACTTTGTCGATCAGTTATAATATTCCATCAGTGTCTATGACTCGGATATCAAGTTTTGGTCAAGTAATACATTCCCAAGATCAGACAAACACGATATTCCCAAGATGTCGCCTTTTCTATTTCTTCGTCTTTAGAAATCAAACTTTAATGCTATTTTAAGGAACGTCGAGAAAAACGTTGTTTTTGCTTTAGACTGAAGTTATCACGTGCCTTTGATTTTGTCTTGTGTATTTTGTTATTATTAGTTAACAAAATTCAGCGCTCACCCCGACGAGAACTGTCTATGCTGGATTTAAAGTTTGATTTTTGGGTGAATTGTTATTTTTGTTGACTAGCGGATGGATCTTAATTCCTCGGTAGAAGCAAAAAGTAAAATATGGCAAGGGATAAACAAGATGTAGACCAAGCTCCTCCCCCATTCAACCTGTTACCACCAATAGCTAATGAACAATTCCAGACCCTCCACACCACACCCCCTCCTGCTCACCCATTCCATCTCAAGCTAGACCGTTTGGCCCAGGAAAGGCGAGACCAGTGAGCAGCTGTAACTTTTTCTCCAAACACATTTGATAATAATTTCGTCTGTAGTTTCGATAAACAGTAAATGTTTGTAGTAAGTATTTGTATAGCCCGTATGTAATGTTAACTTGCCTTGTGCTATCTTCTAGATCTTTAAATGTGTCATTCTTTGAATTTTATTTATTCTTTAAAATTTTTTGTTGTTTCTTGAATCCTTAGACTGTGATGGTTTCACCAATCCTTCAGGTAGCCGTGTGTATTTTTTTCTCAAAATCGCTATTAATAATCAAACACCAGACTTCAGTCGCTCCTCCCAAGTTGTTTAATTTATAAAGTACTTACCTTAGTGTATTGCGTATCAATGCAGAAACATTGACTGGACTAGAGTGCGTTATTATCATCCCATTCTTTAGTTGGTAGTAGACATCAGAACTTATACCAAGTCATAACATAATACGAATTTATTTGTAGTTCACGTGATTTTTTTACTACCTCACCGGTTAAAAGTTGTAGATAGGCTCACCTATCATCCGATCCGGTCCGCACTACTTCCTTGTCTATTGAACAGGTGTAGAGGTTCTTCATTTGTTCCTGGGATTAGAGAATGGTTTACCGGTTCTCTACCTTTCTTCTAAAAGAACCAAAAGCATTTAACTGTCTCTACATTTTGGTGATCGGACTAGCCAGTGGTTTGTGACGTTGCATTGTGAGGTTACCGGGTTTGCTTTGTGCTGGCTGCTGCTCCGACTGGAAGTTAGGAACCCGAAAAAAATTGGTAGTTCTTAGAGAGGCTACTCCGATCAACAGTCGCATAATATTGGGATATCTGTAGTGCCATTTCGCGGATGGGTAGGTGAACCTGTAGGTATTTCCGATGGGCAAACCTGGTGGTACATTATGCTCTGTTTTCATCCACGCACTGGCTGGTCTGTATTGCCATTGACGACAGACAGTGATAATTAAGGTGGTCCATTTTCCTTCTCTCCTCAAAACATATCTCATGGAAATTGCAACAAAAAGAACTAAAATTAAACCAGCTAACCAAAAGCTACATACCTCCCCGCCAACTCAATCTTTCTTTTTCCCTTATTCGTAGTAAATGTTTCAGCTTTTGCAGAGATAATCATTTCTCCTAGGAAATTGCCAGATATCTTTGCCCTCTGCGAAACCAATTTGAATTCCTCCATTGCTATCAATTAATATTTGTTTCCAAGGTATCTTCTCCTTTCCCGAAAAGATTCCAGCATTCACACGCATAACCTTGGTGTTTACATCCGGGATAATCTTCAAGTGGTCAGGGATTTGTCTCTTGAGGCTGCTGACTGCTCTTTCATGTGCATTTGTCTTTCGCTACTAAACTCTGTCAGCTATGTTTTTTTCCTTTATCTCTCCTCCTTTTTCCAAGACTGTTGTGTATTTGACGCAATAGCTAACAGTATGGACAAGGCACCTTCCCTCGCACCATATGCGAACATCTTCGTTTTCGGTGACTTTAATGTTCACCACGAAACGTGGCTGAAACATTCTAATGGTACTGATGTTCCCAGCAAATAGATATTAAATTTTTCCTACTCGTGTCCCTAGCCAAACCGAGCAACTTGCTTCTCTATTCGATCTATTTCTACCTCCTCTACTCGCTCTTGCCGAGCTTCACAATACTGCTCTCTTGATAACGCGAACCACTCTGCGGTATCTATGGATATCTTCTTCCTAGCATTCATTAAAAAGGAACTCCCTATTAAGTCAGACTTCTTTCCTTACCAGCAGGCTGATTGGGACACATTGCGAGATTTTTTCCGTAACTCCCCTTCAACTCATATCTTCAAATTCTCAACCGAAAATTGAGCCACTGAGGTTTCTTTGTGGACCAAAGCTGGCATGGACGATTTCATCCCTTCTCGGAAATACCAGGTGACACAGCAATTAGCTACATGGTTCACATCAGCAGGCTCAATCGCCATTGCACACAGGAACCACTATTTCCTCCTCTACAAGCGTGATGGATATAGTCATAACGTGCATATTTGCTACTGCTCACAATAAATGTAAGCGACTCCTCGAAGAAGCTAAGTCTCAGTTTGATGAGAGATTGAGGCATCACATAGTCTCTAAAAACACTACTACTGATGTATCTGTAATAGGGTACTACATAAGTGCAAGGTCTTTATTCAATCGATTTGAGGGTTTATCATCCTCTGCTGAAAAAACCGAACGCTTTGCCCAGAAGTCCTCTTCAAACTCGACTCTTGACACATCTGGAATATACCTGATGTTTTCCACTTAGAATTTATTCTCTGTTAAGTGCTATGCGCATTACCCTTTCCAGGGTTTCAACTATTATCTCTAACCTTGATCCCCAAAATCAAGTGGACCCTATGGCATGCCTGTAATAATCATTAAGACGTACGCTCCTGAAATTGCTCTCGTTCTTTTAAAGTTTATAATAAATGGCACCTGATTTCAATGCTTCTTACAGATATTAAGAAATTTGCTGATCCGTCTGACTCTTCCAACTATCGGAATACTAGGCTTCTACTCCTTTTGGGGAAATTCATCGATGCCCTAATCATT
The DNA here is from genome assembly GCA_964036315.1 of Acanthosepion esculentum. Classification (NCBI taxonomy): domain Eukaryota; kingdom Metazoa; phylum Mollusca; class Cephalopoda; order Sepiida; family Sepiidae; genus Acanthosepion; species Acanthosepion esculentum. Next base: position 8,791,360 of record OZ038495.1, read on the forward strand.
GCGGAATGCATTCACCATCTCTTATAACAGGGCTTTTCCTCGGAAAAGAAATAAGGTTTCCGTCTCTCCAGATGAATATCGGATGTACTAAAGATAATTGCGGAACGATTCTGTCATGCTCTACTGAAACCCGTGCAGTAGCACTGGACATCTCGAAATCTTTTGACGGGGTCTGGCATTCGGTCTTCTCCACAAGCTGAAACGTTACGGTATATAGGGGTACGTTTTTGACCTGATCCAGTCGTTCCATTCAAATCGTGAAATGAAAGTTGCCCTGGATGGCTACATGTCTACATACTTTCGTACTAACGTGGGTGTTACCCTTGGCTCTATCCTTGGTCAGGCATTGTTTTTAATCTTTATTAACGACATTCCAGATGACATCCACTCTCAACATGTCATCTACGCTGAGGACAGTACCATTTTCTCCAGCCTTGATAGTGAGGGTGACCATCAGACAAGATCAAAATGACAGCTGATGCACAAAACGACATCAAGACCGTCGTTAACTGGGGGAAAAATTGGGATGTCACTTTTTAACCCCTCCAAAACTAAGCTTTTCTCTATTATTTATTTGAGAGATCCCTGTCTGCCTTCCAACTAACGCTAACGCTAACGTTCTCAGCTGACATGAGCTGGAAATACTGCATTGAATCCATTGCTAGATGAGCTGCTAAGAAAATCAGTTCACTGTGTCAGGAGACATTTTTTCTCTCTGGAATCTATCTTGCATATCTATAAGTCTACAATTCGTCCATGCTTAGAATATTGCTGCCATTTATGTGGAAATCCTTGAAAACATCCAAAGAAGAATCAGCAATATTATTGGTCCTGATGTGAAATTTCGTCTTCAGTCACTTGTCCAGAGACTTAAGGTTGCCTCTCTGTGCCATTTAACATACACTTTCATGGTAACTGTTCGGATGAGCTCCTCGCTATGGTACCTAGAATGTACGAATTTAAGCACAATACTAGACTGGTGGCGAGATCTCATCAATTTGAAGTTTAGCCAGCTATATGTTGCCGTAATTTCTATGCTGACAGTTTTCTGTATCGCATTTCTCGCTTGTGGCACTCTCTCCCCGCTCCATGCTTCCAAGCTAACTTCAATCTGCAAAGATTTCATTGGAATGTCAACCGTGATCTACTTTCCTCCTTATTGCTCTTTTCTTTTTCTCTTCATTACTAAAGATTTTCCCTAATTCATCTACACACTGTCACCCCTTGCGTGATAGTCGCCCTACTGCCTTGCTGGGGGTGATATCGATTTAAAAAAAATCAAATTAAGAGAATGCGACGAAGCAGGTGTTCTTTATCTTCAAAATTGAGTTTAGGAACGCTCCCATCTATGTAAACAACGCTAGAAAAATGCGTTGCTTCAGAAGGAGACTACATTCAGATGCGTTGTAGTCTTATTTTTATAGCATCAATCCCAATACTTTCCTTTTTTCACCGTAGCTAGATGTGTGTCTGAATGCGTGGGTGTTTATGTGTTTATGATAAAAAATATAGTTGTAGTATATGCTATATCTATGGGCAAAATGTACTTAATATCAGTGACACATCGAGGGCAAATATAAAATTAATTACAGAAGACAATACCGGAAAGTAACAGTCTGTTTTAAGATTGAAAGCAGATGGCCTGAATATTGTGTTCAAGCATGTAACAGACTGCGGCATCCCGTTGTTGATTGCGGTGCTTATGAATATATATATATATATATATATATATATATATATATATATATATATATATATATATATATATATATATATATATATATATATATTTCGGCAGCAGTTTTTCCTTGATGCATGTTTCATTAAATAATATAGAAAAGTTGTGTCGATTTATTTTAAGTAAGTTCCTTTCATATTGTCTGATAAGCTTAATAACATTATCATTGAGAGACGAAAGGAAATCAACATATTGATATATGTTTAAATCCGATTTAATCTTTTGGCTTACATAAGCAATTATCAAAGAGGACAATTACATTTCAATATATCAAACAATACACTAACGTAACAATAATGAGACTTTGCTTTTTTTGCATGGAAAATTCCAAAGTAACGGCATACGAGACGCGGAAGAGAAAATCGCAACGCAATTCGTAACGTCACACATGACCACACGAGAGTGAAAACGAGAAGTATTAAGTGTGGGAAGTCGTTGGTATAAACCAGGCATCCTAAACTCATTCGACCCCACGGACCGGATAGTGTAAACTGTTATAATGACGGGTCGCGGGCCGAACGAAGGCCATTAATGAAAAATCAAGGAAAATTACATATGCAGACCCCTGTCAACCTAAATATTTAAAACCATAATGAAAATAAACATTGAGAAATAAAAAAAAAACAAAAGAAAATCTAAAATTAAAAAACACCTAACAAAAATTACTTTTCCTCAAGGAACGTCAAAATACTTGAAAGTGAAAAAAATCAACCGAAGTGAAATCGATGAAATTATAAAATATGTTTTAAAATTGGGCTTTAAATGTAAGTTGAATATTTTTACGAACCTTGAATTACTTACCAATCTATCACCAACTGCTTGTATTCTTGTTATATTAAATTAATGTTTATGTGTTGAAACTACTTTGTCTTTTCTAATGAATTTTACTCCTTCAATGAAAATCGTGTGATTATTCTAAACGGCCAAATTACGAGAAACGCTGTAACGATATTTTGTTATTGTATGGAATCGCGACACTCCAAATTTTAACATTAAACGGAAAATACGAGTAGACAGGTTCGTACAGACCCATACGTATCATAATAGCGACTTTCGCTTTTCGCTCAGTAACAAGGAAATAAGGAAATCAAATTTGTAATCACTAAAAATTTTTTTTTTTTTTATATCCGGGAATCAAAAATTGCAATATATTTTATATTTTCTGGGTTTACTTTCAAATTTCAAACAAATTACTAAAACGAAACAAAATCCAGAATTTATTTCTTTTTGAATAAGTAAATATGAAGAGCACTGATTACATTCATTTGAATTTTATTTCGGTATTTAAAACATTTCTAATTTTATTCAGTTTATTTGCAGAGTAATTAAGCTTTAAAAAGCGTGATATATGGCCCGTGTTGAGCCAGACCGCATGCAAAAAAGTCAGTGAAAGATTCTTGTTTGAGAAGAAGAGGGGTAAGATAAAATAAGAACATGGCCATTGAAAGATTCCAGCAACTTACATAGGGTTGGTGGTATGGGTAAGCGATGGGGGGTTCGCTGTTGGAGGAATGAAATAGAAAGCCGACTGAGACAACATTGTCCCTTTGAAGCTGTCGCCAGCCGGCCGGCCGGTCGGTCGGTCGGTCGGTCGGTCAAATTGACTCTCAGTTTTTATTTTATGTTTATTTATTTATTTTTTTTTTTAAATGGAGGTGCTTGTGTTTTGATCGTGTTTTTGCGGTCATAGTATTCAAATTCGGTTGGATGGATCAGAGGAAGATAACAGCAGGCCTTTTGTCGAATTCGAAAGCCTCGTCTCTCATGTTAAAAATAGAGTCATTGGTAATCAGGCTCGCGGGCCAGTCAAAATGGTTTCGCGGGCCGGATCCGTAGGTTGCCGTCCCTTGGTATAAACCAATGGCATCAGTTATCAATTACAGGCATTTAAGATCGGATTTAACATGTATCAATATGGTGTTTTCCTTTCGTCTTTCAATGATAATGTTATTAAGCATATCAGACATTATGAAAGGAACTTACTTAAAATAAACAGACACAACTTGTGTATACTATTTAATGAATCATATATCAATGAATATATATATATATATATATATATATATATATATATATATATATATATATATATATATATATATATATATATATATTAGGTACATTCACGAGATCGCCAGAAAATGAGCATAGCATGAAAAAAATGGCCTTAAACTTGACGAAAATAATTTTTATTTGTCTAACTTTTTATGCTATAATCAAGAGGAACGATCAGAGTATTTTTTATTATTTTTCTTAATCTTTTTTTATCATTTCGAGCACGTCCAAAATTGTCGTTTAAAATCATGTTTGTTTGTTTTTTTTCGAAAACATCGATCGTCAATCATTTTTTTCAATTTTAAAATTTTAAAATTTTATAAACAAAAGTTAATTTTTCCGTTTAAAATTCTGCCAAGAAATAATTATACATTTTTTTTAAATTTATTTTTACAAAATTAAAAATTCAAATGTTTATTTAACATATTTTGAAAGAAAACATTACTTACTTTACGCGCTGTGGAGCATAACTCTCTACTACTTTGTACTTTTTGTTGCGCGAAGTTACTTTTTATATATTTACTACAACTCTTTGTCCTTGTCGGACCAAAAAGTTGAAATAGTTTTTTCGATGTTTTCTTAGAAGAAATATGTACTCTCTGTCCTAACTTCCCTAAGCCCTCTTTTCGTATTAATGGGCCCAGAAAATCAACATTCTTATTATATTTCTGATAATATTACTTGATTGCATGATAGTACTCAACAGATTTCCTGATAGAAATAATAAAATATATATTTTCAAATGTAAAATATTTTTTATTTGAAGATTATTAGATATTGCTGGTGAGATATTTATAGCTAAAGTTTCATTTGATATTCATATTATGAAATGTATCTTATATAACTGTCTAGTTTGCTTTTCTTGTTCGATCGTGCTGTCTGTCAAAAAACTTAAAACGACATGGAATCATTTTTCATGGATTCACCTTGCGGTGTTCCTGCTAGGGATACGTCGCTATTGATTTCTATTGCGATAGATGCGTTTGACATCGACAAGATGAATGAAAAATATGAAAGAAGGAAATAAAGTATAGCATTTAAGACTGTGATTTTAATTCTCCTTTCATTACTTGAATAAAACATTCAACAAATCGCTTTAAAAGATATTTACAGTTATAATATATACTTAGCCGATAACGCCTTATTTCAATATCGTGAATAAATGAAGGGGATGCGAAATTTTAGGGCAAGAAAGACTGATCAATTTATTCGTGCATATGTATGATTTTAGGGAGCCGTGTGTGCATCTCTCTGTGTGGGGATGCCTTAAAACACAGGTGTGAGAGAAGCCAGTTTAATGTGGCATTTATCGCGTGCTCCAAACTCAATGGAGGTGATCGATCTATTAATGTTTCCTTGTTTTGCTTTTTTTGCCGCCCATATATACATATGGTCTGAAAACGATACGACAGATCACTGACATATATTCAAATATCCCAGCGGCTACACATGGCTTCATGTTATCAAAAGCTGGTATTAATGATTTATTATGCACAAAGTCAAATAGAAGTATACCGTGTGATTTAGAAAACTAAACTATCAAAACTAGAATTGCATGTTCAAAATAAATAAATTCAAAATGACGCCCATTGTCAATAAGGTAATATTATTGAAGAAGAGTAATTTTTTGACTAATCCTTCAAAGAATAAAGACGTCATCAATGCGTAAGTGACCAAACCTATTACTAAATTGCCTTCAAGTTTATAGCTCTATTTTCGAAATTATGGCGTATAACCACCGGACGCGCGTGTATAAACACAGGCATATATTCTTAGCCCACTTTGAGGAGTTGATATTCATCTATTAATAAAGAGCTAGACTATTACTGAATATAAAGCGAGACGATTTATTGATATAATAATAGAATTTATTTTGTTATTATTTACATTATTTCTAAGCACTAACATTAATACGCTAGTTGTGTGGATTTTGACAGTGGAATAAAATGAAAGCTCAACGTGGTATATTTATTAACGGTATTTTATCTTTTCATTCCAAGCAAGGCTATGAAGCAACTGTTTACTGTGAATTAAAGAATCTCGGAAAAAAATAAGATTAAGGAAAGTGGGCATTAAAAGAACTGGAATTAATATGACAGACGATAATGATTGACACGGTATTTAAAGTTTGGAAATTGTTAGCATGGACATTATGATTAAAATGACAAATTCTAATGTAAAATGGTGAAATGTAGTGGACGATTATGCATTGTTATTTTATAATACTAAATTTTTAAAGAGCAAGTAACAATGAAGAATGCCCATCAGAAAAATATATCATGAAAATATTTAGAAATGGCACGTTGGAAGCTGCTTTATGGCGTTGGGAAAATTACTCAAGGCGAGATGTCAGCTCAGCACTGATAACGTTACAGACTATTCTTGGGATCTTATCAAGAATGTATATATGTACATAGCAGAAACACCAGACTATATGCAACAGTCACATTCAATGCATGAACGAATAGTATATTAATAAAGTTGTAATAAATATCCTGGCGAGCAAAATTTTCCCCTACGATACAGTGAAACAAACTTCCTTGGAGAAAACCGAGGAATTAATTCAATATAATCATTCCACTTCATATCACTGAAAAATGTTAGCCTGTGATAGCGTATTGGGTCAACATCTTGGATGTTAGCATCAGGCTAATCCATGCAAGTTTTCATAATTACTGCTATATTTATATGCTTTAAATATGTTAATTTCTAATATTTTCTAAACATCTTTTTCTGTCATCTGATGCAATAATGTAAATGCAGGCAAATATGTCGTGTTATAATTATTAGAATTATTTTTAAAGAAAGCATTGTCTATTATTGAAATCATTTCCTACTTGAAAAAGTTTCTTAAAACCATTTTCTAAATACTTACATTGAAGCGCCTGACACGCCGCTCCAGACACAGGCATGTCGGAGTTAGCTCCTCCTCAGTTCTTTAATCCTTCAACAGGGGTCTCTCTCCCCTGGCTATAAATACTGGCTGACCCTTCTCTCTCTCTCTTTTTCGACTTAGGCCTTGGGCCGCTACCTCGCGCGAAGGCGACGTAAAATCTCTCTTTTTCCACTTAGGCCAATATGTGACCTCTCACATATACAGCGTTTCCCAAATTCTGGGAACGCGCTAAGAACAATACACGTACGTACGAACACTTACAACACACACACATAATTTTTCCATACAAACTCTATGTAACAGTCCATGTCTTTGTTTAACTTGTTTTGATATTAATATATATATATATTTACCCATGTATATCGGTCTTGTTTGTTTCCTTTGTCTTCTTCGGACTTAGTTAATGTCCAACATTCTCATGTAGCTGGCTCCGCCAGCAGGAAAGTTTAACCTTCTGATATCTCTTCACATCTTCACCCCGCACGGTCCGCTACAGGCATATGTTGAAAGCATAAGGATAGAATTCATATATTTTATTGTTTAATTAATGAAAGCATAACCTATTGCTAAAATTATAGTAGGCTTTTGAACTCCTCATTTCCATTATTTTCTTAATACAGGGAGATTGAGAAGTCACTCCCTATTTTATGTAAGCCAGGATTCCTGACTTAACATCTGTAACTTTTTTCTTTGGGATTGGTTAAAAAGCAAGTCTACCATACCAATCTAAGACTTGTGACGAACTTTCGTTGAAAGGAATACACGTAGTTACGTCTTCCATAGCGCTAGAGTTCATGGTGCAATGAATTGACGCTATTCCTGGGCGACTCAAGAAGCTGGTAAGAAATCTGGTGTCCATATCGAATTTGAAATAAAACCTCATGTTAATTTCTTTCGTCTCATATGCATTTCTTGTAAAAATTATAGTTAATAAATAAATTATGAGAATTTTAAAATGGGGACTTAGTTTTCAATCACCCTATAATTTTAAGTATTTCATGTATTGTTTTGGAGAGCTATATGTTGGATGTACATACTGGGGTATTTATATTTAATAAACTTATTTAAATAGTTTTTCTGGGTAGTCTGATTCACAATGATACTCAAGCAGTCTTGAATAAAGAGGACAGAAAGCATAAATGAGAGATAATAAATAAATAAAGACAGAATGAAAATCATTCGGATTTCTTATTAGCGTTCAATAGTCATTACCTACAAATGTTTAGAAAAAAAGTCCCTTTAAAAATACTTTAATAATGAGCTTAAATTTCTCCTGCCAACTAAATATTCTATCTCTATTTTCATCTACATATTCCCAAGGGAATGTCAATGACAGCTGCTTTTACATTATGTTAGTGTGCCTTATGCCGAGTAAACAACTTATTTTACCTGATTAATATTTGCCATGATTAGAAACACAATTAAAATAAAATAAATGGGAAATAAAATATATAATAGTATAACTAGGAACCTCCCGTAGAGAGATACCTAATATTTAAAATTAAGTTTTAAAAATGAAAAAAAAAATGTTCTTAAAGCTTTTATATTAGTTTAATTTTAAGGTAATCGATTAATGCCTGTGTATATTTCACAGGTGAGTTATTGTTATTATTGACACACTTTCCATTGGTCGAACTGTTTTCTTCATTGTTTTTGCAATAGTTACGACATTTCGGCCGTTGTATGCTCCCGCCTTCTTCAGTGTCTGTCGTTATTTCTGAGATGAAGAATTTTAATTCTTTACAATATTTTATTGTTCGAACGGTTTTCATCATCGTGTTACCATATTACACGTATAACTAGTCACGGTGAATGAAATAAAGTGTTCGGTTCAAAATTCCAATCACACGAAGAAGACCAGGGTATATATCGATCGAAACGCCATGAAAATGACAACAAAGATAAGGACAACAGTCCGAACAATGTAAATAGTGCAGACTAATCGAATGACTTTAATATTACAATTAACAGAATAGTTAGCTCTATTTCAAAACTAATATAAGTTAAATGGAAGGAGTTTTTATTTTTATTTACTTTTTTCAAAGAAAATTATTCCAGGCCCATTGGAATGCAATTCTTCTTATTAAAAAAATCTTCCAAAAATAAAATCTACTTTTCTAACAATTCTTTGAGGAATATTAGCTGGTTTAAAGTTTAATTAATCTTATCTAAAACAAATAATAATAATATTATAATTATTTTAAGTTTCAAATATTGCAGAAATACTCGGGGTCCTCAAATTGTGATAATCTTTACGATTTATGATTAGTAAATACCGTTTTTACTTAAGAAACATTCCTTAAAACTTTACTCCATTGAATCAGAAGTGTTAAAGAGTTAATTTCTTTTTACAAATTACTCTAATTAATTTTTTTTTATCTTACCATTGAGCGCATATTTCCGGTAAGAAGAGGTACTGTTTTCCAAAAATTATTAAATTCTCCAATGACTTCTATTTTTAAATAATGTAAACCTTACGCTTTATACCAGAGAATTTTCGAATCATCATCATCATGAGGTTAAATAAATGGTATGTAACATGTATATCACACCACAAACTCGCTTTCACGACACTTGACATTACATTTAAATGATATCTCTAACATTTTTAGGCATTTAAAACAACATGCCTGGCCGCATACACAATTCCGGAAAATCCTCGTCGAAAACACAACTATAATTAAACATGAAAACAATAAACAAAAACTAAAAATACTTGAAGCTATATACATAAAACAGTTGAAACCTAACCTGAACAAAATAAACTATGAAATCTCCACAAATGTACTTAAATGCCTATAATTGGCAGCAGAAGCCATTGGTTTATACCAACGGCTTTCCATACTCAATACTCATCGAATTCACTCTCGGGTGGTCATGTGTGACGTCATGAGCTGTGGTGCGATTGTCGCTTTCAGCGTCTCATATGCACGTGTTTATCGTTGCTTGGAAATCATTCATGTAAACTAAAGCAGACTATCATCAATTTCTTGTTCGTGTATTGCTTAATATATTGTGTAATTGTCATCTTTGATAATGGCTTATGTAAGCCGAAAGCTTAGATTGGATTAAAAAATATGTATCAATATTGTGATTTTCTTTCTTCGTTTAATGATAATGTTATTAAGCTTATCAGACGATATGAAAGAACTTACATAAAATAAATAGACAACACTTATCTATATTATTTAATGAAACATGTATGAATGAAAAGATTCTGCCTAAATACACACAATTTAAATTACATGATCCAGCAGCCCATAATACTATCAATACTTGGAATTATAAATGTAGCCTTGTGAAAAGGCAAATTGAAATAGCCAAAGAAAAAATTAACACTCTTAACAGCAACAAACAAGATATCTACGATAAACTAAAGGATATAACTACCCCGGACCAACTGGAGGAAATTACGCATAGACTCACGGAAATTACCAACAAATCTGAAGCACAACACCTGTTTAAAATTATTACAAAACTGAATACATTATACAAAGGTAATATCACACATCCTGACAAAACTGAAAAATACATTAACCTTTCCAACTATGAACTAACCAAGCACAAAAAAGAATTACTTAACCCTGGACCTAATTGCCATATATACGGTAAGTACAATCGAATTTTAAAAAAAAATAGAAATTGAGACACTATACCAAAACATCGTTAAACTCCAGGATGAAGAACTAATAGAAACTACACCAGAATTTAAAGACTTACTTAAGGCCGAGGCATTCAAGTATCGGCATGATAAAAGCCGAAACTCCGCAAAAATCCTTTCTAAACAACTGAAAATTGTCGCACAAGAACTACGCAACCACCCTGACATAATCGTAAAAAAAGCTGATAAGACCAACATTTTCGTCATCCTAAACAAATTGGATTACAACAAAAAACTTGACTACATACTCCATGTTCACATAAAATTTTAAAAACTCAACAAGAATCCGACCAACCAACTAAAATCGAAGCATAAGTAACTCATTAATGCTAATAATGCTGAACAGATCTCTTTAAAACTCCCTAGAATTGTTGGTGATTATAGACCTGGTTACATATACGGCACTATAAAAACACATAAACCTACCTATCCTCTCCGTCCTATCATATCGCAAATTCCAACTCCTGTATATCAACTAACAAAATACATCAACCAACTCATTACTCCTTACCTTTCTAGTAAATATAGTGTTAAGTCAACATTAGAAGTAATCCAAATCCTAATAAGTGAAAAACACGACAATGAAATCCTAGCTTCACTTGATGTTGAAAACTTATTCACCAATGTCCCTGTTAGTGAAAATATTGACATAATTATAAGAAATATATACAGTAACTCATCTTTACCCCCACTTAAAATTAATCCTAATATATTACGGAAACTACTATTAGCTTGTATGACTGAAGTCCCTTTCTTTGATCATAATAATAATATATATATACAACGTGATGGTGTCTCCATGGGTTCAGTACTGGGTCCGACATTTAGCAATTTCTACATGTCGAACCTTGAAAATAAGATATTTACAGACATTAAAAAAACATCCATCTACGTAAGATACGTTGATTATATTCTTATTGTTGTGGTGGGATCCACCTAATCTGCATAGGTGACTACCAACTATATAAATAATGGTTGGTACCGGAGACGAGGGAAGGAATCACGAGATCCAAGTAGAGACTCTGATCGACTGCGACTAGTCAACACATTCTCCAGGAACGTCTTCCCAGAAATATACAGAAATACTATATGTACTTATTGTGTACACTTTCTTGTTATAATACATTCTTGTTCTAAGTACATTTTGTGTTGCATTATTATTCCATGCAATAGGCGAGATTCAACATTGAGTCAAGACTCAACAATGGCGACGAAGTAGAACGAACCATACGACAAGTTTCAACAATGGCAAAGAAGTAGAACGAACCATAAGGAAAGAAGAAAGAATTAATAGTCAGAGTTTTCAACAATTGGGACAAGTCATTGAAGAACCCAGACTGAAAAAAAAACTATTAATTAAAAGTCCAACGTTAACGTAACGACGAAGGTTTCTGAACTTCTGGATATGTAAAACTCGTTAAAAGACGACTAAGCATAAAGGAACGTTCACTCAGAAAAATTGGAAAGGTGTCGTAAACGAATAACGGTAATTTTAAATTAAAAAATTATCTACACCGAGACACCATCTAAAAAGAAAAATTGGCCGACTACAAACACATGCATGGATTAAAAGGAGCACAAATACACCGTGTCGATTTTGAAAGGTAACAAACTTTAAAAAATTATTTTTTTAAATTATTTGTTCAACAATATAGTGACGAATTACCTCTGATAAGAAAATCAGACGTTGTCATTGAAATACGCGAACAGAAGTCGGAAAAAAAAAAAAAAAAAAAGTCCGACGCTCTCTGTTCACGAAAAAAAAAATACCAAAGTTGATTAGCACGGGCGTGAATGTAAAAGCAAGACATAAAATATAAAAAGTCGTACGTTGTTTCGATTTTTTTGGTCAGCTTATAGATATTCGTGGATACACAAATTAAAAGTATATTCCTTGTTGCATGAACACTATCAGCTAAAAATGGAGGAACTATCCAAAGTCATATCTGAATTATTAAAATCCCAACAGTTGAGTCAACAACGTCAGCAAGAACAACAGATAGCACAGCAAGAACAACTGATAGCGATGCAAAAATATCAAGTTAAACAAGATGAAAGACAACAAAAATATCAGGAAAAACAAGATGAAAGACAACAGAAATATCAAGAAAAACAAGATGAAAGACTTTTGGAAATTCAAAAGTTAATACTGGAGAAATTAAACAACTTTCAGGCAAATGAGGGAAATTCTTCATATTCTAATAACACCATATTTAATTCGCTGGAAACTATGTGCCAGATGAAGAAAAAACGTTTGAAGCGTACTTTAAACGATATGAAGATATTTTCTACACTGACTGTGAAAACTGGTCGAATTCAAGAAAAGTCAGTCTATTACTAAGAAAGCTAGGTACAGCAGAACATAGCAAATTTGTAGATTTTATTCTACCGAGAAAAACAACTGAATTGGAATTCTCGGAAACAGTGAAATTGCTAAAAGAGCTGTTTGGAGCAAATATGTCGCTTTGGCATAAGCGATGGTTATGCATGAATGTCTCTAAATCCGACGATCAGGATTACTTAATATATGCATCTATAGTGAATAGACATTGTGACAAGTTCAGATTGGCAGAGATTACGGTTGAATAATTCAAGTGCTTAATTTTTACTCAAGGACTGGTATCCAGTAAGAGTGCCGAAATAAGACGTAGAGTTTTGTCTAAACTCGAATCTGAACAAGGCCTTACCCTGCGAAAGTTAGCAGAGGTGTGTCAACGGGCCGTAAAGTTAAAGAAAGAGTCGCAAAATATCGAAGAAGCTGGTATTGCTTATATTAAAAAAATAGAAAAGCAGTCAAAGTACCCAGTAGAGAAAAATTGGAGACAAAATTCAGCGTATTTTAATAATAGACAAGAAAATAAAAAGAACGAAAATAAAAAAGTCCCACCATATAATTGCAGACGTTGTAACGAAAGACATTGGGAGGTAAATTGCCCATATAGAAATAAGAAATGTTTCGTGTGCCAAAAGAATGGTCACAAAGGATCTTGTTGTAAAACGAAAAAAGTCAAGAGCCGAATTAGACAAACATATTCGAATATCAAATCAGATAGAGATTTGAGGAAATATGTGACGACTGAAATATTCAAAAAGAATATCAAATTTCAACTCGATTCAGGGTCAGATTTAACAATAATGAACGATAAAACATGGAAAATTTTAAAAAGGCCTACAATAATGAAGTCAACGAAACTCGCTCGAACGGTAACTGGAAAGCAAATTAACTTCGAAGGCGAGGTTGTACTTCCAATGAAATTGAATGGGATCGTTAAAAAAATAAAAGTTTTCATTCTGAGAAATGGAGAAAACTTGTTGGGTACAGATTTTATTGAAACATTCGAATTGTGGGATAAACCGTTAAACTCTTTCTGCAGAAAAGTAGAAAGTAATACGCAAACAAGACAGGACATTAAAGATGAATTAAAGAAAAAGTTTCCGGAAACCTTTACACCTGGTCTTGGAAGATGTAACAAATTTGAAGCTAAATTTGAATTAAAAGAAAATACTATGCCTATATTTAAAAAGAAACGTAACGTGTCTTTTCCAAGTGTAGAGAATGTTAACGAAGAACTTGATAGGTTGGAAAAAATGGGAATTATTTCAAAAGTAGAATCTAATTCATGGGCTGCGCCGATTGTGTGCATAAAAAAGAAATCAAACCAAATCAGAGTCTGCGTTGATTTTTCGACAGGGTTGAACTCTGTAATTAAGGACTACCATTACCCGTTACCGAGTCCTGAGGAGATTTTTAACAAGCTAAATGGCGGAGTGATTTTTTCAAAAATCGACTTATCAGATGCCTATCTCCAAATTCCCGTCGAAGAAGAATGTTCGAAGATACTAGGGATAAACACGCATAGGGGTTTATTCAAGTACAACAGGCTTCCTTTTGGTATTAAAGTGGAACCAGCCATTTTTCAACAAGCCATGGACGTCATGTTGAATGACTTAGACTTTGCGTGTGCCTACTTAGATGATATTATAGTAAGGAGTGCAAACGTCGACGAACATCGAGAGCCCCTCAATCAAGTATTTAAAAAGATTCAGGACTTTGGATTTAAAGTCAAAGAATCAAAGTGTGAATTTGGTTTGGAGGAAATTAAATATTTAGGTCACATAATCAACAAAAATGGCAGATTTCCAGATCCGGAAAGGTCCATTGCGATTAGAAACATGCCGACACCCACTAACGTGGCGACACTACAGAGTTTTCTGGGGCTCGCGAACTATTATCAAGCATTCATTAAAGGAATGTATAATCTAAGAGCTCCGTTGAATGAACTACTTAAAAAAGACAAGGCATGGGAATGGACGGTAGAATGTCAAAAAGCCTTTGATGAAATTAAGAAAATGCTTACGTCCGACCTCTTTTTAACCCATTACAATCCTAAACTGGATATTGTAGTGGCAAGTGATGCTAGTTCATACGGGATAGGAGCATGTATTCAACATATAATGCCAGATGGTTCTAGAAAACCGATTGCGCATGCTTCGAGGGCATTACTCCCAGGAGAGCGAAGTTATTCACAGATAGAAAAGGAGGCGCTGAGTATCATTTTTGCCATAACAAAATTTCATAGGTACATCTACGGCAGACATTTTAGGTTAGAAACGGACCATAAACCTCTGATCACTATTTTTGGGTCAAAGAAAGGGTTACCCGTTTACACGGCAAATCGACTGTTAAGATGGGGAACCATTCTTCTCAATTATGATTTCCACATAAAACATCTATCATCCAAAAATATAATTCATGCGGATACCTTATCAAGACTCGTACCGAATAAAGATGAAGGATTCGAAGAAACAATCATTGCAAATATCAGAGCAGATTATGAGGCGAAAAGCATGGTAAACAACATTGTAAGAGAGCTACCGGTTACATCAAAGGAAATCAAAAAAGAATCTGAAAGCGATGATTTCATTTTAGGAATAAAAAGTAAAATGGTAGCAAATGACCAAAAAGTTCAGGAGATCTATTCAATTTGTGACGGAATTTTACTATATGGTGAGAGAGTAGTAGTACCAAAAAAGTTGCAGAAAAGAATCCTACGGGACTTTCATATGGGTCACCCGGGGATTAATAGAACAAAAAGTTTAATGCGAAGCTTTGTATATTGGAAAGTAATGGATGTGGATATCGAAAACATGGTTCATCGATGTAAAGGGTGTGCGTTAGCAGCTAAGGCACCACCTATAGTACACAAACCATGGCCAGAGACGGATCATCCGTGGGAAAGATTACACATTGATTTCGCTGGTCCAGTAGAAGATTATTACTACTTAATAGTGGTAGATAGCTTTACAAAATGTCCGGAAGTACTACGCTGCAAAAAGCCTACGTCCAATACCACAACAACTTTTTTGCATGAACTATTTGCACGGTTCGGTGTGCCAGAGTGTATTGTGAGTGACAATGGTACACAATTCATTTCTGACGAATTTAAGGAATTTTGTGAGTTATATCAAATTAACCACATAACGACGCCGCCGTATCATCCGAGATCCAATGGACTCGCAGAAAGATTTGTAGATACGTTAAAGCGCGCTCTGAAGAAAGCCTCAGGAGTTCCAACGGAAAAGGCGCTTCAGCAATTCCTACAAGTATACAGAATCACGCCTAACCAGAGAACACAATCAAACATGGCACCAGCTGAACTAATGTTCGCTAGGAAAGTTAAGTCAGTGTTTGACAAGCTTTTGCCAGGAAGAAATAGAATAAAGAACACTATGTATACAGCTAGAAAAAGATACACCCCCGGAGAGAAGGTCTTTTTCAAGTGCTATAGAAACAACATTGAGTTCTGGGAGCGAGGCATAGTGGATAAGAGAATCGGTGACCTGATTTACATAATAAAAGGGCCGAAGAATACTCATAAAAGGCACCAGAACCAACTCAAAAAATGCTACGTGCTAGAGCATGAAGAGAGTATACCGGATGAGGAGGAAGATCTCATTGATGTAATGTATGATACTTTTCAAGTAGAACCTCCGCAGAGTGCTCATGAACCGAGAAGATCCGGTAGGAAACGAAAGTTCCCGGACCCATTGGACGTGAATCCAAAACGAAAAAGATATTGAGAAAAAAAAAACCAGAGATACATATGAACTATGCAAAGGGGATCTACAAAGAAATAACCATCATCATCCCATATAGAAGCCAGTTTGAAATCCAAAAGGATTCCAAGGCTTGGGAGGGGGGTGTTGTGGTGGGATCCAGCTAATCTGCATAGGTGACTACCAACTATATAAATAATGGTTGGTACCGGAAGACGAGGAAGAGGAATCACGAGATCCAACTAGAGACTCTGATCGACTGCGACTAGTCAACACATTCTCCAGAAACGTCTTCCCAGAAATATACAGAAATACTATATGTACTTATTGTGTACACTTTCTTGTTATAATACATTCTTGTTCTAAGTACGTTTTGTGTTGCATTATTATTCCATGCAATAGGCGAGATTCAACATTGAGTCAAGACTCAACACTTATGTTAGTTAAAAATACAGATAAAATACTTCGACTTCAAAAATGTTTCCAAAATAATTATGTCCTTAAATTCACGTATGAACTCAGTACTAATAATACCATTCCTTTCCTTGACATATTGATAAACACAAATAATAACAAAATTACTATTTCGCCATATAAGAAACCTACTAGCATAATTTCATGTACACTTAACTACAAGAGCCAATGCCCATATTACTACAAAATAGCAATTATAAAAAATCTAATACATCGTGCAGAAACTAATTCATGCACAAAACAGATTTTTTACAGTGAACTAAAGAATATAAAACAAGCACTTGTTAATAATAGCTTTCCAATCTATATAATTGATGAACAAATAAGATGCTTTCTTAGAAATCTCAATACTATGCAAATAGTACATAATACTGCTTCTACTAATCCTCAAAATATTAATGTCCTATATCGTAATCAAATGCATACTAATTATAAACAAGATGAAAATATACTAAAATAATTAGTAAATACTAACATATCTACAACAGATCCTAGCAAAAAAATTAAATTAATTACATACTACACTAAATCTAGTATATCCAACTTAATTATTCGCTATGATTCTTCACCCCCGGTTAGCGATTTGCAAAAAAACAACATAGATTACAAATTCAAGTGCCCTTTGAGAGATTGTATCTCCAACGAACTAAATAATATCTATGTTGGTCACACCACAAACTCGCTTTCAAGACGCTTGACACTACATTTGAATGATAATTCTAACATTTTTAGGCATTTAAAACAACATGCCTGGCCGCATACACAATTCCGGAAAATCCTCGTCGAAAACACAACTATAATTAAACATGAAAACAATAGCTGTGGTGCGATTTTCGCTTTCAGTGTCTTATATGCACGTGTTTATCGTTGCTTGGAAATCATTCATGTAAACAAAAACAGACTATCATCAATTTCTTCTTCGTGTATTGCTTAATATATTGTGTAATTGTCATCTTTAATAATGGCTTATGTAAGCCGAAAGCTTAGATTGGATTAAAAATATGTATCAATATTGTGATTTTCTTTCATTGTTTAATGATAATGTTATTAAGCTTATCAGACAATATGAAAAGAACTTACATAAAATAAATAGACAACACTTGTCTATATTATTTAATGAAACATGTATGAATATATATATATATATATATATATATATATATATATATATATATATATAAAGTATTAGCAAGAAAATAAATACGAACTATTCTGAAATAATTTTCTTCATTTGTGAATAAGTCGAGAAAGGTTCATTGAAATCCAACAGTTACTTGGTTTTACAACAATATACTGATAAATTTGTTCCTAACTGAGAAAATACGCAAAAGATTGCTATCGTCCAGCCACTAACGCAAAAATAGACCGTTTTCAAAAGGATTGAGAAATAGTATTAAATAATAAAAAATATTTTGGTTTTCGTCTTAATAATAATATAAGGATATTTTACGATAAAACTGTGTTCTTATCTAGTTTGGAGTATTTTCAGCAAGAGAAGGAAATAAAAGAACCGGGTTAAAAAGATATTAAGCCAGCATCAACATATGCAAGGAAAATAAGCAGTAATAAGTCAAAGCTATAGTAATAAGGCAAATCTAAAAATGGTGTGATGAGAACGTTCTGACTTCAAGACAAGAACGAACACAACGGAGTCTGCATTTGAGTGCCTTGTCTATAAATTTGGGAAGGGTGAAGTTCTTTACTGTTTTCCCTTAGATGTAGCATATGGCCGAAATTAAGGGTCACTCTGTGAGGATCGATCTCACTATTCCGTTGTAATTTATCTCGCGTGGCAAGCTTGCTAACCATTACACAACATCGAATTGCTCTTATTATTCTGAAACCAACAGATAACTTCGACATAAATATTTGTGGTTTTTACGAAATTATTGTTGATGCAATGAAATGGGAATGATAATATTAGCTGTATCTTTATGGGAAAAAGTTGTCTTCTTTAAGCCATCAATTAGTTCTAGTGTCGGTTGAAACTTATAAAAGGGCTTATTTGTCAATAAATATTTTTAGCAATCTAATAACTATTACTACAATTTGTAATATTAATAACGCTTTCCTTCCAGATCTTTTATTTGACGTATTGTGAAATGTCAACATAATTATTATGTCATTAATAGTTCCTCCGGTTGAATGTGATATCCATTTTGGTTGTTTCTGCTGTTGAAAGTCCTCAAGTAATGTGGATTCCGTTATCTAATACAGTTCGTTGTTTGGGATTCTGTAGTGTCTCTTCGCGATGTTCAAAGAAGTATAGTCTTCACCAAGACCTAGAGACGTCACTTGTTCCAAACCATTTTAATTACTGATCTGAGAAAGCGCAAGTAAAGAATTTTGTTATTTCTGAAATGGTTTTTGAGACGTGTACGGTATACATATGAATGTAACATTTTGAGGATATTTAAAAACATGACTGGAAGATTCAGGTGAAGTTTTGGTATTACAGAAATTTGAGGCTTTAGGCGAAACTAGCATTATCACAGCCTATTATATGTTCAATTTCCTTATCACCTATACTAATTTTGTTATAACTGATACATACTCCGAGTAATCTTACATGATCCTATAATTTCCGTAAAGAAGCTTCCAAAAATCTGCATGAAGAATCGAGTGACATATATATATATATATATATATATATATATATATATATATATATATATATAATGTGCGTGTATATATATATATATATATATATGTGTGTGTGTGTGTGTGTGTGTGTGTGTGTGTGTGTGTGTGTGTGTATGTAATATATATATACATATACGTGTGTATGTGAGTGTATTTGTGTGTATCAAATAAAGAGAGGGAAAACGAAGCCATATTGAATGCCGTCAACACGCGTTGATTTCCTGCCATATTGGATTAGTTTTACAAATTCTTGTTTCATAACGTCTTTTCTTTTCGCCTTAATGAGAATAATTTTTTGCGCAGCTCACGACTAGATATTGACAAGCGTTAGTGTAAGAGCTGAGATATGAATTTATCTCTTCATCCATTCACACTGCTTTTTGGTCCTAGAGGCAACATAGATCTATATTCTAACAAATTTCATGTCTGATGATGAAGGTGGAAAACCTGCAAAGATCTTGTTTAAGTTCCCCGAAATCCTGGTTAAATAATATATGAGAAAAATAAATTAGGTACAAAACATTAAAAGGCCATAAAAATAAGAAAAAAACAAAGAGGAAAGACAAAAGATAAAAGGAAAATATGAAGAAAAATGTTTGGGATATGCTAAATAGATATCGACTCTGAATGAGAACTCAAAGAACTGAGTTAGAATTCCAGTCGTGGTTGTTATATTCACTTACAGCTTCTTATATTCACTTGTTATATTCAAATGTCTAATCCATCTCTTCTTCCCCCAGTTATGGGTTGAGGGACTGTTCTTTTTTTCCCTGGTTGGCCGCCTGTCTACGGCAGAAAGAAATGACAAACTACTGCGGGGAAATTTTCTGCCTCGCCAGACCATGAACGCCCAAGCGTGTGGCACTTATCTGACTGACTGAATTGGGAACACCGCACTCAGCACTAATTTTCCATGTAACATTCTAAGCAGTGCATACATTAGTACAGAAATTGTGTTGCTAGTTGATCTGCGTGAGTTGTAGGCTACTGAGATAATAATCGTTTAGTCTGTTTTTGTGCCTGACAGAGAAAAAGACTGGGAATTTTACAATGATAGTTAGATAAATACTAAATGTCGTTTTGAGAGATGAATTCCCAGAATTCACGACCTTTCCCAGGTGATACATTATGTTAGATATTTCTGAAGCCATTTTATCCCAGACAAAATTTAAATATGAAAAAAAATTAAAAAATATATTTAAAAATGAAAGATCTAGAAATATAAATCAACGTCTTCCAAATATTATAATATCGTGGAGATATAACACAGTATATCATGATAAAACCCTCACATTTATATATATACAAAAATACTCGTAGAAAGTGAGTGATAGCAACACATGGACACAGTAAACGCGTATTATTTATTATCTGGTTGTTATATAATGTTTGGAGACACGGGAGAGAGTAATACTGACTAAACGTGTGGCGCGGGATCAATTAAAGATCTGAATCCGAGTGAATGATAAGATAAAGATTGAGGCAATTGTATACAGCCTTTTTCGTATGTTTACTTTTTATACGTGTTTAATGAGTGTCGAGGTAATTTATTTGGAAAATAAAGGAAGTGTCTGGAGTTTTCTTACCTGTATTTGGCGGGGGGTCAAGAGACAAACGGTGCCGTTGTGACCTTTAAATTAATAGGAGGCGATATTTCTTCTCAACCCACGTGTTGACTGCCTGTTCGATAGTGAAGATATCCCTTATTTTTGTGTGTAGAGTAGAAGAATGGTGTTGTTTCTGATTGCTTTAAAAAGAGTGAATTAGCGATAATTATAATTATTTTATCATAATTATTTTTGAAACGATAATTAATTTTTATTTTTTTATGCAACGAAAAAATTACAATATAATTAATTTTCATTTGTATCGGCTCGAAAAAGGCTCCATACAACTCATTAGATTTTATTACTAGTGATATGTGTAAATAATGCTTGAATATCTAATGTATGTTTCGTAATATTGTTGCCAATCTACTTTCTTATAGACCTTGTTGTCATATTATTCAGTGTTATTATTTCAAAGGGCGTGTTATATAATTTACTGGATGTTTGGTTGTCCGTATTTTGGGTAGAGTTTTAGTATCAATGATCACGTATTTCACTTTGCTTTTAGAAGTGATTTTCAGCATAAGCCGTTTTCATAATATCGATAGTAATATTATCTTGTTTTGCTTTTAACCATGTTGAAGGATATTTTGCTGATGATTTGGTATGTCCTTAAGAAGTTTAAAATAAAACGTTCTTTTACAACGTCATTCCTTACAAATATTTACATGCATAAAGATCACTTGGAAGGTAAAATTCTTGGTTTTCAGTGTAGTTTTAAAGGATAAGTCTCACATTCTTTTTCTTAAGACCTGTTTAAATATTGCTGTGTATAAAAGCCTTGAGTTGTCTTTACAATATTGATCAGGTGAAATTAATGATGGACCAAAACCATTTCAGATCGTGTACAACCCAAAATATCTTTAAAAAATAATCCAGACGGATAAGAGGACGAAGGCTATATTTCCTACCCATCAGTTTTCGTTAGTCTCATAGTCTGTGCTGTCTTAAAGTGCACATTATCTCCCTCCAGTTTCCACAAGGCTGATCGGCTTGATTTTCTTATGTGCTTAGTTCCAAATAGATGATTGAAATCTTTAAATAAACTGAAACTGAGTTCCTCTGTTGTGAGCATAGAAGGTACTCAAAAAATTGATATCCACTCAGTGATAATAGTGCTGGCTAATTTTGCAGATGAGATATATTAGATGGCAATTGCGAGAGGCCAGCAGGTAATCCTATCGATGATACTCAAGATAAATACGTATCCCTTCTTTGCTCTCCCGTCGAACTCGACGTATGAGGGTCAGACAGATCAGTTCCCAGAAACTGAAAGCCCGACAGCCACACAGGATTTGATTATAGTGGTGAAGGCTTTGTGCAGCGCCATCCACACTTTTTGGAAGGACGAATACAGGGACGTGGTGCAACGGATGCCACAAGGTCCCCAAACGACCCTCCGTAGGTTTTGAATTCAGAGTTGTCCTTCTCCTAGACCAGTTGCCATCCAAGGCTATAGAACCCAGTCTGTCCTGCTATTTACCCATAGTTGGAGGGAGAAGAAGAGGATTCACACCATTCCCAAGGGTATTAGCACGTAAGTGAATGCAATGGAATCGACTGGAATTCGAACTCGGCTCTCCGATTCCACAATCCAAGCCTCCTCTACGTATCCCTTAGAATAACGTAAAAATCTGACAATATCGACCTGTATATTGGCGATTCTTGCATCAGGTCTTCTGAATGAGAAACAAGTTTTTGTCCAACTTATTATGTCCACTGTCGTGCTTGCCCCAACAAAAACTTCATTAATCAGCTTTACAGTTGCAGGTTTGCTTGGAGACATAGAAATGTTGAAATATTTTTCATCTCAACTCTGGTGGTATGTAAGACCGTTGTTGTGTTAGTGAAATATCCCAATAAAATTTCTTATCAGCGAATATGACTGGTAACACAGCTAACTTAGGCGACGTGTTTTAGTTTACTTCTTCTACTGGGTCGTCTATATTCTACTATTTTGAAATGAATTCCTGGATCAAATAAATAGAGTCTAATGATGTAATTGTGGCGAGTGACAGTGCATTTGACGCTATATTGTCTTAACTTGACACATGTCTGAAAAATATTGTAAGATATAATGCAGGTGTCTAATTTATCATGTAATATATTTGTCAGTAATGCGAAGATCAATGTTTGTGGTTTGTGTATATAAGGACATATCTACATTCAAAGAGGTGCTGGAAATAATTAATTGAACGGTATATTGCTAATAATCCTCTCGAGAAGCTGATATACTTGGCAGGTTTCAATCCTCTTGGTTTAGAGTATGCTGATGGACCTGATGTGGTGATTAGCATGATGTTAGATACTGTCATTGTGTTTAAATTGGTGAGTGATTTCTGTGTATTTCTGCAACAATTCTTCAATGCTTTTATCTTGTGTTACGGCAGAGCTAATTCGAGCTGACATATATCGAATGCAGATTCCTGTCAATGAAATCTCCGTCAAGTTGTCAACAAGACATTGTGTACCTATGTTGAAATTAGATAACAAGTTCTCATCTGGTATGTGTGTCTAAACACTTGCTCGGATGAACAACTATCAGAAATCTCGTCAAATACCGAGATTTATGTTCACAGATTTTCACCAACTGTACCAATTTTAGTACCATTAGTTGCCTCTAGTTTATAAAGTTATGGTTTGAATTTTTGTTTTGGGTCTAGTGGTGAAACAGTTATTTCTCCTCCGGCGTCTAAAAATTATAGCCTTGAATCTTATCCTGAATATTGAAAAGACGACCTTTCTCTGAATGTTCACTCGTCGTCACTACTGCCTGTCACTGAAGCTTTCATCTGCATTATTTTCTTATTGCAAAAGGTTGCAGGCATCACCTTGCTTTTCTAACAAATTTATAATGGTTGTAGTATACGTTGTATTTGCATCTCCATCTTCTGAAATATCTACTGCAGTTCCTTCGTTTGGAATTAGGTCCCCGTCTTTGACATGATGCACTCTAGTACTGTATATACAACAAGGACTCCATTTATAGATCTAAACTTGCAACTGTGCCTTGCAATCTCTTGTCGAACATTACACGGTATTTCACGTGTTCATCTTATATTTTTGACGGTAATTTAATGTGACATGTTGTTGTTCATCAATAGCGCTTTTTTGATGGAGATTAGCAAAAGTGACACTGATATATTATCCTTGTTAGCACAACTTATGGTGAACAGGCAGTAGTAAATAAATCGGGTGTTTCAATGACACAGGCAATTTAAAGAAGATTGAGACGTGAATCCTCGCGCAAGATATGGGCAACCAGAAACAAAGAATAAATACAAATGTTTGAAGTGTGAAGTCTTATGATCATAGATGGAATGCTAAATGTGAGAAAGAAGAAATTAATGTCAATCGGGAAACAGTGCGCAATATTCGAACAGAGGATTTAAAATTGAAACAAATATCCGAAAATACTGTGCCTTAAATTATGATTGATGTGTAAAAGAATAGTCGGTTTCTCTTCTAATCCAATATTGTGAACGGTGGAGATTGCCCGAAAATAAAATTGCATGGCCCTGCAAAGGAAAACAAGGAATTGACTTCTGTTGTAAAATCTACCTTTTTCTCGCTCGATGTTCAAAAATATGCTTTTGTATTCTTTTGAGCAGAAGAGAATAGTTTACTACAAATTGTCAATCAATATGTCTATTTTGATGACCTGCATGCGTTACAAGAACATGTTAGCAGGAAAAGGGTCCATAATTTGACGTTATCCATCACTTCTCTTCAATCGGAATGCTCCTTCACATAATGCGCAATATAATATCCTATACATTATTCCATTCAGTGGTCAGGTAATCAATTTCCTAGTCACAATCCCTGTTAATTTTTGATAATCACTGGAAAAGGCCTAACAGGACAAGGATTTATTACATTTTTGGCAACTCCTATTAAACTATCAACTAGGCTCAAATAGTGAACAACGCCAAAACACAATGAAAATACGAAAAATATATTTTATTGTAAAAAAATACCAGCATGTAACAAATTGCAACAATATATATCATACTAAAATTAACAACGCTACTTTTTAGTGAAGTAATGCATTTGATCACTAATTTTAAGCATACTTTTGTATTGAAAATATATTTAGTTGTAGTCCTATAATTGTTTACAAATTATTATTTAGGAAAGAACATAAAATCGACCTTAAATGATTGAATGGGTTGATATGCCATGAAATAAACACACCAAGCCAAACCAAACCTCCGTTATAATGTAAAATTTTAATCTCGTCCTCGTGCTTTTAGCATAGCATACTGTACATGTCTATCACAAACAATAAACCTCCACTTCTGTTTAACGGAAACATTATATTATTTCTGGAGACATTTTATAATCCATTCTATATAATGAAATTGATTAAGTTCGGCAATAATTTAATATGTTCCCTGTTTAAACGTTATTTATATGGATAAAAGTTATTTAAGAAAATGCTCCGTTTTTAATTAAACACTATTAATTACATTTACCGGCTTCAATCTTCCAGAAAGGTCGTAGAAAATATGCGTTCTCCGAAAAGAATTTAACATTTATTCCTATACGGAAATCGTCATTTGAACTGAAGAGCTGCACCATTCATTTACAGAGAATCATTTGGTTATGAATATCCGAATTACTGTCGGATGACGCATATTTTCTACGGAAATCATACAAAACCTACAAGAGTATGTTGTTTGTGGAATAAGGTCTATGCAATTGAGATTACGGCTAGAGATAGGATGTCCACGTTATTCTACAGATTTTGAATACGACGTAAAATATGTTGATATATTTTTGGCATTCTAAATATAGATTACTTTATTTTACTTTTCAGAAAAAAAAACAAAAAAACAAAAAAAACGCCAAAGTTCCAAAGTTAAACAGCGTCGACACTGGGCAGTACTTACATGGAAGAAGGTTTACCTAAACCGGGAGCTGTACTCAGATAGATGGAACTTTCGTCAGGCAGTCTTTGTAAGAGAAGAAGAATTAAATGCGCTATTGTTGAAACGTCATAACTGTTGCGAATACAGCAAGGAAATTCTTGATAGGAAAATATATGCTGAGTATATAAATTTGATGTTGCTATTTGTTGCTATTTATTTAAGATTGTGCATAAATATTTCCAAATTTGCTGTCACCAACTTAGATGTTGCCCTCACCCAGCATGGGAGAGCAGGTTGATGAAAATTGCCCGAGGATATTAAAACCAAAACAACTATATTTTTCATTCAGGGGAAGGGGAAACTAGACCCACACTCGTGGATATCAATGATCAGTGGGATCTCGCTCCGGCAATATTCGCACTGGAATGTTGAATGCGTCCAGAACAACATGATAAAAGGCAGTCGATTTTTAAAACTTTTGAGATAATTGTCATATTTCGTGCACAATCTGCTGTAAAATGAGTGTGCAAAAATATAATCTGTGACATGTAATTTTAAGAATGCATTTGGACAAATCAGCCACAAAAACATTTTAAAGGCGGTTTTCAACTAGTTATTCTATAACGGTGAATTATAAAAAGTATAAAGTAAATAACAACCGGAAGTAAAATTCCGTATTATCAGGAATTTCATATACTTTCAAAAATAGGCAAATATATATATATATATATATATATGTAAGATGTAGTGGGGGTCTCGACAGCTGTTTCAAGTTCATAAACCATTTCTTATTTCAATGCCGACGAAATGTTCGAGAGCTGCATTCAGAATCTGTATTCGCATTTATGTGATTTGATGTCGGGCTTGAATCTCTCTTAACTTCTCGCCTAATGCGTCTGTCTACAAGTGGTGAGATTTAATTGGGGTGACAGCTTGATTTTTTAGAAACATCCGCATCCTGATTTTTATGAAGTTTGCAACGACAGTTCTACTACGGCCAATTTTATCTGCAATGGCTCGTTGCGAAAGACCATGTCTTTGAATTTCAACAATCCTACCCTGCTCGAACTTTGTTAAAGTTTTACCCTTATAAATTTTGAAATCTGAAATTTAAGACTGGAAATGACCTACGTACATGTCTACAAGTCTGAAGCTATTAGCGCACTGACTAGTTCTATGTTTTTGTCCAGTATTTTTTTTTCACACATGGTCTTATCTTTATGACCAAGCAAAAATCCTTTTTTTTCAATTCCGGGAAATTACATTGTTTTAAGTAAATATTAAAATTGTAATACCCTCATTTACTACAGCCATATGTTTGAATGTTAGATCGTATAATGATATATATATATATATATATATATATATATATATATATATATATATATATATATATATATATATATATATTGGTAGAGCAATATTTTTCTGAATACATTGAAGTAACAGAAATATACTAACAGTCAGTTAGATTGGAAATTCCCTGTCTATATACAAGTGTACATTTTTATTGGTTCTAACATTATTATAGTGGATATTCGTATTTCAGATCTAACAGATATATTTCAGATATGTAATTTAATAACTTTAAATGAATAAAAATTAAATAAATCCACATATCATTAAAACTAATTATGTATAACCAAACAATAATAGTCTAAATTACTCTGCTCATATTTAGCTCATTAATTAACATATATATCTTTATCTGTGTCAGTTCTTATATACCGATTGAGGGTCTCCCCCATTTACACAAATGGACTCACCCAAGGTATACATATACTACTGCCAGTGAATACCCGGCAGTACGTTAAGTCAAGTCGGACAGTAGCAGTGATAGAACGTAGAGTCGGTCAAGTAGTTTTAATAGAGGAGGGTAGCAAAAGAGTCACAGTAACAAGCATTTAGAATCAATAAGAAGTTATACAGCGATACGTCGATACCAAAGATTATATATATATATTTTTCCTACTAACCCGCATTCCTGGAACTACTAACCGGTATTACCAGTTTTTATTATTACGTTAATACATTTATTTCCTATATTCATTCTTGGCGTTTGTTATTATTTGATACCGGATTTCATCCCGGAATCCACAACAATACCTATACCTGTAACATATATATCTTGACTTATTCACACTTTTCATATCTATCTATCTATCTATCTATCTATCTATCTATCTATCTATCTATCTATCTCAAACTATTCATCCGTTTCCCGGCCAATAACTATCACCATTTTTAGAATCATTTAATCTGTGTCCATTAAAAAAATTGTTTGGCAAATTTTGGAATGATGATTAAAATAATGCATTTCCATATCAAAGATGTTATTTCTCAGTAAATCTATAACATATATATGAGTAAATAAAGTATATTTAAATACTAATCTTATAAAACTTCCCCACCTGAGCCAATTCCCAAAATAGGATATAAATTCTTTCTTTTTTAAATTTCTACCTAAACTTTATGCGTAATCGTGTATCCAATGTGAAATTGTAGAAATTAAATTGAAAATATTTGAGTATTTGCGCCTGCGAGTTTGTGTGTGTACAGGGGAAATTACATTACTTTCAAGTGTTGTAAGTTAAATTATAAAAAAATAATTTTTGGTAAAGCGATTTTTATTTTCCTTTTTAATAACGAAGATGATAAAGTGTCGAATTTTCTGGAAGTATATAATAATATAGACCTCCATTTGTGCAGAACCCAATATATTTTGTGTATTTACATCATATCAATTCACCATTTAATTCCGGGGAATTTAGTCACGATTTTATAGAGGGTTCCGATACAGTTCGACTTAGTGAAAAACCTAAAATGTTGCCATTGTCATTGTCCTTATATTTTTCAATACACTACTGTACGATTTGTTTTATTTCCTTACATATGATTTCCTCTCGGATAAGTTCATAAGGTTCCGTTTACTCAAATGATGATTGTTTAATTTTTTCAGTTGTTCATGATATGATTCGTATAAAAACCTTATTAATTTTGCATTAAAGTTATTTTAAATCTCAATTTAATATTTTTATAAAGAGTAAGATTCAAGTCACACATAATCTGTACATTTCTTACCTATCCTCTTCTGGGAATAGAATTTATTTAGGGATAGCAGGCTTTGTGAATAACGTATCACGAATGAAAATAATTTTCTAAAATTGGTACTTGTGATTTTGCTAAATTACAAACAATATAATTATTTCTGAAAGGCCTTGAATTAAAATGTTAAGGAAGAAAAATCAAACAATAATAAAATTATGATAGTGTGTATATAGAAAAGAATATGCAGGAAAAAATGGATAAAAATAATTTACCGAACAAATAATGGAATATATAATTGAAGATTCTCGTATATCTACCAGAATCTTTGAGAATATTTAGCTGCTAAATTTACAATGGCGATTTTGTTCATTAATAATTCTATGAGAAACTTAGCATTTTAGAAATAAGAGAAATTCTTATAAGTTATTTGAGATGTATTTAAAACACAGTTTTACTCTCCGGAATAGAATGCATTTAATGTTATCATTTGGCATTACATTTGTGTGAAAATAGATAAGCATTAATTAAACTATCCTTTGAATTATTTCCCCGGTTATCTCTTATCTTGCGTCTTTATGCTTCTTCGTTATATTTACTAAAACGAATAAATATTTTAACCTATATTCTTAATAAGTTCTGCCTATAATATATCTGGTAATATAAGCAACAAGTAAGAACAACAATCTATATTGATTTTAATAAAATTCCCTGAATGACTATGTTCGGTTTTGAGCCAAATGCGATCAATAGGTAATTCCGATGCAATAATGAAGACACCAAACGCAAACACCCTTTATTTTCATATCTAAATATATAAATCCGTCTGCTCAATTACTTATTTTTTAATGTTATAAACTTTTTTAATAATAATTATGCCGGATAATATATCGCATCCCAGGAATCTAAAAAGACAAAATGACGCCAGCTGATTTAAATAACATCTCTAGTAATTGAAACTTGGCAATGTATTATTGTAAATAGTTTCTTCGTCCAAACATCAGTAGAAAATGTGTTATGACAATAACAATAGGAACCTATATTATTTCTAAGCTGGAGATTGCGACAGAAGCACTCGCGTTGCGAAAAGAATTTACCAGCGTGACAGACCGGGTTGAGACGTACGATGAGAACAAATAATACTCATGTATTTCTTCTTAATGTTCTTTTTTATTTTGGCCATCACACAGCTGTGTCTGGGAAAAGAATAAAAACAAATACAACATAATTATTTTACTCCGAAAGATTACGATTCCTGGTGTGTAGAGAGAGAATTAGAATTAAGTTATTATTTTGCCGGTACTGATTGACGGATAAACAGACAGGAAGTCGTATGGGTTATGGAAAATAATTAAGATAAAAAGACATATTGGATGTTTCATTTTCTTTTCGATTATGTATAGGATATTTTGGGGCATTCTTCAGAAACTCCTTCTAGCAATGTTTTAGAAAGGAATCTGTATATTACTATCGTGACTTAAATACTTTTAGTTGTCTGTTGTTTGCCAATATATGTAATCGGCTAGTAGATTCTTAATACGTTATATAAAGTGACAAGAAAAATCGTTTTATTTTCCAAACAATTATGCATGATTTGAAGGATTTATGATGATGAAAAGGGCGTTTCTCTGATGAGATATATTTGGAGTTTTAATAAAACTATATCGATTTACTTCTTTGTTCTGATTAGAGGAAATATCGATGACAACACCTATTGCATTAATCAAGCGATGTTACCTGTCTTGTTGATGTAATAGCTTCAAAATGCACCACCAACATAAGCGTCATAGACTTGAGTAAGGGTCTAAGAAATTTGCCTGAATCTTCAGTGATTGTCACTTCGAAAGTATAGATATGATAGCGGTGTTGTAAGAAAACGTTTACATAAGAAATTAATTAATTACTCTCATGAAAATAAGTCATTGATTTCGGGAGATATATTTTTAGATTGATGGATTAATTATTTCGGAAGTTCACAACTCCTCAGACTTCTCTGGTCTCAATTAAAACCTGGGTAATTTCCACTAAGATTAAGATCACTGTTCTCTAAGAATAATTTAACTTCATCCGTCGATGAAGGCGTTTGTGGGTAAAAAATTTAAAAATGGGATTATATATCCGGTTGTCTACAAGAACACTTAAGGAATTCTGCCCTATTGCCTTTTCACCGAACATTCTTAATATTATATATTTTGTCAGATATGCTTTTACATAAAACTGAAGTGACTAAAAGACAGTGGGGAACGTTTTTCGGGTTCCGGCAATGATGTTTCAATGAATCATGTAAACAACTATTGACAACTAAAATGTAGGAAATGCCCACCAAATAAGCACATCATATCTGAATCATAATTTGCAATTGTTTGCACGCCTTTAATATACAACTTAATGTGGGACAATAATTTTTGTTGAGGTTAATAGCGATTCTATATAAATATTGCGATCTTTATCAATAAAAAACGAATATTCAAGCACATTATTTACTGACATTCGATGAAACCTTCTGATAACCTAAAACGGAAAAGATTAGAATCATGTTTAATAAAGAATTCTAATAAGTATTCATTGAGAAACAATTTTCAGCCAAGAATATGATACATTTAACACTATTGGTTGCCAAATACAATGTTCAGGAGCCACTGTATCTAGAGTTTAGAGAATCAGCTTGTTTTATGGATGAAGAGGAGGAAATATGAAGTTCATGTTCTGTAGCATAGATAATGATTGACTCTAGGTTTGCGGCTGTTATTATAGTTGTGATCGTGAAAGAATTCTGTCAGTATTCTGTCCCACACATCGGCTGCTCTCCGGGCGAAGCGCTCGAAATAATAATTCTCTCTGACCAATGTAATAGAATGATTCGATATGTCATGTCGTGTTTAAGCTGTAAACATCTCATCAGACAGACTTCCTGTATTTGCTCGTCAGATAATTTGCCATTGATAAATTAGCGAGAGGCATATCATGCTGCGTTTGTGAGAAAAAATGGAAAATAATTCATCGCTCACAACTCTGCGTAACTCCATAGAGAAATGACACTAATACTCCATTTCTGTTTTCATCTGTTACTTGTAAAGATAGAGGATGGCAGTTGCAGTTATGTTCTTTCTGGGCCGTTATAAAGAGGCGAACATATTTTCAAAATCGTCAGTGATCGGATGTATACATTTCTTTTGGAGTCTGAAAAGGCCATAATTTCCGAACGGTGTTCAAAGCAAGAAATATAACTGAATACGGAATGTCCATCAAAACTCGAAAGTATTCAGTGTCTGCGCGGTGCTCATGAAGATATTCCAGCTTGCTTTTTAAGGGGTTGAAAGTTACTAGCCAGTGTTATCCTCCTACTGAGCTGCTAAAGCTAAATTAGAAGGAACGTTCGAAGCCAGCTTCTGTGCATCTCCGAATTTGGTGGTGAACTCATAAAGTGCGATGTCATCTGCATAGATATTTACTATCGATAATGTTATTGGTCAGAATGTGTGTATGACCGAAGACAGATCAGTGCGAATATTTCGCATTCTTCTCATGTGCTTCGGAAATATTGACTTTGATGAAATTCAACAACAACATATGTGTATTTATTGACAGGGATTCTATTTCGATGTCGAAAGAAGAACAAACAATATCCGAAAAAGTATTGATCCCAGTTAAAAAAATTCAAAGTGGTTAAAATTATTTAAAAAACTATTAATATATTCAATCGAAAGAAAAAATTAGCCAAACACTAGGTTAGCCTGGAAAATTGGTTCAGATGGGCTGATCAAATATTTATTATTCACCTTATTCAATAGATATTTCAGTTACTGAAAACCACTTAATCTTTATATATAATTCCCTTTAAATATCCGATCATTAGAAGACTGCAAAGGTCAGACCAGACATTTCATTATTATGTAGGATAAAAGACATTGGAAGAATGAAATAACAATAGCCGAATATTGTGAAATAAAAAGCAATATGTTTATATACTTTCTCGTGTAAATGTAGCCGATTTTCGGATCACTTTCGTCATGTTCCGTAACACTGGGATTTTAAACAGAAGCCATTTTCATTACACGTCGACATATGCTAGATTTATAGTAAAACTTGTCAGTGCCTCATATGTACACTGATTCCTTAAATCCTTTGAATCTCCTATAGATTTATCTGTCTGTATTGTTGACTTTATTCAACAGGTGCTCATGACTATGCATATGTCTACATATCTGTATAGTCATGCATTATTCAATATCTCTGCTAGAATTGCAACTTTATGGGAAAAAGCATCTGTCTCCGTTTTATACAATGCATCAACTACATACGAATGGAATGGCATACGTAGAATTCTTTAGGTTGATCTCATCAGGATTATCGTTTTTCAGGAGATATATAGTTGAAGGTTTTGAATATTATGTTGATGTTGTAATTACAGATGCTCTGAAAACATTGGGATGTAGCGCTTACGTATAATAGATAGCTCGTATCATTTTCTTTAGCGATCTCAACATTTCGGTCCTTGATTGTGGAAGCTGATATGATATTTTCAGAGCAATTGTTTTCATGAAGTTCACATATTATACTGAATATTAGGTGATTTTTGCCTGGCTTGCCACTTATGAGTTCGGCCAAGATTTCAAGGTAAAGGACGGATCTTTCCCTTGCGATCTCTAAATGATTAGGACTGACTCTCAAGTATTGTGGGGTTAATATATATTTTATCACATACCGAGTATTGTGAAGCCATAAGCAGCTCATACCAGAATTATCAAATCATATTTTCTATCTTGTTCCATTGCGAAAACTCTTACGTATCTTCTTCAGTTCACATTTTCGATATGATTATGAAGTACTTAGACATGCAACATGATGCTGATGTTTCTCTAAATTTCTCGAAATATTTCATGTACACTTTTAACGTTATTGGAAATAACTACGATCCAATACTTGGGCATACATCCTGTAACCGAATATCTCCGAAGCCTATTGTTTTGCACATATTCTGCAAACAGCAAAATCAGCTGAACCATTGTGCTTCCTGGGCGTTTAGCCATAGTGTCGTACGATGTTAACTCGAATCGTCCAACCAATGGAGCGTTATTCGTGGAAAACTTGATGAAAATACAGATAGAGTCCAAGCAAAGCAAACGGGATGAATGGTAGCATCTAAAATGATCACCAATAATTCGAATGACCTCCTTAGTCCGCAATATAACTGTTTGCTAGTTATACCAACAAAGGCTATGTTCGTACAATTGCGGTTCAATATTATTATTATTATTATTATTATTATTATTATTATTATTATTATTATTGCTACTACTACAGCAGAGTAATAATAATAATATTAATAATAATTATATACTTGATAATATTAATCAGTACGATATATATATATATTTATGTATATATGTATGTATGTCTATATATATATATATATATATATATATATATATATATATATATATATATATATATATATATATTACAAAGAGTTAATCATACCTTGAATCAATTAGCAATATTAATGCAATTATTGGCGAAATTCCTTCGCTAGTTGACATAATTATAAGCATTATACTACTAATAATCCGCTGAATGATGAGATCCTTATGTATAAAATGGATATGGTCTATTTTTTTAATTCAGCTAGTACTTTCGAATGCATCATGCATTCATCAACGGGCTGTATTTGTAATATTTGAAATTTAGCGTTGCGATTTGCACGCTCCAACACTGCATAGCCGT
>OZ038495.1:8831130-8861130 GCA_964036315.1 Acanthosepion esculentum
TGATTGCTGAAAACATTAGGTTTATAATACCCAGAAATTAATATGCAGATGTCCTCAAGGGCACATGGCACAGTGGATAAAGGCGTTAGTTAGATCCAGTGACAGGGCAGAGTGTGATGTCGACAAGGCGGTGGAGAACTTGGTGAGGGAATTAAGCAGGTGATAACTGATAACTGACATACATTAGACATAGCACGTGGAACTAGAACAGTCTACCCCAGTGAGCGAAATAAAGGGTTCAGTTCGACATTCCAACCAACTGAAGAAGGCCGGGGCTTACAACGTTGTAATAAATATGGCGACAAAGATAAGAACAATAATCCGAATAATGTAAATAATGAACTATTCAATTCTCTTCTGTTTCTTCTTTTCTTTTGGTACTTGCTTGTTACCTTTAGAACATGAGCAGTAATGACTTCCTTAACAATCTTCTATACAGCGACCTTCCTGTTGCCTCAGGTTTAATATTTTTTTCTTTGTTTCTAACGAAATCTTCCTATTAATATTTTGCTTCGCTTTCAGAAGGCATCAATGCACTTCGGATTTCGGTATCTTATATTCCATTCTCAGTTTGAAATATTTCTACATATTTCAAGTAAGCAAAAGGAAACGATTTCAATATTAATTCCAATATTATTAATGGCAAATTACCAACCGACTGCCACTTAAACATATGGATTGAATAACCAAAATGCTTAATTCAAGGCAGTTGCTTGTATAAAATAATGAATATGGACATTCAGTTTCCAGCAAAACTTCGACCTTATTTATACAACTATATTTATACAATCATACTGCTTATTGTTACTGTAGTTTGACGCCAAAATCCAAGGAAATCCTGCGTAAGAAATTTAATCGTCCTTGAGTAATGATACCAAAGAATGAATTACAGATGATTTCCAAGGAATTGTGGATTATTATTGTCATTCTTCTATCGAAGAGGGACTCATTCATACATATATCGGTGGCATTTCTGCAAATAGAATATAATAATATTATACAGTTTCCTTGCATTCAGAAAAAGGGGAGAAGGCATAGCATCGTTTTCTCATCTCTGCAATTAGGGAGAGATTTAGTCAGGATACAATTCAAAATGTTTGTAATGCTTTCTTTGAATTCCCTTAATATGATGTACAATGGTTTGTACAATACAATCAAGGTTCACTGAATGAAAGTTCATTATTTTCCTTAAGTCCATACTTGGAAAGAATCCAATCGTGAAGTCCCAAATTACTGTATAGCATTTATGCTTGTGTCCATAAACTATTCGAGACAAGACAGAAAGCCGAAAGACAGTGATTTGCATATTTTTATTATTAATAATTATTACCACGATGCTTTGTACGCTAAGCTTGTCTCATCGATTTGACGATAATTGAAGAATATCTGCAGAATAAAATAATCTAATTGAATTATATATATATATATATATATATATATATATATATATATATCAAAATTCAAAAGAGCGCTCAATACCAAGAAGAAGAGTAGAGCAATCATTATTTGTTATATTTTATACATACGGACAAAAACAACTTACTCACTACAAAGATGCATTCTTGTTTCGATGCGGATGCATCTCGACTGGTGAGAACCAGATTATTTAAAAAAATATATATATGTCCAATTTTAGAATTTGATGTTGTATATCGGGAGTAAAACTACGAATTATTTTTATTTTATTGTAAGTATTTTGAATATCTCAGACATTAGTTCTATTTCATTAAATTCGACATGTAACATAACAGGTATTGAAGGCCATTGTAAAATCACACATCAAAACTGTCAGTGTCTCATTACTTGAATACAGATTGGGCAAATAGATAATCTTTATGAGTATATGAAATATGATTCGGAATAAGTACTCTTAGAAGTAAAACAATGCAGTCTATACAGCATATTACATAATAACACTATAGTAGGACAAGAGATTCTCTGAAGATAAGTACTTGAAATAGGCATAGGTCAAAGCAAAGACAATTTATGTGAGACAATCGAAATCTGTAACTTATTAATGTATTTAGTATTCATTATGCAGACATAGATATGTACACATGTCACACACGCTCATACTCTCATACATATATTAATGAATGCTTTTGTTTCTTTGTATATATTTATGAATCATTTTATAGAGTTTGTAATATGTAGTATTTTGGTAACATCTAACAATACAGGGTTACGCTATAAAACGCGTGAAAAATGTTGTTACTCTTATAATGAAAAAGTAACATTAGATATTTATTGTTCACAAAATTATGACGATATGTTATTGATTACCTTATCTCTCACAAAATATAGCACTATTCTTACACATATCGATTATTATATGACAAGAAATACAATGCATTTTTAGATGTAGGTACATAATACTAGATAATATCAAAATACTGTCGTAACGATCAAAATATGGCAAAATATATAATGCTGAACATGTTCGAAGTTATTATTACATAAAATATTTTATTCAGTATTCGAGATATTTTATTACTAGAATGCTATATGGAGGCGAATTACATAAAATCCATTAATAGATAGGAGTTAATAATCATAATACATAATTTAAATGTATATTAATATATGAAAATATATTTTTCTAATGTAATGATTACCTATAATTCAGGACTTAAAAAATGACCCTTATCTATAGACAATGCTGTTTATGAAATCTCATGTTTTTACGGAGATTTTATATTCAATGCTTAAAACCAAAACGGAACATTAAATGAATTCACATACAGCAAACTGTTTCGTAGGTTTATGTTAGTGTATTTCGTGTTTATATTGATTTTCACATCAGAAACAACAAAAGTACGACTTGACATGTCTTTACATTACAAATCCAGGTTATCTCTTGTGTCTATTTTTTATTTACATATTAAACATCACCCTTTACAACGCCCGGGTCTACTCACTGTAGAGGGTTACCTTTGAAGGTCATTAGTGTGCATAGGAGTGAAAGAGAAAGGTTTGCCCCAGCTTTGAACAGGTTTAAGATTGTAATGATCTGGGAACCATTCCGTTGGGAATCAAAATCGATATGCATGTTTAAAATGATCTGAGTATATACTTAGGCGTTTACCTGTAGGGCGACGGAGGTCTGGCCATTAATATCTAGCTCCGGGGATATACATTTTTTTGGGGGTGGGGGTGGAATTTTAAGACCGAGAAAGTACTTCCAGTGATTACGTAACTGGAGAGCATGTGTAGTAATGCTTGATGCCACAACTTTTATATATCTACTGCTATTGTTCTCCAGGTGATTGTCGTCAGGATTGAAGTTAGGACGTTGACAATGGATCGAGCCGTTAGAAACTCAGAGAGCTCATCGCTGTGGAGTTTTTTTCTTTTCCAGCTGCTCGACGATCTTCTTATTGATTATGGCCTTAAAAATTTAAGTGATGATACTGAGCATGCAGAGGTGTTTGTAGCGGGAATTGAAAGATCGCACACCTGCGTTCTTGAAAAGCGGGCATACGCTTGACACTTTCCACAGGAATGGGAAGGATTTCTCCATCAAGCAATGGTTGAATAACTTTGCTAAGATTGGGGATAATTCAAAGTTGATATTCTTAAGCCCTAAGTACTGGAACTTTGCCTGGAACAGTGGCTTTCTAAGGGCCTAGACCTTTGATACGACTAGAGGTTTCACGTGCTGTGGTGGTTATATTACTGGGATTGTGGTCAGGGAGACGTGGGGACTTGGAGTTTCGATGATATTTGCCATCTAACATTGAGTTAGAGGCAAAAATTGAGGCTATTAGGAAAGCCTTATCTCTCTTATAACCTCGGGGCCATATAAAATTGCGGGCACAGCGGCGTTATCTCTGTCCATGAGTTAGTAGGTGATCAGCTAACATTCGTTTCGTTCAAAATTTGTCTGGACTGCTCGTGCGTAGATACACTTGGGGTTCTCTAGAATTTTTGCAACGGTTGCGGGCAGTTATGTATGTAGTGGGGACCGAACTATATTGCACCATGCGATAGATATTGAAGTAGTGGTTCCGGGGAGCTATCGCTGGAGCGCATTCAGATGTGGACCAGTGTTGACTGATTTTTTAGAATTCGTGGGGTGGGTATAATGTCTCCATTCCAGAAATGTTCTAATCAGGGGCAGCAATTTTTAGAGGCAGTCTGCTGGAAGAATGTTGATAGGGGTGCTTCCATCATGTAGGATCAAAACTGTCTCAGTCTATCTTCGCATAGCGAATTATGTTTCTTTAGGCTTGGCATACATCCTAGCATTGATTAGGGATTGGTATGAGGTGACTAGTGACGGCAAAAAATTTGATAAGGATTTACCAGGGCTGGAAGCTAGGAACAGGTCGAATAGTTTCTCCTGATATCCCGTAGTGACCGGGCCTCCAAGAGGTTCTGCAATCATCTATGTTAGTTCATAGCCGATGGTGACTTATCCGCAATAATTGTTTCAAGATCGGCTTTGTTGGAGTTGATACTTTATGGTGGATATCGGAGTCACCGCAAATATGGAAGCTACCCAAGGGGAATATTTGTGGGGATAACCGTCCATTCGCCCTGAAGGTGGTAGAGAACAAAGATGAATGTCGTTTTTTTGCGTCCCTGCCACAGGTAAACTAGTCTCTGATGTTGACTCCGAATCTGTGGCCCTGACGTTTTATGGGGTCATGTTTGGCTATAAGAGGTTTGTAGTCTGGGAATGTGAGAATCGCCCCCCCCTCCAGAGTGCGTTGATGCATGGGTACCGGTTAGGAGTAGAAGGTGTTTCACTTTGGCAAAGTTGGAATATAGACCTCTCACGTTGGTGGAGGAGATGGTATACAAGGGGTCCTTTTTTAAGGTTCGGTGTACTAGTTTTGTTCATTTGTAGTTTTATTGATTTCATGTGTGCTTTAGTTGTTTAAACACTAGTAAGCAAAGAGACAGTCAGAAGAGCAGGATTTGCATGTATAGATAACTTGGAGAAAATCATCCAGGGATATAGCCGTTGCAGTACTCTTCATCATAGGATCGAAAGACCCAACCGGAAAACTACTGCACTTTTCAGAAACCCTTCAGAATATGGCAGTAAAATAGACCCTATTTTACACCTACTCATATGATAGACAATTTCGGAGTTAATCTAATGTTTGGATTCCTGACTCTCACGCGGATGATGCCGAAACGCAGAAAACGTTTACGGCCAGAACCCTTAATGAGGGACAATCAACACAGGAAATAAAATAGATGCCTGAGGCTCCGAGTGGATATGTTTCCTATTCAGAGAAGACAAGAGAACAGAATTCTTCCTTGGTTCAGAAACATCATACCGGTTCGAGACCTAAAGGCACCGAGACAAGCACGCTCATGTACTTGGATACTAAGAGACTCATTGAAAGAAGTGGTTAAAGACAGTTGCTTGGAGATGCATGTGGATCCCCTACTCCCATTTGAATTAGTATTAATGGTTACAAAGACGGGGGCCTGCAATGGGCAAGTTATCTCTTCAAGAAAAACACATCAACGCTTACAAACGAGGAGGATTAAGGAGAAGGGGGGACATGGACCGGGAGTATGAAACAGCTATATATCTCCTGCGACAAATATTAAAAGAAAGAAATTAAAATGATATGAATTAAGTTCACGTAGAAAAGGCGAAAGAAAAAAATAAAACGAAAATTAAGGAAAGTGATTAAAATTATCAACATGCATTAAGACAGGCGAAGTTTTCTACTGGGTTGATTGAGTAAATGAACAAAATTGTGATGGAGGTGTTATAAATTACCAGCTATTTCTTGTCCCAATTACCGACTGAATGGATGTAATACCAAGAGCTGCTGCCAGGTTTAATTTGGCAGATCTGTTAGATTTGTTATCGAGACTGAAGTAAATGGTAGAGTGATCTGCATAAATACTTACTTGTGAATTCATGACAGAGGAGATTGATGAAGAGCAAGCCCAGCGTAGAACCCAGGATCCTGATTTAGAAAGAACCTGAATCTTGAAGCGTACTCGTTCTAAGCGGCCTTCATCTCCCGATTTGATAGAAAAGATTGTATTAAATCAAATATTCGTCCTATATTGCTGTGGCCCTTGAGCA
This sequence comes from Acanthosepion esculentum, assembly GCA_964036315.1. Lineage (NCBI taxonomy): Eukaryota > Metazoa > Mollusca > Cephalopoda > Sepiida > Sepiidae > Acanthosepion > Acanthosepion esculentum. Next base: position 8,837,192 of record OZ038495.1, read on the forward strand.
TGCAATGAAGGCCAGTATGCTAAATCATGTCGAACTTCTTCGAGAAATCTAGAGCCACAGAAAACTCCAACTATTTCGGTTGTAGTAAAGAATATAAAGGCGAAACCTCCAAGTAAGTCTGAAGTAACGTACAAAAGTCGTACTTAGGGTGAGACAATGGAAAGAAGAATGGAAAAGTGTAGCCGTATGCAGCTGTGAAATAAAATCAGAATATTGAATATATAAGAACACTGACGAGACAGCAGTCTGGTAGTGTCACCGTGTATGTTAGGCTATGCTGATATCCTTAGTAGGTGGAACATAGAAATCCATACGATTTAGGAGATGTTAATAAACATAAATGAAAAGTGACAGCTGCAGTAAAATCAGAATTTCATTGAATGCATCAAAGCAAACCCTGTAGCAGCGCTCATCAGCAGGCATATTAAGTTTAGTTTTCCTATTTCACTACTCAGAATTGTTGCACGGGCAATAGATTAGTTATTTAAACCGTTGGTTCGAGTATCTGTTGATATTAATTGCGAAATTTAATCCCTGGTCTGTACTATTGATTCAGTATACAGGAGACGAACTCAAATACAGCGGTATTAAATAAGAACAAAATATATCGTTGAACACGGATAGCAGAAGGATAAAAATATTCACATCTAAATTAAATAAAGGTTACTTTCTGAATTTTCTGAAACATATCCAGATAGATATCACCTGAAGAACACGTCGAAACGTTTTGATAGAAACAATTATGTAACGGAAACAGGCCACGTGTATATAATGAAAATAAATAGTAAAGAATAATCATATGCCAACATTATCATGACAGCGAGTAGATCGACTCTGTCGAAGATTACATACAACATATACAGCATTCATCCGGATGTTTATGTTAAAATGAAATTCTTTCACATTTTGTTCGGCTTCCCTGTCAATTTCATCGTTTTTGAATTTCTGTTCTTTTCATCATAATATTTATACGAAGCCCGACATATTAACATGTTGAAACGGAATCAGAATAGTCTCAGTATAAACCGACGTTTAACCTAGATTTGAATAAACAGTTTTTTGGGGGTTTTTTTTGTAGATTCAGAACATAGGTGTTACATTGTCCAATATATGTAGCTTTATTTCGGACTTATATTTCATAATAGAAAGAATGTGATTTAAGTTGTTTTTTTTTATTAATATGGAAAAATGACAATTAATATTTTCGAATTAAATAGCAAAAAGCAAGATGTCTCATCGACCAGACAACATCAGTCATTAAGTCTTCGTATGATAATAGTGATCTATGTGCAATTTCAACAAAATCTAAGATATCCAATTTTGATGGATTCTACCTTTAGCCAATTCTCTGAAAAGAATAAAAGTTTGGGGTATCTCGTCGTCATCGAGGTGTTAAAACCTAGTCAGGGGACCTGGCTATAAGTCGAATTGTCGATAAAAAAAGAACGGAAGCAAACCTATCAGGTTACAGTTTGTATGAAATGATATGAACCACACCTGGCATATGCCGGGTAGGTTTAATCATCTCAATGCTTCGCGCTGAGTGCGACTCAATTGTGGCTCTTTCGTGGATTGAGACGCAGCTGCAGAAAATAAATACTGCAAGTTGCCGTTTGGGACGAAATTTTGCTTTATGCAGCACCTCCTAATTGCACCAAATATAGGTGATTGATAGTCACAACGATACCAGCTCAACCGACGGTTGCGGGGGCTAGGTAATTTTTCTCATGGGACGGGGAGGCGCGCTGTGGGTCCCCACGTTAAAGACGATCTTGTATCATATCCCCTTTCAGGTAAATACCTAGTTTGTATGAAAAAATTATCAGAGCGTTTCATATGAGAATAAGTGAGTTATAAAACAGTCATAGTAAAAAATAAATGTGCACCGACTCGAATAAGAGGATGCCAGTCTATTAGTGCAGCTGGCTAATCCCTACTGCAGACGCCTGCTCAGGCATATTTATGTTTATTCTACACCCACAGAACCCATTTGTGGTTTATACTGCAACTATGATGATCGGACCTTAGTTACAGTTTATGGGAGAGAGGTGTTATCTAGCGTGATCAACAGTCTGAACATGGCCAACATTCGCAAAACCTCGGTCACGATGTCTTGTGAATTCTTTCTTGGACAACCGTCGACAGCTGCTAATCAGCTCCGTCTACCCAATTTCAGCACAAGGCTTGATCCAAACCGAGGTATGGTTTTCGGGCAAGAGACGCAAACTGGGATCGCTTCCTCCCGACCTATAACATCAAGAAGTCACTTTCCTGACAAATCGATCATGCTAAGATTCGAACCCAGGTCTGAAACATAATATTTAAACACACAAGAGATTCAAGATATGACCATGAAATAGTAATGTCCAAACGAGGTGATGCCTCAAGTTGTACATTACTAAAGAAGCTGGAAAAATGATTCTTTCTTTCTATTGCCCCCAAAAGTATCTGGCGCGTTCTGTCATAATATTTTGAAAATCTAGATAAGTCTGAAAATGGAGTATTACTCTCGTAGAAGGGATGAAGTTGCACAGTCATCAATTTCCGACTCTGACTTCAAAATCATTTACGAACTCCTGTTCGGGAGGAAGTGTTCAATTCTTTCATTTACATGTCGTAAAACATCGAATTACTTATGTGCGTAGTTATTCTTTTTTAGTTATTTTTTTGTAATTTATTTTGTAATTTTTCTTATTTTATTTATTTTTCATAGTTCGTTATTTTCTTTTACAAATTAGATTGTATATTCATTTTAATTTTCTTCCTTTCCATTCTTTTTAATACTTTTAGCTTTATTTATATATTTTGATTTTGTGTTAATATTCAATACATAAACTCAATTCATTCATTTTATGCCTTTTAGTTCTCCGAATTTTTCTTTTTTACTATTATCCTCTTTTCTCCTTTCCCGATTTCTTCCTAGTCTAGAATTCCCCTCTTTGATATTATTTCTTTTATTCTTGGTGTTTTTCTCGTAGTTACTTCAAACAAACAACGCGATAACGCGTATACATTCTGTTTCATTTTATTGCTGTCATTTATTTGCTATCAAACAATGAATTCATCTCCCTTCCCAAGTTGCAATATATGCCGGTTGTTTAAATCTTATTGCCATCAATAAAACATCAGCTCAAAAACCACAGGGCGGCCTTCCTCATTCACTCGATTGTCGTCTAAGAAACCTAACTAAAAACAATTCCGATTTTTTCGTGTTCTCTAATCTCGCTGTCTTTGAGGGACTTTGATATTTGTACAAAGCACTAATGTTTATATTCATTTATGAATGTTTTAATCTGTCCACTTTTTGGTGCATTAGACACTCCTTGGACATTAGACATTTTTTTATTGAATATATTACATACTTATTATGCAGTAGGGGATAGCTAAAAAAGATTTTATTATTATTATTATTAAATTACCAGGACGGTGAGAGCAATAGGCTGCATTTATCTATGAAACTATGAAAAAGTTAGAAACTTATATTGGGGATATATTTATTTAAAACTACTTTATGCAATGGAAGTTTTTGCGAAAGCCATAAAGGTTTTGAATTAGTCGGTTAATAAGCTACAAAAGATTAAATTGGTTCAGTTCACAATGTTATATTGTCTGTGAAGTTTAGGGCGCTGTATTGCTACGTTTCTTTACATAGACATGATCACATTTATATGCAGAATGCTGTGAAGATCAAGAAAGACTGACAACTTAATAATAATAACTCATTATCGTTTCACGTAGTCTAAGCAATCGAAGTATATAAATATAGTTAATCTGTAAATTACTAGAGTGAAATCAAGCAGTTTTGTGTTGGACCGGAAATAATGGTGTTTGAAGCGTGCAGTTAAAATGATTACGTTTTGTTTCTGAAGTTGCATCTGATTTGAATGAAGAGAATAGACCTAATAATGTTGGCATTAATTGGACAGAGGTGAATGTTGCGAAAAAGATCAGAATAAGTTTGGAGAAATTGAAAATATGCACTAGAATTTAAACTATCTAGCAATTCTAAAAATACCGAAAAAAAACAAAAGAAAACACTTGACAAGGTAGAGATTTATATCAATTAATCTACGGCATGTATTCTCAGTTACCATATTTGATTTTCAGTTACCATTTTCTGAAAAATAATATAATTGAAGTATTAGTAGTATTAGTAATTGTAGTAGTAGTAGTTGTAGAAGAAGAAGAAGAAGAAGAAGAAGAAGAAGAAGAAGAAGAAGAAGAAGAAGAAGAAGAAGAAGAAGAAGAAGGTAATGATGATGCTGGTGCTGATGATGATGATGACTGTATATCATAGAGAATGGATTCCAAAATATCTGTTGTTCAGGAGTGTGAAAGTTTATTGCTTAATAAGAAAAATAAATGTTATGTGTTGAAATATACCACGATTCGAATATGGAGAGGCAAGAAAACCTTAGTTGACGCATCGAAACACTGCCTCAACTATTAAAGCCAATGCATTTGTAAAGTAACTCGATTCCGTACAAAGATTTGAAAGAAATAGGTAGCTGCACTATGATTGAAAAAAGAAGGTGGCATATCTACAGAAAAATGTCTTAACATCAGAAACCTTGTAAACCAAGAAGGAGAAATCGATGAAAGGAGAATCCAGACTGCATTAAATGGCAATGGAAAAGCGCAGAAAGTGTCATCATATCCAAAAAGGGAACGTTCAAATAAAAATACTGAATAAATCAATGTAAGAAAACAGGAAACCACTTCGATCTCTTTGAGTATAAGGATTGGAAAAGAAATAAAGAAAGAAACAAAAGAAAATAAAGAAAGAATGAAAACAAAAGAAACAAATAAATAAGGAAAGAAAGAGATAACATGTGAAAAATGGAAAGGAAATACTGTCCAAATGATTAAAGAGGTAATTCTAAAATATCGCGAACGACCCAACGTGGACCCTAATCTGGCAGAAGACAACTGACGAGGGAAACAAAAATCATCATGAAAGCGAACATTGAGAGCAAAGTAAAAAAAGGAAATACTATCTCAGCGGAGAAAAAATGAAGAGGTGATAAACTAGATAATCCATGAATGCAGGTAACTGGATGAAAAGGAGTAAAAAATAAAAGTTCGCCTGACAGATACACATTGCGAAAAATGTGCAAATACATCGAATATATCATGTGGTCAAATGTTATCTTCGAAAACGGCAAACTTTCAAATAGTATTCTGTAATTTTGACATCCATACTCAGCAGCACATCCAAACAAAAGATCGAATCTGCTAATTATGAATAAAGAATAACGTAAATCCCGCAAGCAGAAAGCACAAATGGCGGATATTGAAAATTGAGAAACGATTACCTTACTTAGAATCTCAGTAAGTTATGACATATGAAGGGCATAACCGTGTATATAATAGGAGAATCCACTGACATAAACAGAAGAATATTGATGAGAAATAAAACAATCTTGACTGTTGAAACCTAATATCTCTCTGCTGCTGTTGTTTGTATATATTCTGAGAATTCTAGAGTTTTAAGAATAATAATGTCAGTATTCATATACTGATAGTTACCCACATAGTGATGGCGACAGACTAAAAGCAGTTGGGGAAATCACTCTACCCAAACCGCCGCGATAAGTCGAAACATATCAAAAGTGGATGTGTTTAAGTAAAGCTTACCATTGATGAGAACACGTAGGTCTCTCCTTGCATTGTTTGGCAATCCAAATATAAAGGATGTCAGGCAAAAACATCAGGTGAAGGTATCCCTTAAAAGATTAACTCATTCATGAGAAGGTTGTAAAATAATACTAAAATGACCACTAACGTCTTTAAATGGCTGCGGCGAAGCGTATCGGGAGTTTGATACACGAGTTCTGACTCTCGCCGTGTGTTATCATGCGATATAATTTAGTTCAAGTTACTGTATGAGATCACGGCGGAAGGCACCGACAATTTTAACTTAGTTAATGTAACTATCCTGTCCAGAATTTGTAATTAACAAATTGTGGTCAATACCGGTGAAAAATGGTGAAGTCATTCCGGCAGGAATTGAGAAAGTAATTGAGAAACTTGTGCCATTATCTTCTTTTTAACTAAAGCTAGCTGCACGACAATAATATTTCATAGCATGTCACCTTAATAATAATAATAATAATAATAATAATAATAATGATAATGATAATGATGATGATGATGATGATAATAATAATAATAATAATAATAATAATAATAATAATAATAATAATAATAATAAATGAGATCAAGTATAAAAAAATTGTATCAATTGTAATATGGATGTCGTCTGTGGTGTAATGAATAGCCACTCGGTATAGAAAATAGGAGAACAGAGTTCGAATTCCAGTCTTGCTCGTTATATTTACTTACGCTCAAATAAACTTGGGAAAGGTATGAATCCAACGTTTCTCTTCTCATCTATGTGTCGAATAGAAGGACGGACAGGATCCAATATTCTTGGTTGGCAATCAGTCTACAGAATTAAAAAAAAAACGGAAATATGCTCCCGGAAAATATTCTGGCTTGTCCGTCCTGAATCGAGAGAAACCTTATCGCCCAGCATATCCACTTATGGAACTTAACTGACTGACCGGGCAGCATTAGTAGTAGCAATTATTTTAAAATATCTGCCAAAAAAAGTGAACATTTATTTTTACGTAAAATGTGGATGTCAACTCACCTGCCCGCATCTCACGTGTAAAGATTTGCTGTTCTTTCCGTCTTTGTTTGTAGCCTGAAGACAGTTCCTCCGAACGTAAACAAATTACAACAACAATAATAATAATAGTAATAATAATAATATCTCAAACTCTTTGCCAAAGACGACAATGAGTTGAAGGGCCTTCTCAATATTGTAAAATACTTCAGTGACGACATAGGTATGGGCTTCGGATTAGATAAATGTGAAAAAGTAACATTCATCAAAAGTAGAATTACAGAAACACCCTTAATAGATTTAAATTTTGTCACAAATATTAGGGAACTGGAGCATGATGAAGCCTATAAATACCTAGCAATTAGCGAAGGAGATGGAATAAAACACCTCCAATTGAAGGTGAAGGTAAGAAAGGAATACTATAGGCGTGTACGTATGGTACTAAATATCGAGCTAAACTAAACAAAACAGAATATCAGCCATAAACCCCTTGGCTGTCCCTGTCGTGAAAATACAACTTTAATATCCTTAACTAGACCATAGCTGATATTAAGCGAATGGACGCCACAACGAGAAAGCATCTCACTTGCTACCGCATGCATCATTCCAAAGCTGGTGTTGATCGTCTGAATGTGCCCAGATCCGAAGGAGGCAGAGGATTAGTTCAACTAGAACTGTCCTACAAAACTACAACAATTGGCCTCCAAAGATACTTGGAAACAATAGAAGACTGGATGATGGTATATGCCAAGGAACATGAAAGTAGTAAGCGTCTTTACTCCGTAATAAAGGAAGCCAACAGTTTCAAATAGGCGCAGAAATACAAGTATAGCATAATACATCGGCTGAAGCGGTGGCTACGCAGTGCAAGGATGAAACTGAAGGTTTTATCCTCGCTACACAGGACCAAAGGTTGTTAACTAGGAATTATCAAGTGCATATACTAAATTATTGTGTTAGCCCAAAATGCAGATTCTGTGTTAAATATCCTGAAACGATTGATAATCTTGTATCAGGTTGTACGATATTGGAACTCACTGAATATAAAACCAGGCATAACAGAGTGGGCCAATATCTGCACTGAAAGAAACTGGTATGAACACCACCCAGACCCAGTTACTGAGATAGGACCTGTTACAATTCTATGGGACTACACAATACACACTGACAGTACAATCAAAACCAACCGCCAGCCATTGTTATTAAAGACCACAAACCAAAAAAGGTGCCTCCTTATTGATATAGCAGTCCCTGCAAACTGCAATGTATCTTTGAAAATATTCAAATGCTGTCAAAATTCAAGGAACTTGAAACAGAAATCTCAAAAATGTGGCAAATGGGAACATCAACAATCCCTGTTGTAGTTGGAGCCCTAGGAATTGTTGGAAAAGATTCCAGTAGACTAATTGAAGGGATTCCTGGAAATCCATGCCTCAAAAGATACAAAAAATTGTTCTGACAAGTACAGCCCACAATTTACGAAAGGCTTTATCAATGTATTTATTGACGTCATGGTGCCATTTCTAAACTTAGGTCCCTGGGTGGGATCCGGAAAGAAATGTGTAAACGCCAGGAAATAAAATTATTAATAACAAAAATTATAATAATTCGAATCTAGAATAATTCGAATTTGATCTTGAATTGCTTTGATAATAACCTCGGTTTATTAGTTTGCAATAAATCGAGGCTGGAAAAACAGACCCGAGTTTTATTTAAAAATATTGTAAGTTTAAGGAATTCTTGCTAATCAAAGCAGAGAATAGCATGTAAAGAAGATATAAAACTTGAAATCAGGCTAGAGAAGAATATTTAAGTAACAGCAGTATTCATCTTTGTCAGAACACTTGGAATGGCGCTAAATATTGAATAAAATCTCAAAAACAGAGAAATTGTTAGAAGAAAGAACAACACCGGTATGGCAGCGTTAATGAAAACAGCGACATTACTCCCGAGAGTATGTTTCTGATAGAAATTAAAACCAGTTGCTTTATCTATGAAAATTCAAAGAATGAAATAGAATAATAAATGAGTAAAATTCTAATAAAAATTCCTGATATAAAGAAAACGGTATAAAAATATGGGTGTTTCAAATCATCAACAGCGACATTAACAACGCAAAGAAATGGTTCTCGTAATTGTGAACAAACAAATAAAATCATTCAAGTCGTTGCGATATTGGAATTGCGTCAAAATTTGAAAAGAGATGCAATGCTGCAGAGGTGGAATTATTTTCCAATTATTTTAGTTTAACAATTTGCTTGTGTATTTTTAAATGATATCCGGACGGTTCTTTGCTTTTTGTCTCTCTTTTATTTCACAGATTTTATTTTCTTTTTCTTTGTATGGTCCTATGCAACTTTCATCAAAATCATAAGATATAGACTTGTATCTCTCATTGGCTATTACAGGGACTTAATTGCGGATACCTCACTAGGACCGGTGACGTGAAACGTTACAGAAATTTCAAACAATAGTACATATAGATTAGTCGTTGTGTATGTTCGGTGATTGTCTGCTTATTTTAAGACTTATGATCTATTCATAGATTACATATTTCAAGTCCTAGCAGGTAGCTAAAAGAAATTCAATACCCGCAAGCGGTACGCAAATTATGTACTAACCAGTTGATACTAGAATTAAGTTCGTTGATCGAACGAGGAAATACGTAATTCAATTGTAGACATATTGATGACAGAAAAGCCAACTGTTATCGGCGTGGAATCGGGAATAAGAGAGAAAGGTTCGAATTCTGAGATTAATTTCCATCCATTTTCAGTCTGTTAAACTTGAGAGACCATCTCTATCCTCATAGCGCAAAAAATATGAAATATTGTGAAACCCAAGTTTCTATTGAGGTTCTGTTATGTTCTAGAATGATGATATTTTATCATTCTAAAAATACGCTTGCCATCAATGATGATAAAAACTAAGGGTATTTCATCATACTAAAAATAACATTGTCATCAGCGATGGTAGAAAAGAAGGATATTTTATCATCCTACCCTCATCATTATTAAAAACGATCTTTCCACTACTGGGAGGGACCAGTAGACAAGTAGTATTAGCCAGTAGAAGCACACGTCTGCCAGCACACAAGGAGGTCGAAAACAGACGATATCAAACGTATACTCACAAACGAAATTCTCGGAACCACAACAAGTAAGGACTGACTTTTAAACAAAGACACGCTGAGAACATTTCTGCACACACGACTCCAACATTCTGTAATTCACATCGTAAAACGAAAATACTGACTATTTTTTATTTATCTCAACACTCGTCTAACGATTTTATTGTTTATATTATTGCTGGACGGTTTAATTCGTTTCAATTTCAATATAAAAAAGAGGAAATACTTCCTCTTACACTACAAATACATATAGCAAATGGGTAATTAGTTTACCAACACTCAAATAATATCAAGTCAGGATTACTAATGATCAAATCCTAAATTATCTACCATGTTACAGTTTCGTCTTGAAGACAGATCTACAGCTGTGTAACCTGTTCCTCAAATAAAATCAATTTACGCAGACACTGTTCATTAATACAATATGAGAACAATCGATGAATGATACCGAAGATGCTACTGTTGTGACTGAACATCTGCGAGCAGTAGAAAGTTCAGTAAAATACACAAATCTAAGATTTATACTTTGTCTCTTAATCGAGGTAAATAAATGTCCTCAGCCACCAGGCCACTTACGTACTTAATCTAAAATGGTTTGGTCTTGTCAGTGATAAGATATACATAAAAATGTAGCCACGTAATGTTTTCGTTGTCATATCAAAATTAAAGTGTCATTTTTCCATTCCCCAGCTTGTTTATTGCGCATCATCCTTTATCGATACGATTATGAGAAAAGAAAATGATGCTTAAATATATCACCAATCTATTCATGAATATCTGTTGTCATGCAATAAAGTATTCTCATATACATAACCACTCAAATACATACACACGCGCGCGCGCAAGAACACACACACACACACACACACACACACACACACACATATATATATATATATATATATATATATATATATATATATATATATATATATATATATCAGGTCATCCCATAAGATCTGTCCAAATTTTTAATTTTGAATCAAGTGACCAAATGTTACATTTAATTACAGATTCAATCAACAATGTATTTTCCCTGATTATCAATGACTTCCTTCCATCTATTAACAAGCTTACCGTTATGGTGAAACACACCTATTCTATAGTTATTAGACTCTCCCACCTAATATAAGTAGAAGTAGTAAGAGGAACGAGGGTCAGTGGTTCGTCGAACGACAGCCTGAACGGTTGAACTCTCTGCCTACGGGCGGGGAGGAACCCGAACGAGCCTACGCCGAAGGGCGGAATCTCGTTCGGGGAGGTAAACCGGCTCTGAACCCATTTATACGGGTTCAAAGGGTATATATTTTTGGCCGGGCCCACGGGCTCGGGGATCCCACGTTAAACCGGCCTTGTGCCACATGATACCCTCGTGGGGGGGTGACTAAATATTAGTCGATGTCGGACGACAGTAGTTGACAGTTAGTAGAATACGAAAGTAGTCAGCGACCACAACAAGATTACTCTGCGTAATACCTATTATATCAAGTCCTAACGTTTGTTGAACTTATTTAGGACCGATGTTAGTACAAATACAAGTCTCCACTGCGAAATAACCCCACAGAACTTACTAATTCCATTACTGTAAAATTATTTTGGCTTTGATTCAAAGAACTCACAAATGTCAGTTTTAACCTCTTCCTTTGTTACAAAAGGTCTTTCTTCGAAATGATTCTGTAAGCTACGAAACAAATGGTAGTCTGAAGAAGCAAGGTCGGGAGAATAAGGTGGATGATGAATTTTCTCCCAACCAAGTTATTCGATCTTTTCTGACGTCATTATTTTTGTGTGTGGTCGCGCATTGTCCTGATGAAACATCACCCCTTTTCGATTCACTAGAGCAGGTCTTTTTTCACTCAAAGCTTGGTTCAAACGCTCTAATTTCTGACAGTATATTTGAACATTAATTGTTGCATTAGGTGTTAAGAATTCAAAGTGGAGTATTCCTTGGCAATCCCATCAGATTGAAAGAAGAACCTTTTGCCCATGAAGTCCCCTTATCGGCTGTGGCTGGATCCCTTCCTCTTTACCAAATCACTGTCTACGACGCTTAACATTTCGATCAAAGATCCATGTTTCGATCCCAGTAAACAAGTGTATCCAAAAAAGTTGAAACAAGTTGGCGAGAATGGAAAGAAGAGCAGATGTCAACTTGGGATTAGAGGTTGTTTCAGACAATTCTTGAGGCACCCATTTTCCAAGTCTAGGAACATTTCCACGTTGTTGAAGATGACGATGAACAGTTGTATGGTTTGAACTGAGAACCACTGCCAATTCCTCAACTGATAAAGCAGGATTTTCTTCATATATATATATACATTAGAATGTATTTTTTACCTTTAATAATAAATGTTCTTAAATAAAATTTCTCGAACATTCAGGCGGTAGATGAAAATAATAAATTGTTTGAAATACAAAGGAAACGTCTGCTCAAATAAGTGTATCCACTATAACTAGAGTTTAAATATATATGCATGTGTGTGAGTGCTTTTGTGTGTGTGTGTGCACATTTTCTCAGAAATTAATCAGCTTAATTAAACATTTACATATTGAAGTATTAAAATAACATTTTATAATTTTTCTTTATGGCATAAAATATGTGTTAACAGTCATGATGTTTGCATAATTACGCATAGATTTTCATTTTCCTGAGATTGTTGAAGGCACTGTAATTAATACCCTTTAGCCGTAAATAATCTAATTTTCTGAAAATTAAATTCATATGACATTTATTAGATTAATGAGTTAAGTGCCTTTCCACAGTTAACTCTAAAGGGTGTGCAAACTTAGGGATTATGTGTCTGTATACATACATACATACATACATACATACATATATATATATATATATATATATATATATATATATATATATATATATATATATATATATATATATATATATAAGTGAAGGGAGTGTGTGTGTGTATTTTGTATTTGGGCTGCAATTACACTTTTATACAAGTTTCATTGTTGAAAACGACTAACATGTTGCGGTGGGTTATTTTATTTCATATAAGTTCTCATTTGTTCGAATAATGTTTTTGTTCCAGGACATAAATTATATCAAAATTGTCCGAATCTTTTCCAAACGCTTTCGGCTATACTTTCAGCCATTATCATGTATAATTTTATTTTAAATCTTACTGAATATGTGCAATGTTTTATGTAGGTATATAAAGTTATAAGAATGATTTATTTTCCAAACACAGCCAACATATTGTGAGACTTTTCTTAGTTAATATTATTTGGTGTTAGCTTTTTGCGTCCATTATTTTTTATCATTTTTGTACATGTGGATGATTCTATTATATTCGTATTATCAACGAGTATGTTCCGGATACGATTTGGTATCTCTGTATATGTATATATGTGACATCTATGTCAGCTGTGATCAGAGAGATGTAACGTGAATCTTCTTGTTCAACATGATGTATATCCAATATAATTATTTACACATTTGGGTTGGTCAGGTACACAGCTTCTTAAGGGACATGTACATTCGTAAACAATATTAACGAGAACCAATATCAAAGAGAACAGCAAAACACACACGAGATTACGATAAGTTATATTTAGACAGCATGTATTAAGAACGAGATCTGTCTGCTGAATTAGTTATTTATTCTCTAATTTCCGTGGAGTATTTTCCATGAATTTGTGGATAAACTGTCCGAATTTTCATTAATGATCTGTAATAATTACTGTGAAAGCCGAATGTACTTGCGCAAAAATAAAAACAAATATATGAACTTTCGACAATTTAATCACAACTTCGAGCAACAGCTTAATCTAAATGTGGGAAAATATACTAATATTTAAACAGGCAAAGTCGAACTTGTTTAAATATATATACATATATATTCATTCATAGTAATTCCTCGAATCTAGGAGGACCTTAACAGAATGCACTGAGCGGCTGTTTCTTTCCTTTTCAGACTCTTCTTATAGGCGCATCCACTGCCGAGAATCAAACACGTAAAGTTATGATATATATATATATATATATATATATATATATATATATATATATATATATATATATATATATATATATGTATATATATATATATATATATTTGAAGTGGACAATGAAATCAACATTTAGAGGCGACGGACTGTTTCATGCTGAAGCCAATCGTAAGGCGACCTCTGTTGTGTTTTATTTCGACTTTATTTATATACGGCTCACTGATTCATTGTGGGTAGTCTATTGCATTGTGGGTAGCCTATTCTAACAGTTATTTTAGCGGGGGTGATTTGTTAATTTGATTTTTATTTACTTTATTTATTTGTATTAATTTATTTTACTTGTTTTTGCTTATTTATATTTAATCTATCTATTTATACTTTTCAGCTTTCTATTTTTAAGTGGTGTAGTAAAAAATTGTTTTCCTATCTGCATTTTGAGACGAGGTCTGATTTTTTATTTAGCATTTTGTTTTGTTCAATGAAAGTAATTATTACTATTTTTTCCTCTAGGCAGTGTTTTCAGTTTTTAGATAGATTGTTGTAAGCTGTTGTTCTTTTTCTTATTTTCGATTATATATTTGGTGTGATTTATCTTTTGTTTTTAATTTGACAGGTATGCTTAGAAACCATTGTGCTGTTTGCCTATTTACTATTTGTGAAATTTATTTTATGTGCGTAGTTTCATGGTTTCCTGTGTCCTTCAATTAGTGCTATATATATTTTTCTTCGTTCTCTGAAGATTTTACCGTGGCTTGATATATGTGATTGTTTTGTAAGCAATTGCCGTTTAAGCGACATTCGTTCTCTTCCGCAGTTACACGTGGATTTGTTCGGGTGGATGTTTGATAGTTTTCCGGTTGTACTTTTTTATTATTTGTGTCATGTTCTTGGTGCACCTATAGCTGATTTTTTACTGTGTTTTTGTAGAATATTTTGTGGAGAATGTTTGATTCGTGGAAATGTTTGTCTAACAGATTGATACATTTTTTCCTACGTTTGTCTTTACGTTCTTGCACGTAGGTTTGAAATATATGATGTTTCCCTTCCTGTTGGCTGTTTTGTATTTTGTGTTGCCGAGTATCTTTTAGGACTGTTTCGTTTTGCATGAAACAATCTATCGCCTATGAGTTTTGATTTCAATGTAGACTTTAATATTTACATAAGCTTCTTCCTAACTGAACAACTCTTAGAGGAAAAGGATGATTCAGGCCTTCAGTAATGCTACCAACATTCTTACTGTGGCTTCCATCTTCAAATCCATTAGACAAAACATACCAAGAAAAGCGAATAACTTTTAAAGATGGCAACGGTCGAGAAGAAATTCGATCAGCAAGTCACAGCAAGCAGAGGAATCGTCATTTTAACTTAGGGATAAAGAGATCAGTTAGAAAAGAAGAAACTCATTCAAAAAGATGTTTGGCACGCGAGAGTGGAAATCCTGCCCTGGCAGTTCAAAGAGCATTAAAAAAAGATTTAATAATTGTTATGGTCCAAGTTCCTTGTACCACGGTGATGTTCAAAGGTAGAATCAATGAAGAATAACTCTAACACAGGTATGGAATAACACAGATATATTACAAACAGAAATATGCACAAAGAAGTAGAATTATTAGTAATGACTATCAGATTTGGTTAGACTGAACTACGTTGTCTCGACCAATATCACTATTCCAATGTCTTACAGTAATCGTCTGACTCTGTCTCTGACTCTAACTGACTCTCTGAACTGACTGCTGCTTCCTCTTGAGGCTCAGTATTTATAATGTCCGGAATAGTCCATTATTATTATGGGTAAGTTACTATAACCCCCCCCCCCGCTTCCGAGCTTTTGCGTAGCAGGCGTTTTCATTTTTTCTTTGGATCTATTTCAAAAGGTTCTGTGAACTTTCTTTTTCTGGACGATCTTCTTGATTCTGGCATTGTTTGCGGTCTTTTCATATCAAATGTATTGAAAATCGTGTCCATCACCTGTAACGGTCTGTTCCTTATTTCGTTTACGTGTCTTCTATGTGAGAATTTTTGTCCCTGTACTATGTAAACCATATTGCCGATTCTTTTCTCAATTGTCCCTTGCTCCCAGTAAGATGTATTATTTTTATATGCTTAAAAAAAAAAAATTCTCCTTGGAGGAATTTTCTTTTTGGTGCGTAGTGCTGTGTTATTTGTTTCGTGTGACTTGGTAGCAATTTGTCAAATGTTGATCTGATTTTTTAACATCAATTCTGTGGGTGATAATGTCGATGGTGTAGCATTATTTGGCATTATTTGATATACCTGAAGAAATTGCTATAACGCCTTTTCCGTAGGCACAACATAGGCTTTTCGTAACGCTCTTTTGAGTGTATCAACAAATCTCTCCGCCTGCCCATTGATCTTGGGTGATAAGGCGGGGATTTTATATGTGAGACTTGATAAATTTCGCAAAACTCTTGGAAGTCTGCTGATGTGAATTGCGTTCCATTTTCTGTGACTAGGCAATCCACTACTTCAAACCGAGCGAATAGTTCGTGGAGGCAATTTATGGTCGTTTCTGAAGTATGATTTTTGCAACGAAACACCTCCGACCACTTACTATAACTGTCCACTATGATTAAGTTGTAAAAACAATTGGTCCTGCATAATCTGCGCGTATTCTTGACCACGGACGATCAGTCTCTGGCCATGGCTTATGGATGATTGGCGGTGA
This sequence comes from Acanthosepion esculentum, assembly GCA_964036315.1. NCBI lineage: Eukaryota > Metazoa > Mollusca > Cephalopoda > Sepiida > Sepiidae > Acanthosepion > Acanthosepion esculentum. The sequence continues at coordinate 8,853,611 of OZ038495.1, forward strand.
TTTGGCTGCTAAGTTACAACCCTTGCATATTTCCACCATCTGAGTAATATCCTGGTCCATATTTTTCCAATATACATAGCTTCGCATTAGCGACTTCATTCTATTTTTACCAGGATGGCCTCTATGGAAATCCTTTACGATTCGCTTTTGTAGTGTTTTGGGAATTACAACACTTTCGTTGTAACGTAGCCATTATCGCATAGTGAAAAGCTGTCCGATATCTTTTTCTGCTATTTTTGCTTTTGCTTCTCTTATAAATTCATCGTTTTTGGTTTCATTTTGTATGTCTTCTAGTGTGATTGGGAGGTTTCTAACTGTACAACATAGTACTGTCCTGATATCTTCTTCATTTATTAGGGCTGCGATTACCGTATCTTCCAATGGCTCTGTATTCGTTGGTATAAGTCTTGACAGACCATCCGCGTGCCCGATTCTTTTCGTTGGTAAATATTCCAATCTGAAATTGTAGTTCAGACGAATTGTTACTTATATAAGTAGCCTATTTGCAGTGTAAACAGGTAGAACTTTTTTCGAACCAAAAATTGTTAGTAACGGGTTATGATCCGTCTGTAGAGTAAAATATCTGCCATAATATACCTATGAAAGCTTGTGACTGCGAAGATAATACCCAGAGCTTCTTTCTCTATTTCTGAGTAATTTTTCTCCGCTGGTAGAATGGTTCGAGAAGCATGTGCGATGGTTTTTTTTGTCCCATCTGGCATTTTATATAATATACATGTGCCGACTCCGTAGGCACTCGCGTCACTTGCTACAATTATTTCAAGTTTATGATCGTAGTGTGACAAAAATAAATACGATGTTAACGTCTTAATTATTTTTTCAAATGTTTTCTGGCATTGATCTGTCCAATGCAAAACGTTTTCTTTCTTTAGCAGCTCGTTCAGTGGTGCGCGAATTTTGTGCATTTGAGGTATGAATTCCTGGTAGTAAATCACTAATCCTAGAAAACTTTGCAATACTTTTATGTTCTTAGGAACTGGCATCTACTTTTTTATTGCTGTTGTCATTTCAGGGTCTGGTCGTCTTCCTTCTTGATCTATTATATGGCCAAGGTATTTAATTTCCTTCATAAAAAAATCGCCCTTGTTTTCTTTTACTTTGTTTCCATAGCTTTGTATTATCTTAAACACTTCTTGTACATGTTGCCAATGTTGTTCAACACTCTCGCTGTTTATCAATACGTCATCCAGGCATGCAATCGTGTACTCTATTCCGGCAAGCATCGTATCCATTGTCTGTTGGAACATAGCCGGCGCGACCTTGATCCCAAATGCTAATGTTTGGTATCTGTAAAATCCTTTGTGTGTGTTTATGCACAGTAGATTTGAAATTTCCTCATAGACTGGAATTTTCAGGTACGATTCACTTAAATCAATTTTTGAAAAAAAATTCCGCCATTCAATTTAGTGAATACTTCTTCTGGACTGGGTAGAGGATAGTGGTAGTCCTTTATTGCTGCGTTGAACCTGTAGAAAAATCAGCGCAAACTCGAATTTCTCCTAATTTCTTTTTGACGTAGACCGTCGGTGCGGCCCATTTGCTGTATTCTACTTTTGTCAATATGCCAGTACGCTTCTTTTTTTACTTGAAGATAGGTTAAACGTTTTCTTTTATCTCGTTGTTTGCTGCTATTTTCTTACATCTTCCGAGACCTGCTGAAAATACTTCGGGGAAACTCGTTTTTAGTTTCTCTTTTAATTTGTCTGTCTTGGTTGGTAAGATTTTTACATTCTGGCAGTACGTACTTATTGGTAAGTCCCACAATTCGAACTTTTGCATCCAGTCCGTTCCCAATATGTTTTCTGTATTTCTTACGACGTACATTTTTAATCTTTTCGTCATTCCATTAAATGTTGCATTTGTAATTACTTCACCCTAGAATTTTATCTTTCTCCCCGTTACTGATCTAGCAATTTTATCCGTTTTTAACATGGCAGTTTCGTTCAGTTTTCTCCATTTTTGTAGGTTTATAATAGTTAAGTCTGAGCCAGAATCCAGCTGTAGCTTGACTTTTCTGTTTTGGATTCCAACTTGTACATACTTTCTTATGTTAGTCACATCTGCTTGGTCAGTCATCGTGATTCTTATTCTGCTTTTGCTTTCTCTTCTAGTCCAACAATAAGAACATTTATGTCCAATTTGTTTCATAATAGACAAGTTTTAAAACGGCATGTACAGTCTTTAAACCAATGCCAATTCCCACAGCGATAGCATGGACTGGGTGGTAGTTTTTTCTGATATTGATTTTTAGAGTTAGAAAATTTTGTTTTACCTGTTCTTGACGCGGGGGGTGGGGGAAATTGGTTTGGCTTGTTTGTGAGGAGGGAAAGTCGGTTTGTCTTCATACTTTACCTATGTGTGCTATGCCTTCTTCTCCTATGTCTTTTGAGTCTTTCTTCACACTGATGCATCTCTGGCAGTCTTCGGCAAGTTTTTGAAGTTTCAAATCTTGTTCAATCTCCAAACTAGTAAGGATTCTGCGTCTCATTTCCGCGTCTTTGGTTGAAACCAGTCCTTGGACGTAAATTAAGCATTTGAAATTGTCCACGCTGAGTTCCGATAATTTAAAATCATCACAATATTTATTAACAATAGATGTTATGTAGTCTTCGCTGTCCTTTTTTGTAAAGTTCAGACATTTCCATCTTTTGTGGAATAGTGAAGTATTATGGCTGAAAAGTTCTGTTAATAGTTTTATGGCTTCTTTGAAAGTTAGCTCATTTGTTTCTCTTGGAAGGATATAATCTACGAATTTGGTATATTCACACGTGCCTAATTTTCATAGTAATAGACGTACTTTTCGTGCGTCTGAACAATCTTTGCAGCCAAATTCATATAGATCTTCGTACCTTCGGAAGTAGTTTGCAAAAGTTTTGTCTTCTTCGGGTGTATACGTGAAATCTTCGATAGTTCTCCAAATAGCGTCTTGTTAGAGAACTGTTTCCATCTCGGAATGTTGCTCTTTATTTGACATTACACGTAGAAATAATTCTTGTAATTCCAGATGTTTCTGTTCGTACTTTTGCTGCTGTTCAAATTGGATTTTGATACGTTCCACGATGGTTGACTTAAGATCTTACATGTTGACGTAATTTTGGGTACATATTTTTACTTTAGTGTAACCTGATATTCTGAAAGCTGTATACGCAAAAAAAATTCCTTTGTTGCCAGTAAATTTGATATCCAAAAAGAACTCTTTTTGTATGTGTTCGCGTAGAACTTGTATTTAGGATTTCCATGTAAAACTTGTTTTTTTTTTTAGAAATCTACACGTTGAACTTGTTTTTTAAGAGTTTACTCTTCGACCACTGTTATGTGCGACGGATAGCAAAAAAAGGTATGTCCTCCGCGTAGAGATTTCGTTTTTCTTTTGGCCGTTTCCACGTCGCCACGTGTTATGTGAGACTGATAGCAAAAAAAAGTATGTCCTCCGCGTAGAGAGTTCTTTTTTTCTTGGGGTTACCTCGTCGCCACTTGTTATGTGTGATGTATAGCAAAAAAGTATGTCCTCTGCGTAGAGAGTTCGTATTTCTTTAGGCGTTATCTCGTCGGCACTTGTTATGGTCCAAGTTCCCTGTAACACGGTGATGGTCCAATGTAGAACCAATGAAGAATAACTCGAACACAGGTATGGAATAACACAGATATATTACAAACAGAAATATGTACAAAGAAGTAGAAATATTAGTAATGACTATCAGATTTGGTTAAACTGAACTACGTTGTCTCGACCAATATCACTATTCCAATGACTTACAGTAATCGTCTGACTCTGTCTCTGACTCTAACTGATTCTCTGAACTGACTGCTGCTTCCTCTTGAGGCGCAGTTTTTATAATGTCCGGAATAGTCCATTATTTTTATGGGTAAGTTCACATAACAATAATAAAATCGTAAGTGAAGCTTGTCAGCTACCTTGTTACACCTGGATTAAAAATTTGAATTTTAAAACTGTGATGATCATCTTGATTAAGTTAGACAATAATCCTGAAATAAATTACAAACAAACATATATATGTGTACACACACGCACACACAAACACACACCCATACAGACACACACACACACATACATACATATAAATAAATATATATATATATATTTGCACTTTATTTCAATCCTTCATGAGGTTACATTTCTTAGCTATGTTAATTAAAAATGAATATATCCTTTTCGTTTATGATCGATTTCATCACGATTCTTCTGTTTAGCCTGCGGAGCAATTATACATTCTTATTACTCAATATAGAGTCAATTGTCTAAATAAAAATCTCGGAAAATTCCAGTACGATATACTTCATACTTTCTAAGTTTTTAAACATACAACTGTTCAAATCTTACTCTAACAAGTGTGTATGTGTGTGTTTATGTGTGTGTTTATGTGTGTGTGTGTGTGTGTGTGTGTGTGTGTGTGTGTGTGTGTGTGTGTGTGTGTGTGTGTGTGTGTGTGTGTGAGTGTGTGTGCGCGCGCGCGTGTGAGCAGAAACTGTTTTAAAATTCATGCCGGAAATCATAAGGTATCGGACCTTACAAACTACATAATAAACATATATCTCATTTTACGTGAGATGCTTAGAGCGAACAATAAAAACATATGAAATAATTTTTTCCTAATACAATATATATTTTAAAATTTCGTTGTCACTTTTTTCAATCTTGAAATCCTTTATAGCGTTCTTGTTTTGAAATGCTCCCACTTCCTCTTAGCGATTGTTGTCTTCTTGGGGAATTGAAATATTTGTTTTAGTGCAGAAATTGTGTAAGATTTCTGAGAGTCTTTAGGCTTTTCGAATTCATGTAAACAATATCATTATACTTCAATGAAATGAAGAATTCCAGCTAAACTTTACTGGAAGATTACGGACCCTTACAGTGCAACGTCTGAAAAAGAAACATTCCCAATATAATGATGTTGAAATTCATATTCCTTATTACACATTTACTGTTGGATTTCACATTCATCGAGTTCTTTGGATGATTCTCCTGTCGCGTCTCTTAATAATGACGTCATTGTATTGATCAAGGAATAAACGCAATAAATTGTATTTTGTTAGGTTTTTTTTAAGAGTGATGCTAATTTTAAATTAATTATAATTATTTTACAGTTTTTTGATTATTTGTAACACTATTTTTATGCTTAATTTGTTATTTAGGACTTAATTACGTTGCTTTATTTACTATCTTATAGAGGTTTATATTAATTTGGTCTATATATTCTTCCTTATAATTTAGATTCGGCTATGGTTAATATCACGGAGCCTGAACAGAAGTCGCTACACATACAATTATGGCTATGAAATTTTAACATTAGACTACCAAGATTCGATAGAAAAAATTTCGTGCCGCTGTTGGCGGTTGTGTTACAGTTACCTACTTATGTCACTGGGTCGCCGAACTATAGTACAATCAAAATTTTGCGCAACAGAAAACAGCAGGTAAGTCCTCCGAAAGAGTTGGTTGAGGTTTACAAGATTTAGATGCAAATGGAACAGATAGAAATCCGTCTATTAAGATCAACTCCTTTTTGTGATAAAAAATATTGTTTTCTTATTCTATATGCTGTGTCCTTTCAGGAATTTGGCGATCATGTCTATTCCCAATTTCTTGTTCTTTGTAGCTATTAATAAATTTTGTCTTTTTGCTGTTATTTCTCCTAGACCTTGTTCTTCCATTCATTTACTCAAGGTCGCTAGATCGGTTATGCGTTTTTCCATGTCGTTCTACATTGAATGTGTTCTATGTGTAACAAATTTCGTATGACCCCATTCTTCATTATGTGCTTTAGTAATTAAAACTATTTCGGATGTTAAGAACAATTACATTTTTGTATCTGTCTATATTCCTGAGATGAGGTATTATGTACACTATTTATATTATTCGGATTATTGTCCTCATCTTTGTCACCAATAGTCTGAATAATGTAAATAGTGTAAGTAACTTTCTTTTTTGGAGTTCATCTCAAACTTCGACGTTGCCACCATATTCGGCTCAATATATTCTTAGCATTCTTCTGAAGAATCAAAAGTATCTTCTTAATCTGGGAAGAAGCTTTCCCAGCATTCACTGCCATATAGGACGACTGATAATGCGTAGAATTTTAGTAGGTATTTTTTTGTTTTGTAAGGACAATTTTTTCCGTCCAATTCTTAATTTGCATGTTGGGCTGTTCCTTTTACTGACAACCATATATTTTGTCTTCTGCCACTGATGTTTAGTCATTTTCTCATGCTTTCCTTCGGTACATTCTGTGAAAGTACTTGTAGTTTCCTTTCTGTGTCTGCTATCAGCACTTTATCATCTGAATGTCTTATTTTGTTAGGAATGTGGTCGTTAATAATGCATCCGAATAGAACTTCAATTCTTCTCAGAACTGTCTTATTGTATAGTTTGAAAAAATTCGTTAAAAAGACAAATTCTTGTTTTACACCATTTTCTATATTTGTATATTTAGTGAATCAATTTTCTATACTTGTGCAGTCGGTTTGCTACCAGTATAGGTTCGGGATTATTCCATTATTCTCCCCAAATATGACAAGATTTCCTAGAACGTATACACTTTAACAGAAGCTCGTTTAACATGAGATTTTCAGATACTACGAGGAGAAGCTGAAAAGTTTTCTCTGAAATTTTCACATCTGATACGGAAAGTCCGACAAAATGACAGAATATAATTTCATTTTTGGAAAGGTCAGGTGAGAATATTTCAACAATACTTTCTAAACTGTTCTCTATATTAATCTCTATAAATCCATGTTGAACTACATTTTTGCTTTACCTTTGATATAACAATTTTCCTTTGGTGTTGTCCTCGTGGAAGCACAGTCGCACGAAAAGAAACGGAACAGAGCAATATGTCTTCTATTGTTGCTTTTCCATTAACATCTCCACATGAGGACCTAGACAACAAATTCGTTGCAAAATGAATGGATTACTTTCCTTTTAATAGTGTAAGACACACAGATAAGTCATATTCAGTACCCTACATGATATCTGAACTCTAAATGCGAGGATTCACAATACATATAATTCTAAGGAATAATATGTATTAATTATATTATTAGAAAAATGAATCTGCTCGCAGAACCCTTTTAGATAGTTAAGTATGATCGTCTTAGAATTTTTATATTAAATGTTCTTCCAAGTGGTATATATTTTATTTGAATTTTTGTTTTTGTCTAGATATAAAAATTAAATGATATTACAAAGAAGAATGACGTCCCACGATAATTATTTATATAGACTAATGCAGATAACCAGCCTGGAACACAACCACATGACGCCTTGCCAAAAAAATAAAATAATACAATTCATTCTAAACTCAAGTCAAACTATATTCCTGACGCCATAGATTACCAAGTTGGCATCTACGCGGACGATACTACAATTTACACCTATTTCAAAAACAAATCTAGTGTCACTGACAAAACTAACTTGGCCGTTCGTCTCGAAAAGGACCTCCAATCGATTGTGAATTGGGGCAGGAATTGGCGGGTTAACT
>OZ038495.1:8866130-8988630 GCA_964036315.1 Acanthosepion esculentum
TGCATACCTGCATATATATATACATATATATATATATATATGAATTGTGATAAGTATCTAGCTCTAACTCATAGTTCGTTCTGAGATACACCAGATATAGATTGGCAAAAGTTATGATATATATATATATATATATATATATATATATATATATATATATATATATATATATATATATATATATACATATTCTAGTTATTGACAGAAATGCTTTAATAAAGCGGCTATATTTTTTGTCTAATTATGAAGCCTTATGCATAATTTAAAAATAAAGCAGTTTCAGTACTAATGTAGTTAAAAGCAAAAAAGAAATTTGTGGAGCAGCTGTACGTGAGACTCGATCTGAATAAACATTCTGAAGTCATATTGAAAAGTAAATGTCCAAGTGTTTGAGAAGCATGCACTGACCGCGCACTTCCAGATGTATAATAAAAGAAATACAAGTGAATGAATAGGGCTTTCCAGCTAAATCATGAGAAGAAAATGTATTTAAATAAAGCGGAAATTGTACAAGCATGGAGATTGGAAAAGCTAATTTTTAATTTAAATTGTAGGAAAAAAATCATCCGAAATGTGAACAGCACTGAAAGTAGAATTTAGATTAGGTTTACGCTAAGGTTTAATTTTGCGGATAATACAAAATCAATATATATTTTAATTTTAATTTTACTGGAAAATAGATTCCATATATAATTTACCTTAGTTGGCAGTTTAATGAATATAACATTATGTTAATATTGTATGTAAAGTTTTCGCATGTTTTTGGAAAAATAGAATAACAGGATTATATATCTACAATGCAATATTGAAGAAAATATGTGTAAATGAAGGATGTTAATTTTTCTCTGACAAGGGAAATACCAAGAATATAAGTAATTTTAAGCCCGTTATTAAATATATATATCTCGAAGACAAACGTTTCAAGCTGCAATACACCAGTACAACATATCTGTAACGACATATATATATATATATATATATATATATATATATATATATATATATATATATATATATGTGTGTGTGTGTGTGTGTGTGTGTGTGTGTGTGTGTGTGTGTGTGTGTGTGTGTGTGTGTGTGTGTATATGGAAATATGGAGAAAGTAAAATCTAAAAAACCAGACAAACCTACCTAGGATTCACCTACGCCGATTATTTTTTTAGGCCACATGGTCATGTTTTCGTGTTGTAGGCTATATATTGTCTGTTCTTATAACACCTCTTTAACCATTCCACTCTGATGATCCGCGTAGGTGAAACCTAGATACGTTTGTCTGGCTCTTTAGGTTTACTTAGTTTGCTCTTCTTAGCGTATTGAGCACTTTGCTTACTTATTAATTACTCGCGTCAGAATTTTATTTCTTGGACTTTTTTACCCTTTTTTTCCTTGGGAATTGGTCTGTCAATTTACAAGCTAAAACACGTAAGGTTTTTTGCCGGACGAGTGTAGTTGCTCATGTTTATAAGATTATTAGTATTACACACATACACACACACACACACACACACACACACACATATACACACACATATATATATATATATATATATATATATATATATATATATATATATATATATATATATATATATATATATATATATAATTTATACTTAAAAATCATTTCGAATATGTGAATTATGTCAGTAGTAAAAATAGCATTGCTACGTTTAAAGAACATTAAATAATTAAATAAAAGGTGGGAAAATATATATATAATGAATCTGGCTAGAAAAAATAATGTCATTTACATTGTGTCTGAGAAAATATCAATATGTACAATTTGTCATTCTATCATGTAATTAAATTTATAGACATCAACAAATATTATTTTTGCACTCAGGAAAGATCGACCAGTAACGGAGAAAATGAAAATTTGCTTTTGAGTGTATTATATATATATATATATATATATATATATATATATATATATATATATATATATATATATATATATATATATATGTAAAAGGGAGAGGTTATAGTGGTTCAAACGAGAGAAAATTGTGTATATTAAAAAGAAGAGAGGTACCGAAAACGTCTTTCGTTGTAATGTGGATTTTCTTTTAAATATTATGCTTTATTTTTCATAATTTTACTACACGAGTTTCTGGTCTCGCTACCCTCTTCAGGTAAAGGCTGGAGATTTCCACATATTATTAAAATAATTCATTTTTTGTTAATGTTTTTCAATGTTAAATATTCTCGATACGAGACATTCTCTATTTTTGTGTTAGTAACCCGAATGTCTGTCTTAAAATGGCAGTGAAAAGTTCTGCGCGAAGGGTCATAAAACAATTAAGGTTGATTTGAGAAGTGATGAATTATTTGTCGGTATCTTATATTTAAATGTTTTAATGACCTCTGTGTGTTCTTAGATCTATTTACATTTTCGTGTTTATCTGTCAGCATGAATAACCTACATACGTAAACACGCACACATACACACACTGTCCCACCACAAGGAATCTGTACACAAACATACATACATACATACATACATACATACATTCACAAAAACGTAGACACGCGTACTTCCCAAGTTACATGGAACTAGTATACACATGCACCCACACAGATACAAATATATACGTACATACATACACACGTACTTGCTAAGTTGTGTGGGGTTTGTGTGAGTAGCTCCCCTGCTTTCGTCAATATGCGCGGATATATATGGGTATATGACTGTATTTCCTCAATTTCTATGAAGGTTTTGTATATTTTTGCTGTTTCTCTATTTTTGATGGCGTTGAAATATGCCAATTTTCTTCGATTGCGCAGATTGTTCTACATTCGGAGATTCCGTTTTTACATTCTGTACGCTTCGTCTTGGATGTGTAATTTTAAAAATATTTTCCAGGTATCCAAACTGTATTTTGAAATGTTCTATTAGTGTTTCTGTGTTGCACTTGTCTTCCCTAGATTGTTTTGTTTTGATCTGTAGGAGAATAGCTTCCACATTTTTGTTCAATTTCTGTATTTCTTCCTCCAGTAGTTCCTGTTTTTGTTTGGTAAGTTTGAATAACTCAAGGCGTTCTTCCATGGATTTCTTTTCAGTTCGCGGCATTCTTTCGTTGTAGTTATATAAAAGGAAGAGGTTATAGTGGTTCCAACGAGAGAAAAGTGTGTATAAGAAACGTAACGTCGAACCAACTCTAGCATATGTCTCAACATACAACAAAAACAATCCAGAAATATTCACAAAAATTACAAAACAATCTAGACCTACTTAGCAAGAATAGTAAACTGAATAATATACTAAAAACAACAAAAATAATTGAAAGCAAACGCCAATCTAAAAAAGCTAAAACACATATTAACCTCATCTAAATTTTACCAACACACAATACAGGGAGTCACAAAGTGCAAAAAAAAGATGTGGGGTTTATGACATCATTATAGAAGGAACCTTTTACACTTTTGAAAACCCCAAAACGACGTTCATAATAAACAAAAACTTAAACTGCAACTCCAAAAATGTGATTTATGTACTTAAATGCACAAAATGCAGGAAGTCATATATAGGCATCAGCCAACAACTGAACAACAGGGTCTCCCTGCACAAAAGCAACATAAAATTACCAGACAACAGAAAACTTATTGTATCACAACACATCTTTAAATGTAACCAGAGTAAATTTAATATCATGCCAATATATCAAACAGACAATTATTCTTACCTACAAATACAAGAAAAACCTTCATGAACAAATTTAAACCGGAACTAAATAGATCATGACGCCACACGCAAAAGCACACAACATGCACACAGAGTGACCAAATACAGTGATCAAGCAACTCCCATGCATGCACGCACGCTCACATGCGGGTATATGTGGAACACGAAAAATGTATATATATATACACATATATATGGGCGCCTATTGGCGAAAGCAGGGGAGCTACTGACACAAACCCCCACACAACTTAGGAAGTACGTGTGTATGTATGTACGTATATATATGTGTGTGTGTATGTGTATACTAGTTCCATGTCACTTGGGAAGTATTGTGTATAAGTTTCAGTGTATGCATGTATGTGTGTGTACAGATTCCTTGTGGTGGGACGGTGTGTTTGTGTCTGTGTGTTTATGTATGTGTGTATATGTACAAATGTGTTTAATATTTCCTCGTAGTGAGACAGTGTATGTATTGAGGGGGAATATGCACACGCATATATACACGGATGCTGACAGAAACACACGAGAATTGAAATAGATCTAAGAACACACAGGGTCATTAAAACATTAAAAGATATGATACCGACAACTAATTCATCATTTCTCAAACCAAACTTAATTGTTTTATGACCCATCGCGCAGAACTATTCACTGCCATTTCAAGAAAGACATTCGGATTACTAACACAAAAATAGAGAATATATCGTATCGAGAATATTTAACATTGAAAAACATAAAGAAAAAAAGTAATTATTTTTAATAGTATGTGGAAATTTCCACCCTATACCTGAAGACGGTCGCGATACCAGAAACCCTGGTAGTAAAATTATGAAAAATAAAGCATAATATTTTTTTAAAACTCCAAATTACAACCCCAAAAGTTTGCCTTACCTCTCTTCTTTTTAATATATATATATATATATATATATATATATATATATATATATATATATATATATATATATATATATATATGATATATAATATATGTATAATTATATATATATATAATATATGTATAATTATATATATATATAAATATATATATATATATATATATATATGTCTGTGTGTGTGTGTGTGTGTGTGTGTGTGTGTGTGTGTGTGTGTGTGTGTGTATTCAAAATTGTTTTATTATTAATATCGACATATAGATATTTATTTTTGTAATAACGAAATTAATCAAGCAAGGCGCTGTAGTTCTTGTAACCGAAGTAATTTCATTTATCCTCAGGGTTTATCTGCTAAGACAAACATAATATAACTGCAATTGATTTTTGTAAACAGGCGTGAACGCTCTCCTACGATAATTATTGTAGATTTAAACTTTTTAACCACTATGTTCTGTAAACAAGCATCCGCGATGTAACGGTGTTATCCATAGATGATAAAATGCAACATGGTATTAAGTGCTAATCCACTCAAATGAATTTTAAAACATTGGTACAATACTCGTAATAAATTTTATGCACTGATCATAGATTGCGTTTGATATAGTGGGCCTCGTGAATTTGAAGTTCTTGTTTATTATTTTGATGGAGAAGTATATCGATTTCGTCACCAAGTCTTTTCCAGTATTGGATAGGAACTTGTCTTTAAATATTTTGCCATAGAATTTCTATCATACAAATGGAACCTAAGACAGCTTAATGAATTTCTACTTAAGATCAAGAATATAATAAGGTAACCAGAAAGTATTATAAAAATAATGTATGTATATTATTTAATGAACGTGCTCGAATGAAGATGTGTCGTCATTTTTTTTCTACACAAAGTCTCGAAGCACAGGCACTGTCTTCGCATATATATATATATATATATATATATATATATATATATATATATATATATATATATATATATATATATATATATATATATATATATATCTGAGTGTGTGTGTGAATGGAAGTTGTCTGTATTAAATAAATATCTGTACAAGCTCAATATCACCATCAGACCTTTTTACAAAATTATATTTTTTATCTATTTATTTGTACTTGCGCAAATATTTTAAAATTAAAAAAACTTAATAATTGCATGAATTAAAAAGTGAAAACGAACAGGAATAATTATTGTTCATGTATTTTTTTTAATTGTTCTGATAATTTCGAGACGCTATATATATAATTTAAAATTTCCGTTTTCTTGAATTTATTTCCATATCTACATTAAATAAAATCTTAACTTAAAAAAAATATCTATTAATATTACAGAGTGAAATTGAAAGTAAAATATTAAATACTTTATTTGAAAAACGGTTAATATTTATTTATTCAAATATTCGCAAAAAATATTGTAAAAACACAACAGAATATATTCCCGTGGCTAATTTTTTAGGTACATTTCTGCAGCTTTCAAATAACATTTAAGTAATCTTTGTCGATATTTTTAACCGTGAAATTTTACATCACTTTTTCCATTCTATTGAAATTAATATATTTTCAATCGTTTAGATATTAAATGTTAAAGATGAATGTGAAACAAGCAAATTATCCTAAATATACACAATCGCCTTAAACATGATGGGGTGCGGATCATAAAAATTATACTAAACTTTTTAATTTTTTTTTCTTAAAAATATTTACGCTTTCGAAAATATTATCATGAATTATTTTTTTTATTATTAATATAACATTTACTAAATTTAAAATTTCCTAAAAAATTTGTATTTTTAAAAATATATGCATTTTTATATTATACATATTTTTCTTTTGTAGACAGGTCATGAAATACAGTTTACAACTTATATATATACGTGTGTCTGTGTGTGCATGTATATATATATATATATATATATATATATATATATATATATATATATATATATGTGTGTGTGTGTGTGTGTGTGTATGTGTGTGTGTGTGTGTGTGTATGTGTAATGAAAACGAAAAGAATATAAATTCAAAAGTTCATGAAATTAATTTAAAAGAACTCATTAACAAGGAAAGGCAATAGTTATTTATTATAAGTTGTTGCATACAGACAAACAAGTTCACACCACAAAGATGCTGAAATGTTTCGATGCGTAAGCATCTCATCACAAAGATGGTTATAAACGATTTTAATTTAAAAAACACTGCTCATGAAACATAACTTCCTTTTTTTAGAAGACATAAGGAAAAAGACCATAAAAGGACACAAACTAAATATATAAAATGATATCTATAAAAGAAAACAAAATAATAATATATTAAAGAATTGAACGCAAAATGAAAAGGATAAGAAGACAAAATGAAAAAAAGAAAGAAGAAAGAGAAATATATAAGCTAAGAAAAATTAAAAGACAACACGAAGAAAACGAAAAGAAAGGATGGAAAACTGGAGGAGAATACAGAGAAACGGAAAATAGAAAAAAAGGAGAAAGAAAAAAAGAAAGGAAAACAACTGGAGTTGTTGATAACGTTAACATTAAGATGGAAGCTAAAACAGAATGATTCAAAATTTAAGCGATTGCGTCTGCTACATGGAAAATGATTGATACAATGTAACGATTAAACATTTGACGTTATTTAAAGACACCAACATATTATGTAATAGAACTAAACATGATATGTAAATAAAAGGCCCTTTATGAAGTAAATATATTAGACATAAAATATAAATAATCTACTTAAAATATTACATAAAATTTAAAAAATATATTAAATATAAAATATATAATAATATAAATTTTTATAATTTTAAAACCTATTACGAAACTATATATTTTGTAATATAAGTATAAACCTATTTAAAGCCAAAATTATTACAGTTAATAAACAAGTACAAATCTATTTAGAAACTTAATTTAGGATATATCATTATGGTAGAAAAAAGCATATTTTTATGAAGGTAAAATAACATGAGAGAAGTGATTAAAATTTAAAAGTATAGCAAGAATGTGAGGTTAAATCTTTAACGTGTCTACAACTCACTGTAGTTTCAAACATTTGATTTAACAATTGACCACTACACGAAAGTTTAACAATACACATCTTCTCCTGCAGGCATATTTTTTATGTATGGAGCAGAAGATGTGTGTTATTCATAGGATTCATACAAAGATCTACAAGTTCTGGCTTGATCGAAGATCTTCCATGTAACTTTAGGTTCCTTGTTTCCTCCTTCAATATCCAAAAGTATTTTAAAAGTGGAGTCATATTGCATCTATTAGCATTACTAAAAGAAAATGATTATAGTATCGATTTGTAAAAGCATTTCTGTTGGAACAAACATACGACTTAATGTTTCTGGGGTCTTCAATTAATGAAATATAACACATACATACGATGGATTCCTTTAAGATATTTGTTAGATAATGGACATATTTCAGGATTCCTACAATAATATAAGTCAGTTACACGGGAGATATCATAACTGGTATTCATATGTCATTTATTATCGTCATAAAGTTTTAGTATTTTCTTATTTTGTGATGATTTTATCCAGATTTCTAGTACAATTATAGCTAATTTTCAGGGTCTTACGACTGAAAATGTTACTTAATTGATTATATAAGGTTATCAATTAAGTTTAGAAACTTGCGTCCTACCTTGATACAAACTGATTTATATTGAATGGAGTTAAATACAAGAGGATTTTCCTGTTCTATTCTTCTTCCTAGAATAACTATAATTTTCTATAAACTCAACTTCCAAAAACTATAGCTGCTATCACTAAGAAATGTATTATAGAAAGTTTCATGTTTATCAAAATTTTTTTAATACGATATTCCACAGATGATCGTAAATGTCGAATAACAGACAGTGAGTGATTGTAGTTAGTGTTGATATAAATCGGACAAGCATTGTTTTATTTTTTTTTTAAATTGAAAATTATTAAGGGCTCATTTTAAAGTTATATCTAAGTATATCAAACTCTTTGATATTAGAGTTAATTTTAACATTAAGATGTAAAAATTGAAATATTCTATGCATCAATTTTCTCTGTTTATCCAGTTTCCTGCAGAGCCATCTGATTTAGTCAGATTATTTATACTGTGCAAACTTACTGCCTATGACAAACTTAATTTAAATAGTATAGGGAACTATAGAGACGATTGTCTTATGATCGTAAATAAAGAAATTGTTAATTCAATATATATATTAAAAAAAACAATGCTTGTCCGATATATATCAACACTAACTACAACCACTCACTGTCAGTTATTCGACATTTACGATCATCTGTGGAATATCGCATTAACAAATTCTTCTCTAACAATGAGATTTTGATAAACATAAATATATAGTGAATTAACAATAATGTTCATGAAATCAATCTTTACATTTTACTTTGCTGCTAAAATAATTAAGCGTAAAATAACTTGTTTAAAAAGCATCATGAAACCAAATAAATAATTTTAATGAAGTAATTATTTTCTTAATTAAAGAAAAATAAATTTTGTTAATTTAATAAAATGTACATATATTTAATATAATTAATAGTGGAATGTCCATCCTATAATTATATTGTATTAAGAAAAAAATGATTGGCACATAATTTCCTCCAACCATCTGGCATGACACTTCACAATTTAATTCGGAAAAAAACAGAGACCTTTAGTACTATTCTTGAGAAATCTACACACCTGAGTATTTTCACTGGCATCAGATTGGTTATCAAGACTGTGAGTCAACATGTTATTGAATTCCCACATTTAAAAAAAAAAATAAATAAATGTACATAATTCATTCCCAAAAAACTAGCATGACACTTCAAATTCTCATTCAGAAAATGGAGAACTCTAGTCATATTCTTGAGAAATCTAGAACCCTGAAATTTTGCAATGGTATCAGATTGATTATCAAAATAATGAAGCAGCATGTTATTGAATTTCAAAATATCAATGAAGTTATTTCTGCCGTTTGGTATGGCCGCTAGTAAATACTTAAGGGATGTTTTAATCCGAGGTCATAACATTTTATTATAACTGTGATGGTTGGTGTACGCGTATATTTGAGTAGACATTCCTCTTTGTTTAAGCTGTGAATGGCATGCACATTTGTTACCCGGTTCCAAATAGTTTTAATGGGAAATATCCTTTCCCACAGATTTTACCTTATATTCACTTTGTAATTTGTGAAAACACTTTCGGTTTTTGTAGTCATTACCATTAATTGATTTGAAGCCATCAAGGCAAATTAAGGTTCAATTACTAAAGTGAAGAACTGGAATTCTTCTGAACAAACATTTGCTACAATAAAGGTATTAATTTCAACGTTTCGTCTTTTCAATTATGTCTACCAATCAATCAATCAATCAATCAATATATATATATATATATATATATATATATATATATATATATATATATATATGTATGAAGCAATACAGTTTTTAAGTGTGCTATGTTTATCGGATAAAGTTCTCAATATCAGAGATAGAGCGTATGTAAATATAAAAGTGAGGGTTGAAGTCGACACTCAGAGGCGACAACCTGTGTGCTAGACTCCAATCGTCTGGCCGCCTCGAAGTGGTGTAATTGTTAGCAAGGTTGTCTCGCTAGAACAATTACGAGTGAGTAGTGAGTTCGATCCTCACTGGATTCCCGTTCATTGATTGATTTTCCAAGCGTAGGTTAGATGTATCTCAGGGGCGAAATGAAGTGTCAACCAGTGAGGATCAAACTCATATATATTAATTGGTTTATTTTAAAGGTTTATTTAGATAGATACTCATGTATCCGTAAAAGCACTGATTATTTTTATTTAATTATTCGAGAAATCTTGTTAGAAAATACGCGTCCTTTGGCAGGGTTCGAAACTATATCCACTACCAAGAACAGTCACTAGATTTAACGTGCTCAACCGAATTCTGGTTAAAGAATGTCCGAATTATTGTACAAAACAGAGCAGTTTTGGATGCTTCGAGAATCGGCAGTATACGTGCGTTCAAAAGTATCATAATGAGTTCTGTTTAACCGTAAGACCTAAAAAGCCCATTATGAGATACTTCCGATTTTTAGGCATAAACTTTCGTTACCTAAGCTTTAAATTAATTTTTAAAAATGAAAATCATAGTTGAAGACTTCCTTTTAGTTTTAGTTGAAAGTTAAAAGATTATTTTTCTTATTTCCAGTAAGTAAAATAGTCTGGTATGTTCCAGATAGAAATATCAGATTGGAATGTCAATCATTTCATCGATTTCGTAAATCTTTATTGAATTATCGGTAAGTTTTTAAGGTGATGACATGTCGTATGGATGACTAGAATCGACTTAAATTTACGAGATCTAAGTTAACGCATTTTTGAGTGGAGGGGGTTAATTACCTAGTAATTTTTACAAATGAACATATTTTCCGCAAATATCTAATATTTTATTGATTTTATTTCCCTTTCGAAGATACTTAAAGCAAAAATAAAAAAATAAAATACAACGTATTTACAAAAAGCAATGAAAATAATTTCTACTTCAATAATGTAATAGTTTTATTGCATTTGTAATTTTTCAATTCCGAGCAAATTTTCAGTTAGAACAGTGAAAGTCTGAAAAAAAAAATTTAGGTGATTTACATTCACCATAGATTCCCACTTTTAACGAATAAAAAATTTAGAGAATAGAAAGGTATTTTGCGAAATTTCATGAGGTTAATAAGTGTGAGCTAACATATGTAAAAATAATATATTTGTATAAAACATTTCTAAAAAAAGTCATGTGACTAAATGGTCATGTGTTCACAGAAATTGCCTGATAGGCATGACAGGGTTCTAATCCTTATGTAGAATGGTGCAGAGTTCTGTTGCCAGACGCAGTATGTCCTAGCAGACACAGGGAATCACTATCTTCTCAATATATTTGATGCAGGCTTCCGTGTTGAATCTGAGTCCCTTTGGGGATATGAATGGAGGCATAAAATCGAGCATCGCTAGTGATCACGACGAATACTATGATGTTGACGAGTTATATCATCCGACGCTTTCCAAGTCCTGTACATTCTACTACGGATTGGCACTGAAACATTCTGAAATGTTCGTATTGGAGTTTCCGGCGCAAATGACAAGCAATACAGCATGAGGTTGCCAAATTTCTGGTAGACTGAATATCGTCATGGAGCTCTTTTCTCACAGACGGCGCCCAAATGCTATAATCCAAAACAAACTACGCGTATGCACGACATTAAAAATGTAAATTGGAGACAATTTACCAATCGCAACCTGCATATATATATATATATATATATATATATATATATATATATATATATATATATATATATAGGTGACTATACTCGTGTCAAAAAAACTTCGAATTCTTGATTTACCAATAGTTAAATCAATCTCGAAGGGAAAAAACATTTTAAAAAAGAAAGAGCCAGGAACATGAAAGTCTGTCGAAAATAATCGCACAGATACAGGTTCAAGGCCCAAAGAAAAGAAACCCGATACGAGTAAACACTAACTAGCTAAAGAGCTCGATACAAAGATAGAGCAGACCTTGTAGGTTTGACTATATATATATATATATATATATATATATATATATATATATATATATATATATATATATATATATATATATATATATACTTCCTTAAGACAAATGTATAAAAAGCAATACAAATGAGTATTATTGAACATAACAGTTCTAATATCGTTTAATCTTTAATTGCCAGCTCTAAACACCTTATTTCGCACAACCTGTGAATCGCCCTTTATAATTATAATATTCATATAATATTAATGTATACTTCCATGAAGATATATGTTTGTTTCTGTGCATAAAGTGTACGTATGTATGTGTGTGGGTGTGTGAACAGGAATCGGTCCTGGCCATCTGAAATGTTTTAGGTGCAATCGATTATTAACGGAAGGATAATTATTTTTTGTTTGTTGTGATAGTTTTGTTTTCCGCTAGGATCTTGAATTTTCTAATTCACTACAAGAAATGTCCTATAAATTTTGGAGGCTGAATGCTAATAAAATAAACATTACATTAAAATTTCCGCTGTCCTCGAGGAGCCCATCTGATTTAATATTTATCCGACGACTGATTATACGAATATTGACATTTGCGATGGTCCTAACAAAATTTAATGACATGAATATTCAATTTTAAGACACAATACGAACGTGGCATGAAGAGTATTATGGTGACCTATCTACATTATAATGTCCTCTTCCTCCTTCATAAATACTAAACTGCGAGACATCCTAAGGGAGGCAGTCGTGACGCAATGTAACTTGCAGTTTCGGACGGACACTTCTATCTGCTGACTAATAAGACTTATTTGTTTATATGTTCTGATATTTTAATACACTTATTCAACCAGCCTTATTATTTCCGTGTCTTTCTTTCTGGTCCCTAACAGGCCAGAAGAACGGGTAAAGTTGAAACAAAATAAGCGAAGTCAGCAAATGTTATCCGTATAACCAATGAACTTCATTAAACAAAATATAAAATATAGATCCTTACAAATCAATGACTGAAAAAAATATAACATAATTAAATTTAGTAATAACATTCGATGTAGTTTGTTCAATTTAAACGCAAATGCGAAAATATATTTTTTATAGTTTTCAAGGTCCCTTGAAGTTTAAAGCCTATACATATATTATTTCACAGACATTTCATTTTATTTCATGTGTGTAATAAAATTCCATGGAGATTAATATTTTATAGTTTTATTCATTTTACTAAATAAATACTATCTTTCTTAATAACACGAATGTATATTTTCAGTTATTCTAACATTATATATATATATATATATATATATATATATATATATATATATATATATATATATATATATATATATATATATAAAATTGTGTATTTCGGGATCAATACATGTTTCATTAAAGATGAGAGACAAGGTTCAGAGACAAGGTTCAGCGATAAGCTTTTCATTTATTTTTTCTTGTGTTCGAACAAGTATCATTTGCTTTCCAGACATAGTGTGTAGAAACTGTCAAAACGTTCTGTAATTCCGAGCGCTTTCGGTTATATGTTTTGCCATCATCAAGGATACTTTACTTTTACATTTTACCTGAATGCATGGATTGTGTGTATGGATCTAGAGTTATGGTGACGCATTATTTTCTACACACTATGTCCAAAAAAAATCTTGTTCGGACACAAAAAATAAATAAATATAAAGTTAATCGTTTTACATTGTCTGTCGTCTGTAACAAAACATATATCAGCTACAAAAATTATCTGTTTATGTGCATTCTGTCTCCGTTAATAGTGCCTTGTATTGTCGTCTCTGTTATTTTCACTCTCAGGGCAAATTTGCGTCGTAGTGGTTTTTCTCGATTTACGCCTTTAAAACGTTTAAATATCAATGACAACGTGACAGAATTCGTTCAGAAAACTCTTTGATTAAGGATTATGAAACTATCCAAATAAAAGAGAGATACTGACTCACACACACACATACACAAACGCACACACATGTATGTGTGTTTAATTACATTCGGTTTTTAACTGTGTAACATGTAAATACATGTTTTCCAAAATATAACTTTCAAGAAGGGGACTCAGACCACGTCATTCCATTTTATACCTGACTAATTTTCCTACTTTTTCTGAAAGCGTACATTTTCAACGCATTCGTCTACACTTTGTAAATGTACATATTTGCTTCTTTTATTCCAGAGAAAAACATATTAATAAATAAATACCCCAAGATTAATCATATAAGTATTATCTATCAACAGATCGTTGGGTTATTTTAGATACAAAAAAGCATGAAATAATTGTGATTTTTTAAGCGCAGCTTAGATGTGGCACAAGGCGGAAACTCGGGCGCAATAGCCACTGAATAGTGATTTCCTTTCTTATTGAGTACACTGTACTTATGTACATGGGTAATTAAATATTTTGTGACTATTAGTTTCTTGTAAGTAATAATCACAAGTTACTCATATCTCTAATGAATAACCATGTATGGAACAAGGATATTCATCGCTGTCTATTGCACACCTTTTGTGAATATTTACCAAATATCCGCCAGAAAACATACAAATCGAAGACCATTCTTTTGAAAGAAAATGCTGAGGAAATAAAATAAACTAATATCCAGTGAAAGGCGAACAAGTAATACATAATATATTCTTTTGCTCTCCACTTCCAAACGGATATTCCTTTCGATGTTGAATGGTATAGCTGTGTTTATATATACACACACACACACACACACACATATATATGTATATATATATATATATGTGTGTGTGTGTGTGTGTGTGTGTGTGTGTGTGTGTGTGTGTGTGTTATGGTCCAAGCTTAGGACCAAGGAAGAACACGAATACAAGAGTAGAAATAACAAAGATATATTACAACAGAATAATAATACAGTTCAATAATAAAATAAAATAATTTTTACAACAGAATAATAATAAAGTTGAAGGGGTTAGTATGACTGTCAGTCTGGTTAGAGTGAACTACTATTGTCTCGACTCGTTCCATACGTTCTACTCCTTCCACTTCGTTCTCTACTCGTCTCTCTTGAGAGGCGCAGTCTTTATAGTGTCAGGAAGAGTTCATTATATCGTTACAGGTAAGATCCCTTAACAATATGGAAGAGACAACAGGAAAAGTGTAATTTTAGCCGACGCATTTCGTCCAATGTGAACTTTTTCAAGGCAAAATTACGAAATGAATTCATTGAAACAGAGTATCTATAAGCAACAAACAAAATGTCGTTAGCAACTAGAATAATTTAGAAACGCTTTCTATAATCATATGGTCAACTGAAACATTACGTGAATTACTTTATGTTTAAAGAGAATATGATTTGAAGAGACTATTTTCACGTGTAGAATAATGTTTGTATTGTTATGTTGACATATTCAACCGTTTTCTTTTGATTTGTTGATCTATTTGGTGTGTACGTTAGCTAGGGAAAGTAGAGGTTCTGTTAGGAAAGGGGATATTCGGAAAAACACCTGCGCGCAGATTAAGTTTTGGATAATATTCAATGGCGGCAATCTCGAGTCTTTTAATGCTCAGTGAAATATTTTCTTTTTTTATGAGTGTAGCATTTATAAAATCAAAATTGTGGTTGAATTTATTTCTATGGATGACCAGTGCTTTCAGTAAATTAGTATTTATGAAGTCTCTTTTGTACTGAGAGATGCGCTCTTAGGTTTCTGCATGTATCGTGAGAATCATATTGACAACTTCTTTTGTATATGCCTGCTTCAGAAATATGATAGCTTCGGGTGTTTGCGGATCTGATTGCATCAAAAACGGTTTTGGAAATGCTTGTGAATATTTTTAAATTATTTAGATGGGATAGCTTTTTCTGGACAATGAAGGTGACGAAATTGGTCAGTAGTAGTTCTCGTATAATTTATTATTACGGATGATGTTTTTATTTTTGTTTCGGTTGTATATTTTGTATGCCTTTCTTCTTACGTTGTGGATGAAATGATATGCGTATTGTAGGTTCTGGAATGTGGTTTTTATTAATGTTTCTTCGTTAAGTAAATATTGCGGGGTGCATGTCCTTAATGCTCTCAAAATAGAGACCTATAATAATTCCACATTGAATTATAAAAGAGTATCAGAGTAGAAACTGACAAGTCATATTTGTCTCATATAGATTCAACATTGTTGAGTTGGTTGAAAATGTCTATTAAATTAGTATATTTTTAGATATAATAATATTGAGACATCTATCTGAAGTATTAAGAGTTTGGTCCTGGAATAAATTTGAAAAGGCCACTTTCTAGAAATTCTAAAGAAAATAAGCAAGAACGCCACAGAGTGGATATCCCATTGAAAAAACTAATTTTTGTTTGATGTTTAAAGATAACCTTAAATTAATTTTGTTTTTTTGCTTGAAAACTTCCACATTGGACGGAAATGCAATCTGAGAAATCTTTACATATCGGTCATTGGCGTCATTACTCGTAGAATAAGTAAGTAAGTGGATGACAGTATATATATATATATATATATATATATATATATATATATATATATATATATATATATATATATACATACATATATATATATATATATATATATGTGTTTGTGTGTCTGTGTCTGTGTCTGTGTCTGTCTGTGTATATGTGTGTGTATCTGAATGTAATTAGAACGAAAATAATATATAAATTCTAACTTTAACAGCATTAATTCTATATATATATATACATACATATATATATATATATGTTTGTGTGTCTGTGTCTGTGTCTGTGTCTGTATATGTGTGTGTATCTGAATGTAATTAGAACGAAAATAATATATAAATTCTAACTTTCACAGCATTAATTCAAAAGGGGGCTTAATACCGATAGTAGAACAATAATTATTTATTATAATTTTTGATATAGACAAAGACAATTTACTCACTACATAGATGCAATTTCGTTTCGGTGCATTTAGTTGCGCCTCAAATTCTGTTTGTACGCAGGCCGCACGTGGAAGGTCTCTTGCTTTTTTCTCTTTGTTTGGAAAAAATTAAGAGGGTATATATAAGGATAAAGGAAAAAGGAAAGGCAAAAATGTGACAGAGGGAAACACTAGGGCTTGTTGATAGCATTTTCTTGAAGGATTGTTGATGTGTTGAAGTGATGGCTCGACACGAAAAATTTAATCGACAGCAAAGGCCAGTGGTTTAGTTACTGCATTCCCAATCCTTCTAAGAATGAGTGTTGATGGAGGAAAAATGGGAACAGGAGAGAGTAAGACGATGAAAAATGAAGGAAGGATGGTTATAGAAGTAATTGGAAACGTTTTTGTAACATTAAAACGAAGCCAGAGTTGAATTGCATATATTTAAACTCGAATCGTTGCTACGCGTTTTGTAATCAATTAATGTATTTTGTAAATTAATAAATTAAGAAGTGGAGATATTTTCTTGGTATGTTGAATACGTAGGTTATTTGATTTTTTTAAACAATAAATTATTTCAGAATTTAAGATATAAGTAGAAACTTATATAAAATTATGGCATATATATATAATTTTTATAAGCGAATTATGACCTACTGTCGGACTGCATAACCTGTAGAATACGTATGAATGTAAATCAATTTATCTGATACTATTACTACTATTATATATGCACAAAATATTTTAAGAATCATAATCTACGATAGATTAGTAGAAAGGTTTATAAGAGGGAATCAATTTTATGAACAGAGATGAATTATAATTTTAAACGTTTAGGGATGGTGGACTTGAAAGTTTAGCAAGATTGTAATGTTAGATCTCTAATATGTCTAAATATGGTGGTTTCAAAAATTTGATTTAATAATTGGCAGTTCAAAAGTTTAATGATACATATTCTTTCCTGCAAACATAAAAAAGCAAGGTTCATTCAAAGATTTGCAAGTTCTGGCTTATTTCAAGATATTGCATTTAATCTTAGTGGTTTTGCTTCCCTCCTGCAGTTTCCAAAAGTATTTATAAAGTGATGTCATATTGTGTTTGCTTGTATAGGGGGACCCCCAAAAACGGGAATTTTTGAAGTGCATATTGTTAGACAAGAGCAAGTGGCAACACTGCAAGACAGTGACATTGATCAAGTAAACATTTCGCCATTTTAGTAACGAGAATGAAATTCACAGTATCCCAGCTGAGATGTTGCAGCAGTCAATGAGGAATCTCAACAGCAGATTTCACGAATGCATTCGTACAGGAGGACGCCATCGACAGGACGTAATTTTAAAAAAATGAATATTCAATCATTGTTTCTTAAATGGCATGTTTTAAGGTTTCAAATACTATGAATTAAATATTTTTCTTCCATCACTCTTGGTTTTATTGGATTGTTAAAAAGTTCCCGTTATTTTGGGTCACCCTATATTAGTAAATGAGGATATATGATTGTAATATCGATCCTGAAAAGGGCTACTAGTCGATCCCATACACAATCTAATATATGTGGAGTTCTCATTTTTCAGATATGACACATATATAGAATGGATTTCGTTAGGTACCTGGTTGATAATGAACATTGATCTAGGATTCTGCAATTACACAGCGCTGCTACCTGGGGTATATTCGAATTTGTGTCTGGGCTGCGTTTATTATCGTTATAAAGTTTCAGTATTCTATTGTGTGATTTAATTATTCTAGATTTTTAGAACAGCTACAACTAATTTTTGGGCATTGCGGTTAAATATTTACTTAATTTAATATTCGTAGGAAAGTGTTTGTTAATTAAATTTTAATATGTATGTCCCAATTTGGTACGGACTAATTTGTGTATACTAAATTATTTTATTTCCTGTATTGTTATTTCTAGAGTAACTATAATTTTCCCTATATCTAATTTTGGAAGATCTGTAGCCGCTGTTCGTAAAGATTTTATTTTATACAATTTTTGTTTGCTAAGAGAACGTTGGTTGATACGACGTACAACGTTTGTTGGCATATGCATAATAACCGGTGCTGAGTGCTTGGAATTAGGATATATATATAAATGGGTTTAGCGTTATTTTTCAAGAAAATGAGGAATTTTTTTAGGGGTTTCAACTAAGAAAACCACTTGTTAACTTAATAAATGTTACATCTAAGAAATCAACTTGTTTAATGTCAGAATTAATTTTAACTTAGAAGTGTTAAGATTAAAAGGGGTCTATTATACACGCAGCACTCCGGTGAAATTTAAGAATACTGATCAATACAATTTACAACTAAAACACTTAACATTATTTTAAAGAATACCAATAATAATAAAAATAATAACATTATTAATATTATTAATGTCAACTAATAATGAAAATATAAAATCTTCAAACATTTTTCCAAAAATCAAAAGTAATGCTAACAATAATGATAATAATATTAATAATAATGTTGTATGTAAACTTATTCAAAGAGAAAATTATGCAAAATTAATTTAAATAAAATGTCCATGAACATGCATGCATACACACATATATATATAGACACATACATACACAAAAAGCATGCATACTTACATACGTATACATATATTATGAAATGGACAAAGTCCGACAATTAATGTAAGACATATTTATGTTTATACATTCTTTTTATAGATATTAATATTTAAGTCAATGCTCTATTTATAATAAACAGAATTAACAATCATTACCGGCCTGAATGTCCGAGAAGTTTTCTCAGAAAATATTCTTCCTCCCACAGAATCGAAGGTAGTAGGTAACAATAATACTAATACACACATACATATGCACACATACGTATACACACACACACACACACACACACATATATATATATATATATATATATATATATATATATATATATATATATATATATATATATATATATATATACACACATATACATATATATATATATATATATATATATATATATATATATATATATATATATATATATAAATATTAGTGGTAAATATACACATACATATGCAATCACATATCTAAAACATATAAATATATATACATTCATACATACATACATATATATATGTATAAAAAATAATTCCAAGAGGATAGAATCCAGGTAGAACTCAATGTCCAGGACAGAGTAAGGATATAATAAAAAAGGCTTAAACACTAATATTTCATGGTCATAATTTATTCCATTGGAATCGTAAATACGATCCAATTCCTCAGACCTACAAATTCAAAAAGAAAATTAGAAAAACTACTCCGGGAATAAAAAATAAAATTTAGTGAGAGTATATGTATGAGAGTTTGGAACGAATACTAGAGTAAAAGAAAGATATAGGGAGGGGTAACAGACAAGAGAAGGACAGGAAGATCTATATATGAAGGGGGGGTTAAAATTTAACAACGAGAAGTTTTAAAGAGGGGAGGCAAAGACGGTTTAAGTGAGAGAAATATGAATATTTTCAAATGTCTAATACATTAAAGATACACCGGAAAAGAGTATACATTTTGTGGTGACATACACACAATAGACGATATAATCTTAAAGCTCAGAAGATGAGAGAGGGAGAGGAAAAGAAAAAGGGGTGGGGGAGATGGGGTGGGGGAACTTAAACCGAAGGGCATTTATAAAATGGCCGCTGTGTAATCAAGAAAATTTGACAAAGGTAATATCGACTACAGGTTACAAATCTAATATAAACATATAAAAATAACGATTATCTAATCCAGCAAGGACGTGTATTTCTATGTTCAAAAACACATACGTATACACACATACACAATAACATATTTATATTTTCACGTACATACATACATACATATAGGCGTGTACACACACACCTATACATATACATTCATACACACACACACATATATATATATATATACATGTACATCTACTTAAATACACATACACAGATACACATACATACATAACACATACATCCATACATATCCACTCCTACACATATATACATCTACACACATATATACATTCATACACATACGTGCACATAAAAATATAGACATAAAACCTTACACATCTCCACACAAGTGTGTGTATGTATTTGTGTGGAGATGTGTGAGGTGTTATGTATACACATACATCAGAGAATTGAATAGGCACCAAAATAAATTTTATTCATGATTTTTTTAATAACCAAGATAAATTAAGTTAGATTATTTGATTAAAATTGTAGATAACAATACTGGATAATGCCAAGAACCAAAGGAGCACCAGACCTATCCAAATTTCAGAGAGGACGTATGAAGGTGGTCTTTGTCAAAGAAAAATACTGAAAATATTTCAATACCTATTTCTACTGTTAATAGAGTGATCGTACTATTCACCAGAGAGGGCAAGAAGAGCACAAAACCTAATCCAGGCCGCCCTGGGCCCTCTGAAAGAACCATGCGTCTTGTCGAAAGAAATGTTGAACAGGATCCACGTCGCAAGGCTTCTGACAGAGCAACACAAGTTGATGTCAGGTATCTTCACAAGCTGGGTTACTATGGCAGAGCTGCGAGAAGGAAACCAATTCCCTGTCCAGCCAATATCAAACGCAGAAAGGATTGGGCTCATGAGATGGTGGAGAGACCTGTGACCTTTTGGACCACTGTCATTTTCTCTGATGAGTCAAGATTCGCATTATTTTCCGACAGTAGAAGAGTATGGGTATGGAGACTCTGTAGTCAAGAGTTTGATTTAAAAAAACTTCAGCCAATGGTGAAACGTGGGGTTTTTCAGCAATGGTATGGGGTGCAATTTGGAGTGATAGTCGCTCAGAGCTTGTGGAATGTGAAGGAAAGATTAATTCAACGAAATATGTTTCTATATTAAAGAAAGGGAACCTTTCAATATTATCAAGTAGTAGAATGAGCAAAGTTGAGTCCCTATTTATGGAAGATGGAGCTCCATGTCACACTGCTCATGCAACGCCACATTGGTTGAGACAAAATGGGATCAATAAACTTCCATGGCCAAGTCAGTCCCCGGATATTAACCCTATTGAACACCTTTGGGGCATATTAGATCGAAAACTCCGCAAAAAGAACAGGAAGCCATCTTCTAAGCCCGAAATTTTAGGATTATTGCGTGAAACATGGCACGAAATCCCTCAAGATGATATTCGTGAACTCATTGCTAGCATGCCTAGAAGGGTCCTTGAATTAGAAAAAGCAAAAGGGATGTCAACCAAGTATTAGTTATTAAATTTATGAGCATTTATAATTACTTAATTTGTATAAATTACTTGTTTAATAAAATAAACGGTTTCTGTGAGCGTCTATTCAATTCTGTCATACCTTTGTATATTGTTTATGTGCACGAATGTGTATGTATGTATATATGTGTCTAAATGTATATATTTGTAGGAGTGGATATGTATGTATGGATGTGTTATGTATGTATGTGTATGTGTGTATGTGTATATATGTATATGTACATGTATATATATATATATATATATATATATATATATATATATATATATATATATATATATATATATATATATATATACACATATGTGTGTGTGCGTGTTTGTGTGTATGTATGTGTGTGTATGTATATGTATGGGTGTGTGTGTGCACGCCTATATGTATTTAAATACGTGAAAATATAAATATGAAGATGAATTGTATCGTATTTACGATTCCAATGGCATAAATCATGACCATGGAATATTAGTGTTTAAGCCTTATATATATATATATATATATATATATATATATATATATATATATATATATATATATATATTTAAAAACAACAGGAAGTAACAAAAACAAGTAACAAAAAGCTGCTTACGTTGTAACCCCATTAGACATATCAATTCTTTAACTGGTTCCGTCACTAAGACTTCTTTCAAAATCTACAACATCTTACTGTAGATATCATAGCACAATTTACTTATTAAAATGAATACTATTCTCGAAACATTATGTGTAATAATCTGAATGACCCTTTCACTACAGAAGTAATAATTATCGCAATCGTTTAAATATGGCTCCTCACAATTGATTCTTACCTGTAGAACAATATCGACGCCAAGAAGAACATGATTTAATAGCCATGCAAAGTTCATAATTACAAATAGACACAAAAGATAAGCTTAGAAACACACTAGAAGAATATGAAGACAAATGGATTTTTAGCCTCAACAGACTTTTTTGGGATAGATTTAAAAACTTAATAATCCACACAGATAGAATTAATATATAATCCGATAGTTCAACCCACAGGCACATTTCCGAAGGAAACTACAAAACATCCTTGCAGAGGTGTTGAAGTCTCCCACATGCCTCATCACACTTCACGCCCGCAAAAATAAAGTATAATATACATTTAAAACACACATCCCCTTCCCAGCAACCAATACTGTTGTCAAAATGTCTAATGAGGGAATTCTGGGATTCATGAAACTCACAGCCTCTACTTAGAAAAAAGTCTTGAAAGAGGCCTTTTCACTAATACAAGGACTGGACAAAATTAACGATTAAAATATGAAAGTACAAATTTCAATTTCTTCAGAGATAGTCATTCACATCTGCAGTTCACAGCTACTAACAAGGAACTGACGCATTTCGTTCTTTAGGACACAATCTTAAGGAATCTCCTGACGAAGACCATGCTTGCTGAAACTAGACGAAGAACATAATTTTAAAAAAATACAAAAGCTATTAATATAAAAATTTAAAATGATACGTTTTTCTTAATTTTTATTGTCAAGACTCTCAGAAAGATACAGACGCCCATACAGAAAGACACGAAAACACACACACACACACACACACACACACACACACACACACACACACACACACACACACACACACACACACACACACATTGTTGAGCTCTTTGGTTTGATGTGTGAGTTTGTAAACAGTGACTATTTAAGCTAATATTGCACGACAGAATTGAATCATTGTCTGTCACTGTGTGTTTATCTAAATCTAAAGATGGGCACGCTAAAGTTCACCTTCATCCCTGCCGTGCGCCGACGGCTTAGTGGGAGAAGATCCGACTGACACAAATTCAGTCGGGTTTCGATCCTAGCTAGAGGCAACCGGATGTCTATCCACACTGATGAGCTGTGAAACAGCGAAACAGTCTGTCTGTGGATGACAAATATATATATATATATATATATATATATATATATATATATATATATATATTCTTGTTCTTCGTTAGTAATGTTTGCATTGGTTTTTCATTCTCCCGCGCACATGACACAAATACACACGAAACACCCCTTAATATTTTTTTTTATAAAAACATTCATTAGTTTTGCATGCAATATTAGAGTTTGTCACGACAGACAAAAACGACAAACATTTGTATAGACTCAATGGAGGAACATTACAGTAATATTTTTTGAATAGCCCATTACATGTATGATGCAAGTGTGAATATTTTCGACATAAATGAACAAGAAGGGATGGTATATTTAGCAAGGTTATTCCTGTACGCATTAATGGTTTATCGCTGTCAAAGTCTAACGAAATGATT
Organism: Acanthosepion esculentum; assembly: GCA_964036315.1. NCBI lineage: Eukaryota > Metazoa > Mollusca > Cephalopoda > Sepiida > Sepiidae > Acanthosepion > Acanthosepion esculentum. The sequence goes on from OZ038495.1 coordinate 8,890,627, forward strand.
CTGAATTCACCAGATTTTATGTTAACAAAGTTATCATTTGCATGCTGGGAAATGTTTTTTTAAAGTAACAAGACCAGGACAAATCTAAATTCTGAAAGAAGACATCTGATTTGAAACAGTTGTTCGAATTATTTAAAGTAAAGAAAAATGTTTATCCAAACATCCCATTTAGCAATTAAGATGGGTGAAATATTATTCGTAAAATACAAAAATGGAATAAATAATCATCATTTAATATTTCATAGAATAACGATTATTCACGTCTAAATCCGCCAAAATCTTCGTGCAATTCTCAATTACTGATTTGCGAATTTTAGTGGGTATTTCTACCATTATTTTTGGATATGGTCTTGAGATCCGTGATATTTGTAGATTTCGCGGTGTGCTTAGGATACTTATCTTATTGGAACATACAATCAGGTAAGAAGTTCAAGATTTTCAACCGAAATCATTAAATTTGCTTCGAAAGTATTTTGATATGCTGCGGCATTCATTATACCGTATATTACTGATATGTTTCCAGCAACTTTTGCATTTAAAACGGCCCCAAACTATGATGGTGGCACCACCAAATTTCATTGTAACAATATTCTGTTGTTTGAAGGCATCCGTATATTTTCTCCATATATAATTTCCAGAATTACGTACAGACAACTGTGTGTGTGTGTGTGGGGGGTTGTAATAGTATTAATAATATATATTATAAAAATAGTATTAATAATGTAAATATAATTGAGAAAATTCACATAAATTATGAAATCTCTGAATTTGTGACAGCTGACAGTCAAGCATTCGGGTACAACACAAACACGCACACAGATATATATATATATATATATATATATATATATATATATATATATATATATATATATATATGTGTGTGTGTGTGTGTGTGTATGTGTGTGTGTGTGTGTGTGTGTTTGTGTGTGTGTGTGTTTGTGTGTGTGTGTGTGTGTGTTTGTGTGTGTGTGTGTGTATTTCTGCGGCTGTGTTTGCGGGTGTTTGCACATATATGTAAGACATTGAGTCAAAAAATGTCTGATAATGTATGCAATTATATACTCTATTGTACCTAGAAAAATATTCCTCATACTATTAAAGTTTATTGCACTACAAACTAGAAAGTTTCCTCTTTACAACCTATATAAAATTACCAGCTTTTCTGCGACATCCTAAGAACAGAGGTACACACTTCACAATTATGGAATGCATATTCATGTCTTCCAGTAATGTTTAATCGATCATTCACCGATGTTCCACTGAAATTTGTTCCGCAATGTCTTTGTTGTTCTTCATTGTCGTAAAGACGGCAAAGCCGTTAAAAAAATATTAAACATCCTCACGTAATAACTGAAATATCATATTATGGAATTTATTCTCAACTTGACCGACTATTTTGAAATATTTAGCATTAGTGTGTCACTCAATTTCACTATAATAATATCCCATTGCGGAAAAATGTTAGCATTTTTACATCTCGTTATATAAATATATTTGCACATATAAAGTTAACAACCGGCTAAGTGCACGCGCTAAAATAATGGGGGCTTTGATAATTTAATTCATAGCAGCAATAACATAAACAATTATCCTTTCCAATTTTTGTATTACATTGTTAGGAAAATCAATGAAAAAGCGGAAAATATTTTTAGTGTGACGCGTTTCGTTCTTTCGGACGCCATCTTATGAAAGTGATGTTTACACGTTCAGAAAGGAAAGAGTACGATGGAATTGTAATCTATTATTTAAAATATGTGCTTGCATATATAGTCTGGCCAATTTCATTTAGTATTTAGTATAATTATCAATAACAAAATATGAAGAGAATTTTTAAAAATAAATGATTTAATTCTATTTCGCAAACAGCATATTTTCCTGCTGTTGTAGTGATTCCTACGTACAATGAATTGGCATAGCAAACTAAAACTCATATCGGTTTTTATAACAACTACATTGTTGTAGTTGACAGTTATTCCAAATGGCCAGAAATATTGAAATGTAAGTAGGCAACCGCGGAGGTGACAGTAAATTTTTGAACGAGCTATTTTTCCGTTTCGAAGTTGTTGACTGCATCGTAACAGACAATGTCACACAGTTCACATCCTGTGAATTTAAGGATTTTTGTCAGTCATTCCTGATCGAATATAGTACCACGGCGCCATATCAACCAAGAAGTAATGGACAAGCAGAGCGTTTCGTGGACACATTCAGGATAGCACTGATGGAAGGCGAGAGTTACTCCCACCGATACAGCCATACATCAGTTTTTGCAGGTCTATCGCGTAAATAGCAGTGCTCCATCTACCAAGATGTCAGCGGAGGTCATGTTTGCCAGGAAAATAAAATCAGCATTTGACAAATTTCTTCCCACTGAAACGAAAGCGGGAAATAGGAATAACGTGTATAAAAAGATCGGTGATTTGTTTTTTTTTGTATTTGGGAATAATAAAGCTAACTGGGAGATAGACAAATTAGTAACGTGATTTACACGGCTCAGAGGCCGATGTTTGTACACAAAGTGCATGTAAAACAAATTAGAAAACAGTATGAAAGCGTAGTCGACAGGGATCCTATAGAAGATGACATTATGGACGTCGTCTTTGACACGTTTGAGGTTGCAATACCTCAGAGCTCAGAAGGCCCAAAGGAAAAAGGAAATTTTCGTAACCTTTAGATATTAATCCGAAAAGAAAAATATATTGAACATCTTTCATTTCATACCATGTCTACAGAAAAGGGAAAAGAATGAGTAAAAAAAATATCCTCACTTAGGTACTTTGAATTACCAGAAAAACACAATAGGCAATTGATTTAGGAATAATGGATAGAGACCTTAATAAAAAGACCTCAATAAAAAATATGATTGTGAATGTAATTCCTGTATATATAGCTTTTTCAAAATGGCTGTTTCCGATTTTTTCTGAAAAAGTGTTTATTTGGTTGAATAAAATTATTTTGTGGTAATTATAAAATATAAAGTCTCCATACGGAGTCCGGCTGAAAAGGTGGAAGTTTTGGTGTCCTCCCTCTAAAGTGTTTATGTTAGACTCTAGTATAAGATTAATAGACGAGAAGGACTTGGGGGATCTTTCGACCAGGATGATCATTCCTCTCTGGTACCTTTGTGAGGAGAGTTCTTTTCTTCCGACATATTACAACCGGAGGTCAAAACCAGGCGTATTGTGATTACGTGAGAACTGTTCAACTTTTATTTCTGGTTAAGTTCTTTTTAATTTTCAATTTTCTCTCGTTTAATTTACTGACTTTTTTGCCAAAAGTTTGATTTTTTTCTTTCTTTACCCTCCCATCATTTTTTTCTTTTCCCCTGTTATTTCTTATTTTTTTAAATTTTCATTTTTGTTTCTAATTATTTTTTAATATATTTTTCTCGTTTTAATTTCCTTTTAGTTTCAGTAACTTTCCACCGCCAATCTTTATTTTTCATTGTTTATCTTTTCCCCAATCAGACATTAGATTTCTTTGTTTACATATTATTTCTACGTGTTTCATTGTTCTTTGTCGTTCTTTGTTTAAGTTACTGTTAAATATTCTGTGTTCCTTTTTTAAAAATAATTTGTGTGTTTATTCTGACCTTTTGCATATATTTTTCTATTTGTTATTTCTTTATTTTTGTTTACGTGTTTCGTTGGCTTTTGGGCTGACTAGAATTTTATAGTGGCATCTACATTGTTTTTGTGAACTTTTTAGTTTTGTATGTACTGTAAAAAATAGGTTCTTATTGTTTATTTTCTGTCTTAATTTGCTGGTATTTGTTCGCCAAATCGCATTTTGTCATTTGTAATAGTTAACTTTCTTATTTTTACCGTATATTCGGCATTTTGCGTACGTATTCTTTTTAAGTAATCCATTCTTGCGGGTTTAACTGTTTTTGTCTCGTAAAATTTCTTTTTTATCTGTCATTTATTCGTAATTATTTTTTGTTTAATTCTTTTTTAATATTTTCTGTAAAAGAAAAAAGATCTTGTTTAAAAAAAATGGGGGCTAAAAAACGGCAAAAAAATCTGTTTGGGACTAAAAAAAAAGAAAGACCCTCCCGATAAGATTCGCGATAAGGATTTAAAAATGGATAATAAAGAAAACCAAAAAACAGACGAAAATTCAATTTCCAACAAAAGTATGGGGTCTCCTAAAAGATTAGAACATACCAACAAGATTCAAGGAAAAAGTATGGTGGCCGCTAATGGCCATAATTCACTTACTGAAACCAGTTTACAAAACGAAACTCTGGTGGCCGAAGAGACACCCTCATGCTGGAAGTACCCCCCAAGTGGAGGATCAACATGAAGGAGTTCTTGGAGAAAGCCAAGAGCTACGCCCATCTGGTCACAGCAGATGGGCTCTTGTCCAATCCCGTGGAACTAAAGAAGGTTGAAAAATAATGGTGTCAGTATTTGTGGTGGACAAGCGTTCGCGCAAGATTTGTCCCTCCAAAAAAGACACTAATAAAGGCCTGTCTTCTCTAGGAATTAAAGCTCAGAGGTTCATCAAAAGAAAAGGCTACTTTATGTGGGACGTACTGTTACCCACGCCTGCCAATTGTGAAAATGCAACGAAGAGGGATCTTATAACAAAGGACATAATTCTGCGCACGGAATATGAAGGTAGGCGAAGGACCAGAGGTGCGGTATATGAGGTACCTTCTCAGTTTATCGGGGAGCATCTGTGTCAGTTTGGACAGATACTTAGTGCTTCCTCGGACGATCTGACCTGGGGTGGAGTTTCGAGTTGATGATCGACAGGAAGGCCTTCATCTCCATCCCCAACTATCTGAATGTAGAGGGCTAGAAAATGCCGCTAATAGAAACAGGGCGTAAACCGGCATGCTGGAAGTGTAGACAGATTGGTCACCTGTCCTTGTCCTGCACAGAGAAGAAGGCCTCTGAAGTTCTGTCCCCAGCCCAAACAAATCCCCTTTTGGTCGAGTCTGTGCAATCCATCTTGCCTGTAGTGGGCATTCCAGCGATCAGGACCGGTGTGGAAAATCCTCCGGTTGGGTCCAAATCTCAGCCCCCATTACCCGAAAAGCCTTGCCCGCCGCTAGTGCGGTTTGGGAAAATTAAAGGGGGTATGACAGGCCGTTGGCAAGGCAAAAGGGAAGACAGCGGGACCTCGTTCCACACCAAAAACAGCTATAGGCACAAACAGCCGCACTCCCTTAACCAGTGCTAAGGGCGATTCTGCGGCCAGCTACTTGGATAAGCTCCGACAAAAAATAATCCAGTATGAACCATCTTTCGCGAAGGAGAAATTACAACAACTTAAGGAGTCTCTAAAATCTGAAAGACAATTTTCGGAAAAGAAATCTGGCATTTCTTTTTTGGCTCCGTCTTCCCCTGTCACAAAATATCATCCCATGGTCCAAAATGGTCCCCACTGTAGTTCGTTCTGGTGTCGCTGGCATGCAGATATGAGAAATGCTAACCGAAGTAAACCAAACATTTGGAATGTTCCCGTCGATTGCTTGCTTCGACGACGAAAACGTGAAGAAATTACAGCAGTTATTTTCAGTGAGGTACCCGCTTTTTATTCACCCCTCCCTATATCGAGCTTTAAAGTTAACCTTCCCCCTGGACATTGGTGGCCTGTCTCCTGATGGCACCATCAAGAGTGAGATGGGTACTGGCTCAAAGGGAGTGGCCGTCGGTGTCCTGACCCCGGCCATGTTCAATGCAGGAAAGCAACCTAATCGGTTTCATTCAGCGCGGTGAATATATCTTGTGTGCAAGAGACCCGTTTTTCTTCTCGCGACTATGACGGCATTCTGTCTAGGGGGTTATCCCTCTTTTCAGCATGTTTTGATGGACGCTCGAGGAGTGTCTCTTGGCTGGTGAGCAAGTCTTTGAAGGCTTCGTGTTTTCTTGTCTTCGCGGATCCGGCGGGCATTCTTTGCGTGCTGGATGTTTCCATGCAGTATAAGGCTCTTCGTCTCATTGGGGTTTATGCGTCCAATGTCCATTCTGAGCAGCCTGATTTGTTTCGGCAGATCGAGTCATTATTTTACATCACGTCAGGTAGTTTTAAAGGGTGATTGGAATGCCGTCCTTGATAACGATATAGAGCGTATAGGGCCAAATTCGGGTACTAACAACCGGGACGTGAAACCATTTCTGGACATTATCGACAGGTTTGATCTTGTCGATAAGTACCAGAATGAACACACTCGGGAGGTAGTGTGGACCTGGAGTAATAGTGGCGTCTCGTCTAGCTATCTAGACCGAGTCTTAGTTAGGAGAGTCGATGTAGGGCTCTCAGTTTGTCCAATTTTACATGAGATAGTTTATTCGGATCATAGGCTTTTCCGGGTCCGGGTAAACTTAGACTAAGGTTAGGATTGCTGTCTAGTGGAAATTAAACTCATCATTATTTGGTGAGCAAGATTTCCGGGACCAGCTGCTACTAATGATACAGAGGGAACTGACGGGGGCGGTTGTAGGAAATGCCTGGTGGGATAATTTAAAATCCAATATTCGAACGTTTGCTGCTGATTATAGTCGTCGGCTCAATCTAGATAGATTATCGGCGCAAACTGCTTTAGAGCAGAAAGTTGATGTCAGTTTGCTAGTGGATGCGGGGAGCCTTTCGTTTCGCGTAAGTGTTTTCGTATTTGTTGTTGTGTCTGCATGAGTGCATGTCAGTGTGAGTGTTTGGAATGAATGATTGTTTTATACCATAATAGCCCCGCATTGATTTCGGTCAGTGAACTGATATTTCTGCTGCATTTAGTGATTGTGAGTTTTTTATTACTAATATTATTTCCCTTAGTTTATTGTAAATTTTTTTGATTTCATATTGTAAATCGGGGCTAGTTTCTAGAATTGTTGTTTTATTCCCCTCCCCCTACAGACAATGACTTGTAAATATGGGGATTAGTTAGTATTTTCATGGAGACAATGTGGTATTATGGTGGTTGTAGTAAGAAAGTTACGTATGAATGTATTGTTTTGGTGTTAGGAATATTTTTCGTACGATTCAGTCAGTCTTTGTGGCTAGCTAAGTTATAGTTAAGACAGAAGAAGAGCGTCCTTTCCCCATTCCCCGCTTCGGCCTCGTGCCACATTTCTGCATTGTACAAAATAAATATCGCTTTCGACCTGATTGTTCAAATGTCAAACTCTCTGTCTTGAGCAGAGAGGAACCCGAACGAGGATTAGCCGAAGGGCAAAGATTCGTCCAGGTAGGTAGACAGACCCTGAAGCGATTCATACGGGCTATAATGGAATATTTTTGGCTCGAAGAACCCACGGTAAACTCGGCCTTGTGCCACATACATCACTGGTGGTGGTGGTGGGGCTGTTAAATATTAACAGTCGCCTAGATTGTTTGTTACTGTCGAATTCTCTGCCTTGAGCAGAGAGGAACCCGGATGAGGCTTTGCGAGGCTTTGGGGTAGAAGGCCCGGAACCCGTTTATGCGGATTCAAAAGGAATATTTGTGGTCGAGCCTACAGGGTCGGAGAACCCACGGTAAACTCGGCCTTGTGCCACATACAATCCTCGTGGTGGGGATCTGTTAAATATTAACAAGCGAATAGATTAAACCCTGGGTCAACCGACACACACTCACTTGTTTTGTAATAGTCTTGTGTTGTACTTACTTTTTAATATATGATATATCTGTAACATATATATTGTTATTTCTTTAACCATTTACTTGGACACAATATATATATATATATATATATATATATATATATATATATATATATATATATATATATATATATATATATATATATATATATATATATATATACACACACACACAAATTGTCTCACAAATCAAGACTCTATAACAACTAATTCTGCGGAATATTTTGTATGATAAGTCACCAACTTATTCATTCGATCAAAGAGAAATTCTCTACACTGGTACTTAAAATACTCACAAGCTTTTGGCTTTTTTGCAGACTAGAAAAATTTAAAGGCGCTCATTCTAAAACGGTTATTATAATAAGCTTATTCTGCACGTTAATTATGTTTGTTTCCTATTCAATCCCAATAAGATCAATCCCAATTTTTTTCAAATTTATTAATTTATTAATTTATATTATTATTATTTGTTTAATTAATTAATTTTAACTCGTATAATACTTAGTGAATGTGTCGAAAGTTATTAACATTAATAATCACTAATATTTTATAATGTCTTGCGTGATCGAGAATTCAATTAATTTTACCTTTATAATAAGCGTTAATTGTGTAGAGCCGTTTAAAAATGTGAGATCACCAATTACCTAAGAATTCTTAAAATAAACAATATCTTTGTTATTTTCTTTTGAAAATTTTCCTGGGACATGTGCCGAAGTTCCCATCACTTGGACGGAATACTTTTTATTCCGAGTCTATTCTAAAATAGATTTGAATTCCCCTTCAACAAATAAAGACATACATATATAGAAGCGTACATACATTCATACATATATATGCGCGTGCATCTGTGTATTTACGTATTATGTATGTATCTTTCTGTATGTCTATACGTACATATATTTTGAATAGTTTTAATGGATCTTTCAAGGAATATGACACATATACATTCGGATTTCGTTTATTAAGGATGAAATAGTCGTATAATTCCGCAATGGAAAAATACACTGATATGGAAGAATGTCATAGAGGACATAAATACTGTGTAAAATAAATACTTTTTGAGACAATTGGATTCTGATATAACTTCTGGTATTTGTATGAGAGACTATTATGTCTTAATTAGATGCGTTTATAATTAGTCCAATATAGATGCTTATAAACAGGCATTTATACAATTAGTCTAATATAGATGCTTATACATTTGCATTTATATAATTAGTGTAACAGAGGTGCGTAAAAAGTGACATTGATATATGTAATGTAATATTGATGATTATAAAGGTGCATTTTTATATTTAACTAGCAGGATGACCCGGCGTTGCCCGTGCTTGTTTCAAAATTCTTACGACTCATACAGCGATCGCTATCACTTGACTTAAAATATTTTGCCCTTCCTTGCCTTTAAAGGAGTGTCCTTTGCCGTGCTGATGTTGCTACATGCCTTACTTCTTGCCTATCTCACACTGCGAAATTTTTCTATGCTCTATACTAAAAATTAAATCTGTTACGAAAAAGAACTAAACAAAATGAACACAAAACCATCGGCTTTAAAAAAGGACTCGTAACTGGAAAAACCGAATGAAAAAATAATGTTAACAACAAATACTTTTTAACACACAACCCAGTTCTGCGGAATCAGAATCAACGTTGAGATTAAGCAAGCGAATGAGCCAATTGCATTAAAGTGGCATGCAGATTTAAATTTTTCCCACTTGTGACGAATGCAGCTATCGATTTTTTTTGCATGCTACCATGCTAGTTGACATTCGTGTCAGTCAGCTGTTGGCTCTCACGCTGGCCAATAGAATCTTCCTGCTTATTCGTAGCAGCCACCTATAGGCTCTCACTCTGGCTAGTAGAAAATGGCCGCAAACTACATGACAAATGTCGTAGAAGCATGAAAAAATCGATTATTTCCGCTATCGATGGGAATTGGGAAATGCAACGTCGGTCTTGGCCTTTTTGCTAAATTGGAGCGTGTGCATGTCAATTCTGGTGCAAATCCGTCGAAAATTGCGGCCGTGCATTCGTTACACACACACATCCTGCCTTTTATAGATAGAGATATAATATATATTATATACGTATAAAGATGCATTTCTATAATGCAATATAGATACATATAAAACTGCATTTATAAAGTTGGTCGAATATGAGGTATAAAATGATGTATCTATATAGTTAGTGTAATATAGATAGTTATTAAAACATCATTTATATAATTAGTGTATTATAGATACTTAGAATGATTCATTTGTATAGTGTAATATAGATACGTATAAAACTGCATTAATATAATTAGTTTAAAAATATAAAAATGCGTTCTCATAATTTGTGTAATATAGTAGCGTCTAAATTTGTATGTGTATAGTTAGTGTAAGATAGATAGGTAAAAAGATGTAGTCATAATATTGGTACAATATGAATACTCATAGAGATGCATTTATACACTGAGTGTAACATAGATTCTTAGAAATTTGTATTTATATGTTTTGTACAATATAGTGGCGTATAAAAGCGCATTTCTATCGTTAATGCAATAAAGATACGTGTAAAACTGCATACATAAAATGTAATATAGATTCGTAAATTATGCATGTAAATAGTGTAACAGAAACTTATAGAAATGCATTTATATTGTTAATGTGATATAGATACGTAAAATGATGCATTTATATAGCTAGTATATTATTGATGCGCACACATTGCATGTGTATATTTATTGTATCATAGATACGTAAGAAAATGTATGTTTATATCCAATATATATATATATATATATATATATATATATATATATATATATATATATATATATATATATATATATAAGTATAAAACTGAATTTATATAGTTAACACATATAGTGGTGTATAATGATGTATTTATATAGTTAGTGCAATCGAGGTGTAGATAAAGATGCATTTAATTAATGTAATATAGATACGTATAAAACTGTATTAAAACAGTGTAATAGTGATGTAAATAAATATGCATTTATATATTTAGTGTAATATAATTACATATAAAGAAGCTTGTGTATATTTATTGCAATATAAATGCTTGTATAAACATGCATTTATGTAAAGTAATATTGATGAGTATAAAAATGTATTTATATAGTTAGTGCAATATAAATGCGTATAAATAGTCATTTATATAGTCAGCATAATATAGATGTATATAAATATGCGTTAATATAATTAGTACAAATGTGTATAACAATTAATTTATATAGTTATTATAACATAGACCCGTACACATCTGCGTGTATATAGTTACTGTAATACAGATGGCAATAAAGTTGAAGTTATATATTTTCTATATTTATATAGTTAGATTAATATAAATGCGTACAAAATGCTATTGTAATATACATGCACATAAAAATTCATTTACATAGCGTAATATCAATTCGTATAAAGATCCCTTTATATAGTTAGTATAATATATACATGTATATATTTTGATTTGCATAATTTGGTGATGTCAACGAATAGTAGTTTTCACTTTCGTAATGATCGTTGTCGTACAGGCTTTGTAATCGCAGATACAAATATAATAACGCCGTTGAACAATACTGGTGTCAGATATCTTCGTATAACACTCGCACTAATAGTACATGCTCGATTATACTCGCGCAAAAATTAACCACCGAATAGTGATACGAATTGTAATCCGTAAGCGATCCGAATAGAGAAATAGTATAGTGAATTGTATAGCGAATAGCGATCCGTGTATTACTAGAGGATAGTGTAGAAATAGTGATCAGTTAGACGTCACGCTATTTCACATATATGCATTTCATTTGACATCACGTGATGTACACATTTCAAATGGGATCGCCTGTGTTTGCTCTATGGTGATCTGAGTTCAAACAAAGTATCGGCAGCGGCACATTCCTATATAACACATAATTAATGTAATATAGATACGTATAAAATACTGTTTTCTACATATTTATATTCCTAGACTTTTATGAGGAATAACCAAACTCTAACGCATGTATTCAAAAAAATTAATGTGATACTAGCTTCACCCTAAAAGCCACAGATATGAAAGTACACCCATTTATTTCAGCAAAATTACACGTTTCTTTTTTTAAGAATCACTCCTTGATTTTGTGTTATGTCTTTGACTTGTGTTCTTCATATTTTGCTTCCTTTCTCGCTGTTAACATCAAAAACTCAATCTTCTTGACATATCTTCCAGCTGGTATTTATTAACTTTTTCAAATCACTTTAATACTATTCTAAAAGATAATATGTTTCTTTTTTGTCATCTTGGTGATGTTCTGAATTCATGTTATTTATTATTTGAATAACTGTTTAATAGTTTCAGTAAACAATTTTGTACTTCTCTCAATCAGTAATTTTAAAAATGTAGTTATTTTTTTGCTTTGAAATAATATTTCTCTCCCTAAGTATTTAGATGTATATATATATATATATATATATATATATATATATATATATATATATATATATATATATATATAGGAAATTCACAAATGATAAATACTTTAATTATAATACATGTTTGTTTATATATATATATATATATATATATATATATATATATATATATATATATATATATATATATATATATATTTACGAGAAAAATATGGAAAAACAAAAAATCAGAATATGCAAGTTTACTGTTTTAATATTGTTTCAATGTCGACGTCAGACCTTCTTCAGGGCATAGTTATTAAAACATAATTAAAATTAGACGATATTCAAGTCAACATGAAAAGACGATAGACATAATAATAATCAAAATAAAAATGACAGAATTTTAAGATCAGCGTTCCGTTGTGAAATGGGATCACGTCGGCGTCACGGGGGCGATGTTGTTAAAACGTATTCCTAAAATAGATTTTAATACTATTAATGAAAGAGAAGAATTTTACTAGAATATAAAGTTTATAAGTCATTTTGTTTTGATTATTCTTATGTCTATCGTCTTTCAAATGTTGACTGGAACATTGTCTAATTTTAATTATGTTTTAATAACTATGTCCTGAAGAAGGTCTACTAGACCGAAACGTCTGACGTCGACATTGAAACAACATTAAAAGCAGTAAACATGCTTATTCGGATTTTTTGTTTTTCCATATTTTTCCTCATACTGTCGGATATATATCCACATATTTGCTTACATATATATATATATATATATATATATATATATATATATATATATATATATATATATATATATATATATATATATATATATATATATGGAATAAGCTTCGAAATTCACAATAAATCTCAAAACAGCCAATATCTTATTTCAATTTTCTTCCTGGAGAATATATTAATGTATGCTGAAATCTACATGCTGTCTATCAAATATACGTAATCTAAAATGGTTTCATAATAATAACATAGCATAAGGTGAAAATGGATATTTTATATTCTCAGATGAAATCGTTCGTTTTTTATGTTGTGTAAATTAACATCCACAATATTTTAGAAGTGGAAGCAGATCGCTATTCTCAGATTATATTCTAATGGCGTTTTATAATGTAAATCATTGTATCAAAGTCTTCTAAATTATGCATTTACTCTTTATAAGAGATAAAATCTTAGTCACTATGGCGTGAGATTGACGTGAGATATTCTTCCTCATTACATGCATTAGTATTACAGATATCTCTGTCGAAGTACTTATCAATATCGGCGTTAAATTCGAATTATTTGTATGTCCTACGAGACCAATCAATTGCTATAAATATTTCTCCTATTGTCCAATTTCGATCAAAATTTGGTTCAATTTTCAATGATGTATCGTTAGTTTCCAAGCATCATTACACTGAATATTGAAAGCAGGTTGACCGTGGTTGGTTAATAGTGCATGCATTTTGACGACCAATATATACAGTAAAATGTGTTGTAAAAAACGATTATATTATTGGTTTGAAAGATCTGGCCAGACAACTGGGAATTGCATATACACAAGACAGTCATATATTTTTTTAAAAAATAATATCAGTTGCTTGACTATACAAACTAATTTACAATGATATATCACTCAAATGACAAGGTGAAATATTATCAGTTTCAAGCGTAGATGGGGTATTAAACCTTGCCAATGAACAAAGGAAAAATAATGACATTTGAAAATATAAGGATAATTGAGGAACCGAAGATAAATGGTAAACGCTTGATAAGCAACACAAAAAATCATTGAAAAATGTAGGTATGTCTATTGAACAAAGATACGTTTCGATGAATCAATTTACAACAAAACTATTTTCGGCTATTACTTGGCTGAACGAAACTGACAAATATTTTCAAATGTAAAACTAGATTTTGATAATGAGGTTGTAAATCTTCACTCCAATTCTCGTTTAATAGATCAAACATAAACACTGATAACCACAGAAGTACACAAAAAACAACAGCTTTAATACGTCTAGGAATGGAATCATACACATTCCTGCCTTCCTCCATTAAAACCTGCTCCAGCTCTTTAAGACAAAATGGTGGAGGATATCGGCTTCTAACTTGCCGCTCCAAAATGCACCAGAAGTGTTCAATACTATTGATATCTGGAGATTGGGGAGACCACTTCATGTGTTCTAGCTAACTTTCATGCCCTTTATACTAAATCGTAACCACTAGAGCAGTATGTATTGGAGCATTACCTTTTTGGAAGACGCAGTTACCATCAGGTAGTAAAGTCTGGGCCATTGGATGAACATGATCTCCCAAAATGTTCAAATAATCTTTGCTGTTGATTCTACTATGCAGGGCAGCTATTGGACTGAGATATTTCCATGATATGACAGACCAAACTATCACTAATCCACCTTCATGCTTCACTGTTGGAAGAAGGCAGTCAAGGTTATATGCTTCTTTGTGCTGCCTCCACACATAAACTCGCACTGAGGTTGGAAATAGAGAAAACTAGATTCGTATGAGAATATGACTTGCTTCATTTGGTCTGCAGACAAGGCATTGTGATCTCTGCACCACTTCAACCTCTCCGCAATATTGCGAATGGAGAGTAGAGGTTTCCTTACAGCAGCTGTTCCATGATATGTAGTCGTATGGAGCCCACAACGAACATTGTTAGTAGAAACTGGACTATTCAGGTGATTATACAACTCAGCAGTCACTTTGGCCGCAGTAGTCCGATGATTTGTTTGCCACATTGCGTTTCAATGCACGTCGGTCCCTGTCTTTAAGTGTGCAAGTCCGGCCCGAATTGCTACCGTTGCTAGAGGTTTTGCCCTGTTTCTCGAATTGCGTCATAGTTCTTGATATGGTAGCACTTGAGAAACCAAACAGTTCAGCAACCTTAGTGATCGAGGCTTCTGCCATGGGAGCTCCAACAATTTGCCCTTTCTCGAATTCGGCGAGGTCACGCATTTAGCTTAAATTTTACTAAATTCTAAAAATAAATAATACAAAGACAGTAAATTAGATAAATAAACGTATTTACAATAGATATAAATTGCAATCACGAAGTTTTAGTTCAAATTTTAATATAATTGATCTTTGAAATATAGTAGTGGAATTTGCACCTTTAACAATTATTTTGTCCAACACCTATATATATATATATATATATATATATATATATATATATATATATATATATATATATATATATATAATGTATAAGGAAAAAAATGTAATGTTATTTTATATTTTTCAACTAGAAGAATATTTAAAATCATATCACGCAAAACGTAAAACTAATATCATAAAATTCTGCAAGGTGTGAGCTGTAACTGTTAGTACAAGTTTTTATATTTCTTTCAGGATTGGGTTACCCAGGATCTCTTCCCTGATTCTATCTTTTTCCAATCAATCCACGGGATACAAATACGACTGGACTTGCTGATGTCTTCACATACCACATTTCCGATGTTTCAAATTACAGGACCTTGTAATTTGATATTTTTTAAAAGATCTTTAAAGATACATAACAATCTGCAGGGGCAGCCATGTCATATTAAGGCTTATTCTGTTTTTTCTAGTTTTTGATCGCGATGTCTCGCGATTAGTTTCGGTTGTTCTGTCTGTATATATTGTAAAGTCCCCTAAAATTGTTACATGTCTTAAGACTGTGATCGGGACTGGGCGGTGTTTCTACCGATTACTTGCGGTTTCCATTTTTGCAAAGTTTCATATTTTCCAATTTAGATATTTGGTGACGTTGATCTATCGGGTTTTATATTAAGTACGTAGAACCTTGTCACTTGCTACAAAAAGGCCAATTGTTTCTCAACCTTTTATCACAAAATCTGCATTTTTATGTAATCTTTGCAGTACGTGAGCTTTGTAATTGCTATTTAGCAAACATCGGGCCGGTGCAACAAGAATACATCCCCCGGTTTCAGGTTTCAATCCAGCACTACGTAACAACTGGCGTGTACGTGGTTAGTCTCCATTAGATTGTTTAGTACGGGTAGACGATTGAAAATCAATAGACTTACCATTACATCGTTTCTGCATTTGGTACATTACATTTCATTAGATTTCTTTTTTTAGGATTTTTTTCGCTGCAGTAGTCATATTATAGTTTACTTTCATTTCTTCAGCCACTTGAAATTCTCATCTAACCTTCTTCGTTTCCATTATTACATAATAAACATTTTTATTTCTCTCATGTTCCAATTTTCTGTAGTTTCCAGTTATCTTTGCAGACCAATTGTTGCGTTTTGTTTTTAATCCTTTGCCTCCTTAGGAGCTCTGGGCACACACAGTCGATCATCATCAGCGTTAAAATAATCCAAGCGGTGGCAAATGAGAAGCATAAGCGTTTTGACATACATTCACTTAATGTCAGATATGGCCCAATTAAAGATTTTGAAACAGCATTGCACCACATGTACATCCCAAATGTTTCTGGCTGATATTCTCTTTTGTGAATTCAAGTTGGTATTAAATAACAGCCACACACGCCTGTAGTTTTCATTTCATAATTTTCCTCTCTTTTTTGTACGCTGTATACCATCTCCTTCGCTAATTTCTACGTACATAGAAGCTTCTCCATATTCCAAGTTCCTGATATTTTTTCAAAGTTTAGATCAATTGAACAAGTTTCAATAATTCTCCTTTTATTGGATGTTGCTTTTGCACATATATCTAATGCATACAACTCATCTTCGTCTTTGGCAAAGAATTTGATATCATCCATGTACAATAAGTGTTTAAACACATTCTTTTCTGATATATATCCATAGTTATTACTGTTTAGCGCATGCGATAGGGACATTTTGGATGGACAAAGCAGAAATGGCGACACGGAGTCTCTTTAATCTGGTTTTCCATAATTTCATGCCATATTTAAGGATACTGAACATAACCGAGGAGACATTATATTTGTAATGCCTTAAGGATAATAAATTATGGCACACTAACAAAGGCTTTACCGTAATCTATACAAGCAATACTAAGATTTCTAACTTTTTTCTGCAATTTTTGCTGGATTCATTTATTTATTAATAGTTGATCTTTGCAAGTATATTAAACCCTTCTACATACCTTCTGTTCTAGAGAAAGTACGTTGTTTTTATCTAGAAAAAATTAGGATATACATGTTATTGGCCTTTAATTTTGGACATCTGTTTCTACCTCTTTTAGTAGGAGATATCTAATACCATCAGTAACACATTCTTGAATTTCATTGTGATGATTAATTAGCATTGATATAGATTGTGCACGCGTTTACGAATAGATGACAGATGATAGAGCCAAATGTTTGGTATGAGGTCATTTTCATGGGGATTTCCTTTTATGAGATTTTGTTAGAACTTGACTAACATTTCTTTCATTTCTTTCACAGGTTTCACCTTCAGTCTTTCTTTATTGGTCCATCTGCATTGTAATTATATTACCTTGATATACTCGTAACATTCTACCAGAATGTTTGCTCCTATTCAATATAGTGTGGCTTTTTGACTTTCCCTTCTTAAGTCCTTTTGGAAATACATTTGATTCTGGTATATGCTCATTTCTCTTCGGTCCAATGTGAGTTTAAGAAAGTAGCACATATACTAGATAGATAAACCCCTCCGTTTTACTCCTGAGAACTATTGTTTTATATTTCCATAATGCATAGGCTACCAGGAATCCTTTCAAAGAGTCTAATGTAATATTTTCCAATAAATCCGAGGGCTCCAAGTACCTGTGGTATTTTCGTTGCTCTGGGTGCCATATCTTTGAGATTTCGATTTCAAGGTTTTGTATAGTTTTTGAAGATCTATAAAGATGCAATGAAATATGAAGGGACAGCTATATAAATAAGGAAACACTTTGATATTTGAATTTTCTGATGAATCGTAATACTTAGATTAATTATTGAAGAAGATCTTTGAGTGTTCTATATCTATATATAATACACCTCTTCCAATATTTCAGCTGAACAACCTTAAGGAAGTATTGCAATAACAACCATAATTATTAATGCAGGCAAATATTTAAAGAATGAAGAGTGTACAAATTAAAAAAAAGCTTATCCATTTTGACGACGCAGACGTTTATAATGTGACAATGTTATGAAATACTCTATGTTCTTTTGTTCTTCATTTAATACCCTGAAAACGACCAGCATCTATAATATGCCTTTCCCTGTTGCTCACGACCAAGTGGAATAGTCCATTATTTATTATATATATTCATGGTCTGACGTGCGCGCTAACTAACTCATTAATATCGTTATCGATTGACCCACCGAAAAATATTGATATATAATTTCTAATATTACGTTTTCTCCTTATATAGAAACTCAAGGTTTGCTATGTAATGATCGGTTTAACAATAAAAATAAATAATACCTGAATTAGTTAAAGTTGTCGGTGGTTTATTGTAATTTTGTCTTCGTGTGTTTACTTGAATCAAGTAGGATCCTTTTAAATCGAGGGCGATATATATATATATATATATATATATATATATATATATATATATATATATATATATATATATATATATATATATATATATATATATATATTGCCTTAAAGATCGATTCTAGCATCTAAAGAACAAATGTTATTTTCAAGCACCAGTCATTAAAACCGAAAGAAAAATAACTATCATTTATTTTTGTTTCCTTCCTGAATTTTCTAATTGTCCATTCATCTTCTTTTCATTCTACATTACCATATTTTTTGCTTCTCAAGATCGACGCGTCTCAGGCAACAGATATAAACAATTTAGAAACACTTGAAAATAAATAGACGCAAACGGGATTAAACAAAACCTTTCTAAACTTAACGATTTAAACAAATGGAAATGTTGTTTGTGTCACTGATAAAATATGTTTAACTGTTATTGTTTTTCTCTTTAAATAAAAGACGTAGGGATTAAAAAAGAAAAAGAAAACTAAGTAGAAAGCGGAATTCGAGTAAAATGATTTCTTTCTACTGATTTTTCTATCTTTCCATTTATAAAGAATGAATAATCATCAGAATGGAAAACAGTAAAATAGCACATTTTGCCGGCGATGCTGGTTGAGTGTTTAAGTTGGAAAGCTTGTGTCTCCTTGTATACTTTTCCTGCAACGAAAATCGTGGACGCGGAATATAAGTGCGGGGAAAAATATAAAGTAACTATTAGACTATATATATAAACAAATGATAAGTATGTATTAACAAAACAGGTGTATACGTAATCAATAAAATAGTGTTGCGTGTTACAAAACAATGAGCTTCAATGAAGAAAACATTTAATCTAATGAATGTGGTTTGTGTAGAAGTAAGTGTATCAGTTGTGTGTGATAGACACATGAGCATATATGTGTGGGTGTGAGCGAGTACAAAAGTCAACAAACGACCAAGGGAAGAGAATGATCCTCAGCGCCAGTGTTTGTATCTACGTCAACTACATCTAAAAGCTAGATCTAGGGGAGAAGGACACCTCCTATTTATAGCCTTAGGTAACGTCCCCTAGCAGTGGTTATTTTTAGGAAAGTAATGGAGTAACTCCGCAATACTCCCCTACAGATGAATAGAAATTTATTCTGTCAATATATCCATAAATTATGTGAATTTTAGTTTGGTCCGCGTAGGCTGCAAGGAAAAGACGTATAGTATGGTTGCGATGTGTGTTTAAACATGTCGACGAAAATGTACTTGTCTAAAATTCTCAGTCATCAGGGTACTATATAATTCTCTAATTCGTCGTTGTAGCATGCTATGAAAATATGTCTATAATTTGGTAAAAGAATGTACTGTGGTTGGTATTAAACTTTGTCTTCCAATGCTCCGTTGAAGTGATTTTGTTTTGAAGGCATTGTTTGTTTACTGTGAGTGGATGATGTTGGTACACAAAACATAAAAGAAGAACCGTCATTTTGCAAAGCTGTAGAGCGATGCTGCTGAAATGTCTACCGAGTGCCGAATACGTATTTGCAATAACTTTAAGATACCTGTTATTATTGATGATTTTCTCGGAGATGCAGCTATGTCCGTATATTGTTAAATCGTACTTGCAGATTTCTTAGTTATTTTTTGTGTGTTCATGTTAACATATTTGAAGAGTAAAACAATGTCAGTGAATCGCCTTTTGAATTATTTCACAGTTAATACATCGATACAGGGGAAAATAGTGTTGTTTAACTGTGAAAATAGACTTGAATTTCATGGTGTTTGAATGATATTTGCTAGTGTTATCAGCGTAAGGTTCCTTAAGAACTCTTGCGGTGTTTTGCTTGCTTCAAACTTCTAAGATAAATGTCGTAGTTTTCATTTTGGTGAAAAATTTTGAGATGTCTGTCGGTTAAGGTTAGGTCAGGCATATTGGTGCCTGAGATAATTAAAGGGTAAAGCAAAAAGCATTTGAGATGAGATGCGTGTTGTTTGCATGCAGACCGTGCCATCATAGACGTAATTGAAATGGCGGTTTGTGATTTTTTAATTTAATATCTATCGCAAGGATGGAAAACGGTTGTGCCCACAGCTATAAATGTTCTCGAGGTGTTATCGTTCTCGACTGATAATGCGAGCCTTTTCATTCCGATATCTGCCTCTAACTCAACGTTAGATAACAAAGACTGCCCCTTCCCAAGTTATCACGTCTCGCTGAGGAAATCACAACAATATAACCGTCATCTCCCGACAAGTCTCTAAAGTTACCAAAGTCCTTGAGCCTAATAATACTACTGGTTCAGACAAAATTCCAGTGACTCTGATAAGAACATCAACCCGAAATTATCCTGAATCCTAGCAAAGTTATTCAACTACTGCTTGATGGAGAAATCCTTCCCAAACTTGTGGGAAGTATCAACCGTATGCCCGGTTTTCAAGTAATCTCCTCAGTATCACCAGAAAACACTTTGAGTCCTTAATCAATAAGGATATTGTCGAGTACTTAGAAAATAACAACCTAGTGAACCGAGTAGTATGGGTTCTCGTCTGTCGTATCTACTGCCGACGTCTTAACTACCATCACTCACAGAGTAGGAAGGTTCTTGACGATAGTAAACGCATATTTTACTAAATATCACAATGGCGTTCGACAAAGTGTAGCAAAAATGCTTACTGCCTAAGCTCTCCAGTTATGTAATCACTGGAATTGTCTTCTCGATGATAAGATACTTTCTAACATGTAGGTTCCTGAAGGTAGTTATAAATGGTCGGTCCTGCAGAGCCCTAGAAGTTAACGTCGGCGTCATTAATGGGTCCCTACTCTGACCAACCCTATTTTACATCTACATAAATGATCTGCTAATAATATACTCAGATTATTTGTAAACATCAATACCGATTATACGACTATATACGTGCACACCTCTAAAACTCTCGATTGCCAGAGATTGGCGACTGATCTCCAATCCGATCCAGCACAAAATATCCAATGGGCTAAAAACTGGCTGGTCATATTCAATCCCACGAAGGCCAAGCCGGTTACATTCCATCATCACCGATCTAAACCCGAACTACGACGAATCTTGATGAACGTTGGTCCTCTAGGAGAAACACCGTTCCTTGAAAAACCTTGGGGCCTCAAACCTATAACCGACCTAAATTGGAACACTCACGTACAATACATTTCTAAGGATGCATTTAAAATATTCCGCTCCATATACCACTACAGTAAGTACCAAACCCCTGCTGCTATCCTCTACGTTTACAAGAGCTCGACCAGGTCAAGAAATAGACGGGAGCATCTCATTCTCCAGTCTTGATAGAGATCAAAAGCGTCCCCAAGCCCTTGTCGATGACAAACAATTCTCCAGCCTCTCCCCAACAGGCGGGATGTGACAAGCCTGCCACTGTTCTACCGCTACTTGGACGGAAAAGTGCTCGGACGAAATACATTCCCTGGTCCCGCCGAGGCAAACGTTCAGAGCAAGAAAACGCCATGCCACTTCCATAGTAGCAAACTACCCACATTTCCTGCGCATTCCATCGGTGAGATGCAACTTCCCATCGAACAGCTTCTCGCGAAATACTGCCCTGTGGAACTGACTGCCAGCAAGGTGTTTTCTTGACCAATACAATATTTACGTGTTCATGGCTAACTTTAATCGTTTTCTTCCAATCCTATACACACAAATTGACTTCAAACCAAACCACTACCACGAGTGGCGTAAATGATGACAATCCTGTATGTCCATATATGCCCATTTATATCTCTCTCTCTATTTATCTATATACATCTATTTGACTCTAAATGCCTTTTAATACGTCTACCCTTTTAATATCCATCTTCCTCTCTTCCTGTATCTCTCCCAAATTCCTTAGTTTTACATAACAGTATATCATCCTTTAATTTTATCTATCTATCTATCTATCTATCTATCTATCTATCTATCTATCTATCACACTCTATATGTATAACACATATTATCCCAAACTTTTAGCACAACTGTGAGGTGACAAGTGTCCATTTGGTTAAAAAATATAAACGTTGGAATTTATATACCTTGTATATTATTATTATTATTTTTATTATTATTATTATCATTATTATTATTATTATTATTATTATTATTATTATTATTATTATTATTATTATTACTCTAAGGGTCCTGTCCTTTCTAACGTGGGCGATCATTTCCTTACAATGTTTTATGTGCTGTGTAGCCCTTAGCAATGTGTGTCTTTTTACAATATATTCTAGTACGTCAACTACCACCCATTTTTTATTCTTCCCTCTGTTCCCCTTGCCTTCAATAAGTCCTGTGAATGTCACCTGGATATTTCAAAGGTCACTTTCTTATTCTAAGCATACATGTTCTTTTCATTACAGTTATCTCTAAAACTTCCTCGTTCCTCACATGTTCATTTCAAGTGTCTTCACATCTGAGGCGATTTATCAACACCATTTCAATATACTAGTTTTCAACGAAATTCCCTTGTTTCTTATTAATTGACGTAGCTGCCGAAAATCAACTTTCACTAATCAAAATCGCATTCGGTTTTCGGTTACACAGTTCCCCTCGTTTCTTTATAGACTTCCTAGATAGTTATTCTTTTTTAATTTCCCGATATATATTCTTGAGAATAAGCGTTGTATTATTCTATGTTGTAATAATTGTTTTTCTTGTACCATAAACTACCATATACAAAAAATAAAATTTTAATATGTCTAGATGTAGTAAATTATTAAATGTTAGGCATGTCATTTCATCAAACAAATATTTATATTTGATGTTAGCATTGAATTGTTGAAACACATTTCTTTTTTCAATATTAGTTTTTCAATAATATTTTGCACTATTATTAAATATGTGCCTCCAGAAATACGTCTTAATGATCAGAATTCAATTTCATATATTCAGTGTTGAATTCTCGAAGCAAAAAAATAAATGTCATCCTGAGAGAATATGTAATAATGTAATTTAAATAATGCCAAATTTTTTATGTGGTTAAACTAGATTGCGATGGAATTGATTTAATTCATTTGCTTTAGTTTGCTCAAATCCTATACCATTTTCCCAAAATTGGAAAGAAACAAGATTTTCCTAACAAAAATACTAATATCACTTTTTTCATTAAAATATTAATTTAAGTTTCTCGAAATTAAATACAAGTTCATTTAGTTCAAGGAAATCAATTAAGACATTACAATTATGTGACAAAATTCTAATTAAATCCATTCGTCATTACTTTATGAATGGTTGCAAAATTAAAATTAAAAATATTTTTTTAATATGTTATAAAACGGAAATGAAAAAAATAAATGAAATTATGAATATGTTAATTGTTATTGGGAAATATATGAACAATGTAAGATAACATTCTTAATAAAGACATTTTTAATGTGTTTTGATATGTTCACTTTTCAGGAATAAATATATTACATAATTGCATTAAATTTAGTAAATGGAATTTACAAGATTTCCTTATAGGATTCACATTGCTTGATAAATATCTTAATATTCTAAATTTTTAATTATTCTTGCACTCCATAATATTAATTATTTTTATATTGCTGAAAAAGTGTAAAATTAAAATATATTACAATATTTGAAAATTTAAATAAAAATTACTTGTAGTAAGATTATCAGAAACATCAATCAGGAGAAAAAGTGTTATGTTTGTTGGTGTTTATGTATTCAACCTGTTCGCTTAATAATGTGTCAAATTATAAAAGGTCGAATAAAGATAATAATGGGTCGACTAATAATTGGTTTAATTATTATAGGTCTAATAGTAATGGATTTAATGTTATAACAAATTATAAAGTGTCGAATTATAATGCTTCGAATTGTAATTGGTCATATAATAAATGGTCGCCTTTGAAAGCATCTAGCATAATTACAGTAGATTGTCATGGCATTTGCCAAGCACAATGAAAAATGTGACAATGCTTGAAATCATTGGATTGAAATTTAAACGGGACTTACATATTAGTTAGTATATATTCAACAGAATGTCGAGCCAAGACATATATAAAGAAAAATTATATATGATATTGTTATGGAGAATATTTAAAAGGAAGAAAGCCTTTCTAACATCAACAAAAATAAATTAACAATATTTAACTTTAAATTCAACACCTACAATATGTGCGAATACGACAATATATGAAGGTACTTTTAGGAATATTTAGAAAGTGATACATGCTGGAAAAATCCTTTTATTTGACAAACGTACTTTAAATAGTCTTAAAATGAAACTATTTTGACAGAAAGAAATACAATTCTTTTAATAATTAAAGATAAAGAGAAGCAATAAAGCGCAAGGTGTTACTGAGAGTGCAGAAAACTAAAGGACGTTATGCGGAGAGAGGATAGAAAAGAACAGATTGCAACGAGACAGAAGATGTGTTGCATTTACGTTTGTGAAGAGAGTAGTTGACAGGAAAGCAACTAACATAATAAACGGACAAAAATCTGAAGTCGATAAGTGTAAGAAGAGTGACTATTGTAATGGAAATAACATCTAGAAATTTCAACAAAAAATGAAGACAAGATATCAATAAAGTATTGCAGTTAAAGTTGTGAAATCGAGTTACCAAAGGGAAACTCATCAAAATAATTGCCATGGAATCTAGGTTACGGTGGTGTGAACGTGAAGTCAATATATCAGAACAGGACATATATCATTGCATATAATGTTTGGATTTTTAGAGAAACTCTCGAGACATAGAAGAAATAACAAAACAGATGTGATAGTAATGCCCAATGCACGAACGAAGTTTAGTCTTGTAAATTTGCAAATTACATTCTGGTGATAAATTTGTCCTGGACTACACAATGAAGTAAATCATTCGATATT
This sequence comes from Acanthosepion esculentum, assembly GCA_964036315.1. Classification (NCBI taxonomy): domain Eukaryota; kingdom Metazoa; phylum Mollusca; class Cephalopoda; order Sepiida; family Sepiidae; genus Acanthosepion; species Acanthosepion esculentum. Next base: position 8,915,935 of record OZ038495.1, read on the forward strand.
ATGCCAGTGGAAAACTTTAAACTGAGAATGAAAAAATTGGTACTCGCATGTTAGCAGCTTCTATGTTGGTAGAAGCAATATTAATTCTCTGGGAAGATTAAATGAGAGCAGATTAGTTTTGTATGCGTTAACAAGCCGAAATGGTTAGCAACAGATTGAAAGAGATTTTCAAGTTCGGATATCAATCTGACTTTTACAAACCAAACATATATTTTTAAGATAGAAGTAAATAGTTTTTCACGAGAATCACTGAAAAGCCATTCGAGTTATTCTGATAAAAAGAGAACTGATTAAAATCATTTTGTGTCAGCCTCACTGTCTTCCCAAATGAGCAATGGCGAGAGGAAAAAGATCATTTAGGTCTTCAGTACTGGTACCATAATTCATACTCTGGATTTCATCTTCAATATCCATTCAAGAACCATCAACAGAATGGAAAAAGTAGAGAGGAAAACTGGATCAGGTGGTCACAGCAGGAAGAGATAACATTATTTCCACTTAGAGAAGAGATCGTTTAGAAAAGATCCAATTCAGTCCATAAGATGTTTGGCACGTAAGAGAAGAGTTTCAGTTATAACCATCCATAGAGCAGTAAAAATGACTTGAAGATGAAATCGTCCTTGAGAGGGCTGAGGCACCTTTCTACTACAGTAGATAAATTTAGAAGGTTAAAGAGGGCGAAGAATCATCTTGAGAAAATTGGAAAAGAGCCCTGGAAAAAATAGGAGCAAAATTAGGAAAAAAGTAAAATACGTGTTTGGCCTCCTCATTCTTATAGAAACAACTACAATAATAAACGTTCAAGGCAAACTTCAGATATCTAATGAAACAAAGTTCATGTCTAAAGCTTAACATCCAATTCCATAAGCATAAAAACATCAGCGGTTGATCTAAAGAATCGAAAGTCATATATTTCTCTGAAAGTAGAGGCAGTGATGCGAAAAGCTCAACAAATTCGTAATTGATTAGAGCCTATCGTTGCTCTCACTTTACCAAAAAGTTGTAGAAAAATAATATGTCAATAGTACGAAGTTTCTGTCGGTTCACCGAAGTTCGTAAAAACGGCAACCACAGAAAGGGATTTTTAGTTCCCAACAGGTGTCCGATTTACGTTAAATTGCTATTTTTAGACAGGATGTGTTCGTTGCTCGCTGATAGTGTTTCGATTTGCATTCTCCGGGAAAGTTTCCGAACACGTATCAAGACGCTTCTTCTCTGATGTGGAATTAATAAAATATGTCTGAATGTAAGACTGGATGTTGAAGTTGAAATAAATATAACATAACTATACACGTGAATATAGATAACATGATTTGACTTAAGGTTAATACTTATGGAAGAGTGGATAATTATTTGTTAAATTAGTAGACGTAACATTCTATCTAAGCAAAATTCAGCTGCCATTAAACCGAATCGATTTAACTTTTTCTCTTAATAAATCTATCACTATTACGGGGCCCTACTTACAAATGGACTCTTCCACACCTATATAATATTGCTACCAACTCCGAGTAAAGGCAGTCACCAATGAGGAAGTCACCATGTGTGAGTCACCAAGAGTGTATCACCGAGTGAGTGTATGAATGAGTGAGTTAGGACACCAGTGAGAGAAGTACTCTCCAGTCCACATATTTGTACTACGTTTCCGTGAATAATATACCGTTTAACTTTATATCCGAGTCTGTGTTATTTTTTTATGGTTTCAACACCATAACATCTGGCGACGATATTCGAAACGACCTCACGAAATGAAAGACCAAAATTCTGTCTTGCCGACCATAACAACTTGCGTCGAGATATTCCGAATCACACAAAGGAAAGAACAAAAATATCCGTTGCCGAGAGTAAGAACTGAAGAACCAAAGCGAAACCTCTACCTGAAGAGAAAAAAAGGGTCGCGCCATAACTCTAAAGACGTCGAAAGATCCCAGTGTGTTAATCTCAAGTCTGGCGAACAAAGAAAAATCTTTCACGGAAGAACGTTACATATACAACAGTTATGTTAATACTCAACTGAAAAAAAACCCGGAAAATCCGACCGAATGACAGACAACGTATATACGAAAAAAGGTTTTGATGTGGACGTCGGGTATATTTAGAAAAGTATAAAATAAATATTTACTCAATCTAAAGTAAAACCAACAATTTGAAAATACTAACTAGTGAAAAATTGTAAGTAAGATTTTCCCTCTCATTGCTATAATTGTACTTCGCTTCTCTTGACCACACAGAAAAAAAAAGAAAATATATCTGTTTGGTAGCGTGGTTGTTTATGCAATTTTTTCTCCTTTTATAGCAAAAATGAAACACTCAAACTCTATTAGGATAAAGAAAAAAATTATTTTTTAGTATTACCAACCAGAGCTGAGATATATTAAAAAAAAGGAATTTCTTTCTTTTACCCCTCTTAGAGAAGAAAAATTGTCTAAATTTTGATTTCTTTCTCCCTGAAAACACGTATTTGAAGTCATTATGGAAGACTTTAAAACAATTATTGTTCAGATGATGAAAGCACAATTTGAACAGCAAAAGGAGACTGAGGAACGGCAACAAATGTTGGTAGAAAACTTGCTTCTACAACAAAAAGAACAGGAAGAAAAACAAAAAGAACGGGAAGAAAAATTTCAAGAATTAATTCTAAAGACATTGGGTAAAAAGGATGTTAGTTAAAACAACACTGCATTTTCTCACAACACAATTTGGAATTCTATGGAGACATTGAATTATCTTCCTGAAGAAGATAAAACATTTGAAGCTTTTTATAGAAGATATGAGGATCTTTTTGCGGTTGATTGTGAGGATTGGACGAACGCTAAAAAAGTTCTCTTACTTTTGAGAAAGTTGGGAACAGCCGAACATAGTAAGTTCGTCGATTACATTCTTCCGAAGAATACAAGTGAATTAGGGTTCGATGAAGCAGCAAAATTTTGTCTGCATTTTTTAGCCCTAATACAACTTTATTCCACAAAAGATGGAAGTGTTTTAACTTGTCAAAACGGGTTGACAAGGATTATTTTACATTAACGTCCATTGTTAAAGCACTGTGACGATTTTCGTTTGGTTGAACTGACAGCTGACGATGTCAAATGTTTAATATTTGCCCAAGGTTTAGTATCTGCAAAAAACTCGGAGATTAGACGTAGAATTCTATGAAGACTGGAAAGCGAACCAGGTCTCACATTACAAAAGCTAGCGGAAGATTGCCAGCTAGTAATCAATGTGAAAGCGATTCCAAAAACATCGAGGAATCAGGCATATCGTATGTTAGGAGAATTAAGTACAAGCCAAAAAATTACTCCTCTAAAAAAGGTAAAGAAAGCAAAGAGTACGCCCATTCACAATTTAAAAATAGACGACCCTGTGAAAAACAAAAATTACCCCCTAGTCCATGCGGACGTTCTGCTGGACAACATTGGTGGGGGCAGTCTGTTTTTACCGAAACAAGACATGTAATAATTGTGATAACAAAGGTGCGCACTGTAGAAATAAACGGAATAACAGAAACGGAGTCAGACAAACTATATCAATTGAAAAATAGATAAGAATCTACGTAAATACGTTGTAGTTAACATTCTAAACATAACAATTAAGCTGCAACTAGATAATGGCTCAAATCTCTATATCATTAATCTTCATACTTGGAGGAAATTAAAAAAAACAACAATGAAAAAGACAAACAAAACAGCACGTGCAGTAACAGGTGATAAAATCAAATTTGATGCTAAGCTAACGCTACCTGTAACACTGAATAGCATTACAAAGAAACTAAAAGTTTTCGTCCATAGAATTTCTGAGAATTTGTTTGGAGCGGATTGGACGGAACGGTTTAAGTTGTGGGATCAACCAATCAATAATTTTCGCCCCAAAAGTGGAAAATATGACAACAGCTGCCCAAGACCTGACAGAAGAATTAAAAAAAAAATTTCCCGAAGTTTTCTCGGCGGGACTAGGAAAATGTAATAAAACAAAATCCAAATTCGAGCTAAAAGAAAACGTTCAACCAGTTTTCAAAAGTAAAAGAAATGTCCCACTTGCATCAGTTGAAAAAATCAACGAATAATTAGACCGACTAAAAAATGCCGGTATACTATTCAAAGTGAGTTTTAGCGAATGGGCTGCTCCCGCTGTATACGTAAGTACAAAGTCCAACCAAATTCGTGTTTGTGCGGATTTTTCAACGGGCCTCAATGCTGCTCTAAAATATTACCATTAACCTCTCCCCACACCGGAGAAGATATTTAATAAACTGAATGGTGGGAAATATTCTCCAAATTGGACGTAAACGATGCACAAACATCAAGAACCTTGATACCCGCAGAAAAAGCGTATAACCAAATTTAAAACGTATTAACCCTTTTACCAAGTAAAAGGCTTGGAAGTGGGGTATTGTGGGGACCTACCTACAGATGGACTCTTCCACACCTATATAATATGGCTACCAACTCTGAGCAAAGGCAGTCATCAATGAGGAAGTCACTAGGTGTGAGTCACCAAGAGTATATCACCGAGTGAGTTTATGAATGAGTGAGTCAGGACACCAGTGAGAGAAAGTACTCTCCAGTCCACATTACTTTGTACAACGTTTCTGTGAATAATATACCGTTTTACTTTATATCCGAGTCTGTGTTATTTTTCTATAGTTTCAACACCATAACAATCACCAAAATATTTCTTCCTTTCTTTTCTTTGTAAACAAATAAGTTTTTTTCTGATATTTCCTTTATAATTGATTGATATTTAAATGTTTGTTTGTATTTCCATTTATTTCCCATAAAATGTGTTCGGTTTAAAATGAAATAAATATCTTTAACAATATTATCGAATTTATTTACTGTTACCCTGGGGTGTCCCTAACATTGAATTACGAAGTAATTTAAGTATTTCTTTTAATCGACCGTTGATTCTAACGGGTCTCGATTGTCACAAGTTACTGATACTAAATAACTTATAGATTCCAAGGGAAAACACTTTTTGATTTAAACGTTCCATCGCAGGTTAAGATCACAGATTACGGTTCTGTTTTAGTGATCTAAGCGAAAAAAGTAACGATTATAAAGAAGAATACAAATAAATATATTGTTCGGATAACATATCGGGGAACTATTACCGACAGTAATTATGCTTTTCATAGGCAACTGGAGATTAATGATCGTCGTTTTCTGAGTTGATTTCTCTTCGAAATTATTTAAACGTGGCCTACAGAAGAAACACTGCCGAATATTTCCTGACGAATACAGGCTAAGTTCATTATTATCATTAACTTAACACTATAATATTACCTGTAAATTCCGAGGATCTGATAGTATTCAATCCTTGCTACATTTTTAGAAGTAACACCACATCTCCATTTAGAAACACTGCATCCAGAGTTAATGAATATAAAAATTACAATATTAATGACCAATATCAATACAACATTCGTAGACAAAACAATTACATAATAATGTTGTTAAATTATTTTTGCAGAGAATGCAGAAACGTACACTTAAAAGAAAAATATAACTGATTGCTTTAAGAGCAATATTTATATTATTCGGACAATTGTCCTAATCTTTGTCGCCATATTTATTCCAAACTTTTGGTCGTTGTACACTCCGGTCTTCTTAAGGAGGTTGGAATATCGAACTGAACACTTTATTTCGTTCATTGGGGTAGATTCTTCTAGTTCCACGTACCCTGTCTAATGGATGCCAGTTATCAGTTATCTCCTTGTAATTCCCCTCTCCAATTTCTCCACCGCCTTAACAGTGTATGAAACTCACATCCTTTGGGTCCTGTCACTGGATCTAACTAACGCCTTTATTAATTGTGCCATGTGTCCTTCAGGATATCTGTGTATGGATTTCTGGATATTATTGTTCCCGAATTCTGAAAATATAGGGTAATTAAAGGAAAAATATAACTAATTGTTTTAAGAGCATCTTTAGATTAATTCGGCGTATTGTCATTAAAGTTACAAGTAGGCTCTTGTGGTCAAAACTGAAAGGAATAAATGTTGCCTTTAATAAAAGTCAAATCCATCAATATTATTCAATTCTCATATAAGAGAAAGCAAGGGAAAATTACAGAGAGATGAAATTAGTTGTTTACTTATACTCAACTAACCCTTACTTCCTTGGTTTATAAATTCATATTACACAAAAAAGATGCATATATATGTATATATATATATATATATATATATATATATATATATATATATATATATATATATATATATATATATATAGTATCCTTCAGTAAACTCAAGAGACATAAGACATCAATCTTAAGAGTATAAATAACCCTAGTTCTGGTATCTAATATGTGTTATACAAAGATAATCACTGCATACATACGGAGAGTTTAATTTGCATTACAACATTCAGTTTTATTCCGCTTCTTGTCTTGCCTATTAATATGCCTAATTACTGGTTTTAATTATAATTCTATGTAACATGTACCTTCAAGGTGTGGGAGATCATGACTCTCCACAATTTCCTGGCCTTTAGCAGCGTTTCAAACAGACATTAACATAAGTTCGTCATAGAGAAATCTGTTTCAAATATCTTGATTGCTCTTACCATGCTCTGTCAGGGTTAAGTTTTAGAAGGCCCCCTCTTTTCCTTATTTGTCCAAGGATTTTCAGCAGTCATTTATTCTGATTATCATTATGTGTAACTTTTGTTAATATTTTCTTTGACATCAACTTTGCTTCTACACTCCGTCTATTTTAGTCAGCCAATATCTGAATTGATCTTTAAGGAGCTTAACCCATTGTCAACATTTCGTCGACTGAAGTCATCACATACTTTTCCCGTTAATATAAGCAGCTGCTAATGTTAATAGTGAAAAGCCTAATGAATATCGGTTAAAATGGGTTGACACAAGGCATGCAATGGGAATATGTCGGTGATATTTATGTGTGTATAGGAGAACACTTAATGAAATACATGTATATATGTGTAGCTTCCCCTGTTGAGATAACAGAGCTATACCATGCTAAATATTGTTGTTCCGATATTTGTATTACAGTTTGGACATGGTAAAGCCTATGCCAAAACTGTTTGGATTATGAGTATTTTCCTCATATACGTATTGTCGTTTAATTCTAGGCTACTCAGTCTAGGTGAAGAATTAATGCTTTTATACATTTCGAAGTGTGTATGTACAAATGCGCAAACGAAAATATCAGCAAGTATTTACATATTCCTGTAGTGATAAATTGCGTTTTCTGTACCATATTTTCCGCATATGTTTTGATTTCACGAGAGTTCATTTTCTTCGTTTATATTAGTTAAGATTAAGGAGACAGTCCAAACATAATACATTTTAACGAAACATTGTTTTTTTTTTATTATTTATTTTTTTTAGTGGAAATGGAAGTTTCCGTCGTAGCCGTTTTGGCGTTGCTGATGGGGCGGGGTCGATTAGCCATAGCCGAATCGACATAGGAGATTTTCAGCAGAGGGTCGATTATGCGTTAGATTACTACTTCGTTGTAATAGTCAAAGTTGCTCTCTTTATTTCTCTCTCTCTCTCTCGTTTAGTAGTCAAATTAGTACATAGTCTTTATATGCTTCAATAGTCCAATTTAAGAAAAAACAGTAGTTGGAGGTATTTTTATAATATATTTCCTTCAGAGCAGCTTTACATTTTCAATCGACAAAGCCATTTTCTTCCAAAATAGAAGTAAATATTTCATCAAAACGTGGAAGAAACAAAATGATACACGATAGGTACATTTCTATTTTTGACTGAACGAGCAACATTAAATGGGATCCTGAATTAATTTTTTGGCGATGTCAACAGATGGATCCATGTAAAGCGAGAATAAAGATGATGGATAGAAAAGGGATTAGCCAATTGAATAGATTAAATAGCTTTACTAATTTTTATTTTATTTTTTTTTAATATAATATTTTTAATTAAGTTTTTTAATTTCCATTATTCATTAGTGTTTTAATACCATCCTCAATTCCCTAAATGTATAAAATGCACTATTGAAAGTTGTGTGTTTTCAATACTTTAATCTTTTTTTTTTCTTTTTAGGTTGCCTCCGGTCAAAGACAGTGACGTGGAAACAGTCTGAATTCTAAATGACTGTGCTGTATAGTTCAATTATTTTTCTGGCTTCGAATCAGCCACGTGAATTTCGCTACGCCGAAAGGTACAATGTATTTTTAGTATGACGACCACTCGTTCAGATTATCCTTTTATCAATTTCTGTACATTTACTTTTATCATATTGTTTCTTTATACGGAACATTTTTGGTGAGTTTCGTATATTTGATTTGTCGTAACGAAACGTCATGCAGATTATCTCTACTGGAATTCAATGCAAATGTGTCTATACCTGTGATTGCCAATGCTAATTTATGATTTAACTAATTTTTCATTAGTTTTATTAAGTTAACTACATTTTCAGACTATTCTTTCACCGATTTCAGTATATCTGTTTTTTTATGGGAATGGATACAGAGATTAATCTTTAGCTGATATCTGCGTATTTTCTCTTATTGGCAGTCTATACAGATTAAACTCTAGATTTTAATGGGTTATTCATTTAATCTTGATTTTGTAAAAAGATTGTAGGTTATTATTTCATTGAGTTCCGATTATTTTTAATGTGACAGGCAATGTGGATGAATTTGGAACATGGTGCAATGTCCACGTCCTTTCCGTAAGATTTCTCAAAAATATAACATCATAAGTTCGACAGGAAATCTCAAAGATCTCAGATAAATGTCTAGAAAAATTATTCTAGAAAAACAAGGAAATGTAATAATATTCACCATCGTAGTTTGTAAAATTATTAAATTCACAGCAAGAAAAACCGGAACAGAAACCAGCCTCTGGGGATGCAAAAGGGGAAAATATCATTACAATTCGCTTGAATGAAGTCATATTATCATTGAATACAAGAAAACATCATGGGAAACATGGAATCAGAGATTAAATTAATGAAAGAATATCAGACGGACAAATCTTGCGGAAAGCATAACACTAAACAAAAAAAAGAAAATTTAGAAATAATCGATTTAATATTAATTTTATCTATACTGTGGAAAGGAAGTTTATTATTTGTGTTTTAAAATCTGAAGCACTTAATTAACAAATAAATATGAAGGCAAGAACTAGATATTAGTAATCATCATGCCCTCTTCATGTGAAATGCAATCATAATTGATGGATAAATTAAAAAATAAATAATGCACATCATTGTACGTATATCGACTCCACTAATCCAGAGGTTACGGATTTCATATGGCATAGTAAAAATATAAAATACCAATCACAAACTAAGATGTTACTGATTAGATTCAATGAATATTGAATCACCCTAAAAAATACGAGCCAAAACGGATGCGATATAACACCATATTCTTCAGAGGCACAGATATCAGTTGTACACTAGTATTTGAACGACATGGTAACGTTTAGATTGTCGATAACAAAAACAAGAGACAAACAATAGCAACGCAGAATAAATGCTTTTATTTTTTTCAAAAAGTGAATATAGTTAAAGATCAAGAAATATAATATGAGAACTGAGCTAATAGAAATTATGATAGTGTAGACACATATTAAGCATAGGAGAAAATATACGTTATGAATATTTGTGACTTTGGATGTCAAACAGTATCCCAATATGAGGGCGAGATAATAATTCTAAATAATAATAATAATCGATATATATTTTAATCATTCCCTACAAGCAAGGAAATAAGTCTACTAAGACGCACTGGGTTACCGATTGTGAGACTAAGACAAATAAAACAGTATTAAGGAGAGAGAACAATCAAATAACAGGAACTAAGAAGATAAAGATTGAGGTTGCATTCACATTTTGAAGATGAAATTTGACAGTAAAGCAAGAAGCCAGAAGAGTGTTCCACAAGCGAAAAGTTACAGAGAAGATACTGTCAGCCTAGAACTTACGGGTACATCTTGCCATTTCACCTGTAAGATGATGAGACGTTGCGCCAATCTAGTTGTAGGCTTTAATTGGTTAAATCGAGTTATCAAAAAGAAAATATCATCATGATAATTAAAGGAAAAATCACAGGGAAATCACTTTAAGGGGCTGAATGACTAACGCCGAGGTTTTAATTTGTATTTTATCAAGAATCTCTAAGTATAAAGCAGAAGCACCATAACAGATGTGCCAGCAACATTCAATTGAATCATCGTTATTTGTTTCAAAAAGCAATAATATAATACAACATTAAGTCCACAGTAAACACAGCAGTTTCATACAGATTTATTAAATGCAAATAAATATTAAAAATCCATCGTATATTTTATGAGTAGAGACCTCAGTGATCCTATTAAAACTGCCAGTTTACTATGAATAGTATATGAACAAAAATTTTTTGATGCAAATAGTACAGAAACATATTAAAATGTGAAGTTAAAATTTTAACGGATCATCTAGATCAACCTAAAGAGGATATATTTTATACACCCTTAACACTTTCTAGTTAAATAAACAGGTTTGGTTTATTGGTTTATTTTGTTTTACCGCATATCAATCTCAGTGGGTTATTTAATACTGACATTTTTAGCATAGATTCGTAAGAACAGACATGTATTCTTTGGTTTAGATTGGTTTGGTTTATTTTGTTTTACGTCATACCAAACTCAATGGGTTATTTAATGCCGACAATATTTAGGATAGATTCGTATGAATATAATATGTATTCTTTGATTTAGTTTGGTTTGGTTTATTTTGTTTACGGCATATCAACCTCAGTGGGGTATTTGATGCTTGCAACATTTTTAGGATAGATTCGTATGAATAGAATATGTATGTTTTGGTTTAGATTGGAATGGTTTATTTTGTTTTACGGCCTATCAACCTCAATGGGTTATTTAATGCCGACACTATTTAGGATAGATTCGTATGAATAGAATATGTATTCATTGGTTTAGATTGGTTTGGTTTATTTTGTTTACGGCATATCAACCTCAATTGGTTATTTAATGCTGACAATTTCTTATTATTTCTGGTAATATTTTGCTTTATCAAAAATCTGTTTCTGGTAATATCTTCCCTTCAAAATTGTATTGCTGGTAATGGTTAACTATTTTCCCATAGATGGGACCCTAACAGGTGCTACCACACCGATTCAGGGAGGACCTGGGAATACCAGCAATTAAGATGTGTTTCCACGCTCCTCAAAACCTCTTGATCAGAGGCCTTTCTGCTGGACCTAGTTTAACGTCTTCCCCAGGACGCGGATGCAGCTTAACCTCTTACCCAGGACGGTAAATAAACAGAGTAGTATGAAAAATATGCAGTCTTCAGAATAGAAATAAAATAAAAAATCTAAGAACAAAAATCTGTTTTTCGATTTTTTCTTGCATAAATGTAACAAAGCATAAATAAATCGTAACCAGAAAAATAAGTGGGAATCCGACGAAAAAAAGATCTTCAACGAGATAACAACATTACTATTATCAGGGCGAACAACACTTTGATTTTTGACATATTGAGAAGTATTAATGTCTACATAAGCCATCAGATCCTTTGAAAATAATAGTTCGTAAAGTTTAGTTTCTTACGCATGAGAGCTAAGGTAGCTGGAAATGGTCGAAGACATTGGAGGCACGATAGGCTGAATTATTTTAATTCAGCTTATTAAGAAATCAAGAATTTACGAAGACAAAAGAATAGAGCTAAAAAATGGTGAAACTTGTTGTCACTGAAAATGTTTAAGCTTGATTTATTCAGGCAGTATATCTTAGTATACAGAAACCATGTACATGGATATTTGTCAGTTTTCTGGGATTACTCTGCTGCCTTATATTGCATTTCTCTTCATGAACGGTGTTAATGGGGCAAAACCAGGGCTTTGTATCAAGACAATTAATGCATTTTAGCAGCAAGGATGAGAGCCTTTAAAAAAAACTAGACAATGCTATGTAGATATTTGGTCACTGAGCGGACACTGGTATTCAGCATGAAGCTATTTATAATCGGGTTCTCTCTGAATATTTGTGATGCAATTTTTACATAAACTCGTGTCACACATGTGACTGTAATGAATCTAACCGGGACAATCGACTGGTTGCCATTATGAATATATTGGGCTTCGAATACTTGCCCACAATTTGTGTCAATAAACAATAATAATAATAATAATAATAATAATAATAATGATGTGTGTGTGCGTCTGGTGTTAAGTACGGACTTGAATTAATAAAACAGGTCTAACAGCTATAAACATTTTGGCTCTCCATTTTCAATATAGTTTTAACTTTTTTGACTGAACAAAAGCTGATATTAAGTGAATGGCTGTCAAAACAAGAAAGCGTCACGCTTTCCACCGCATCTATTATCCTAAGGCCGATGTATGTCTCCAAATCCGGTGGAGGCATATCTACCTTATAAAACTATATCAATCAGTCTTCAAAGATACCAAGAAATTAAAGAAGATAAGACGATGGTGTGTGAAAATCAAACTGATGTAGACAAACCACATAGTCATTAGTTGTTACGCGGTGCAGGGTCAAAATCTGAATATATTTATTCTTGCCGCATAGGATTAATGCTTGCTAACTAGAAATTACCAAGTACGCATACGGAAATATTATGTTGACTCCAAATGCAGTGCATTTCATTAATGTGCCTAATTAATTGGCCATCTTCCATCAGGTTGCAGGGTGTTAGCAAGCACTGGCATGAAAGTGTGGGCCAATATATGGATTGGAAAATCTGAAACTTTACTTCAAGAAAATAGCATGGACACACCAATACATGGTTACAGAGCTATGAACTGTAACTATTTTTATGGGACTTTACAATGCACACAAAGAGCACAATCAAAGCTACTGGCCCAGACATAGTGATCAAAGACCACAAAAAGAATAATCTTTCTTACTGACATGGCAGACCCTGCAGATTGTAATGCATCTGTGAAGTAGAAATCTCAAAAAATGTACACACAAATGCAGCGCAAACCTTACAAATTTTTTTTTACAACGTAAAATGTATGTAATATTAGTTTGTTTTATTTTTATTGTTTTTTTTTAATATTCAATTAAAATGTCATGATGCACTTTCTGACATAAAATCTCTGGTCAGGACCCAGAAGGAAATGAGTATAAAATAGAAATTAGTAGTAGTAGTAGTAGTAATAATAATAATAATTCCTGTCACCCCTTTTGTTTTGTTTGTCCTTAATCCCCCTTACCCATTAAGTGAACAAAAGTAGCTATGGTTACAAACTAAATAAGCAAGTATTGAATCACATATTCTACATGGATGATCTCAAACTCATTGCCAAATCGACAATGAGTTGAAGGGCCTCCTCAATAAAGTAAAATGCTTCAGTGACGACAGAGGTATGGACGTCGGATTAGATCAATGTGCAAAAGTAACATTCAATATAGGTAAATTGCAGAAACTGCCTTAAGAGATTTAGATTTCGTAACAAAGTATAGGGAACTAGAACATGATGAAGCCCATAAGTATGTAGAAATTAGCGAAGAAGATGGCAGACAACATCCCCTAATGCAGAAGAAGGTAAGAAATGAGGACTACAGGCGTGTACTTTTGGTACTAAGTACCGAGCTAAACTCAAAAAACAGAATATCAGCCATTAACACCTTGGCTGTCCCTGAGGTACATTAAAGGATTAGTGTCCTTAACTGAACCATAGCTGAAATTAAGCCAATGGACGCCAGAACGAGAAAGCTTCGCATTTGCTACCGCATGCATCATGCTGATGTTGATCGTCTGTATGTGCCCATATCCGAAGGAGGCAGAGGCTTAGTTCAACAAGAACTGCCCTCCAAATCTACAACAAGGGGCCTCCACAGATACTTGGAAACAACAGAAGTGTGGATGCTGCTATCTGTCAAAGAACATGAAAGTAGTAAGCGTCTTTACTCTTTAATAAAGGAAGCAACAATTTCAAATTGGAGTTTCAAATGAGCGAAGAAATACAAGAAAGCACAGTAAACCGACTGAAGCTTCAAAATACTTTAAAAAGAGAGCAAAGACAAATGCAATCGTCCTGATACAAAATCATTGAAAAGATACACCGCTGTATGGCCAATACTCTGCCTGTATCAAACAAGCTAACGTAGACAAAACCCGTACCCATCAGTGGCTATATAGTGCAGGGTTGAAATCCGAAACTGAAGGTGTTATCCTTGCTGCACAGGACCAATGCTTGTTAACTAGAAATTATCAAGCACATATACAAAAATATTGTTTTATCCAAAAATGCAGATTCTGTGATAAATATCCAGAATCAATTGATCATCTTGTATCAGGTTGCACGATATTGGCACCCACTGAGTATAAAACTCGGCATGAAAGAGTGGGCCAATATCAGCACTGGAAAATTTGCAACGTCTACGGTAAGGTAACTGAATTAAACTGGTATGAACCCCACCCAGACCCGGTTACAGAGATAGGACCTGTTTCAATTCTATGGAACTATACAATACACACTGACAGAACAATCAAGTCTAACCGCCCAGACATTGTTATTAAAGACCACAAAGAAAAAAAGTGCTTCCTTATAACAGTCCCTGCAGACTGCAATATATCTTTGAAGAATAATAAATAAAATAAAAGGACATTGAAATCGAATTCTCAAATTTTGGCACATGGGAATATCAACATACCCTGTTGTCGTTGGAGCCCTAGGATTTGTTGGAAAAGATTCCAATAGACTAATTTAAGGGACCCCTGGAAGCCCATACCTCAGAGAAATACAAAACAAATTTCTCAAAAGTACAGCCCACATTTTCCGAAGGGATTTCTCTATGTAAATTAGATTTTATTTGTTTTTGTTTGTCAGTGGAAAGTGTCATGATGCCATTTCTGACCTTAGGTCTCTGGGCGGGACTCGGAAAGAAATGTGTACACGCCAGAAATGAAAGAAAATAAAAGCAACAATAATAAGAGAGCAAAATGCAGATTATGCGATAAATATCCAGAAACATTGGCCATCTTGTATCAGGCTGCGCAGTATTGGCACCCACTGAATGTAAAACACGGCACGACAGAATGGGTTAATATCTGCACTGGAAAATCTGCAAACTTACTGAAAGGAAAGAAGAAGAAATTAGTATGAACATCACGCAGACCCGGTTACGGAGATGGGACTAGTAACCATTTAATGGCACTTTACAATACACGCAGAAAGAACAATCAATGCTAATCGCACTAGCTTCGTGATTAGAAACCGTAAAGTCAAAATGTGCCTTCTTAATGCAATGACAGCCCCTGTAGACTACAGTAAATCTGTGAAGGTCTTCAAAAAACTATCAAAATCCAAGGACCTTGAAATCGAAATCTTAAAAATATTGCGCATGAGGACATTAACAATTCCAGTTGTAGTTGGAGCTTTCATATTGATTAAAAATATTCCAATAGACTCATTGAAGTAATCCCTGGTATCCCATGCTTGAAAAATACAAAAAATGTACTCACGAGTATATCATACACCTTACAAAGGGCTTTATCTATGTACAATATATGTGATTCTTTTATTTTAAATACTTCTCAGTGTAAAATGTCGTGATGTCATTTCTGATCGCAGGACTCTGATCAGGATCCGGAATGCAATCGGTATACACCAGAAACCAAAGCAAGTAAAATAATAATAATAATAATAATAATAATAATAATAATAATAATAATAATAATAATAATAATAATCAAGTGGCTAAGAATATCGCAATGATGTTCGGCAGGGAAAAGCCATGTTTCTAACAAAACGTGTTCTTTAGTTTTAGTGGTTAAGGATAAAATCTCAGCTTTTACAAGAAAAAGAAAACATGCCGGATTAATCGTCACCCGGATAAACAAGTGCCGCCTCCCTCAGAGATAAGCCACATTTGCAGCGAAAAATCTGTCATTGGAAAGAATCAACAATGAGGCACTTGGACATCAAAACCGAATTAAATCCAACATTGGAACTGGTGAGATAATGTCAACTCAATTAATAAAAATAAAGCGAACGAAATGGAATCGGGAAGAGTATATACAAGTTATGCCTTCTTTTTTACAATCGAAAATCCACAAAAGAACATCACGGATCAGAAATTCCAAATAAGAATAGATAAGGTAGGAACTAAAATACGACCTTATCACGACCGAAATATGATTACCAATGTCGGCAGTGACGTAATGCGAAATGACAGACTCTCAAATAGAGAAATAGATAAAATATAATTAAATATAAGACATAATAATCCAAACAAAAATGAGGCAAGATTGTAATTGTTAATGTGGCAGAGGATGAGATAAAAACTAAAATACATACGAAATAATGATATCTCATGGAATAAAACGGAAGAATCTAGCTGGGGCATAAAGATTGCACTGATTTAGGTTCTGTACATAATGAGCCTGAATCAATCTACATTGGAGCGGAATTCCTTGTAAACAACAGTGTTCAAATCATTGAGGGAAAATGGCACATTAACCAGCAAAGTAAATCGCAAGCAAATGACAGAAATAGACCGACATCTAAAATCCACATGAGACAGTCTAATAAACATTTGTACAAACATATAACACTGTATTGCAAACACTGTTTAGAGACAGACCACTAGAAAACATGACATAATTAAATAATTAATTAATATCAACAACATCTTTGGTATGTAATAAAAAAACGTAAAGAAATCAAGAAACTGATTAAACAAGAGGCAAAAGGAGATTCATGAAAGGCAAAATTAAAGTTTGAAACTTAAGAAATGCAAACATTTTCGGAGAATGTTTGTATCAACCAAAATGGGATATAATCATAATACAGAGAGCATACAGTGTGAACATGAGAAAATGAATAATTAACATGTGCAAGAAATGAAACATATGGCCAAGTATAATCTAACAAAATCCCAAAAGTGGAAATCCTTATGAAAAGTGTAGGTACCAACTTTTAGATCTGTGGCAAACATTATCAATGCTAATAAATAATCCGAATGCCAGTCCAGAATACATCAGTAAAGGTATTGCATCTGTTTTTTCTAAAACGGATGAAACAGAGGATGAAGCATATATAGTCTAATAAAATGACTGTATATCACCTATAATTTTTCCTGGTCTGTCTTGTCAAAATGTGCTTACACTATTTTTTCGAGAAAAACAACATTATCTCATTGGAGGAGAAAGGATGTCGAAGAGGTTTATATGCTTGCAAAGATCAAATGCTAATAAATAAAAGTATCCTGTAACATTGCAGTTAAAACGGTAGAAATCTCAGCAAAGATAGATCTCGGAAAAGCCTTTTATCGTGTTCCACACTCTTGGATCCTTAAGCTTTTGAAAATGTACAAAAAGTCTTCGGTGATAAGAAACTTCCCTACATATACCATGACATTGTGGAAAACCTCATAATACCTAAATCAAACCAAATTTTCTGCCACTTCCATCTGTTTGAATATACGATGAGCATTATTTCACGGAGACCCCGTGTCGTCCCTTCTGTTCTGTATGTCCTTAATCCCGCTATCGCATGAACAAAACTGTAACAAATATGAATACAAAGCAAGACGGAAACTGTTTAATAACCCATTCTTCATGGGTGACATTAAACTATTTGCCAATGACGACAATGAGCTTTGAAGTTTATCGACAAATAATGTACAATGTGTTAGTAAAGATATCATTATGGATTTCAGATTAGATACATATGCAACAGTAACATTCATGAAACGGAGAATTACAGAAACACACTCGTTAAATGTAGATTTTGTCAAGCCATTAGGGAGCGCGAACAAGCTTAGTCCTATTATTGCCTAGGAATCAGCGAAGGAAATGTATAACAGTATACACCACATTAGGAGAGAATACAAACACTTTGGCTATACATACAGTTTGAGAAATCCATTATTGGGTCAAAACTGACATTAATCGAATGGATATCAAAACGAGAAAGCTTTTAACTTACCACCTCATGCATCATCCCAAAATTGGAGATGATGTTCAGTATGTGTCCAGGAGGCCGAGGATTATTTCAAGTAAAACTGATTCATAAAACCATGACACTCTTACAAGATAACTGGAAACTATAAAAAAAATGGATGATTAACTCTGACAAAAAATATCAAAGTAAGAAAATTTATTCAGTAATAAAAGAAGACAATAAATTCAAAAGAGAATTTCATGTGGGTTACGAAGTGCAAATAAAACATAATACACATTCTGCAACTGCAAATTTTCTAAAAATTCAGTTAAACCAAATGCAATGTACCAAATGCAGAAACGAAAGCAAGATGAGCCTTTTCAGGTTAAATACTCTGCCGTACTAAATAAGCTGATCTAGACAAACCCCGTTCTCATGAGTGGTTAGACCTTGCAGAGATAAAAGCTAAAAGCGAATGTTATATATTTGTTGCACAGAACCAATGCTAGAAATTACGTAGAATTAAATAGAATCTACCTGCTACAGATAATGAAATATTGTGTTGATCCAAAATGAAGATTCTGAGTTAAATATCCAGAACCAACTGACAATCAGGTAACGGCTTTAAACAGGGTTAGAAATCACTAAATATATAAATCGGTATGTTACAATGAACAAATATCTACACTTGAATATATGCAACATTTCTGGGTATTAAACTGCAGCAAACAGGTAAGAATATCACCCATAGACCAGTAACAATTTTATGGATCTTTACAATAGAAACAGATAGAAAAATCAAATGTAATCGCCCATAAATATTAATCAAAGAAAATCAAAAATGCAATGAGCTTTCCTATTGACATGGCAGTCCATTCAGATTGCAATGTTTCTTTGAGGATCTACAAAAACTATGAAAATACAAGTAACCTGAAGTGGAATTCTAGAAAATGTGGCTGATGAGAATAATAGTAATTTCAGTTTTAGTTGTAGCTCTCAGATTGATTGCAACTTGTTCCGATAAATTCATTGAAGAGAATCCTGGTACCCAATGCCTTTATGAAATACAAAAAATGTACTCGAAATTACAGTTACCATATTACGAAAAGGTTGCTACTTTGGGAATCTAAGTTAAATGTGTGTGATGTTTTTATTTTTATATAATTACCTTCTCCTGTTGGGACCCGGAAGGAAATGTGTATACATCAGAATTCAAAGGAAGTAGCAATACCAAAACAAAACACGGAAAACAACAACATCAATAATAATAACAATGCAATGATTGAATGTATTCTTCCAATAATTTTCCTCACTGAAGAGGAAAAAAAGAAGAGAAAAGTCCCAGTTCTTAACAACATTTAACAACATTTCAGCATTATATGTCTTCTTCAAGTGTTGTATAAAAATACAAAAGTAAACTCAACACTGTGACATCAGCGGAGTTTACGGAACATTCTATCTCAAACGACTGTAATTTAGATGAACATCTTAAGATGCTCGTCCTGCAATATATTTAGAATTTACCGACCGTTAAAACGCATGATGTTAATAATATATGTAATCTACTGACGTCACACTCCGGGGGAAATGAAGAATATGACAGAATAGTTCTATAGAATTTATCCTAAACTGCTTGATTATTTGATCGTAGTAGCTAATCAATTCATGTGAGATTTCAAGATGAGCTCGATGAAAATAATGTTACTGACTTTTCACTCTGGCTGTGTTACATTTGTTTTGTCACTTAGAAACCATTACAACTCAGAAAGAAAACAAAATCATTATTTTTTCTGTTTTAAACAGTACTCGATTTCTTTTTTATCTTAACAAAATAGAAATTTGATTAGTGACGCAAATATTTCTTTACAAATAAGAATATAATCCTCGTAGACATAACATCAGCATTGGGATTATGTATTGGTTAAACTACATAGGAAGAATTCTAACTGTCTCTCATAGCGCTTTTCCTTTCGTATGAGATCGTGTGGGTATTGTGTTCCTTTTATTCAATTTCCGTAATTTAGACATTTACTGATCGATTAACGACCGAAGTTGAAAAAGTCAATATCAAAGAATATTGCCCGAAGAAAATAAACGTGGCTGATTAGCTCAGAAATATGACAGAGATGAGAATATTAGATTAAATTGTTAATGAATGTCTCAAGGAAATATGTGAGAACCCAAACGCAATTACATAATCGGAAATGTCAAAAGATCCGGGAAAACTGTAAAGTGGATGAGTTCAATATCAAAAACTTATAAAAATGGACTCATCACAATTTCGTAATAGGTAAATGTATATTGTAGCTCTGTTGCTGCAGTATCGATACGACACAGATGGCTTTATACATTCAGTCCGAAAATAAGTTTGGTGATGTTGGAATCCATAACAACGTTCCCAAAGTAGCAACTACACTATGGAATTGCGAGAAAATATATAATTTATTCTCGCAGTAAATGAATATTTGAAAAACAAATGAGTGGAGCCTAAACCTGCAGGAGATATGTGATCCAAAAACTGCACGATGGCTGACAATATTGTAAAAACACGACCCAAACACAAAATTATCAAACCACCAGTCCAAATTTGTATTATGTACACTGCATTTCGTATCGTTTTAGCAGTTGCTGACAAATAAATATTGCATTGATAACGCCATTGATTCTCTAAAGTCTAACATGTTCTGGAAAAAAGTAAGTTTAGGGACATTTTGAGACTGATCGATTAGAGGATAGAATTGGAATATGTCGGATGATAGATCTCTGAATCAATAATATATCTAGCATGTACAAATCGATGGGTTCTTATAAGAAAAAGATATGGGCTATGATATCTCGATGTACACAAGGAAACCAGTATCGGATATTGCAGTTGTCCTTTAAACAAATCTTGTTTCTGACGTTGTTATCAGGGCTACATAAAAAACAAACAAAAAAAAACGATAAAGTTTTAGAGGAAATACAAAATGGACACTTACACTTAGAATTTGAAAGCGACCATTGAAATTTTAGAGTATGTAATGCGGAAAGTTTGCATGGTGAAAGAGAATTTTGCCAAAATATGAATATATGTTGTACTATACTAAGACATTTGTAATAACAGGGTTTTACCAAGCATTACACTATAGAATTTCAATACATTAGAAAGATCAGTAGTAGACAAATATATGAAAAGGATATGTAATTGAACAATACATGAGTGGACTAATACCAAATTAACTTATTAATAAGATTACTGATAAAAAATACATTATTAAGACTGCGAGTTGAACAATTTTATGATTAACAATAGTAGTAGACCTATAGCTGTGTTGGATTAGTATTTGACTACTTATTGAGTAAGAACATTGATAAACTAAATTATTAGTAAAACCAGTAGTAGGCCAATAGTTGATTAGGGCCAGTGGTAGAATCAGACCTGTGAAACAATTGCAGATATTAGGAACTAATGTAATCAGGCGGAATGTGAATGACTCAACGAAAAGTGTACAGGGGCGGAAGAAATGAGCGTGATAGATAACGCAGTCAAGCGGCAAAGATTACAATAAATAACAAAGCAGAGATATGCTCTTTGATATATAAACTGAAGAGGGTAAACGCATAATAGAAAGACAAACGTTCAATTATAGAACGAATACATCAGATAAGTCATACTTGACGAGAAATATGACCTACAATAGACTAGAACATGGAACGACCTTAAATACTTATGTTTGAATTAAGATCGACACAGGCCAAGTTGAATAATGATGAAGCAACAAGACCAAATAGGATTGTAAATGAAATGCTTAGATGTCTTAAATGTGGTCAGGATCAAGGGAAATCAAATTTAAATATCCGACAACGGTGAAATAATGGAATGTCTTAGATCTATCTTCATAGCGCTGCGTAAGTAGCCAACTGCGAACGAATGCGATGCCCATCATACAATCAGCTAAGTGACGTATTAATTTTATGACTATAAGTGCTTGACGGAATTAATCTGGAAACGACACAATAACAACATCGTTAGGTTAAAGACAGTAAAATAAGAAACACGAACTTTATTTTCAGAATGATGTCCTATCTTGAAATGCAAACATCGAAGTACGTTTAACTATGTTTTATAAATCCCACAAAATTATTTCACAGTATGATACATAGATCTGATTTAACATTTAGAATCATCTTTTTCTTTCGAGAAAGGTATTAGGATATTCCAAGATATATACTGTGAATTAAAAGGTTTCAGTGGAATATAAAATTAACAAGATCGCACATATAGGAAGAAGTATGCTTATCTCATTTCTTTAACGACGACAACGAAGCGATGCCATGATAGTAGGATATTCTACCGCTTATTTATTATTGTCAGTGGCAACACCGGTAACATAAGGTCTGTAGATTATACTGCAATGCTTGCAGACAGAAAAAAGAAAATCGTAGAGCCAAGGAAGTAAAGGATAGCTAGAATAAACGAATAAGTGTTAATTGTAGGAAGGTGGAATCTGTGAACATCACCGAGATGAAACGGCGAATATATGTGCTGAGGCGTCAAACTAAATCAGGTGCCGAAATATAACTATATGAAAAGAGTTATAGAAGTAGGTGGCGAATAAACATCAGAAACAAGAAGACGCATTGGAATTGTGAAATAATTGCAATATTAAAAAACAATACAATTAAGTTTTAAAAACATTAAGAGCTTTAGATGATTATGTAATATTCGTCGTCTTTCATGGAATGCAATGTTGGAAAATTTCCTCAAGAATGAAAAGTAGACGCGGTGGCGGCGTCGAAGTGGCACCGAAGAATAATACTGAGAATAACAGACGGAAGATATGAGCAACAAAGGAAATTCTAAGGTATCTGAATTCAAAATAGCAATTTGATTAGGACAGAAAGGTGCCGTTAAAATATCTGATATATAACGAGGAGAGTGGACTAGGAGAATATGAAACACATACGACATATAGAAATCAATCATCGGGGATAGCGAAACAGCTTGTAAAATATAATATGTAAAGGTATATCTATATAAGAACATTGTTTGATATTTGTGGGTGAAACTTTGCAACGTGTAACAATGGTTAGGCATTCGTGGAGACTGCGGTTATCGTCAATATATGGAAGGACATAGCACACAAAAGAAGAAACTATTTCATGGAATTATGTTAATGAATGTATCAGGATCCTTTTAATCTATTTATAGTTGCCATATTATGTTGAGAATAGAGGTAATGTTAAAATGTAATTCTAGCAAATTCTATTTCTAGGACTTTCTATTTCTGTTTGACGGTCCTTATAATTTTATTGTTATTATTATTATTATTATTATTATTATTATTATTATTTGTTTTGTTTGGTGCATACTCATTTTTCCGGATGCTACCCGGAGAGCTATGTTCAGAAATTTCTTTACATTTTCCACTGAGACTATTTCAGACACCTACCCACAAAGTAAAAAAACAAAACATGGCCGCACTCATTTTGCAGAGATAAAGCACTTTGTAAGTCATGAGCTGTACTTGTGAGCACAACATCTTTTATTTCTTTAAGGCTTGGGCTACAAGGAATCCCTTCAATTCATCTATGTGAACGTTTTCCAATAAATCGGAGGGATTCAAAAATTAAAATTTTAATTGTTGCTGTAATTATTTGCCACATTTTTGAGATTTCGCTTTCGAGGTCCTTGTAATTTGAAACATTTTGAAGTCCTTCAATGTTTCAGTGACTGCCATGTCAATAAGAAGGTAGATTTTGTGCGGTTTCTGATCACGATGCCAGGGCATTTAGCTTTGATTGTTCTGTATCTATGTATTTAAAAGTTTCATAAAATTCTGTAAGCGTGTATACGTCGTGTTCATATCTCTTTCTTGCAGTTTCCTTCCGTAAAGGCTACAGGTTTTCCAATGCAGATATTGGCCTATTCAGAAATGCCAGATTTATATTCATTATGTGCTAATTCCTTGCAACTTGATACAAGATGATTGATTCTGGATATTTATCACAGAATCTGCATTATGGTCCAACACTATTTTTCAGTATGTGTACTTCACAATGTCTAGCTAGCTAGCAATGGTTCTGTGCAGCAAGATTTACAGAGCTTTTGATGGGTAAGCAGTTTGTCTAAATCATCTTGTTTGGTACGGGCAGAATATTGACCGTGAAAAGGTTTATCCTGCAAATGCTTCTGTATCTGGTCCATTGCATTTACTTTTACGTTCTTCTTTAAGTCTTTGCCATTGTAGAATGTGTATTATGATTTACTTGCATGTCTTCCCGGAAATGAAATTACATTTTTAACTAGTTTGCTTTCTTTATTACTCAATACATTTTCTTAAATCTTTCTTTGGCATAGATCCGCATCCAGTTTTCCGTAGTTTCCAGGTAATTTTGAAGGGCGATTATTGTAGTCTTGAATACATTTCATGTTGAAATAATCCTTAGCATTTTTCGGATCAGATTTGGGATCATGAAAGCGATGACAAAGGAGAAGCATTTCCATTTTGGTGTCCATTCATTTAATGTCAACTATGGTCTCGGTTAGGATGTTTAAAAAGCATTACACCACACACAGAGTCAATGGGTTTATGGCTGACATTCCGTTTTGTAAATTCAGCACGGTAATCATTACTAGGTGCACATATCTATTGTACATTTCTTAGTTTCTCCTCCATTATTATTATTATTATTATTATTATTATTATTATTATTATTACACTTTTCAAAGTTTCATAAAATAAAAGCTTTGGACATCAACACAGAATGTTGGGATCCATATGATACAAGTGGAGAGGAGCCCTCACCAAACACCTCAAGTCAGGGAGGGAGTAGCTGACGCAAGTCGACACGGAAAAGCGAACCGACAGAAAGCAAAGTGAGACAGACCAGAAACAGAACGTAAATGCGACCACTGCCGCATCGGCCTCTACAGTCGATGCTCCAGCCAAGCAGACAACTCGCATTCTACCCATGGTCAATCCTGACCGACAGAGGCCTATATTACACTTTTACGTTACAGTGAAAACTAATGATATTTTTTTATACATGGTGCGATGGGTAAATTGTCAGCATATTATATTTTCTTAAATTTCGCCCATTCGTATTTTTTTTTGATTTTGTCGAATTTCCAGAATAGTACGGTCACTTGATCACCGTATAACAAGAATAAGAGCACCCGGACGCAATTCACTCCGACAGAAATTTGGAAACGGCATGTTGTACTGCATGACATTCGCACCTGAAGTTCTAATACAAATATTTCAAAGGGTTTTCGTATCAATCTGAGGACATCACAGAGTTTTAGAAAGAGCTCGATGAGTCTAATGGTTTTTACGGTGTTACGGCAGCTCAGAAAACTCACTTTCATTATTCTGATAACAAAATAAATCCTGAATTTTTTTAGAAGACAATAGATCCAACACGCAGAGCTACATCGTCCCTTGAGGAGGTAGTGATGCCCTGAGCCAAGAGGGTCCCTGGTGAAAACACTGTCTGGCAACAGGACTCTGCACCATGCCGCATAACAACTCAGGCAATTTCTGCAACCACATCGCCACTTACTTCTGGCCGCATAACTCCCAAACTGAAACGCGTTGATTATTATGTGCGTAGCGCAGTTGAGCGAGAGACAAACAAAACGATTTGTAACACCAAAGAGGAACTGAAGCCAAGGATTACGGCAGCATTCACAAACATATACAAGGAGACCGTCCATAAGAGTTACAGAGATTCCGAAGGAGTCTGGAGGTTGTAGTTGACGCCAATGGCGATTATATTGATCAAATTTACTTGCTTATCTCAAGATATTTTTGTGTAATTGTAGTAAATATATCTGTGAAAATGAGACGTCGGTGTTATTTTCATTTTTACGTAATTTAGACAACAATTTATCCATCGCACCCTGTAGTTGCTTTCTGTACATTTCGAGATAAACACGAAAAAAAATCTGGCATGTATCCATTTCTTCATTCCCGACATCGGCGCACATACTTTCGTTTGACCGCTAATATGTGATTTTCTTTGATGGGAATCGAATATGGCGAAGTCAAATTATCTACACTCTAATCAGTACTTGCATCGAGCTAATAACTGCTGAGATAAGAATAGCCTCGTTTCTTAGGATAAAATGCTGTTCGGCCTCATAGCGATAGTCTGCTGTTCGTCCTCAGTGCAGCAATGATCCTCACTAGCATTACTCATATTTCTTCTTCTTCTTCTTCTTCTTCTTCTTCTTCTTCTTCTTCTTCTTCTTCCTCTTCTTCTTCTTCTTCTTCTTCTTCTTCTTCTTCTTCTTCTTCCAAATGTCTTGCTATATTTGCCAATTTTTTCTCGTTTAATGCAGGACAATGTCCTCACTGATAAAGAAGAGGCTTGAATCAACAGAAATGTCGTTATACAGAAATATGCTATGAATACCATGGACCGAACATGTGAGCAACGACAAAATTTCAAAGAAAATGGTAATATAAAGGAAACAAGTACTTAACGTCTGAAAGAGAGCTTTCAAGTTTCTAGGGAACATAATTAGGAAAGAGGGCCTAGAGAATTTGATACTCACGGGATAGACTGAATGCAAGTGGAACACTAGAAAAGAACACATGACGTACACAGCGAGCTTAAGTAAATTGATGGGGGAAAGGTATGAGATTTATAACAAAAACTACATTTATTAAACGCTAAAATAGACATGAAATTGTAGAGTCACGGTAGCCATCGTCCCGATGGGACGCAACGAAGAGAAGAAGAATAATGTTCGGTACTCGATTGTTACAATTGTTGGACAGTCTAAATTTCAAATTCTCAATATATATATATATATATATATATATATATATATATATATATATATATATATATATATATATATATAACCGATGCTACAAGAACGAAAGTAATATATTAATTCCAAGGTTCGCAGCGTTAATTCAAAAAGAGCTCGATACAGATATTAGACCGATAATTATTTATTTATTATAATTTTATCATATTGACAAAACCATTTTACTCACTACAAAGATGCAACTTGGTTTCAGTGCATTTCAACTGCACATCGACGGGTGAGGTTGTTCATAACCATTTTCGACCCTTACCCGTCGATGTGCAGTTGAAATGCAAAGAAACCAAGTTGCATCTTTGTAGTGAGTAAAATGGTTTTGTCTATATGATAAAATTATAATATATATATATATATATATATATATATATATATATATATATATATATATATATATATATATATATATATATATATATACTTCCGTTTTGACATACCTATCGATTTATCCATATTCTATTTTATTACAGCCCATAATAAACTATATCACGCTACTTCCCTCTTAGATTGATCTCTTGTAAAAGGGCTCAGATCTTTTTCTGCCTATTGATAAATACGTCCGCAGACAGGTCGTTATTTAGAGAATGAAATTTAAATTAGAATTCAGGCAATATGGGAACTAAGGGATTAATATCCAAATGTTAACTTATGTTAATTGAGAATGAAAAAGTATTGTCGTGTAAAATAAATATTTTCTCAAAAGATTTACATAATCTTTTTTATGTATTATCTTCATAATATTTCTGCAGATATTTTATTTGATATTAGCAGGTTTTCTATTCTTTTATGTGTTGTGTCTCACTAGTACGTGGCGGATCATGACTCGCCACAAATCTCTGTCTTTTACAGCTGTAAATAAGTATTTTTTCTATCTTTCGTTATCCCTGTTCTGCAAAAGAAAGATCGTTAGGTCTGTTAGTAACTGCCCCTCTGACGTTTCGGTTTATGCTGTGAATGTCAAATGACGCAATGCCACATTACTCATTACGTACCCTAAAAATCCCAGCTGTTTCTTCATGGATCTCAAAGACCCATACTTTTCCATTTTCCACAGAACATTATCCTTGCTCACATCGGTCGTTCATTTTGTTCTCTGAATAGTTTGGATCATATTTGTGTGAGATCGCGTAGCTATATCACCATGGGGAGATTGCTCAGCATGAGGGAGATTATCCTAACATGAATGGTGATCGATATTACATAAGAATTCAAGACTCTATTCCATGTTTCGAACGAAAATTACCTCTAAATTAAATATTTTTATAATAAATAATTCTAAGGTGTACGATGACATATAAGGATTTCTATGTTATATAATCAACAAAATGACTTTTTCATTTTAAATCAGTAATGATTTTAAATAAAGTTTCCTTTATAGTTTTAAAGATATACATTGGTATTTTTATCTGAAGCTCAAGTCGATCGATATGCTGACACTCATAAACATGGATAAATAAACAGGCCCAAAATCTGCACATGCATACATACACACACTCACACACACGCACACACACACTCACACACACACACATTCACACACACACAAACAGACATATATATATATATATATATATATATATATATATATATATATATATATATATATATATATATATATGATAAAATAGTTTTCAGGTATGCTAAATTCATAGGTAAACATTCTCAGTGTCAGGTATCAAAGATTTTAAATATAAAAGTGTACACTGAACAGTCCTGTTTCATGGCCTTCAGGCATGAAACAGATTGTCGGCGTGTCATATTGATGTCAGTGTCTAATTGTGTGTGTGTGTGTGTATATATATATATATATATATATATATATATATATATATATATATATATATATATATATATATATATATATATATATACAGGGTGTGTAAGGTATTTGCGGACACTTATATTTTTGTAATTTAAATTAAAATATACTAATTAATGTTTTTCTTTCAGAAGATCCCATGGCAGATACTACTATAACTAATGCAATGAAAAGACACGCTGTAATAATGTCTATGAAAGCGAAACACAGAAAATTCAGAAATTGAAAGATTTCTAAAAGTCGCCAGATCTTTCGTTTGCAAAGTTAGAAAGGAGCTAAATAAAAACAATGGTGATGGATTGGCCACGAGCAAGAGAAAACTGCAATGCCAACGTTCTGACTCACTCAGAACACCTGAGTTTGCCAGAAGGGTGCATGACATGATCGACGAAAATCCTGAGACATCAATGTTACATCTCGCCAAAGATATTCAAGTGCCTGAAGGAACAATAAGGAACGTTGTTCATCAAGACCTCGGATACAAAGCATACGCTCTTAGGCGAGGTCAGTTCATGTCAACAAAAACTCAAGAGAATCGTTTAATGCGTGCAAAACGACTCTTAAACAAATGAAGCATCTGAAGCATCCAGAAGAACAGGAGTGTCTTTGTTTTTTCTCCGATGAAAAAGAAAATCGGCCAGGATCAAAAAGTCAATCGAAGAAATGATAGGTGGCTATGTGTGGAACCCACTGAAGTTCCAACAGTTATGCACACGAAGTTTCCAGCAACAGTGATGGTTTTCGTTGTCTTTAGCAGTGAAGGGCACATCGTGCCTCCTCATTTGTTTCCACAGGGTCTTAGAGTCAATGCAGATGCCTATGTCGAGACTCTTCAAACCATTGTTAAGCCTTGGATAGACAACGTAGCTAATGGAAGGGCCTATGTCTTCCAACATGATACGGCACCATCCCATAAAGCTCTCAAAACCCAGGATTGGATGACCGAGAATTGTCGTGATCATGTCACACCAAACTTATGGTCTCCTAACTCACCAGACCTTAATCCTTTGGATTATTACATGTGAGGCGCCGTTGAAAAGGAAGTTAATAAGCATCCTCATAACCCCAAACCCTCTCTGATGGAAGCAATAGCCCGAGCAATGGAGGACATAAATAAAGACCACCTGATCAAAGCTTGCAGTCGCTTTCGAACTCGAATTGAGTCGGTGATAGAAGCCGAAGGAGGATATATAGAATAAAACGTAGATTAATATTATATTTATTTGTTTTGTTACAAGAAATTGTAAATTTCAACGATTTAACAGTTTTTAAGGTGTTCTCAGATACCTTACACACCCTGTATATATATATATATATATATATATATATATATATATATTTGGTTCGATTGATGTGCCTTTGTGATCCTGGGTTTCAAGCTTTTGAGATCGTCAGACAAACTGATTTGTTTTTTTTACATTTTTGGTTTATGTACGTTGCGTTGGAGAGAAATCGTCGTAGTGATGTCAATCATACTTACGCAAACATATAATTATGCTCGTACACCCATTGAGGTACGCAGGCATACATACACACGCGCTCGTCCGCCGGAACTCAGACAATCATAAACATATGTGGACACTATGGGACTAGACATATGTAAGTATATGTGTGTTGTTGTCTTCATATGTTTGCTCTATCTCTGATATTGTGCGCTTTCTAATAATACCGTGCATATAATATATAAATAACAATATATATATATGTAATAAATTACACACACACACACACACACATATATTTATATAAACACACTTTTAATATATATATATATATATGTGTGTGTGTGTGTGTGTGTGTGTGTGTGTGTGTGTGTGTGTGTGTGATGAGAAAATAAGGAGTTCAATTCCAACGTTCCTTAGATATAATTTAAAAGAGAGCTCAATAATTATTTATTTTCGGATATTGTTATGGTCCACGTTTAGGACCAAGAAATAACAAAGATATATTACACAGAATAATAATACAAGATGTGAAAGGTGGAATGAACAACTATTGGCTCGACTCGATTTCGTCTCGTCCCTCGCTCGTGAGAGGCGCAGTATTTATAGTGTCAGGAGGAGTTCACTCTGTCGTTATACGTAAGGTCCCACGACATCAGCCTCCCAAAGCTTTTACCTCGCAGTGGTCTTTAATATTTTTCCACTTCGGATTAATCATCAAAGGCTCTGTAAATTTTATTTTTCTGCTTACTTTCCGTGGTTCTGAAATTGCTTGAGGCCTTTGCATATTGAATGTGTCAAATATTGTGTCCATCACTTCCTCCTTTTCTTGTGTTATACCGTTAGAATCCTCTAACAGCCTCTTTCTGATCTGATTTAAGTGCCTTTTTTTCGAGAACTTCGGACCCTGAATTATGTAAATGAAGTTCCCGATTCGTTTCTCTATTGTACCTGGCTCCAATGTATTGTTTTTGAACATTTAAAAACAAGTTCTCCCCGGGTTAAATTTACTTTCTGGTATAAACGACGTTGGTAATTGCTTTGCCTGTTTTGGCAGTAATTTGTCGAATACCTATCTTCCGGGCGAACATCACTTGCGCGGGTGATAATGCCGATGGCGTAGTCCTGTTCGGTGTAATTATATACACTTGCAAGAATTGTTGTAAAGCCTTTACTGTTGGTACGTCATAAGCTTTCCTTGGTGCTCTTTTTAAGGTATATACAAGCCTCTCCGCTTGCCCGTTTGATCGTGGGTGATATGGCGGGGATTTGATGTGTTTCACCTGGAAATTTCACAAAATCCTTGAAAATCCGCTGGTGTAAATTGTGTCCCATTATCGGTGACTAGACAATCAACCACTCCGAAACGAGCAAACAGCTTGTGAAGGCAATTTATTGTAGTCTCAGAAGTAGGTTTTCTACAACGAAATACTTTTGGCATTTGCTGTAACTGACTACTACAATCAAGCAGTAAAAACCATCTAATGGACCTGTGAAATCTACATAGATTCTCGACCACGGTGATCTGCGGTGCTTTGGCTGCTAAGTAACAGCCCTTGCATTTGTCCACCATATGTATAATATCTTGATCTATGTTTGGCCAATACAGGTAACTTCGCATTAAGGATTTCATCATGTTCTTTCCTGGGTGGTGCATGTGAAAATCCTTGAGGATTCGCCTTTGTAGCGTTTTCGGGGTTACTACTTTTTCATTACATAGTAGAACATTATCACATAACGAAAAACTGTCTGATACATGCATATCATTTCCTGCAATTATTGTTTTCGTTTCCTTTATAAATTCGTCATTCACTGCTTCGTTTCTTATTTCCTGTAATGTGACGGGGTGGTTTTGAATTATAATACATAATGATGTTCTAATATCTTCCTCATATCGTAGAGCTGCAATTACGGAATCTTCTACTGACTCCGTTTTCTTTGTTATTAGTCACGAAAGACCATCTGCATGCCCGATTTTCTTTGACGGAAGATACTCCAATTTAATGTTATCCGTAAATAAAATAGTCCCCCATGTTAGCAATCTATCAGCAGTATAGACATGTTGACCTTTCTTTGATCCAAATATTGTCAATAACGGCTTGTGGTACGTCTGTAAGATGAAAAATCTACCGTAAATATTCCAATTTTGGATCATAATGCGCTAAAAATAAATCTGCTGTTAGAGTCTTAATGATTTTGTCGAAAATTTTTTGACATTCATATGACCATTCCCAAACCTTTTCCTTCTTCAACAGTTCGTTTAGTGCTGCTCGTAATTTGTGCATGTTAGGAATAAATTCTTGATAATGATTTACTAAGCCCAAGAAGCTTTGTAATTCACCTAAATCTTCTGGAACCGGCATTTTTGTTATTGCCGTGGCCTTTTCTCCGTCTGGTCTTCTTCCTTCTTCCTCAATAATATGGCCCAGATATTTCCTCATCTCCTGGTACTTATAGGTATGCTTCGCTCAAATCTATCTTTGAGAAAAGTTTCCTCCGTTCAATTTTGTGAAAACTTCCTCTAGATTAGGGAGAGGTTAGTGATAATCTTTAAACGCTGCATTCAATCTCGTCGATAAATCAGCGCACACCCGATTTCTTTTTCACGTTAACCGTAGGTGCGGCCCATTGACTATATTATACCTTTGTCAATATACCGGTTTTCACGAGTCTATCCAACTCTTCGTCTATTTTTTCTAATGATGAGAAAGGTACATTTCTTTTCTTCTTGAAAATGGGTTGTACATTTTCTTTTAGTTCGATTTGGCCGACATTTTCTTACACATCCACAGGCCGGCTGAAAATACGTCGTGGAAACTCTCCTTTAATTTGTCATTCAATTTCTCTGCTTCGGTGGATAAACTTTACACTTTTTGGCAGAACGTATTTATCGGTTAATCCCAGCGGTCAAACTTCTGCAGTTCTAAATAAATACATATTTAATTTCTAGGTCATACGTCACATTTGTGCTAATTCCCCCTAGAATTTGATTTTTCATTTTGTTACCGACCTGGCTAGTTTATCTGTTCTCAACAAGGTCGGTTTGTTTAATTTCTTTCACGTCTGTAATGTAATAATGGTTAAATCTGATCCGGAATATAATTGTAATCTGATTTTTTTTTGTTTAACATTTCTACTTGTACGTATTTTCGTATATTTATCCCGTCCGCTTGGTCAGTTCTAGTGACTCTTACTTGGCTTTTGTTTTCTTTCTTTGTTCTACAGTGAGAACTTTTATGTCACACTTTATTGCACGACAGACAAGTCGTATAGCGGTATGGACACTCTTTGTACCAATGCAATGTCCCACAGCTATAGTATGGACAGGGTGGTCGTTTCTAATGATTTTTCATTTGACTTTTTGTAGTAAAGTAATTTGTTTGGTTTGTTTTTGATGAGGGAAAAAAACTTGTTTGTTTTTGTACTTTTCGTATGTGAGCGACACCAGACTCTTAGATATATTTCGAGTGCGTTTTTATGCTTATACATCTGTGAGAGTCCTCAATCAATTTTTGTACCGTCAATTCTGGTTCAATCTCAAGTTTTGTTCGAATTCTTCGTCTGATCTCCGCATCTTTTGTCGAAACCAGGCCTTGGACGAATACCAAACATTTAAAATTGTCCGGGCTAAGTTCAGATAACTTAAAGTCAACGCAGAGTTTGTTTTCTATGGAAGCGAATGTTATATTGTCTTCGCTATCCTTTTTTGTTAAATTTAAACATTTCTACCTTTTGTGGAATAGTGAAGTGTTCGTACTAAATAATTCCGTTAAAAGTTTTACGGCTTCCTTGAAAGTTAACTCATTCGTTTTCCTCGGTAGGAAGTAGTGTACGAATTTAGTGTATTCGCTTGATCCTAGTTTATTCAGTAGTAGACGTACCTTTTTCGCGTCTGACCAATTCCCGCAATCAAACTCATATCAATCTTCATATCTTCTGAATTAAGCCGCGAAGGTTTTGTCTTCGTCTGGTGCATAAATGAAGTACTTTATTTGCTACTGCCAGTAGTAGCAATTCTTGTAGTTCGAGTTGCTTCTCTTCGTTTTTATGTTGCATTTCCAATAGTTTCTCTTCGTTTTTTGTTGAATTTCTAATTGCTTTTCTTGAAGCCTTGTCTGTCTTTCCTCATGTTTTGGTTGCTGCTAGAATTGCATTTTCATTAGTTCAAATATGGTTGCCTTAAATTCTCCCATGTTTACACCGTAATTTTGTGTAACTTTTTTTAATTTTTTCCCAGTGTATACTTCAGGTATTTGTCGCCTAATTTTCTGGAACCTTAGTACGAAAAACTTTCCTGCCCAGAATTCAATTGTGTTCTGGTTGACAGGTAAATTTCGTGTCTTCATTACCTCTGTTAAGGTTGGTGTGCAAAAGAAAATTCTTTTTTTTTAATCTTTTTTTTTCTCGGGTAGAACTTGTTTTCTTTTCTATATCCCCATCGCCACTGTTATGGTCGACAGATAACAATTTTTTTTAGATTCTCCGCGTAGAACTTATTTCTTCAATAACTTCGTCACCACTGTTATGGTCCAATGTTAGGACCAACGAAGAACAACAAGTACACAAGAGTAGAAATAACAAAGATATATTACACAGAATAATACTACAAGATGTTGAATATGTTAGTATGACTGTCAGGCTGGTTTGGAGTGAACTATTATTCACTCGTCTCGATTCCGTCTCGTCCCTCTCTCTTTTTTTACTTTTAGATTCTCCGCGTAGAACTTCGTTTCTTCAATAGCCTCGGTGCCACTTTTATGGTCCAATGTTAGGACCAACGAAGAACAACACGTACACAAGAGTAGAAATAACAAAGACATATTACACATAATAATAATACAAGATCTGTAAGGTGTTAGTATGACTGTCAGTCTGGTTTGGGGTGAATTAGTGTTGTCTCGACTCTATTCCGTCTCGTCCCTCTCTCTTGAGGCGCAGTATCTATAGTGTCTGGAAGAGTTCACTCTGTCGTTATAGGTTAAGTCCCATAACAGATATTACAGCGACAACATGTCAAGTCGCTACGCACTTGCTGTCGTGTTTCGATGTTTATCAGTGCATCTCATTATTGGCGAGTGAACGATTTATTTAGATTTAGAAGGAAAATACAACGTCGTCCTTCGAAAAAGTGGGGGTTATAATATTTGTGGCCTTACTCTGATCAACCTATCAAATATGACCTGCGTTTAATTTAAGCGAAGAGAAGAAACACAAATTGAAATTTATTTTTATAAATGGTTCCTGACCCATAGATCGGCTGTTAATTATATAATGCACATTAAACAGGAGCTAATGTTAATGGATACAAAGATTATACTGATTAGATAAAGCGATTTCCTAAGGAAAAAATAGGCGGAGCGGTCATTTAACAAGATGCTAAACATGTTATAACCTATGTGAATTTCCTACATAAAAATGTGTTTTATTGATGAATAAAAAGGTTCTTTAAGAAAACAGCAAAAAAATTAAACGTATAGAATTATTGGTAAATTAATACGCAACGATTGACTAATGATACTTTATATGATCTTAATAACAAAAACCAATCATTGCAAAATATTAACAATACACACCAAATATCAATACATCCGTACAATATGTTTCAACTACTACCAGGAGATTAAGGCAAATAATAAAGCCTGACAAACTATACCATGTAGCTACAGAGGAAGAATGTGGTTAGGAAGGTTAGTTAATTGCGAACGAGACGCTTACTCTGAAGCTAAATGGTATAATGTAGGATGCAGATGCGTTTTCTGTCGGAGAACACGTATTTTCTGTTCTATTATTGTTTTGTGGCAGACTCTTTTACACAAGATGGACTCGTCCAAAGTATACTTATACTGATAGAGAGAATACCTGCGGGTTGAGATACGTTTTGTCAAGTTTGAGATACGTTGAGTCAGGTGGAGATACGTTGAGTCAGAGTGAGAGATAAGGAGACAGTACACAGGATGTTCACAGAGAGTTATACGAAACTCCAGAGAGAGAGAGAGAGAGAGAGAGAGAGAGAGAGAGAGTTAATTACGGCTTCACTTACAGAGACTTGTACATATACTTTCTCTAAGTTTAGGTTAGTTTTGTCTGTGTTTTGTATGTTACAGTTTCTTAAGATTATGAGACCGTCGTCCCTGTAGAGTTCTGTGTCATTTCTATCTATTATTAATCACCACATAACACAAAACAGACCAACAAGAAAAGAAATATCATATGGTTCAACCCACCGTACAGCAAAAACTTAAAAACAAACTTAGGAACATATTCTTCAAACTTTTACACAATCACTTCCCAGAATCATGCGTCCTACACAAAATATTCAACAAAAACACAGTAAAAATCAGGTACAATTACAACGAAAACATGGCACAAATAACAATAAAAGCACAACAGAAAAATTATCTACAAACCACACGAACAAATTAAACCCACGTGCAACTGCAGAAAAAAGAACGAATGTCCCTTAAACGGTCATTGTTTACAAAGCAACGTAACATACCAAGCCACGATAAAATCACCAGATAATGAAGAAAAAGTATACATAGGAGTAACTGAAGGACCCTGGATACAAAGAAATTATGTACACTAAACATTTTTCACAAATAGTAAATATGCGAACAGCGCAAATCTTTCTAAGTATATCTGGGAAATTAAAAAAAAAATTCACACCGCTCAAAAAATATCTTGGAAAATAAGCTAAAGATCATCAGCCTACAACAACCAATCAAAAATTAGAAAACTTTGCTTGGAGGAAAAAGTTGATATCATTACCGTCCCAGACCAAAATATATTATTAAATAAAACACCCGAGCTCATCTCAAAATACAGACATGAAAACAAATTTTTACTACGTTACTTAAAAATCGAAAACGGAAAAAATAAATAAATAAATAAACAAAATGACAATAAAATGAGCAAAATAAATTAATCCAAACCAATTATCAAATCACACCTGTTAGAATAGACGAAACAGAATAAAAAATAAGAAACAATATCAATAAATAAAGTAAATAATAAACAAATTAGCAAACTATTATGACCAAAATATTACTTAGGCTATAAAAATCAAACCAAAAATCGGACAAAAAAAAAAGCGATAACTGTTATATAACGATAAAAAATCAATTAAAAAAATACTTCGTTACTTAAAAATCGAAAACCAAAAAGAGAAAATATACAGTGTAACAAATAAAAAATAACGAGTAAAATAAATCGATCTAAATACATCCAAACATATAAATAAACTAACAACCGATACCGATAAACTAACATGAAGTAATAAACAAATTAAAACTGTTACCGCCAAAATAATATTATAACAAACTACAACAATCAACACCAAAACTGAACAAATAGCTTTAATTATCTCCCCAAACAAAAACAAAACTATTAAATAAGCTATATAAACACATTTTTAATACGTTAATAAAAACACCGATCAAAATAAAAATAGAAAATAAATAAATATATAAGATAAGAAATAAAAATAAAAAATAAATATAAATAAAAACAAGCAAAATAATTTAACACAAATAAAAAAATAAAAGAAATAAACGTCTTCCGGTAAAATAACCGCCAAAATAGACTACCCACAATGCAGCACTGGCCGTATATATAAATAGCCGAGAAAAATAACAGCACTCGTGGCCTGACGATTGCATCTAACATGAAACAGACTGTCGCCTCTAAGTGGTGACTTCTATGTACACTTTTATATTTACACACGCTCTATCTCTGATATTGAGCACTTTATCCCATAAATATAGCACATCTTAAGACTATATTTCTTTATAACTATCTATCTACCTATATATATATATATATATATATATATATATATATATATATATATATATATATATATATATATATATATATATATCAGGAGATGAGAAAAAATGGGTGATCAGCAAAACTTCTTAAAATGATAGCATTGAAGTTGAATAAGGTATCTTACTCGCAATTTTTATCACCATGTCATTACTCATAATAACGCCAATAGCATGATGATCTCAGTGAGGAATGCTGAGGATTAGAATTTCCGTGTTAAGTTGCGGGTCAAGTGAGTTAAGTGGCGTGGCCATGAGCTGAAAAGAATTGTAAGCAGAAGCGTGTTAGGTAATTGAGTGAAGAAAATGGCATGCATTCTTCAACCCCGTTTCTTTCCTGTAATGCTCACGAAATGTCTGAAGGTCAATATAATTTATTGCCAGCTGAATCTGGCACCGTCGCTGGCCAGTTTTGTTGCTAACTGGCTGAAATCCAGCCCAGTTTTGTTCATCTCTACTTTGGCCAATGCTCCAACTTGATAAACTAATTGGTACATTTCTGCACCTGGTAATCAACCTACATTAGTATCTTCCTCTGAAAAACTTGCGCGCCCCTGCAGTGAGATATCTCTTTTAATATAATTTTATTCTTTCTATAGGGCTATGTACCCAGTTCATCTACATATCCGTCTACCAAAAATGTATAAGCACGACTATATTGAAATTTAGGATTAACGTAAGGTCATTGCATGTTGAATAAGCGTAAATGATTTCAGAACTCGATTGAATCTTTTTCTGCGTCTTATCAGCCTTAAGCAGGTTATTTAAAGCAAGAAACATATTTTAGATTAGACTAATTTTATGGGTAATAATAGTTGAGTGATGCAAATCTTACAAATTAACGCATAACTGGATAAAAACTTGTGCAATCACGGATGACGCAATATTTTTCAAGGTCAAACAAATTTCATCATACACGCCGAAAATAGTTTCATATTACTGCTCACCTCTTTGGATGACCTAATCCGAGGGGAAATAGAAATCGATTCCACCCTGTCACTCTAGTAGGTCTAAAACTGAGCGTATGGTAAAAAAAGAGAAACTAAAGTGATTGTTTCAGTTAATTTGCATAAGGAAGTACAAAAGAAAAGCAAAAACTAAATAAAATCTCTTAGAAACGGTCCCACAGCCAACACGGTTTCATTTACATTATTAACAATTGCATGAATATCATCATCATTTTTCTTAGTATCGGTTAGTTTTGGCTGTTGTATCCTGCAGTTATCGTCAAGCGTCTATCGAGCCTGCTCAATTTCAGAGGATTTTTAATTGAATCATTTGTTTGATCTACGGAGGATAGATTGTTCATTTTCGGCTTTGTTTGTGGACATATCGTCTTTTTATCTAAAATAGCAGACATCTCTTATCCTTGTATGCCTCTCTACTAGAGTGTCTAGGCAATCCCGGTTGTTGACGCCAGCTCAGATAGATATGATTTTGTGCAACACCGGCTAGCCAATGTGTGATTTATATTACAATTATGTTGAACAGATACAAAGTTTCACTTACTCGTTGTATAGATTTCCGGCACATTCCAAAGGCGCCGCAAGTTGAGATCCCTCTACCAGGCCAATAACATAAATATCAATTGCCTGACAATTCGAACATAGTAAAATTCGAACGAGTGTCTTTTGTCACAGGATTCCGCGAACGTTCTAATCACTCCGAAACGTTTCGCATTTATTGACCGAATAGATGTTTATAGAATCAGTTGAAATCAATTAAAGCCTTTTTCTGAAAAGAGTTTGGCAGAAAAAAGTACTTTTTTGAAGAAAAACACCTTTTCATTTTCCCATTGAGTAAAATTTAATATGTGATTATGGCAATATTTGCCTTCTGCTTATATGGCCGACGAATGTAAGATTAAGAATCTTTTGGTAGTTTGCATTTACTGTAATCTTATGATTTGATAAACACTTTGTGTTTAACTAACGTCATTTATTAAACTGTATAATTAATTACTTTAGTCTACCGGCCTTATTAGGATATATTTCAGAGTTTACTTATATTGCATCGAGCACTATTTTATAAACACAATATTCTATGTGCGAAATTATATATATATATATATATATATATATATATATATATATATATATATATTAAGTTAAACTCTACAGATTGCAGGCATATATATATATATATATATAT
The DNA here is from genome assembly GCA_964036315.1 of Acanthosepion esculentum. NCBI lineage: Eukaryota > Metazoa > Mollusca > Cephalopoda > Sepiida > Sepiidae > Acanthosepion > Acanthosepion esculentum. Next base: position 8,955,846 of record OZ038495.1, read on the forward strand.
ATATATATATATATATATATATATATATATATATATATATATATATATGGCCAGAATTAATCATAAAGACCTGAAGAGTTACGAATTCAAACATCATACTCTATGTGATCGCAGCAGTTGGAAGAAAATGGGCAGAACTGATCTAGTCACCAACATCTCCAATACTACACTTAGTACAATAAAGACTGAAGCCGTTAGCTTTCGTCTAAAGTTTGCCACTGGTTAAAAAAACTACAACATTAGAAAACTGATAAATCTAAATTACAAAAACAGTGATTCCGACTTTTATATATATATATATATATATATATATATATATATATATATATATATATATATATATATATATATATATATAGGTGTAATCTGTAGAGGTAACCTTCAAGATAGGACATCTAACGTAGACCTGTTTAACAAGTGTAATATTGGAAGAATCAAGTCTTTTCTCAAACAGTCTCATTACGGTGGACTAGTCATGTCTTGAGAATGTCTGATGACAGGATATCCAAGATGCTAACGTACCGCCTGTTAGATCATACCTGCAAGAATTTAGGACGCCCATGGCGAGATACAAAGACAAGCTGAAAAGCGACTTGTCAGCTTTCAATATACCACATAACATCCTTGAGCGCTTAGCCGTGGATCGGGTAGAATGGAGATCAACGTGTTTTAGTGGACTCCGCAATTTTCAATCTGCTTTTCTGAATCATCTTCAAGAAGCGAGAGCAAGAACTAAAAGGTCAGCCAATCTAACAGTGATCACTTCTCAAAATCCTCACTCTTGATCTATATGTGGCCTCCTTTGTAAATAACTAGCGGGACTTAAATGCCACTTAAGTTATCGCAAAAAATTTCATAACTGAATCAACAAAGCTGTCAGACACTCATAGTCCATTATATATATATGCATGCATATATATATATATATATATATATATATATATATATATGGTGTGTGTTTCTGTATTTATGTGTTTGTGTTTGAATGCTCTTGTTTGCATGAATGTATGCATTATTTAAATATGATTTAATTTTTTTTATTTTTGACAATATTTGCAATGACAAGTCCTTTATCCCATCCTCTTTCTGGGATATCCTGATATATATATATATATATATATATATATATATATATATATATATATATATATATATATATATATATAACGGCAACAGAACAAAACTTAGGACAGTATATGTTTAATAACCCAACGACATTGCCATATGGATATCTTCGGCAGGATGTGGTGAATAGTCAATTTTGACATCGTCGAGACAAATCAATCTTCTTGCTGAATAGAATTGAGAAAAGTCATTTGTGCTATCGATTGTATATAATATCTTGCTAAAATTATTCAAGTCATGAATAATCAGCACAAGAGCTGTTGTTTAATTTTCACAAGCAGCACTAGTTATCAGACATTAATTATCTCCTATTCCAGTCATTATATTCTAGAAAAAAATATTGTCTTCTCAATTTTAGCACAGCTGAGCTATTCTTGTAATATAACGTGTTCTTCTAATTAACATAATCATTTTTTTACAAATATGTTGTATTTTTTATTGATAACGTTTGATTTTTCTATATCTAGCGATATTCAGTCTTTCCAACTGGAATCGTAAACTGGTCGATGTAGCCAACGAATAATCACTACACAATCCGAAGAAGTTACGTTCAATATGAGAACCGTTTTTTACAAGGTATGTAGGCTATGGATGTACATATGTTCTGAAGTGGAAGATATGTATTGTTCTGGTAAATTTATACAATTACTCATCATTAGTCTTTTGCAAAAAACAAGACATAACTTCTTATTATATATAAAATATTTCTTGCGACATGACAATCTAATCACTCACACACATATATATAAAGTCATCCACAGTCAGACTGTTTCTCTGTAACACAGTTCATCAGTGTGGCGAGACGTCCGGTTGCATCAAGCCGGTTGCTTATAGCTTGGATCGAAACCCGGTTGAATTTGCGTCAGACAGAGAACGCGCACCTAAGCCGTTGGCGCACGACAGGGACGAAGGTGAATTTAAGCGTATTTATTTTTAGATAAAGACGCCAGTGACTGAGAGAATGCAATTCATTTTATCAAAGAGGATTGCATTAATAGCATTAATAGTCACTGTTTACAAACTCACACTTCTTCCCTAGACAGCTCAACAGAAAAAAAAATCTTTAGGGAGCAAATATATTGTCACCCACAGACAGACTCTTTCGCTGTATCACAGCTCATCAGTATAGTTAGACGTCGATTGCCTCTAGCTAGAATCGAATATATTTATATATATATATATATATATATATATATATATATATATATATATATATATATATATATATATATATAAAAATCTTAACTTCATTCAGTGATAAAATTTTATATTAAATCCTGAGTTAAACTTCACAGCGATAATACTCCTGTAATTACCCTTTCACCTGTAATTGAGCTATAGATTTATTCGGCAACCTTATTGGAGATAACAACATCCTACCTCCTTTGATCTAAACAGATAAACAGGAAGAGATATATTCGCATATCGCCCGATCCACAAACGGTTTCAAAATATCTTCTCGCTTTGCAAAACTTAATTAAATTCATCTCTCGCTATCAATGGATTATTTGTACTAGGTTATTTCCCTTTGTTTCAAAAAGATTCTGGAAAACATATGTTTGGCCTTGTTGTTTATATCAGGTCAAAATTTCTATTAGCAAGATAATTGTCTCTTGAGTCCCCAGATGATTATTTCGACTTACAATTCTGCATTCTGTTAGCTATCACTTTTTCATATATCGGTCACTTTGTTCTCAAGGTCAAAATATATTAAGCATAACTCCTTACAGTATATAAATTACTATCTATCTATCTATCTATCTTTACGTTCTACTGCTAACTGTTTAGTGTTTGTCTATTTTGATGCTTAACAGGTCAAACGGATTAACCATTCTAATGACTCCGATATTTCCAGTATTCAGACTTTCAATTTTACCTTTTCTCCGTCTCTTATTCAAATAGTGGTTTTCCCTACTAGTTTTCTTAATACATCTGATGCTTCTTGTTTTCCTTATCTCCCCCAAATCCGCTAACTTTTTTTGAGCATCTCCAGACTGCTCTCTTACCAGTTAGGTTCACGCTATATTATGTGTTGATATTTCTTTTGGGTCGTCTATTAGATACGAACATCCTATTCACAATATTTCCTTCCGTTACCAGCATTCGGATTGGGATTCATTTTTTTTTACTTTCTTCGTGACGCTGCATGGACTGATGTTCTTAACGCTTTATATAGAGAATTTTACCACAGAGGTTTTTGTAGTCTAAGAAATAAGTCGAAGCAACTAATCTTTGGAATTGGTTAAGCATCGGTCCTCGCAGAAACTTTTTTCAGATGAGCAATATTTATTTCGATTCTCTAGAACAACAACTGATGTAATAAGGATTATTGCCGAAAGAATCTATAAATGGAGGTGTTATGGGAGAATGGTTTAATCTCCCATTTAATTTTCCCCATTATGGGCATTTTAATATCCATTATATAATATCACCTTATTTCACGGACGGAGCAGAACGGCTGAAATGAAAATGAATGGCAAACATTGTAATCAGAGAGACTTGCATGCCCCTAAAACACACTCAAAATTATATATACATGTTTGCACTTGTCCCACACAGATAAAAATATAACATATTCACACTGTGTAAGGAGATCGAAAATAAACGTTCTTTATATATAATATCGAGATACATTTTTTTGTTTCTGGAGAAGCCACACTTAGAACCCCAGATTCAAAGGGGTCAGATTCATGTACTATGCATCAAGCGGGGATATATTCCACAAACAGGAAACGGTGAATCTTTGTTTTTTCCAAAATTCAGACCTCGGAATCGATGGACGTTATATTCTGAAAGGGAAACAGGACCATGTACTTGTATGCTCCTGCAGAGGCACATTATATTCAGCCCTGACAATTGGTTTGGCTCCTGTAAACCAAATAAATGAATGCCACTATCGTCATATAATGCCGTGACATCACTAAGATGTGCTCACATCACCTACCTGTCTTAAAATCTACCAAAGGGTGATGGGGGCATTTTGTATTTTTGCATGTCTTTGAAGCTATAAATAACAATGTTTAAACCCGGCCTGTTGCTTTGGATATCTCGAAGGCATTTGACAAAGTGTTGCATACGAATTTTCATCTCAAGTTGAATGTTTATAATATTTCTGTATAAAACTTTGAATTGATTCAATCGATTTTATCAAAACGGCAAATGAAAGCAACACTGGACGTTCACTTTCCTAGACACGTTTGCATTAATACAGGTGTTATCCAGATATCTATCATTGGACCTAACTTATTCCGAATTTTCATCGATGAATTTCTTGATGTCACCAGTTCTCAACTCGGTATCAATGCTCAATACAGATCTATTTACTGCTGACATAATGTTATTTTTGATCGGTTCGATGATAACAAATTATCATCAACATGGCTGATTGTAACCTCCAGGGCACTGATTATTCGGACTAATCGTCCTCCGGTGGCTTCATCTGTGAAGATTATATACGATCAATTGCTGCTGCTGTGGCGAGGAATTTTGTTCCACTGTGCAGTGCCAGACAATTCTTCTCTCCAAAAAATACCTTACATCTATCTTATTTATCAGATTAACATTCCTCCATATTTTGAGTATTGCTTCCACTCAAGATCTGCTGCTCCTGTTATATAATTAGATATTCTTGATTAAATCCAAATAAGAATATTCAGTGTTATTTGTCTTGCTCTGCGGTATCGACTTCAGTCACTTTTCCAAGAACATAGCGTACATATTCATATTTTCTTTAAATATATTCAAAATACCTTCATGATATTTCTGATGAAGAAAAGTTCCTCTTTACCACCGAGGCTTTATTAATGAGAGCGCATTACTAGACAGGCAGAACGGTCTCATGATGTATATATATATATATACATACACACATATATATAAGGATATATATATGCATACATACACACACATATATATATAAGTATATATATATATACATACATACACATATATATTTATATATATAAGTATATATATACATACATACACACATATATATATGAGTATATATATACATACATACACACACACATATATATATATAAGTATATATACACATACATACACATATATATATAAGTATATATATACATACATACACATATTTATATATAACTATATATATACATACATACACACATATATATATACATACACATATATATATATATAAGTATATATATACATACATATATATATATATAAGTATATGTATACATACATATATATAAGTGTATATATATACATACATACACACATATATATAAGTATATATATACATACATACACATATATATATATACATACATACACATGTGTATATATATATAAGTATGTATATATACATACACACACACACACACACACACACACACACACACACACACACACATATATATATATATATATATATATATATATATATATATATATATATATATATATATATTTATATATATCATGCGACTATAGCCTAGAGGTAATATCTTATGCCAAATCCGTCGGGTAATGATCCCGGCTTGAAACAATCGAACTCCTCGCAACACGGATTTCGGCAGGTAGATTTGCCCGACTGTCAGCTTCTGGATATTGGAATCCCTTCCAGCGGCTAGTGCATGCACTCATGTTAAATAAAGATCATCACTGAGTACAGCATCAGTAGGCAACAGAACATCGAACTTTACCTTTTGTCAATATTAGAAAATATTCTACAACTAATGTTCTCGATTTTCCCTGAAAAGCTCGTAGGTGTGAACCCAGATTTGGTGAAAGCCTAAACCTGCCGATGCACTGTTATTTTCCATTCTCACAACAGTCGAAGTAGAGGGAATTGAACCTGGAATTCGCACAATATGTTTGGAGATATATTACCAAAACTTTTTAATCCATCTTTTCCTTCTTTTTATTTTGATCATTATTCATTGATTCGAAATCAATTTTCTCGAATCAACAATGATCGACTCATAAATTTAGCTGCAACCGTCTTTGAAATAGAGGTTTTGTAAACCCATGATTCAAAGTACTTCTCCATTTTTTAATCTGTCACATTAGAGAAGACATTCTGATTATTTTTCATGTCCATGTTTTATTGTTTCCACTTCTTTCTCAGTTCCAAACAGTCGTTAATTTAAATTTATCTTGTTAAAACACGCAAAAAATTAAGCATAAAAATTCTTCCTCTATTAAAGCAGAAGCAAAAATAATTAAAACAAAATACAATTTTCCTTTTACGATCATCAATTGTATCAGAGAAAGAAAGAAAAAAACATTAAAAAATATTCTATTTCCGAGCAATCGTGTTTTTACTTTCTATATTTCTATTCATATTTCTTCAACTTTCTCTTCAGTTGCGTCGTATCCATTCTTTTAATTAAGATAAAATACATTTAATCATGTCTTACTACTCAGTCGGAATTAATAAAAATTAATGATGTGCTTTCGCTTTACTTGATTCCTTTTTCAATTGCGCAATTTTTATTTTCTTTTGCGTTGTTTAAATCATTCGATTGTTTTTGAGAAAAATTCATTGAAAATCTATAATAATATTCAGGTGGTAAAAACAATTCCCCACTTGTTAAATACAATGTCGTTCCTATCATAAAATGAAAAGAATCATTAGATCTATACGAAAAGTTTTGAGAAGTTATTTTAGTATGTTATGAGGTTTATTAGTTTGTCGAAAAAGTATGATGTTTTTTAGAAAATCAATATAGTTTAATGTTTTTTTATTTAGCTTGTTATTAATATTATTAATATAACAAGGAAGTAGAGAAAATACATTGATGCAACGAAATGTTTCTTGACATTTGTTTAATTGTGGTTTTCAGCGAATTTATATTTAAATGTTTTAAAGTCGACAAAACTATATCAGACTTACAGTATAACAGTGAAGGTACCAAATAACATAAACCGCATCACCTGAGGACTTTCAACAGCAGGAACAACTAAAATGATTGGTTTATGTAGGTAACACACATCAAACCAAAAACGAACGAAAGCGTTTTATTGAGAATTTTATTTTCAAGGAAAATGCAGCTATATAATTTATAAATTTTAAATAAGAGTTCTGCTCTTTTGATCACAGCTTAATTGTTTTAATTCTGTTGTAAACCCGTTCAAGTCGTCTGTTCGTAATATACAGTGTACTCTATCAACTGATATCTTACTGTTAAGACTGCATTCACTAACACTTTTCTAGAATCATACAAACCTTCTTTCATTTATCTTCTCTAAAAGTCTATGGTCTTCCGGTTTTCCTTACACTTAAAACAATTCCAGTAGTAGCAAATATCCCTGGCATATTTTGAATAGCTTTTTTAAAAATTTCCAAACGTCAGGCTATCTTTCATTGAGTTCATTTTTTCATTCAAATGCACAACCTTCATCTCACGTTCTGTAGATATTTTAACCCTGATTTTACAAACTAACTCTAAACTAAAATAATTTGTGAACGCAACTTACATTTTAGGTAGTGAGATAGAACAATTATTACTAAAACAAAAAAAAACAGTATATTATCATTAATTTATCATCTTAGATATTTTTCCGCGTGGACGTTTTTCAACTACAGATTGATTAAACCGGTGTGAATTCTGTTTTAGTTTACTTTGCAATCGTAAAGTTTCAAACATACTACTGATAACATCACACTGCTAAACAATCGTAACTTCTTAATAAAGTGAGCGTGCATAGATATTGTTTTTGGTTGACCCAAAACATTTTATTATATGTCATGTATCTATGACATGGCGTTTTTAAGGAGAACAGTTCTGAAAGTGAAATTGAAAACCAGCGTTTATTAAATATTATGTTATTAATTCAAAACAGAGTTTGAGAAAAACATTCCATGTATCCATTAAAATCCATTGTTTTATAGAAGGCCAGTCAGTTATCCATGATGCAATCTTAACTTTCCACAGACGAAATATAATATAAAACCACATGCGACAAATGGCACAATTCTCACCTCTTTTTCAAACATATCAACGGGAGAGATATAAGTGTTGTTCTTGCATCAGATTCAGTGTAGCGTAGATTGTAATATAAAGAATACATGTGAGCAATCAAAGCGATCTAGGGGAAACGTTGAACAATCTGACGTAGGGTTTACGACAATATCATAGAGAGAGAATAACATTTTATTCCTGTATATCACCGACAAAAAGCATGACTTACGACGGAGACGCTCATACAAAAAACATTTCGTGGAATCCTGCATGCTTTAGTATATATATATATATATATATATATATATATATATATATATATATATATATATATATATATATATATATATATATATATATCAAACACGAAAAATGACAATTGTGTCCACTGAGTACATCCGGAGGTTCACAGAGTTCCATATCATGAAAAGCAACGAATGTGTGACGTCATTCTACATCTTCCTACAGAGTCTAATTCTCCAGGCGACCACCAAAATCGAGATGCTAAACACAATAGTGACATCATAGATCGGAAACTCTCGGTTAAATGTACCGCTCCATTAAGTCTCCTGCTATTTTTACCATTACCAAAAACCATTTCATAACGGAAATGGACTACTGCTCCCTTTTGCAGGCTTCATTGGTCACTAAATACTCGACGCTTCATTGTGGGCGATGATTTATTTTCCAGCAGGCAATGTCGAATATTGCAGGAACAGAAATGTCTGTGACTTTTCTCACAACTTTTGTAAGTAACTATGTACGATTTGTGATCAAATACTGGTCAAATATGTATCGGAATACGACAGAATGATAAGCTGAAATACAAATATGTAACGTTTATAAATCTATGATACTCGCTTCTATAATATATTCATGGGAGAATAAGTATGAAAAAAATCTGGTATGTATATTTTTGTATATTTGATTCTCATTGATTAAGCAGTATTCATGTATATTTGACTAGTCAAGTCGTGTTCGTGTCTAAAGTTTATGTGTTTAATTGTATAACAATTCTCGTTTGTTTATACCGGATTCGGATAATGTGTGTCTGTGTGTCTGTGTGCGTGTGGTAGCAGCCCTTATTTACGTTTGGAGACTGTCCGAATGATGATTTGGGGGACTTTTATATGTCAACAACGGCCGTGGATGTTAAGTATACTTCGGATTCTTTAAGAATGAATGTAATAATATTTGGTGAGATATAGTATTTTCGACGTTTTTTTATAGTTTGTAAAGATTTTATCAGGACATACTCGAAGAATTTTCGACGTAAAAGTGCTGTTATATTTTTCAATTATGGTCGTAATAATAGAATAACATTCATGGCCAGATTGCTCTAAGCTATTGTAAGGGTTACTCTCAAACTAATTTTCACAAATGCAAACTTTTAGATCTCGAGTCGCCTCTTGAAATGTAATTATTTTTACATTGTAATCAATTTATCTGATAAATCCCCGTATCTGAAGTGGTGTCTGAACTATTTTTCTTCCTGATTAACTCAACGATTCTCTTGGACGTGTTGGTAATGATCCTAGTAATGCTGACAACAAATTTATTTTCATTTTTTGATAGAGGCTTAGAGGCTACGATTATGAATTTTGTTTTTTTCTTTCTTTTATGTGAGAAGTGCTATCGGCGATGATCTTTTGAATTTTTGATTTTATATTCGCTTTAAGCGTTAAGGAGGAAACGATTTAGGCAGTGAAGATGTCTACATGTTTTTTCATTATAAGCCTATTCATCAACTATTTAATCTAGGCATAACTATGTATATAATAAGTGCTCTATAACTAGTCCTGGTTTTATTTTTAACTTTAATTAATGAGATATCTTTCGTTAGTGGGTTTGTGGATAAACTCTAAAAATAATTTGTTATTTTTAAAATAAATAAGGTGTCAAGAAAAGTTAGAGATTTGTCTATTTCAAATTCATTTATGAATTAAGTTGTAAGTTCTACGTTATAATGTTTCTTTATTATATCTAGTAATTATTTTATTGTGAGAATATACCTGGAGAACATCATATATGTATCGTAAGTGTTGCCTTTTTACGCATGATACTTTTAAATGGACTGGTGTCAAAAATTCAAGAAAACAGAGAAAAGTACATCACGAATAAATGGGTCAATAGGTAAGCCGGATTAGTGCTTAAATATTTTTCTTATTAAATGGGACAGAAAAAGTCGAAATCTGATGGTTTGAAGTCAGGCGAATGATGTGCTTATCGCTAATCATCCCAGCCAACACTCAGTACTTTTTAGCACGGCTGCAAGAAAATAGGCCTAAAAGTTCTAGAAAACAGAAAATAAAACCACTAATAATTGATTCAGTAGATAATCCGAATTTTTCCTTATAATATTTGTTAATGAAAAAGAAAATTTTTGATGAGACTGAAAATGTACAAAACTGACTGCGTAAAATCCTGCGAATGAGTTGGGTGCGGCAAATCATCCCAACCAGTCCTCAGTAATATTTAATTCGGCTAGAAGAAAATGATCAGTCTGCAAGATAATTCTCTTAAGATTAGCATGTGGTTTCATCTTTAAACCCAGAAATTAGCAGCGGATCTTTTTTTCTGATCTCGATCTAACGCCTCAGCCGGGAAAAATATTATGTTTACATCCAATGCCTCGAAGACCATTCCTAGTTAATTTTCATCCCTGCAGATAGACCGCGAACTACCATTAGTCACAATGAATGGATATCCCCTCAGCGTGGGTCCGGGACATGAGAGACTATTGGGCCTTAAACTTAACCCAAGCCTCAAGTGAAACACATACATATGATCCATCATTAAAACTGTATAAATATGGTCGGTTCTCTGGACGCTCCTCGGGATATCCTCCACATTTATAAGAGCCAGAACAGGCCTAAAATTGATTTCTGCTGTCATATTTCGGCAGTATCTGTACAGACGTCAAATGTCAGTCTCTATTGAGAACTTAAGTGTCTCCTTGTCATTAATGGGTGATAAATTATTTTCCACCCTGCAGTCCCTCCCTCTCTCTCTCTCTCTCTGACACGCACACACACAGACGTTATGTTGCTATTCTCTCACTTCTCTATCGATACTTCAATGGAGAGATCTCGCATGAACTACATTCCCAAGTTTCGCTAGTTATAAGCTGTATGCCTATTCACATTTTAAACAACCACCCTCATATCCTTCGTATTCCGGTGGTGAGAAGTAAGTTCCAATCGAGCAGATACTTCCTGCTATCTTTCTGGAACCTACACCAGAGGATGTTTCTCCGATTGCTACAATTTGGGATTGTTCAAGTCTAGAGTTAACCATTATCTGACCATTTTATCTGTATAAACTGTGTCTCTTAATCTGTATCCCTCAAACACCAGGGGCTCCCGCATCTTGTAAATGATGAAGCTCACTGTAAAAATAAAGATAATTTCATTTTGTAAATTATGTAAGAAAATTTCCAAGCAGAAAGTCGGCACATAAATCCTTCAGAGTTGAGTGGATTTGACACATGGAATCTAGTCTCTTTTTCATAATTCGTGCCTTTCCTTTGTATTTTTCATCTGCGTGAAGAGGAATTTCACGTGGACCGTAGATCAAAACTTCATAAGTACACATGTTATGTTCACGTGATTCACTCAAAGAAATTAAGCGCAAGGGCCCTGGAAGTATACACAAAAACATTCAATCAATACACGCTGACAAACTAACGCTCATAATTTGGTATATATATATATATATATATATATATATATATATATATATATATATATATATATATATATATATATATATCTAGGATTGGTGTATACGGAATAAATTCCAATAACCAACAATTACTATTCTTAAAAGAGTGCTCAATACAGAGTAGAGCATATATAATTGTTTATTTAAAAATAATAACATAAATATGTTATAAAATCACTACAAAAATAGCCATTTTGTTTCAACTCCTCCGGTGACTTATCAAGTGATGATTTTGAAAGTAGATTCAACATCATCAGTTGATAAGACACCGGGGGTGTTGAAACAAAATGGCTATTTTTGTAGTGATTTTATAACATATTTATGTTATAGCTTTTACATAAACAATTGTATATATATATATATATATATATTATATATATATATATATATATATATATATATATATATTAAATCATACATTTTAGATGCATCAAGGGTGGTCTTCAGTGATGCACTGTTCTCATCGCCGATTTCGGGTTTCGCATAATATCGGTTCCAACAGCAACCCCGACCTGATTCTAGGTGAGCCAGACCGCCTCCTTGAAAGCGTCGTGCTACGCACCGCGACACTGCAAAAAACAGTAACCATAATCATTATCAAGGCCGGAATTCGACCCTTCTTTGCCAGCCAATGAAAACAGGGCTTTTCACACTCCTCTTCTATATAATGGTGTCTTATTACTATATCTGGTTTTCCATTTCCGGAATCCATACCGAGGTGAGCTGGTATCTTTATTGCATTGTTTAAGTCCATGTTTTACCTTTTAAATACTAATCACATATCACTACCTAATATTTTGTAAATCAACACTCATACCCAACTCAAAACTAATCTATACTAGCAATTTCTCAAAAGTAATTCGCTATTCTACTCATCCGCCCCAGCAAACCTGTATACACGTTTTGTCATTTACAGACTAAAATAATTCGATGGCCTAACTATAAATAAATAACTAAATAATTATGCTATCTACTCAATTAAGTAACGTATACACATTTTTACAATCTGATACCTATTTCTCAAAATTAATCTACTCAATTAGTACTAGCATCAACTCCCTAAATTTCCAGACTATTATTACTATAAAATTATATCTAACTCCCCATTCAATTCCTAATAAAACTGCAATTATGCTAACATAATGAAATAAATCAGCGAGTAAGCGCTAAAAATAATAATAATGGCAATCAGAAACCGAAAAGCCAAGTAAAATTTTAAAACTCCTATCCATCCCTCCCCACATATAACAATGCTTCTCAACACCTATCCATAACAGTTCGACTACCCTAACTTAATATATTGTCTTAATATTCCCTTATAACGTATAACACGTCTCCTAATTATGATTCTGAGATGTCCTCACTATTTATTCCATGGCTCTGATCTCTTAAGCCAAATCCATTTTGACGCAGTGAGAACCGCGTCGGTAATGTCCTTCAGCGCTCTCGCTCTAACTGCCCCCACTATGCCTATTTTTGGTAGGGCTCTGCACAACGACTGTCCCGCAAAGCCCCTGCAACCATACTATGACCCCCTAGAAGTTGGTTGCAGGGGCTTTGCGGGACAGTCGTTGTGCAGAGGATGGGAGGAATATATTATACTTGCTAATGAGATAAAGAGGTCCAAATACCAAGAACTGGTCAAACAATGTCGCCCAAACCAGTTCTTGGTATTTGGACCTCTTTATCTCATTAGCAAGTATAATATATTCCTCCCATGACACAGACAGTTCCCAAATAATGCACTGCTTTGTATTGTCGGAGTTCAATATCATATCCGATCTTAGCGATGTTACGGCTGTGTCTATATATATAGCCAAAGGTGAGTACTTACATTGTTACCATGAGCGCTGTCACACGAAAATAAAATACAGCATATTTAGAATGTCTATGACCAGAAATCTCGTATTACAAAGCACGAAAATACTCGCAAATAGAAACACAAGGGGGATAAGTAATACTAAACTGAACAGGAATCTGTCTATGATCGATTCTACGTGATGTATCCGATATGATTATATGTGATCCAGTCGACGTGATTGCAGGTGTATCGACATCAGTTTAAACTGGAACTCCTCATTTATTTAAATGTCGATCATATATCCGAATGGATTTCATCCTGGGGTTCAGCTTAACCACTCTGTTATTACTAATATTTAGTCGCCCCCCCCCCACGAGGGTATCATGTGGCACAAGGCCGGTTTAACGTGGGATCTCCGGGCCCGTGGGCCCGGCCAAAAATATATACCCTTTGAACCCGTATAAACGGATTCAGGGCCGGTTTACATCGCCGAACGAGACTGAGCCCTTCGGCGTAGCCTCGTTCGGGTTCCTCTCCGCCCGTAGGCAGAGAGTTCAACCGTTCAGTTTGTCGTTCGACGAACAACTAAACAACCACTCTGTTATTACTACTCACTGAGCCTAAATACGTTGCGCGTAACTTTAATTTTTTGTCAGAGTTCACGGATAATCTGGAACTACTCATAAGTGAAGATGCGAATATGAGCACGCAATATATTATTATTTAAAAAAATTAGTAATAAATACATGCATAAGTAAAAGAAATATATTCTCCGTGAAATTTTAAATCACTAGAGCAAGTGAGAGATCACCTACTGTTAATCTGTAATAGAATTCCTCCCGCCATAATGTCAGGTAAAATGAATCCCCTGTTCCCTGTATTTACTAAATCGGATCGGTTTCATTCGAAAATCTGAAAAGATTTGTGCTTTTCAATATTTCCTTCAAACACTGTTTGCTCCATCTTTTATTAGTTAATCAGATCCCGTCTCCTTCTTCGAATTTCAATGGATCCGATTATTCACCCAGGCATAGCAACTATTTACGGCGTCTGAACTAATTCACTTCAGTCGCTAATATAATTGGCCGTTTCGACACTGTCTCTGAACAATCCCATTTATTATTCCAGACTGAATATATTTATCTATCTGAGCTGGTATTTGTTGGGATTTGATGATTTTGTTCTTCAATGTAATGCCGTTGTATAACTTCTGTTTTTCTTCAATTTATTTTCTTGCCTTTTCTAAGTATTTTATTATTATTATTAGTAATTCATTTGATAATACTGGTCTGTAACATGAAATCTTCAAAAACAAAAATAGCCAAACTTGACTAAATAAATAAAAATTATATCTAAAATTGTTGATTGGCTTCAGGTTTCAAGATACGCTACTAGTGTTATATAAATATTTAATCAATATTTTAATCCTTGCCACAGTAATTATTATTTTCCTAATAACATTAACATATATAATTATTCTCTTAATAAATTGATTATTATTCTCATTTCCATTCAAGTTTTCACACCTTTAACTGACCTGTGAATAATGCTCTGTGAAAGCATACTTACATCTATATGCGTTAAAAGTGACTTTTGCATCTCAAATGTGAAATACAACACCTGATCTAAGAAAAGCTTACCAGCACTAACTGAATGCAAAATGAGACCAATATATGAAATGGCCACAGCAGATATAATGTAATTCCTCTTCAACAAGTTTAGGGCAATGGCTAATCAGGAGGAAATAATGTATGGTTTTTGCAGTGCTCATAATTTGCAGATACTAAAACCGATCGAGCCACTGATTGCTAATTTTGCATAGTGAATTCAATTATTCAGGTATTGTCAAAGAAATATAAATGGCCAGTGCAATATCCAAACATTTCGTCAGCATTGCGTACTGTGCCACACAATCAAGACATACAAGGTCAAGAAGCATCTAAACCGTATGGAATTGAGTAAAATAACAAAACAGGCAATGAAAGCTCAATTACATCTGACCACGATTAATATCCATCATAAGTCAAAACATATAACTGAAAACGATCTACAAGACTTAGAGATTTGGAACTTACGAAGAGTAAAAAACAAACTGTTATGTTCCAGGTTACAGCAGTGGAATCTATTAGCTGGGGTTGTACGGATTTCCCATTTTGGTGATCGTAACAAACATCTAGTACCTCCTGAAAGACGGTTTTCTGTACTGCAATGATAACATTTGTTGTATGCAATCACTTAACATCAGTTATAATCAAGAATAATGGAGTACGTTCATTAATTTGGATTATCAACGCTATCTTCTTAAATAATTGTTATGATTTATCTTCAAACAAAGTTTGCCATGAAGACCACTTGAAAGAAATATATGGCAATATGAAACATGTCCTGAGATATATCAACTATAATCTACACTACTGATTATTTTCATGGAGTCAAAGATTATTTCACTCTGGCACGGGCGGCAAGGTAGGTATACCAAAAACTGTCGTTTCATTTAGAAATGCCGCAGGCGAGACAGAAGTTCTTATTATATCAAGAGACACGAGCCACTGCGACAACCACTGCAACTTAAGCCAATCACGTAAAGCTTGCTCATATGAAGAATTTTACGAAAGCTTTGGACAAAACAACAACAACATTCAATATCTAAAAATAAATTTCTCAGAATATATGGACGCATATTTGTTGATTCTATTATTATTATTTTATTAAAATTGAGTTTCATTGAAGCAAGGTTTGTATTTTCTGTCGAATTAAAGAATTAAGTATTTACAAATGTATATATATTATTAATAATTTCCGCACCATATTAGAAGGACAAATGGGATGATCATACCTTATCAGGAAATTATTTTATCTTCGACAGTTTTTCGATGATCCACGCTAATAGCGATTCCCCTTGTTAAGAACAATAGAACGTAGAAGAGACCTCAACGATGAAGAAAAGTCTGTCATCATCAAGGAAAGTGCAATAGGCCCATCGCTTTATGCAATTGCGGAGATTTTATGACGTGTGCTGAACACTGTTGGAAGATTTCTAACGGATGCTTCGCCATGGAAAAACGATCCGATTGTGTGACCTCCAAGACTGTGAGAACTATATGTTTAAGGAATATTACCACCAGTAATCCCATCCTAGTGACTATGGTTTCCGTGCGAGATACGCTAAAATCGTTCCCTATAATGCCTCGTCATAGTTTTTTGAGGCATCAGGGGGCTAGGAATTACATGACATTGTGTTAAATAAGAGTTTCAGACTATCATTTTTTAGTGGCAGTGTATTTTAGCTCAGACCTTCTGAATGTATTCTTGGATCCTTAACGAGATGACATAGCGCTGTCAATTTTAAGTATTCATGTATGGCAACCCTCGCCCCAGCTCTGATGTCTACCCAAGCATTCCTAGGATCATACACCGTACAAGTTTAAAGGTTGATGACGTGGCCGCCAGTTTTTACGGGTCTCATCTCTATGGAAAATCTTTGGTCCAACATTAACTAAGTTGTTTATGCCGATAGACGTTAATTTACGTTCAACGATATATTATGGACGGCCATCAAATTTGCAGCAGAGGCCGTCCTACTTTCTACCATATAAGAATTGACAGATTCAATAAATGATACGTCTTTTTGAATTTATCCGTCGAAATGGTGCTCTATTGGCCAAATAATTCATAATGTCAATAAATTGTATTATATTATTATGGTGTCCTGTTAAACATATACACAGGTTATGCTTACTATGTATCAGAATCATTCATTTTCAACCAAACACGTCTAGATGGGCTATTTTCATACAAAAGCTATAAGCGTGGTTCAGCCAAAAATTGTTGAATATGAAATAAAACTAAAGGACGTTATCACTATAATGTAAACCTAACAATAGTGTTGCTATGAGGTATGTTCAGGGACCACAAAGCCAAGTTTGAAAAATGAGGGTACGAGGGGGCACATAAAACTTAGGTCCCACTATATATATATATATATATATATATATATATATATATATATATATATATATATATATATATATATATATATATATATATATGAAGTATTTTGCAATTAATAATAATTATTAAAATAAAATATGAAATTTATTTTTAAATTAAATATTTAATTCAGCGAAGATATTTTGTAAACATAAATATTAACTTAGTGTAATTTTTCATTTGATGTATGCAAAATGGCAATTTCAATTTTTCAAGTTCTTAAAATTTAAAACTCATAATCCAAAGTTTAAATTAAGCTATGTTTTCATCAACTCGTCTTCAATTTACAAAAGCTAAATATCCTGAACAATGAGCTCCAATGAAAGGAATCCAGTCTGTTTTCCTGCAAAGAGGCATTTAACGGGAAACTAAAGCTATTGTAGTTCAACCTGTGGAGACGTGAGATAGCAGAGATTCCTTCCTTAGCAAATATATTTACCGAGTTGCTTGACGATGACCTAGCAGTGTATATTGATCATTTGAAGCAGTTGCATAATGATATGTAAACTTGCTACACTGATCGACTCCAAATGACAGTGCCACATTGGTTTGTGGATTCCTTCATTGCTGATATATCTAAAGTTGATATCACCCTACAAGAAAGTTTCAGTGTACTTCAAAATAACATATCAGCTTCAGCGATGTTAAAACGGAGAGGATACCAGAAGTTGCGGATAAATGAAGACATGCATAAAAATTATCCACTACTCTGGAAAATGTGAAGTTGCTCTTGCTCGCTTTTCCCACATCTTATTTGGTTGAGTTTGGTATCATTGATGCATCTGCTGTCAAAGCTTCGAAATCACCTTGACGCAGAAAAAAGTGGCGATTTACGTCACTCTCTGACATCTTAAAAGCCAAACATTGAACATTTGGCAGACCTGCACCAGTTACAGTGATCCTATTGAAACCATACAATATTGAAATAATGGCACATGCTTTTTTTGTTTTGTAAATAAATGTGTTTATTCAAATAAAATATTTATCTAAATAATACTATTCTTTAATTTACAAATGGGTTTAGTGCTTTGCCACAGTAGTATTTTCCAAACTACAACCTTTAATATTCCAACTCACGAGATCTATTAATTTGAGGCACGGGGCGGTGCGGATTAGAGGAGATAAAAACTCAAGTTTGTACGAGGAACCATAAAGAACTCGTATTGCTTTGAATGGGGCTACGACCAGAATAAGGTTAAGAAACATTGCTTTAGATAATAACAGATAAGCAGAACACTCCATTTTAATACCGTTGATCTGTTAGTAAATATTATCATTGTCGTTCTAGAAACATATTCTGTAATACAGTGTGACAGCAGATTACATAGTTTGTTATGATTAATACTTGGACTTGAAACTGGCGTGCTTTTACGAAATTGCTAAAATTTAATAAAATATTATAAATTTTATTAAAATATAAAATTTAATAAAATATTATAAAATCTAATAAAATAATATTTTTCTTTCACTATGATATATATATATATATACATATATATATATATATATATATATGTGTGTGTGTGTGTGTGTATGTGTGTGTATATATATATATGTGTGTGTGTGTTTGTATGCATATATTGATTGATTGATTGATTGACCGAATTGATTGAATGTCAGAAATTCCGAGAAATAAAACCATCGAATAATGCAGCGGCAACTGCAAAAAAAAATAATTTTTAAAATTAAAAAAAATATATGATTGGATATTTGGATTTGCACTTTTTACGAATTAGCATTTCTTCGGGCAGTTTGTGATTATATCGAAATGCAAATATTCCGTTCGTTTCTGATAGTATATATCTTTCTTTTATTTAAAGAAAATTATATGGTTGTGACTCTTTCTCTGTTTGAGAATTGTAACACAGAATTTTGGTTATGAATATATTCTGTCTTGCCCCATTTGGTTATAAGTGAAAGCGTAAAACTAATTCCTGATTTATATAACAATATTTGCAATCGAAAAGTTACTGAAAGCGAACATATTCAATATTCTGACAGAGTATATAAATTCTGTATTTTATGTGAGGTTTGTACATATATATATTTATATATATATATATATATATATATATATATATATATATATATATATATATACATATATATGTGTGTGTGTGTTTGTGTATGTGTGCGAATTCATGCATTCATACATACATAATGCAAAATCAAAGTGAACTTTATCAAGTCTCCGCTTATATCTATATGAAGCATGCATTAAATATTTATATGTATGTGCACGTATTTATCTATTATATATAGAGAGATATATTTAAATACATTCTAATATATCTATACACATATATAAACATTTAGGACATAAATTAAAGTAGATGCATCATCCATCATTTCTTTCTTTTTATCTATCTATCTATCTATCTATCTATCTATCTATCTATCAATATATATATATATATATATATATATATATATATATATATATATATATATATATATATATATATATATATATATATAGATGTATATATCTATTCGTCAATCGATCGATTTATCTCTTTTTTTCTATAAATTTTTTAAGAGAACACAAAAAGTTTAGGTATATAAAACATATGCATATGCCTATATACTTTCAATAATGCCTAAAAGAAATTTTAACTTTTGATATTCTCTAGGTTCTGTAAGCATGTACATTTTTGAAATTAAAAAAAAATATTTTGAATAGACTTCGTTCCACATTGGATTTCTATTCTCTCATAGCAGACATATTGTCTCTCGCTTCCAATATACTATGTGATGAAAAAAAGTTTATTTTACTAAAACTAAGTAACAATACGACCAATATCAATAGATTTCCAAGTGTATTAGTCAAGTTATTGATAAGAACTTCTGTTCAGAAATCAAAGAAAAAGACAATAGTCTTATCAGCTATGAGCTAAAAGGTAAGCGAGATGAAATGAACCTCAGATTTATTTAGAATATTTCGAAAAGTGTGATTTTTATTCGCCTGAACTTTTCGAGTAACTTGTGAAAAGTGAAATTGAAAAGCGAATTCAAATGAAAATCTTATTTATTTCTTAGAATTCCATTAAGTAAACCAGTAATAAATATAAAGGAAAGTAAAAAACAGGCTCTGCCTGATACGAATAAAAACGTATTGAGTTAAATGTTTATTAAAGTATCGTTATATGCTGAACGAATGAGAACTGAAAACGGGCGAGGACAAAAGGTTTACAACGAAGTTAAAATAATTTCTATCGATGTATAAGATATGAAGATTGTGTAAAACTTTCTTTATATATTACGTGAACATATCATATTTGACAGGTAGTAATCTAGTCCCGTCTCTATGGCAAATTCAAACAACAAAAGAAGTTCCAGTACATTGTCTATAGTTTCCGTGCCTGATCCAAATATAGCAATTCATTATCGTAAATGTTTACGACTGAAATATTATTCGCGGTCTATGATTAGCCACGTAACACTGTCGTACATTCATCCAACCTCAATATATTTCCAAATAATACTGGAAAATACTGCACACGTACACGAACATACAGACAAATACACAACATATATATATATGACTGTGGCCTGGTCTTAAAATGAATTCCTCTATAAAGATAACCTCCTATATAATGGCAAATTAATGTATCAGAACGATTTCACCCTGCCTGAGAGAAATCTTCGACATCAATTGGCAGTTTTGTGCACCAGACACTAAAGTCCTCCAGCGCGAAAATATAGCCAGCATAGAGAAACTGCTTCTCTGTAATCAAAAGCGCTGGTCAGGTGATCTGACACGTATGGAGGATGAGTGATTGCCCAAAAGATATTTTTATAGTGAGCTAGTAGACGGCAATCGACTCACTCATGAAACCAAAAAAATAAGTTTCATGTACTTAAATGTAGCCTAAAGACTATTGGCGTTTATGTTGAATACTGGGAAATGGTTCCTGGAGATCGATCTGGTTGGAGAAGTTTGAATTGTAAACGATGCAACAATTTTGAGCCTAAGACAATTGACGGTTGCAGCAAAAAGCGAGCCATTAGGAAGGGAGAAATTGAAAGCTCCCCATAGTTATTAGGACACAAACACACAGCAGTTTCTGTGGAAAAAAAGACACTCTCTCGACGGCTTCTTTACTCTATCACGTGAGATGACACTAATGATGTTACAAACTCCTTTGAATTCAACCCTACCAGAAAGAACTGCGCATCGTTAAAAGGTTTGAACTTATCAATTCTATAAGCTATCTCTTCTTTCTCTATCGATCTCCATCTTCCCATGACTGGTGTACTCAATAGCATTTCCGATAATATAGACAAGGCTATATCTCTACATCCGGCTGCAAATATATTTTTGTTCTTTGATTTTAATTCCCACCATACCAAATGGCTTAACCACTCTATAAATGATCTTCCTGGCATAGAAACCCTTAAATGTCCAATCACTCCATCTCTCACACTTTCCTACGCTTCTACCCAGTAACCATGATGCTAAGGCTTCCCTTCTGGATCTCTGTTTTACCTCCATCCGAGAATCGTGTCGTGCCACGCAGCTCTGTCCTCTTGCCAATTCTGATCATGACGTCGTGTCTGTCAACATCATCTTCTACTCCTTCCCCAGTAAAGAACCTCCCTCCAACAGAACGTGTTTATGTTATCAACGAGCAGCCTGTGACTCGTTCCGTGATTTCCTTCGTGATGTCCTCTGGAATATTATTTTTAATCTACCCGTTAAAAAATGTGCGTCTGAGGTCCCATCGTGAGTAAAAGCTGGAATTGAGGCTTTCATCCCCTCATAAAATATGAATTGAAATCGAGTTCCTCCCCTTGGTTCTCAGTTATTTGTCCAGCTGCTATTGCCCACAGTAATCACTACTTCCATGTGTACCGTAGTGACATGTCTGTGTGCAACAGACTTCTCTTTATCACTGCCCGTAATGTGTGGTGGCGGGTCTTTAGTGAAGCAAAGTTAGTCATTGCCCAAAGAACAAAACAACGTATTTCTGCGTCAAAGTTCTAAATATTAGGGGCGGCTCTGCAAAAGCGTGCTGAACAACAACAAACGCACAATAACTCCACTATTCAACCAATTCGACGTCCTAACTTTCTCAAATGATAAGATTTAATGCTTTGCTCGGAAATTCTCATCCAATTCAACGCTACACTCATTTGGTGTGGCCACGACCGATTTCCCCCAAATAATTGAGGCTCTTCTAAGTGAGATGCACATAACCTGAACAATGGTATCGAACAAACATCTCTAAATTAAACACCAATAAAGGTAATGGTGGGGACGGGATACCGGCCATTGTCTTGAAAAAATGTGATCCTTAACTGGCTCCTGTCCTCACCAAATTACACAACTACTGCCCTCATCACTCTTGCTTTCCAGCCTGTTGGAAAAACTCAACTGTTGTGCCTGTGTTTGAGAAATCTGGAAACCCTTCTCATCTATGTAACTACCGTCCTATCGGTCCCATACCACTCATCGGTACAGTCTTCGAATTTTTAATCAACACCGAAGTGGTTAAGCACCTTCCTTCCTATAATCTTCTCTCCGATAAGCAATACAGTTTCCTCTTTGCCCGATCTACTGCTGACGTGCTCACGACCATAATTGAATTTGTATAGCAATCACTTCACAATCATGGAGAAGCTCGAACATTGTCTTTAGATAACTCTAAAGCATTTGATAGGGTTTGAGATGTCGTAAGCTTCAAGGATACCTCATTCCAAGACGAATATTTGATTTAATTCAATAATTCCCGTCAAACCGTGAAATGAACGTCGTCCAAAACGGGTTATTTTCCAGATTCATTATCATGAACGCCGGTGTTCCCCATGGCTCTATTTTCGGTCTTACACTGATACTAATCTTTATTAACGACCTCCTGATGTCATCAGTTCCCAAGTAGGAACTTTTGTGCACGACACTACTATTTACTCCAGCCTCGATAGCAAGTTTGTTATCGTTGACAAAACTAATCTGGCCGCCAACTCGAAAAGGACCACCAATCAGAGTTTGACTGGGGCAGAAAATGGCTTGTAAACTTCAATGCCTCTAACACGAAACTGCTCCTATTTACTCACCACAGAGTACCCTCCCTGCGTCCCATCAGAATGGTTGATGCCCAATTCCAGTAGAGTGCCTCGTTACGCCTCCTCGGTCTCAATCCGTCCGCTTATATGAGGTGGAACAGATACATAGACTCAATAGCTTCATCAATCGCAAGGAGATTTGGTTCTTTGTGTCATGTCTTGAAGTTTTTCTCGTCTTCGTCCAAGCCTCAAATCTATAAATAAATCATCTGTCCTTGCCTGGAATGTTGCTGCTATATATGGGCTGGTGCCCCCGGTGTAAATTTCGAGGCTCTCGACAAAATCCAGGAACGTGTATGCAATGTGATAGGACCTGATCTGGAATTTAGTCTACAGAAACTTTCTCACAGACGTGCCGTAATTTCCCTCTGTCTCTTCCATATGTATTTTCCCGGCAACGGTTTCGAAGAGATGATTTCGCTGCTTCCCATGCTGCATGAATTCAAAAAAGATACTAGGTTGGTCCCTAGGTCCCACGCTTTTATTGTCAAAACTGTGAAATGTAACCGTTTTTCTACTCAAACATCTTCTCTTCTACTTCCCGTCTATTGACATTTTTTCCTCTTATTGTGACTATGATCTTCAAATATTCAAGTATATAGACAATCGCTATCTGCTGATACCTTGATCTTGTCCACTGTTCTTCTCTTGATCCTCTGCCAAAAGCACCGCTTTACTCTTTTTCTCTACTCTCTGTATCCTCTTGAGTGCTAGTGGCACTTCCGCCTGGCTTTGGGTGAAATACTTAAAAAAGAAAAAGAAAATCTGTTGTTGGACACATAATTTATACACATGAACAGACATGTTTCCAACATAGGTAAGACAATGAAAATTATTGTGTGTAATATAGGTTGTAAAATGGAAGATGGACCCAAGCATCACTTACGGGCCCAAAATAAAGAAGTAACAATCATATATATATATATATATATATATATATATATATATATATATATATATATATATTGATGTATGTGCCATTAAATAATATAGAAACGTTTTGTCTATTTATTTTAAGTAAGTTTCTTTCAAATTGTCTGATGAGATTAATAACATTATAATTAAAAGACGAAAGGAAATTGATAAATGTTTAAAACCAATCTAAGCTTTCGGCTTACATAAGCCATTATCAAAGATGACAATTACATTTCAATATATTAAACAATACACGGACAAAACAATAATGATAGTCTGTTTTTGTTTCATGAAATATTTCAAAGCAAAGACAAACTTGTATATACGTGACCCACAAGCGAATATCGCTTCGCAGCTCGTGACGTCGCACATGATCACGCGAGAGTGGGAACGAGAAGTATTAACTATGGGAAGCCGTTGTTATAAACCATTGTCTTCTGTTATCAATTATTGGAATTTAAAAGTATTTGTGGAGAGTTCGTAGTTTATTTTGTTCAGGTTAGGTTTCAAGTGTTCTATTTATATGGGTTCAATAATTTTTAGTTTTTTTTATTGTTTTATTTTTAAGTATAGTGGTGTTTTCAACAAGAATTTTTCGGAATTGTTTATTGGCCAGGCATGTTGTTTTAAATGCCTAAAAAACAAATTATTGTTTCATCCGTGTATTGTTTGATATATTGAAATGTAATTGTCATCTTTGATAATGGCTTATGTAAGCCGAAAGCTTAGATAGGATTAAAACATGTATCAATATGGTGATTTCCTTTCGTCTTTCAATGATAATGTTATTAAGCTTATCAGACAATATGAAAGGAACTTACTTAAAATAAATAGACAAGACTTGTCTATATTGTTTAATGAAACATGCATCAATGAAAATTTGCTGCCTAAATATACACAACACACACACACACACGCACACACACGCACACACATATTCTTGCTTTACTAACTTGTGAAAATACAGAAAAATTAATATATATTTTATATAAAAATCTGCGTGAAAATTGGAAAAATAATATATTAGAATCTATTAATACACCAACAAGAAATATATTATTGACTCAATATGTACATGGAAATCTACGATCTTTAACATTAAGAAAATCAAGTTAATAGCGGCATTATAAAATTTGGCGAAAGCCAGCTAGTAGGTAGACTCGTTATGACAGCATCACAATCATCATATGCATTGAAGGCTGAAGTTCATCCAATATTCATAAAAATCATTTAGTTTTATATACTTAGGTAAATCTAAACTAAGAAATGACATAAAATCAAGGAATATTTTTTTTCATTTTAGATTATATTGAAAGTTCAAATATAATCAAACTAATCATAATTTATATTTGTCAAAATTATATTCTCTACCAATAAATTATAATCATGTCTCGTTAATTCACATCCGTCGACAGACAAAACGCCAACATTTTCTGAAGAGACATACTAATTTAACTATATCTCAATAAAATATACTGGCTTAATACCACAACGCTTAAACAAAATATTCGATGGAATACTTAAAATTACTTTATCGTTTTATAATTCTAACTTATCTACGTAGCTTATGAAACTAATATTGTACTATAAGAGGAATCTTAAAAATTACGAATTTCCATTCATCTCTTTTGTTGTAAACAAAAATTGGTACATTCGTTTACAATGAAAATATCTATCGTTATTCCTTTGGACATACGAAGTAAATACAGACAAATAAGCTCACCATTAAATAAACAGATGAAGTCATATATGAATAAAACTTTAAAAAGAGTTATCACAGCAAATGAGATTTAGATATTTAGATTTTCCTTATAGATTATAAAAATGCTAAAATTAATTATTTCCTTTTCGAAATGTCACTTCCATAATTTTAAGGAAAATGCAACTTCCACATAACGTTCAAATGTAAACACGCCATAGATTATTCTCGTGGCACCACAGACATCTTGCTTCTTTGGCTCAAATAATGATTGCCGTTTAACTGTTCACTCAAAGTTGCTTACTAGTTGCTTACTAGTTGCTTCCTATGATTCGATCTTCTGAATCTGATGTAAATTTTATATTCTCCCAATCCGAGTCGAAATTCAACTGCCGCTTTTTGATTGTTAGTATCAGTTTGTTTGTAATTTCAAATATGCTTGAAAAACTTATTCGTACTCTATTCTATTTGCAGTATTTGTCCTTACAACCATATCTTCGGCGCATCGGTTTCTTATTTATCGCTGAACAGATTTTGTATCATTTCATTATGGATGGTCAGCCAATGCGTATTACGCTATTGTTTCGCATTAATAATTTCTCATCTATTGATAATCTGCTTTCATTTTTTGGCAGAATTTTAAGTCACATATTACTTCACCACTTTCTTTCCGAACTAGATTGATAAATTTCTTTGCATCCTTAATGTTACTGTCTGCAGATAGGAGATCACCGTAAGGTCTGCTCCTTTGCAGAAAGCCAAGCATTCTACTTTCCCCAATTAATGTTCAATATTTTATTTATGTTTTCATTAATTACGGTGTTATCAGTGTTATTTCGCTAAAGTTTTCCTCCTCCAGTTTCCAATCTGCACGTCTCATGTTACTAAAGACTTTATTGCAAATAAACATACAATGATTAATTCCAGTTCTACCAGAAATTTTCCGATGGCCGAGTTAGATGTGGTGTAAAAACGCATTTAATAAAATTCACATCTTTTTTCGTGCCTTTTTTTTATATTCCCGCTTTAATTGCATAGTGAAATGTTTATTTTCTTTTGTATCTCGTTCCTTTGTGAGTCATACCAGTATTTCACCATTGTCGTTTATTTATTAATTTAGTAATCGTAACAAACCACAAATGTTATAAAACTGTCAGCATTTATATTTAGATATACAAACTTTTTTCTCTTTATCTTGGCTAATACTGATCATAATTTAGATTTTAATAATTTTAGTTCTGATAAGTTTTTATATATTACGGATGTGTCTCCTTCTATTTCATGGAAAATGCAGTTGATTCATTTGTCCCGGATTTGTAGCATCTTTTCTTTCTCACAATGATTGTTCCTCTCTATTGATTCATTCATTCAACTAAATAACTTATTGTCTTCTCTGCTCTATATTTCATTTATTCTTGCATGTAGGTTACACGTACTTTCTGCAGTTTTTATATCTCTGCAGACTTCCGATAACAATATTCATTTTATGATTCCTTGCATTTATTTTGATTAATCTTCTTTGATTCTATGACGAATCTTGGAGTATCTCAATCATTAACGCCAGAATTATAATTCGTTCCCAAAATGTCTATACGTTTCATTTTTCAGTATTTCAAAACTCTTATTCTGATATGATTTCCTCTGCCTTCTATCATTAACTTAAATATAAAATGTAAACAACCATTTCAGGTATTTCATGGCAAGAAATCTGCAGTATCTTATATTATTTGCAAGTCATAGTTATAACTTGATGTAATGAGAAAATTTAGAACTTTCACATTATACATTGTCCATTAACAAATGAGAACGTTGGGGTTATACGTTTCTGATTGTATCAGTCTTACATAAAAGTACACAAATTAGGAACTTACTTATGGTCAGCCATTTTCTAAAGCCTTCCACACTGACAATAAACATATCTTATTATTAATATTTTTATCAAATATCTTAGTGAAGATCCAACCGAGTACATTAGCATTAATCTGATTGGCTAGTCTCCCAATATTTCCCCATATATAGGCGCCATATTTCATCGACGTATACGCTTATGCTTTTAATCAGATAAACTGTCAAATGTTCTGAATTTTAATAACTCAAGAGTAAGTAACGTTTGTTTTTCGATCGATCACTACGAATCAACCGAACAACAATCTATGACCAAGTAATTTTTTTTAATCTTTCAAAATCAATAACAACGCGGATCCTAGATGTATCGGGATACACGAAGCTTCATTAATTATTAGATGCGTCATCCATCTCAAAAAATGCGAGGATCAGGTATTGAGTGATAATGATCGAAATAAAATATAATCATAACATACAAAATCATGCAATATGCAATAATAAAGTAGTTTATATACTTCGAATTCGAATTGAGTTCATGACATTCACTGACGTGCTGATACTATCGGGAATATATGACAGCTTGTCATCTCCCCAAAACTATGAGTATATATTTGAACAAACTGGATCCTTGGGTTGCAACCGGTATAGAAGAAGAAAACAACACTGAAATCAAAATATGTTTGCAGAGTGTTGGTCTCCGTCGTTCATACTGCCCAGGAAAGAACAATAATACTGCAGCTGCTATGGTCCTAATGTGTTATGGAACTCGTGATATACGCAGATGTGTTTCCTTGTAGTTATTCATTTTAGTGATTGCTTGCTTGTGTGAATGAATGTGAGAATACACGTTTTAGATAATTTGCAAATACGTCCCCGTGTCTAAAGAATAAATATCTCCGTGGAATGCATATAATTATGCATCGACAATAATCCTTCATTTATTAACAATCGGGCAGCTAGAGAATGTTTGTTAGCCCTTTTAGTGCTATCGAATTAATCCTTTGATGTATAATCGAAACTTTAAAGGATATATAAATTATTACTTGTTTTGTTGCGAGCTCTTGCGATGGTTATTGGTCATTCCTAGTCGAGTATCTGGAATCTGAAAAAGAAACAACTTTGTTCGTATTATATGACTTTGAAATAGAATTTAGTAGAGCAAAATTGAGCTGAAGCATATTTAACTCATGCAATACTAAAGTGAAAAACTATACTGTTTTTAATTTTTTTATGTGAAGTGCCTCATATATTTGTAATAATTTAATCTTTAAGTTAGAGAAGAAGAATAGGTTGAGTTGGCATTATATTTTAGTGATCGTAGTATTTTTATTTGTAAATAAATTTGCTTAAATTGATGACAGTTTAAAGTTCAGGCAAAAATGTTTTCATTTGCCAAATAATTATGTTGATTTTCTTAACCTCAGAGAAACAGTTTCCATAAGTACATGATAATTTGTATAGAGTAAAAGTCATATGTAATTTGTTATTTCTTTAGCGGTATTAATAACATCGATAGCTATCAATAGATATTTGAGGTTTCCTGATGTATATTAGCCAGATATATTCTCTGCACTATGAATTATATTTATCATTGATTTTTAATTTTTATGCAGCTGGACGCCATATTGTCACAGCAAATATACTCATTCAACATATTGTGTTATCTTTTAATCACGATTGTAATATATTTTACGATGATTGCCTAGAAATATTTTGAAAGATTAAGAAACACATTATTACAAATAATGTTTAGTAATAAATATTTTTAAAGGGTTACAGTAATTTGGATGGAGGAAAGCGTAATTTTAATGAATATACCATCAAACAGCAAGGTGAAAAACTTATGCTTGAATTAAATATGTATAAACAAGTTTGATTAAAAAAGAAGATACAAGTATTGTCTATTTCATGTTTATTATATTTTGTAATTTTTAAAGAAGGTGTTGAGTAGTGTGCTGAATAAACTATCTGAAATTCATGTTTTGTTATAGTTTGGTCAAATTATTGTCAAGAAACAATGTGGTGTCTGTGTGTTTTTTAGAATTAATGTGCTTATATTCTGTTATTATTAGTTAGCTGAAAATTTGAATAGCCTAGCATTGAATCCTTTGCAATGGTATTGGCAGCATTTATTTATTTATTTATTATTTTATATATCTCTTTTTTTTACTTATATTACTATAATATAAGCACACATTAATTGCATCATATTCACTTGAATGTATCGTCTTCTGTGGTGAATGATATTTTATATATTGTGGGCGGTTCGTTTTGTATAATAGTAGCATTCAAGATTTTTAGTTTATACTGCTATTGGGTGCTATATGCTAATTTAATTAATTCATTAATAGTTATCTTCTGCTAATGTAGTATTATTAGTCAATGTGTGCACGGATTGCACTGAGATTCGACTGGTCAATCTGTGAGCAACTATTAATATACATATATATATATATATATATATATATATATATATATATATATATATATATATATATATATATATATATATATCCGATGCGGTGGGAGCAAAAGTAATCTATAAATTATACAAATTCTAACGTTCGCAGCATTCATTCAAAAAAGAGCTCAATACATGTAGTAGAGCGATAATTATTTATTTATTATAATTTTATCATATAGACAAAACCATTTTACTCACAACAAAGATGCAACTTGGTTTCAGTGCATTTTAACTGCACATCTACGGGTGAGGGTCGGAAATGGTTATCATATATATATATATATATATATATATATATATATATATATATATATATATATATATATATATATATATGACAATAAGAAAACAGTAACTGCTGACGCGTTTCGTCCAATGCGGACTTTTTCAAAGCAAGAAACGAAATGAATTTAATTAAAGAAAGAAAATTAATAAAAACAAAAAAACAGAGTGTTCTTAGCAACTGGAATGTTGGAAACGCTATTTTCATATTGTTAACTGAAAATGACGTCAGTTAATGTGACGCGTGGATAATATTTCATTAATCTGTGTTGATGGATTCAACCATTTTCTTTTGATTTTAATATGTTTTTGTGTACTTTTGTTTGTGAGAGCAGTAATTTTGTTAGAAAAGGTGAAACAGGGAACAAGCCTGGGCGTAGATTAATATTTAATATTTGGGTATTGTTCTATGGCGGCACTCTCTAGAATGTTCCTCCTGAGTGAGTTATTTTCTTTTTTTATAAGTATAGAATTTTTAAAATCAAAATTATGGTTGAATTTATTCCTATGTATTACTAAGGCATTATTTAAGTTGTTTATTCTAAGGTCTCTTTTGTGTTCATTGATACGTTTTTTTATGTTTCTGCTTGTTTCTTCAATATATTGGGAGGAACAGTTTTGGCAATTTATTGTATAAATGCCTGCTTCAGAAGTGATATTGCTATTGTTGTTTGGAGATCTTATTATATCCATAATTGTTTTCGAGGAGTTTGTGACTATTTTAAGATTATTTAGATGGGATAGGTTATTCTGGATATTAGACGTAACAGAGTTGCTTGGTAGTATTATTTATCTGTTTTCATGTCATTTAATATTGCGTATTATGTTATTAGTTTTGTTATGATTATATATTTTGTATGCCTTTCTTCGTGCGTTATGGATGAAATGATATGAGTATTGTAGGTTTTTGAATGTATTTTCTATGTATGTTTCTTCTTTAAGTAAATATTGGGGACTACAGATTCTTAATGCTCTTAGATAGAAACCTATAATGATTCCAGATTTAATTTTTGAA
Source organism: Acanthosepion esculentum (assembly GCA_964036315.1). Taxonomy (NCBI): domain Eukaryota; kingdom Metazoa; phylum Mollusca; class Cephalopoda; order Sepiida; family Sepiidae; genus Acanthosepion; species Acanthosepion esculentum. The sequence continues at coordinate 8,987,715 of OZ038495.1, forward strand.
GAATGGTCTGAGTAGAAACTGATCAGATCATTTTTGTTTGTGGCTTTTCTGTAAACGTCAAAATTAAGTTAGTTAACAAAACGTCCAGGAAAGGAAGAGTGTAATTGGTATCAGTTTCGAAAGTGAAGTTTATAGTAGGTTCAACGTTGTTAAGTTTGGAGAGAAGATCGGTTAAATTGGTGTTTTGGGGAAATATTAATAATGAGTCGTCTATGTATCTGAAATATTTTGATTTTAAACTTCTATACTTTTAAAAAAAGAAAATAACTCACTCAGAAGGAACATTCTAGAGAGTGCCGCCATAGAACAATACCCAAATATTAATCTACGCCCAGGCTTTTTCCCCATTTCACCTTTTCTAACAAGATTACTGCTCTCACAAACAAATGTACACAAAAACATATTAAAATCAAAAGAAAAAGGTTGAATCCATCAACACAGATTAATGAAATAGTCTCCACGCGTTACATTAACTGACGTTATTTTCAGTTAACAATATGAAAATAGCGTTTCCAACATTCCAGTTGCTAAGAACACTCTGATTTTGTTTTTAATAATTTTCTTTGTTTAATTAAATTAATTTCGTTTCCTGCTTTGAAAAAGTCCGCATTGGACGAAACGCGTCAGCAGATACTGTTTTCTTATTGTCATTTATTTATAAATATTGTCTTCTCTAAAAGTTAACTTTGACAAATCTTCATATATATATATATACACACACACACACACACACACACACATATATATATATATATATATATATATATATATATATATATATATATATGAAGACATCAAGTGTTAAGGTGAGCTATATTTATAGGATAAAGTGCTAAATATCAGAGATAGAGCGCATGTATATATATGTGTGTGTGTGTGTGCGCGCGCGTGCACGCGCGAGCGTATGTGTATGTGT